>OY728141.1:640189252-640810852 GCA_963277665.1 Viscum album | reverse complement strand
ACCCCCATTTTGTAACACACCTACACCCCCTGTTAAATGCCGAGTCAACACTCACATTAATTGGACGGTTAAAACTCTTCAATTAATTCAATTAATTGAATGAATTATTTTGAATTTCAAATTGAGATGTTGGCTTGTGTGTTAATTAAATAAGACAAGCCGTATTTCATTATGGGATGGTTCGTTGTGTGAGAGGGATTGAAGAAGAATTTATCAAGCCTTGGAATCCTCTTGTTCCTCCTTGAAGAACACAAAGAACGCACCGTCGTCGACGAAGAACGTTGGTCTCCAACGAAGGACGACGAAGAACGCCGAATCCTCCGAGATTGATGACACGATGTCGTGTACTGCGACACCGACGATTCTCTTCTCCGTGATACCGACAAAGCTTGTGGAACCTTGTTCCACGACTCCGTCTTCCGCAATGATTATTTCCCGCGACGAACCTTCGTTCGACGACACCTTGAGGTAGGGGTTATTTTTGTTCGTGGAATGATCACTGTCGTTCTTCGTCTTTTATTTGGGGCCGCTTGTTATCAACTTAACAGGAGGAGGCCGGACCGCACGAACCCGGCCGACCCTCATCCCCCTTGGTTGTTGTGTTTGTTGCAGCTCAAAAGAAGGTGGCGCGGTGTAATTACACCGCACAGCGGAAACAAGGAGGGATGTGGGGAAGAAGCGTGGCGCCGTCGCGCCATTCCGTTGAGGTCGAACAATGCCATGGCGCCGTCGAGCCGCGCCAGAGAACCATGAAGAGTCTGCGGCCAAAACGGGGCCACGACGGAGGGGCATGGCACCGTCGCATTGCGCCGGTCAGACAAGGCCTCAACTCAAAGTTGTGGCGGTGCAACGTAGGGTGGCCGGCCGCTGACACCTTGGAGGGCGGGACAGCGGCGGTCCTGCGGTGGCAGCACCGGTCGGCTGGACTAGGCCGACCATTTTAGGGGGAGACCAGTGGTCATAACCCACTGCTAGAAAAAAGGAGTAGCCCCCACATGGGTGGCCGCGGTTTCAATTAGGGGGGTAGTGCACCCCCCCCCCCCCTTTTCCGCTCAGCTCGGCCAGCACCGAGCTAGCCACCCGCGAGCCGCACCCGCTCCAGGC
Source organism: Viscum album (assembly GCA_963277665.1). Taxonomy (NCBI): domain Eukaryota; kingdom Viridiplantae; phylum Streptophyta; class Magnoliopsida; order Santalales; family Viscaceae; genus Viscum; species Viscum album. The sequence continues at coordinate 640,809,748 of OY728141.1, read as the reverse complement.
CAACCGGTCACATAGGCCGGCCCGACCGCACCGGGCCAGGCCACCTAGGCTGAGCCGAGCTGCGTCCTAATGGGTCGGACATGGACCTGGGTTTGATTGACCCGGTTCGGGCCGACCCAGGAGGTCTCGGGCAGGGTCGGTCCGGGCCCCAAACCCCCTAAAACCGGACAGGTTCGTTATTTTCCCATATCTTGGGCTACAGAAATCCGATCGACGCACTATAAATTGAGTGGTGATCCTTGGAACGATATAGTCATTTATGTATATTACACTTAAGGATTCAGAGATCTTTGTGTATGGACGGGTTGGTTCGAACACAAAACTAACTGGGCCCTCAGAGTGGAAATGCTTATAACTTGAGCTCCAAACGTCTGATTGATGAGCCGTCGACTTTGTTGGATTACTCTTAGTAAGACATACCTTTTGGCTTACTCCGCTCGAGGATTGGATGCAGTTGGAGTGAGGTCAGGATGGATTTGAATTAAAAACCAACCGGGCCCCTAGAACGAAAAAACCAATAACTCTCAGACCGGGCATCTGCTTGACGCACCGTCTGTCACGTTGAGTTCCTCTTGTCTAGACGGAACATTGGGATAAATCAACTACGGACTACGTGTCATTTGATGTATCTAACCCCCTTGGCTCGTGGAGAAGACCCTCCCAGAATCGAGCATGCTGTGTGCGGGAACCCTAGAGATGGTTGCAACTGCGATGAAGACTGCACTAAAATCCTACGTGTGTTCGGCAGCGATGAAGACCGTACTGAAATCTTATGTGGGTTCGACAGTGATGAAGACTTCACTAAAATCCTACGTGGGTTCGGCAGCGAAGAAGACCGTACTAAAATCATCTGTGGGTTCGACGACGATGAAGACTTAACTTAAATCCTACGTGGGTTCGGCAGCGATGAAGACTGTACTGAAATCCCCCATGGGTTCGACGGTGATGACTACTATTCATGTATCCTATGTGGGTCTGGAAGTTTTTGACTATGTTCTTTCTATCCTACGTGGGTCTGGAAAAGTAGCTATTCTATATCCTATGTGGGTCTGACAGCTTAGCTGGTTTAGTATCCTATGTGGGTCCCAGTTTAGATGAATCATTGGCTATATCTAATCATCTCTATCACCTTACGAAGAAGTATACCTGTGTGAGCTGAGTCTTGACTTTCAATCAATATATTCGATATGATTAACTCCCTTTCCTATGTGGATTGGGTTGTGTTATCCTGTGTGGATTGGGTTGTACTCCTATGTGTACATGATCAAACTTGGGCTCTGATGTTGGAGCCGAATATGAATTTATGACTTAGGTATATGTATGAGAATATACCTAAGTAGTGTTGTATGTAACTTCGTGATTGTATCTTTCCTTTGTGGATTAACCATTGTGGATTTTGGGAGACCTTCGGGGGTCTCGGGGTCCCTATTGAGTATTGTATACTCAGCCCTTCACATGCTATGCCCGCACTATGTTGTGTGGGATGCAGACGACGGACATCGCTGATCGTGGTTGAGGCTTGTGGAGCAAGTCAGTACTTGGAGGTGGACCACTGGGTGAGACGTACACGGAGCGAACGGCTGGACCCGAGGAGCTGAGGAGTCTATCTGTACCCACCCTTCATGTGGGACTTCCAGAGGATGGCTCGACGTTGGTTCTTTACTTTCAGTTGATGTACTTCTTTCTAGTTGTACCTTACTTTCAGTTTGGGTTTGTATCCTGGCCCATTTACTTTCCGCACTTACTATTGTACCATGTTTTACATAGTGTTTACTTCTGATTGCTTACTCTGTGGTGTTTGTTTACTTTATAAGGTCAATGCCTTCACCTTTTTTGTCGGGTTTTACGCCTTGGTTCTAGTCGCTAGCCCCTGGCCTATGGGAGGCGGGCTTGGGGTAGTCACGGCATGGGTCCCGAAGACGGGTCATGACAACGATGTTGCGGTAGTTGATTCCTATAATGGAAATATAAATCAGTGTATAAATGTAGGGGTCGAGGATTGAATATTGGCATACATGTTTTCATAATAATGAGATATAGGATTATATCTTATAAATTTTCTTAATCTATAATATCCAGGATTCTTATTATTTTCTAAATCTCATTCCCCACTACATGAGGTAGTTGGATGTGCTTAGATGCATTTTTCCTCTCAGTGGTGTCATAGGATTTTTTTTCTTGAGTACATTGATTATAAAATTATGATAATAATGAATTAATAATTATTAACACATGGGGTTTGTTTTGATGGAATGATAGTGCTAAAATGACGTTAATCATGATAAATATTGTGCTTAATTAGTTTTATTCATTGATGGAATGGATTTTAATAGGATGATTAATGTAATGTAACATGATATAAAATTAATGGATAACTAGTAGAAAACATATTAATTAATGAAATTAAAAGATAAAAATTAATGTATTTATTATTTTCACCATTTTAAAAGAATATTCATCTATAAGATATAGGATCTTAGAAATATCAGTCGGGAGTCTGAGAGACGTTTGATTAAGATAATTCTAAGAATAAGTTATTCCATGAGTTTCATTGTGAGATATATTATTTTATGTATATTCTGTGATTTCATATGATTTCCCACCCTCATAGGCTAGGTCAACTAACACCCAGTGGACTCTGGGATGTTGTTTTCCCTAACATCACGGTGGGAGGATGGATGGTTGACTACCCCTCTAGCCCCAGTATCTTCTCTTCGTAGTCACTTGTTCTAGTATGGATGATGATTTGTTTTCTCATATATTTTTATTGATGGGTATTATTTCTAGTTGTTATTTAAAAAACATGTATTATTTGATATATTATCCAGAGGATTATTATAGGTATGACGTGTATAGACTGTGGTGGATGGTTGTACCATACTCTGTGTATGGGTTGTAATGGTTTGAGGTATAACACCCAGTATATGATAAACATCATACAAGTAATGGTGGATCCCTTAAACTAATTGGTTACCATATATAGTGATGTGATATGGGATGATTTAATTATGTGTTGCATGAGGTGTGTTTTTTGATGCCTTAAACAGGTGTCTTTGGGTTGGCCTTCATTGGAGATAGATGTCTCTTGATTTGTGGTGTTGGTGAGTACTAGAAAACTAGTGGGGAAGTAGGAGAAGGTTACCCTTAATTTTTCATTACAATATTATATGCTCTCTTGTATAATATACTTGGTGATAGTTAGTTGTGGTGAGGCTTGGAACATAGTATTCATGCTTATGTGATGAGGTAGCTTCATTGTTTTTCACTGTGATTTAGCAAGATTTATATATCTTTTTTACTAAAGGATCCTACTAGGTATACTATTATTTTCACCCTGGGTATATAAAAACTAAACTTCAAGTCATATATATCATGATAGATATTACTCTACATATTACATGCTCGTAGTTTTTTATGAGTTATTTAGGCTTCGTGGTCAAAGCCATCCTTTCCTTCTGTGACTTGCAGATTTCCTTTCATCAATTTAGTAATGTAGAGATTTGTGTGTTTTCACCTAGGATTTTTTTTATATAGATACATTTCTGAAATTGTGTTTATTGGGGTATTTATCGTATCCCTCTCTTCCTCATGTCTCTTAGAGGGTAATTCCTACCTTATGTATATTTATTATACATTAGAATCAAGTTTCCAACTCGGGTACTACAAATGGTGGGACTTGGGAAGCCACTACTTACCTCCCCTCATTATGGTATCTTAGTTGGGGGGACTTCACAGAGTGGAATTAGAGGTTAAAGATGAGAGATAGAATTTATTTTTGAGTTAGGAACAAGTAAGGTTGCATTTACGGGTAGGGTAACAATGTCAAAAATGTTTATTAATCGATGTAAGCATGGGTGACCATAAGAGACATGGGTATTAAGAGACTCATGTGATATGATGAATAGAACTTTATGATTACTAAGACTATTAATCTAACTATTGTTAATTTTGAAGTAGAAATCAAGGAAAAGATCATGCATCATTATTCTTGGTGAATGTGATTGAAATGGGTGGGCCTTAAGATACGATAAAACCTTAAAAATAAAATAAAGTCAATAAAAAATTAATGTAAAATATTGTATATTCTAGGATCAGGGCCTCAAAAAATTATTTTTCGGGAACAGATCAAGGTCGGTGTCCTCATCAACGTCATGGAGAAGTTGTTTAGTAGGATTTTCCATCAGATCTCTAGAGATTAGAGGTTGACAATTATGAAACTTGGAAGAGGTCACTATGAGAGTTTTAGCGCCATATCCTATAGAAGTGTTGCTGATTTTTTTAACATTAAAACACAAAATACTTGTTAGGGTATTTCTGAGATAGCTTTCTGTTCAATTTATTATTAGAAGGAGATCTAGGTTTTGTTGCCTGTGATGATGATGCTTGGAGCAGTGATTTAGTGGTGGATCTTGTTCCTCGAGGATTTTGAGGAGATGATAGTCTCATGGGAGATGTTATAAGATAAATTATAAGAGGGTTTTCTCTCTTGAACTATGAATATACCTAGTTTCTAAGACATACATACCCTTTGGATGTTGATTTTCAGTGTGGGAGAGTTTGGGATATTTATCATCACCCTTTTGCAACATTCTTCAAGCATGTTTCTAGAAGATAAGGCTAGAGAGATGAATTTAGAGGAGGAATTGTATCTAGAGATCCATAACTAGGTCATTAAATTTATTATGAAGAAATATATAGAGGTGATAAAATGATTATAGGTTAATAGGGGATGTTGGGTAGAACCAGGTCATCATAATTGGAGAGTCATTTGAATTCCCCATGAAGTAGATATGTTGTGTTGGCTTCCCATTCATTAGGATAGAATTGTTTTTGTTCAATCTATGGTAGTTCCCATCCCTCGTAATCTCATTTATCTATGGCCAATGAACCTTAGTCATATTCCGAGGAATCATATTATTCTTTTTCCTATGGAGGATATAGTCACCAGTAATGAGAGTTCCTTGACTTTTGGAGTATTTATCTTACACTAGGTCTTCCTATTCAGGTACCTCTATTGAGGCAGTTTCAGCCGAGGTAGTAGTAGTAGGGTGTTTTATTCTAGAATCAGTCGAGAAGATAATGGGATGTTATAGCAAATCCCCAAGATTCTCTCCATCCTTGGTGAGTAGAGAACATATGTTTAGGCGGTTATCAGTAGGTTCCTAGAAATCATAGTCCAGGTCGTGGTCAGATACATGCTATATCATGACCACCTCCAGGTGAGCCAAACATCATTTGAGATAACCTTATCTTGGTTTCTACATGGTTTCATGATTTTCTTGATTTAGGAGCAACACACTTATTTATATCACTTGTCCTATTTTATGTTTGGGATATTATGTAGAGAGACTTTATCTTCCCTTGGTATTCACTACACTAGTTGTAGTTTGAGAATAATTGTATGATGTATGTAGAGAGTTTGATATAGTGCTATGGATGTACCTCTCTTGGAGATATTTTATATGTTTATGGATACAATGTTGTTAAATCATCCTCATCATGTGGTGGTGTATTGGGTGAAAGATGACATGGATTTCTTCACGAGTCATGTTGTCTTTTATGATGCTGATAAAGAGCTAGTGGTGTTTTTAAGTGAGTCATACCATCAAATGGTTTAGAGGAATGAGTATTCTTTATCATATTTTATAGAAGAGTTTATTCTAAGCTCATTTTAGTTTCATCAGTCACTATTTTTTATGGTTGTGGAGGAGTACCCTGATGTCTTTTAGGGAAGGTTGTAGCATTACACCCTCAATGGGAGATCATGTATGGGATTGACCTATAGCTGGTCATGTCTCTTATCACATTAACTTTTTATAAGATAGAGCCTTATAATATACGAGATCTATGATTAAATCATGATAATGTGTTGAAGATAGGTTTTTTCAGTGGAGTGTGTCAATTTGGGGTGCTCCAGTTTTGTTCATAATGAAGTTCTATGGACTTTTGTGTTTTTTCATCAGTTATCATCGCTTGAACCAAGTGGTAGTGAATAACTTATATCCTCTTCTACTGATTGGTTATTTAATTGATCAATGGAATGGTAAAATTAAATTCTTGAATATCAATTATTGGTTAAGATATCATCATATATTGGTAAAGGATTAGGATATTATAAAATAATGCTTTCCATTATCATCGTTGGCATTACCAATTAATTTTTATTTCATTTTCCATGACGTAATCTTTATCGATGTTGAGAGGGTTGATAAATATTTTTTTCATAGATTTCCTAGATTATTACATATTGGTTTTCATTAATGACATTTTTATTTATTTTGAATCTAAGGAGGATCGTGAAGGGAATATGCGTGTCATTTTTCGAGTTCTCCTCCCTGGTAAGCAATTCAAGAAGTTGTCAAAGAGTGATTTTGGGGTAGGTGATATTAATTTCTTGGAGAATGTGGTATCCCAAATAGGGAATAGCTATATATCCATCACTTGTAGAGGAGGTTGTGTCTTGGTCATCGCATGAGAATGTTTTTGAGGTGAAAATATAAATGGGTCTTAAAAACTGTTACAGGATGTTCATATCCAATTTATCTCAGGTTGTGACTTTTCATAATGTATTAGACAAGAAATAAACATTGTTATTGTGGACTGAATAGTTTCAAGAATCTATTGAGTTCCTTAAATACAAGATAATCTACCCATTAGTTCTCTTTCTCAGCATAGAGAGTTGAGTTTCAGGTTTTATGTGATGCTTCACATTTTGGATTGGGTTGTGTTCTAATACAACAGAGATTTTTTGTTTCTTATGGGTCTCAATAGTTATTCCCCATGAGAATTATTATTCCACCTATGATCTCATGCTATACATTTTTTTTCATTGAATTTGTGATAACATTACCTCATCAATGAGTATTTCTTGGTTTTTATGAATCATAAGAGACATGGTTATGTATTCTCCCTGTGTGACTTGAATATATTATGGCGGTAGTGGATGAAAATTTTTAGGATTACAAATTTGAGATTTTTTATACTCGAGGAATTAAAACCATTGTAGATGATGCACTAAGTTTGAAGTCATCCAGTGATGTTTTTCATGAATATTTATTTTATTTTAGAGAGATGTAATAACTCTTAGTGGTGCATCTATATATAAGAGAGGTTGAAGGTAGAGTTTTTTTCTAGATGATGTTGCATTTATATTTGGAGTATCAATTGAAGGAGTATCTACTAGTGAATTTTGTGGTGGACATATGGAGATATCGAGTTTTTTTATACCCTTGATTGTTGTTCTAATGATGGACAACATCAGGTGTTGTTATAGGGATGGTTTTTCATTTCTTTGATGATGCATGAGATGTTTCTCCATGAGATTAATAGTTCAACATTAGCAGTACATACAAGAATGAAAAAGTTTTCATGACATTATAGAGGTCGTTTTTGGTGGCCTTAGTTGAAGCAATTTTTGTATTTTGTTTCTAGATGTTTGGTCTACCAGAATGTGAATGTCGAGCTCCGTTTTCATATGGATTTATACAACCATTAGATGTTCCCTAGTGGAAGTTTAGGGGAATCTCAATAGAGATCTTAATAGGTTAAACTTGTCCCCAATCAGGCTCCAATGTAATATTGGTTATATTTGATCACAATGTGAAATTGTCAAACTTTATAATGATCAAGGAGTCAATATTATTATAGGGTGTGTCGAGGTAGTATCTGGAAGATTTGGTATGACTCTTTGGAGTCCCAAGGAAAATCATCTTTGATTGAAATACTTATTTTGTCTTTAGAGTGTGTAGAGGTGTCCAAAAGGATTTAGTCTCTCAGTTATTCCATAGAAATAATTTTCATCCACATACAAACAATTTGATAAAGATGAACATCAAGAGTAATGGAGACATGTTCTGCTCTTATGTCATGGAATTTGGAGGATTGTGGATGAGGCACCTTTCCTTGGTTAATGTTTCTTATAATAATATTTCTCACCCCACCATTGGTATGACACCATTTAATTCCCTTTATGGAGGACCATTCTATTCTTTGATATTCTAGAATGGGGATAGAGAGGCAATAATTATTGGGCCAAAACAAGTACAAATTAAGAAATAGATCGCACAGGCAATTTTTGATAGGACATAGGTAGTACGTGATTTTACAGAGATACTATATTTATCATAAGAGGATACCTATGAAGTTATACATTGGAGGTCATGTGTTTTGGAAGGTGACTAATCATCATGGGTAGTGAAGTTTTGGTTGTGGGAGTAATCTTGTTCCCTCATTTGTTGGGCCTTTCGAGGAGTTGGTTTATACTGGTTTTGTGGAATATTGGATAGAACATCCCCATAAATGATTTATATATATGATGTTTTCGCATATCTTAGATTCATAGTTATATTCAAGATGACTATCATGTCATAGATTGGGGATAGATTGATATTGAAAATGATACAGCCTTCAAGGAGAATTCTATGGAAATCCAAGACCGTCCGGAGAAAGTGTTTCATGGGTATGTTATTCCCTCTATTAGTGTCTTGTGGAAACACTTTAGTGTTGAGGAGAGTACTAGGGAACATGATTTTCATATGTGTAGTTAGTAACCTATGTTTTTTTTTTGTGTATATAATCTCTTATAATGTTGTTCTCTTGTGGATATTGACCTTTCTTCATTTTTAATATGGTTTCCTCTTGTTTTTTTGTGGTTTTGAGTATTGAATGATAGTTATATCCCTCGAGAGATTTTTTAGGAGATTTTAGTTTTTTTTATAGTTTCATGCAATTACTATTATGAGGTTTTTGATCTCATGTTATGATGAGATCCTAGAGAGGTATCTCTTGGGGTAGCTGTTTGGACAACCCCAATTCTTTTCCTCTATGGGTTTGGTTTTGGATTCTTGAGTAAAATATTTTTATTCGGGGTATCTCATATAATTTCCTATATCAATGTAGCCTGTCAATTGTTTTTAAGATTCTGGTGTTCAAGGATTCATGGTGTCAGTCTAGAGAATTTTAACTACAAAAATCTAGAAATATGGGGAATATTGATTTTGTAGGTGAGTTGCATGACTTATTAAGGCATGTCCATAGGGTGTCACATAACACCTAATAATTTTTGTTTAAAATGTTTACATGGAAGAATTCTTTAGGGAGATATAAAAATCAACATCTTCATGACATGTTGTGTAAATCCCTTACACAGTGTCTCTATAAACGAATATAGCACATGTGTTTTCTAATAAACCCTCTGCACAATGGTGATCCCTCTATATTTCTTGAAGACCTAAAGACCTACTATTATGATTTTAATGATAATAGAATGATTCCTGGATTCCTCATTGTATCTGTGGTGATCTTAGGTATATTATACCTCTTCTGTCCAGTGGTTTCTCTTAGTTTTGGTTTCTTTCCTCTGGTTTTTTCTCTCTATTCTATGGAACATGATATTTTTTATTATAATGAGGGTTATCAGTTGTTTTTATGTTTTTTTTTGAATTAGCACTTTTTCATATTTTAGTTACCTTAGAGGATATGTGATCAAAGATCGATAATGTTTGTCCATTTTCAGGCAAATAATGCTGGCACATTTTAGGTAGGGCATTCATTGGTTCTATTATTTTTTTACACACAATCCTAAATTGATAAATACTTATCCCTTTGAAAATAAATGGAATTCATCTAATAAATATTTTAATGAATTAATTTAATTGGATTGCAATGATATGTTGATGTTGACTCTTTATACCATTATGATGCACTGGCTCTTGAGGTTATAGATAGTTTGATATTAATGTTATGATTTTTTATCATGTTATTAATATTGTAGTAGAATTTTATAATTGTAAAATGTCATAAATCTATAAATAATTGATAAACAATTAGATTATGAATAGTTAAAGATGTGACATGCTAGAATCTAGGGTTTTTTGTAATTTGATAATGATAAAATTGATGCTAGTATGTTTGTTTAAATAAATTTGATCTTTTATGTGATTAATGGAATTGATAAATGATTTTATTCTTGCTAATTCTAGTTGATTATAATATTAAAATAAAGATAATGAAAAAAAATCAATGATTTGAACATGTTTAGATTTTGGTAGAAAGTTATTTCATGATGCATTATGTTTTTCTTGTTTGGAACATTTCATAATGAATCACCAAATTATAGATTGAATAAGAATAGTTTGAGTGATAAATATATTTTTTAGGGACTGATTTTCAAGTCTTCTTGTTAAGTCAATGATCTTTGAGTTTAGATTCATGAGAATTTTTTTTTTGAAGGATGTAAGCCATGTTTAGGTCCTAGATTTCCCTGTTGGAAACTCTTGTTTTTTTTACAACTTTTTTTATGTGATATGGATGAAATCTTTTTTATAAAATGTTAAATGGGGTGGTGTTTTATAGATTTTATATGATATTGTGATGGATTATATAGGGATGGATGATGTGTTATGGAGAAGGGACTCCAAGATGATGTGGAAACAGTTGACGGTTCTGATGGAGAGATGCATTGACATATGCATGTGGGATTCTGGCATGACATTGGATACGATTGAATGGGTTGATGTTAGGCATACTCATTGTTTTTATAATTGGATCTAGGATGGTTTCTTATGCATTTTTTTTTAATTTCTAATGGCTAGGTTTCTTGTTTTTACTTCATTCGTTTCCCCGCTACTTAGGTATTTAGAGGTTATTGGTTGTACGTTTCCTTTATGTTGCAACATAAAATGGTTTTAAGTAAGTAACTAGATTATAAAGTGATGATAATAATTAATAAATAATTATTAATCCTTGGTAATGGAGTTGATTGAGTGAAAATTATAAAAAGATATTAATATTGATAAAAATTGGACTCATTTTGAGTTCTTTCTGTTGGGCATTTATTTTTATCGGATGATTAATGTAATGTACCATAAAATAATGTTAATAGTTAATTAATTTTTAATGGATTAATTTATGAAAGGAACTGATAAACATGATGGAATTAATTGATGTATCTCTCTTATATTTTATTGTAATTATAGGACATATGGTCCAAGTAGTGGAAGCTAGGAGACCAAGAAATTTTAGGTGTGGTTGAGATTAAGACTAGGTTATTCCCACAGTGTTGTTGAATGGTATTTATATCATGAATATTCTTTACATTCATATATTGTCCCACCATGGTCGATGAGGGAGACTAAAACCCAGTGGAATCTAGGAGGGTGTTTACCCAACATCCCTAATTGAGGGTGGATGGATGACTACCCCCACTATTCCCACTATATTCTCTTAGTATTTACTTGCATTGGTATTCATGGTGGTTATTTTTACCATAAATACGAATAAAGGGTTGTGGTATCATATGGTTACTTCACACAAATGTATTACAAGGTATAGTATCCAAAGTATTAATATAGGTATGATGGGTATTGGTTGTGATGGATTAAGGTGCCTTACTCTATATATCGATTTTAATGGGTTTAGGTATAATACTCAATGTATTATACATTCCATACTATCTATGGTGTCTCCAAGAAACTACATGGTTACTATATATTGTGTTGTGATATGGAATGATGCAATGATTTGTTGCATGAGGTGCAAGTTTTGATTCCTTTCCAAGGTGTTTTAAATCTGGTCTATTTTAAAGAGATATAGATTATGATGTGCGACATTGGGTTAAAGTGGAAAACTAGTTGGGAAGTGGGAGTGGGGTAGCCTTAATTTTTCATTACAATTTTTAAACTCACTTGTATTCAATACGTGGTGAGAGTTATCTATGGATATAATGATACCTTAGTATTAATGTTTAGGTGATGAGTTAGTTTCACTATTGTTAACTATTATTTATCATGCTTTCATTGTATTTTTCAAAAGAGGCACTATAAAGCATCCTATTGAGTATAACATTATTCTCACCCTATATATATTTATATATTTTACATCAATTAAAGAAGAGAAAGTTGGAGATCAATATGGATATTTCAAGATCATGGTTTTATAGGATCTATTTGGGCTTCATGGTCACTATTTCATATACCTTTTAGTACTTTTATATTTCTATTGAGGTATTCATTAATGTGTGGAATTTTTTTTTTCAATTGGGATTTATACTTTTATATATATATATATATGTTTGTGTGTGTCTGTGTGTCTGTGTGTCTGTGTGAGTAAGAATGTTTTGATTGGTGAATACGTATAATAATTTTCTTAAACATTTTTTCATGGAGGGTAATGCCTCCCACATATTTTTGTATTATAAAATTGAAGCTATTTTCTAGTCTAGGGGTAATTTGAGGCATCACTCATGTAGTCCCCATATCTCCCCACTTATTGTGGTATCTTTGTAGGGAGGGGTTGTGAAATCATGCAATGATGAAACTTATATGAAACTCATTTATCTCCATGTGTTATAATATGATAAATGGTTTATGATCTTGTATAACATGTATGTATGATTTTCATTATGTTATTTTTGGGGCCTACATCTCCATCCAATGAATTATATAATGATTCATATCTAATTAAATAAATAGAATTGGAATGGGGAGTGAACTCAGTTCAGTTAGGGGATTCAACCACTATGATAGTTTTGGGAGTGAACCTTTTTCAATATGACGTTTTGGTAGTGAAACCATTCCACTATGATAGTATTGGAAATTATTCATGACTATTAAGGAAATGATTTTCTCTGATTATATTTTTGAAAATAATTCAATGTCTTATGCCAATGCTAGTTTTTCATCGATCATGTTCTTTGGTTCAATTTTGATTCATGTTTTATGGACTACCATTATTTGTGTTGTGACTCATGTTTATGATATATAATATTAAGGTACAGTTTTAAAATTTTATTCTCATGTCATCATACACTTATTCTCATGATATGTTAATATCTACCTTTTTTCCTTTACTAAGCATTTGATGATACCCTTCCTTATGTGTCCTTTATCCATTTTTTGGAAATATGTATTATGTATGATATTTTGGAGAAGGTTTTTGTTATAAATATCAATGTGGGAGATGACACATATCACTTATGGACCAGCAGTTTATATTTCCATGATTTCAAATTCAATAGATCAATATTATTTTGGCATGGATTGTTATGTCATTTAATGAATATTCCTCAATTATAATTGAATATTTTTGTATGATAAGTTTGGGTCACTATATATATTCCCAAAAAAGAAATTTATCTTATCACGTAATATGAAAATGTTGATATATGTTTCAAAATTAATTTTTCATATTCAATTTTTATTATTAATGAAAACTAATTTGTAATATAACGTAACGAACAAACATTTAGATTAAAATATTACTCATGTTTCCAAAGAATTAACCATGGGTTTTATAAAATGAGCATATTATCTCTAATTGACTTATTTTATATTAAATATATATATATATATGGTGTTTAAAATATTTTTATGTTATAAACATGATATTTAAAGAAAAAATGATAATCTTTCGACATTCAACTTAAAATGAATTATTTTTAAAGAAATTAAATGTTCATCCTAATGTAATATTGGTATGATTTATACAAAAATTAAGTAAATTTTATAAAATTCATATTTTAAAATTTATAAATCAATCTTTTTAGTTAAAAAAGTCTTGAAAAAAACTTTGATTTAATTAAAAATGATTTCTTTAATATTCATGTACCATTAATTTTATTTTATATAAATATATTAATAATTTAATGTTTATTTATTGATTTATAAATCATAATTTTATCTATTATAGTAAACCTTAAACTATATTCATTTTAATTTATTAATGTAAAATACCATACTTCCTTTTTAAAATGGTTCATTAAAAAGAATCATTTTTTAAAAATTAATCAACGAAAATTATAATATGTAATTATATTAATTTAATATTATTTTTATATATTTTAATGACTATATTCTTCACATAACATTAAAATTTCATGGTTTATTATTTAAGTGTTTCATTTGAATAATCTAGTGTGTGACACACACTATTAATGGTAACAATAATTTGAAGGATCCACATCTCATATCATTATAATATAAACCTTGGTTTATATTGTAAGCACCCAAAAAGTTTATGAGTTCCCAAAATCAATGACCACCCTTCTAAGCCTTGATCACTAAGGCATACAATGTAATAAATCTGTGAAATATTATCCCCAAGGCTTGACCTCTAAACTTTGTGTATCATCCATTCCATTCATCATCCCCCAAACCGTGGGGATTAGTCTCCCTCTTAGGAAGTTGTTCCAATAATTGAGATATCAGTTAAGGGACACTGTTATCCTCCAACAATATTTAATAAAGAAACATAATTATATGTTTTTACTTAATCCACATCCAAATACATATACTATGGAGGTCCAAACTATAATGCCCTATATCAAAATCAACGCATTATTACATGATTTATAGCATGGGTTGGAATTTATTTTATTTGTAGGACTCTTTTATTATAGTTTTAAAATATTTTCAAAACCACGGAATAAAAAAGAGGACATTCTCAAATAGTGTTCATTTTTTCAGAAAAACATGTTCTTATGTTGACACTCCAGTCTCATGAGACATATCGATACATCGAAGGGATATCTATAATCAGTCCACACCCGTGTTAGCATGTTCAAACATTCATCATATATCAAATAACCAATTTAATTTATGGCTAATGTGCCTTATCAAAAAAATATTTTTTTTAGTAAAGGATTGTAATTTATCAATATTTCCTTAGAAAAAAAATATATTCAATGTAAACATTGTACATAAAATGGTAAACATGTTAGGAAATAATCATATCCATCATGTAATGATATAGATATTTAAGAGAAATGAAAAATTAAATGATAAAAAGTTACTTAATTCTTTAAATTATGATATCATTAAATCATATACCTAGTGGTAAATAGGCAACATAAAGGGCTATTCATTGATGAATAAAAGTACCGTAAAAATCATTAAATCATTTTTGTTTCAAAATATATTTATCAATTTGAAATAAACTTTTAAAAATAACCTCTTAATATATGAAAGAAAACATTTATATAAAACTAAAATTGTGAATATATAAAGGATGCATTAAAAAATTAATAAATCATTAATCCAAAAAAATCCACTCATACCATATAAGATAAAATAGAACATTCTACCTATATTTTCTTCTAAAATTTAACAAATATCTCACTTAGAAAAGGAAAGGAATATTCCATTTAAATCATTTTGAAAAATTTAAATATTGGTAAAAATAATGTAAACTAATTTTAGGAAAATATTCAAATAATTTGTAACACATTTTTATGAATCTTGTACATGGTAGATACATATTCTGTTGTGAACAAATAATCATAGATAACCCTGAATAATGAAGAGGTTGTGGAAAAAACACTTACCACCTAGGTATATTTTGAATCATAACACCCATTTATAAAATACCATCAAATTAAAAATTAAATTCCATTATTTTTAATTTTTTCATGATATAAAAAAATATAGTTCTAGTATATACACCAAAAAAATTAAATAAGTGGTGAATATGGAATATGTTTCATGCAAGTAAATGTGAGATGAGAAACCCTTACCACATTATAATAAGTTGAATCATATGCCACAAAAAAATTAAAAAAAAACATTAAATATCATGAAAATAATTATATTCATGATATATAATTTAAATGTGTCATTATATAGACCTCAAAAAATAATATAGGAGTGTAACATTAAAATATGCCTCAATGAATGAAAATTGAAAGAAAGTCATTTACCTATGATTTGACTTCTATTGTACATGTTCGAATATCTTGGATAATAAATATTGTTCTATTATACGTATATTTCATAACCATACACATATGTCTCATACCATTTAAAATTTAGTTATAAAATTTTATCACCCATTTTTTATAAAATCATTTTTAAAATCCCTACTTCATCTGGAAGCTACTTCATTTTTCATACATGTTTTGATTATGTGGTTCTATCCCTTATATGTTTAGCATAGTTCCATTGTATCCAGAATATTATTATTTATTAAATACCATAAATATTAAATATATATATGTTTAGTTTCACCCATAAGTCACTTATAAATATTTATATAAAAAATGAATTACACCTTTAATGGAGATGGAGGTTGTACATATGCATGAATGCAATTTTCATTTATTGATAGATGGAAAGAAATAATGGTAATGAATAAATAACATAGAAATAACTATTATTATTTCATATATGACATATATATCAATTTGTTCCATATTTATACCCATCCAAGTAAATTTATGTTGAATATTGTATTGCATCCTCATGTAGAGACGGTAAGCCATACCTACGTACACACAGTGCTTCCATTTTTCACAGGACCTAAAGAAGGAGGAATATGGTTATACCATAATCATAATATAATATAATTATATATATGATAATATAATTTTTAAATTATTTTGGAAACAATTTATGAAGAGGTAGCATAATATAAAATAAACTTGAATGTGTTAGTAAAGATGACTACCTCTCCGTCAATGGGCTTCATTTAGATCTCTTCTTAAGGTATCTAGGGTAGGCCAATTGGAAGAACAAAAACCTCTAGAACATGTATAATGATGTTTAAAATACAAATTAGTAAATATTCTCTAAGATGTATGGCTCAATGTGATGAAATAAGTGAAGTAGGGAGTTCACTTTTATAATTGGGGTGAGTGGTGATTTTTGAATTCCTCAAATATTAAAATATAATAAGACTATTATGGTAAAAAATACTTCCAAATTCTATATAAATATACAAGGGATGACATTATAGACTATATATTGGCCAATTTTTTTATATTTTTATTATTTTCTAAAAATTCCAAAAAATATGAAATTCATAAAATATCATTATTGTGAATTTTTACATTATTCATTACATTGAATTTAATAAAATCATCAAAATAACATATCTTTGTACCGAATATTTTAATAAATTCATAATATTTTATATTCATCTATATTATTCTTGTATATATTTAATTTGTCAAAATTGGTTTTATTTTAATATTCTGAATATCAATATTTTGATTATTTTTATTAGTGAATAATTATATTATGAACATTATGTAACAATTTAAGATAATAATTTATTTACTAAAAATAAAAAATAAATTACCTTGATGTATATAAATAATTTATAATTAATAATAGTATTTATACTCAAATATAAACATGGGATAATAAAAAATTAAAATTGATATATTTAATTAAAACATGAATATGACTTCTTTGACTTTCCATTAAATAAAATATTGTTTGGGTATTAATATTATACAAATGGCCTCAAATGGTCATATAAAAAAACATTTAATAATTATTGGTAAAAATTAAAATAATAAAATAAAATTTGGGAATGCTTTGTTTTTATTTGATAGCCGTTATCATATCAGTTTTACCTTTAATTACCTAATTTATCCTTTAGCTTGGTAATAAATATTATTATGGTCAATATTCATTATTACAAAAATAAGTGTGTAATATTTACTAATTTTGACCCATTTATTCAAAATATAGAATAAAATATATGAAATTAAAAACAAAAAATATTTGAAATTAATTTAATATTAAAACAAATTAACACATCAAAAAACACTTTTCATTAAAAAAATTTAAGGCCAAATAAATGTAAATATAAAATATTAGTTATATTGGTGATTAAAATGTATTTAATTAAATTATATATTAATAAATATTACCTCATTTGATATTATATCATACTAAATCCTTATGATTACTTTTAATATAATCATATTGTCAATTTTATAACAATCTTTAATTTTCACTATTCATTATAACATTATCATTTTCCCAAAAAATCCTAAAAATTCATCCAATTATTATATTAATATAATTATTTGAAAAATTACGTTAATTTTATCAATTAAATTAATCAAAAAATTAACAAATCCATTTTTTTTTATTTTTTTAGGGAAAGAAACATAAATATATTTTTGGAAGAAAACATATATTTAAAGAACAAAATGACTTCAATTAACATAATTTGTTTATTTCCCAAGAATAAATAATGTTGCACTAAATATGAATTTCATATAAAGTTTATAACATAGTTAATACTATTCACATCTTCCAATTTGACATCCATACTATAATAATAATATTTAAAATATAACATCAGGGTGTTTGTTTAAGCTCATTGTCATGTTTTGTATATTCTATCAAACATAGTGTTCCTTAAAATTCTATGTGTGTTATATTCTATCCACATAAAATAAAATTGATTTTTGGTTATGAATATAAAATGGAAAATGTTTTTTTATTTCAAGGTCCTTCCAATTTTAAAAGCATTATATTTTTATATAGGTAAATAACTAATAAAATAAACATAAATTACTTTTATATGACCTAAGAGTAATCCGATCCTTTTTTATGCATCAATCTATTACCACTTCATCTCTTACATGAGAAAACTAATATTCTAGATGATGTTTTTATGACTAAAGCACTTTTATTGATTCAAATTTTCCATAAGTCATTCCCTCTGCCTCTAAACATTTACTAAAACAAAAATGGGTAGCACATATTATCCAATATTATAATTCCAAAAACAATAATATATAAAATTTAACATAATCAATTTCATAAGTATATAACCTTAAGACTCATCCACAATAAATTTGTCAAAATTCATAGTCCAATAATATTTAAGGATGGTCATTACTTATACAAAATAAATATGACATTAGATTCCATAAAAACATAATTTAGCTCATAATATCACATACCAAATAATTGAATATCTTGATCACCATAAAAACATAATTAAAACATGTATACTTCAAAAAACCAAATTTTAGGTTGTCTAATATATTCTATAAATCATAAAATATAGTAAAATACAATAATGATGACATAAAATATCAAATCACTAACCAATTTAATAGTCACAATTACTACCCAATAGAATCTAATTGTCATTATTATCTCATAATTTGGAACATATTTTCGGTTATCTTCCCCAAAACATGTTTTTTTCCAAAAGATCAACATGCAATAGAAACACTTATCTTGGATACCAGTAATTCTCACCACAAACATCCAAATCCTTAAATAAGAATTAATACAGTAAAATACATATATATCTAATTATTATTATAACAATAATATCGATGATAAAATACTTTTAGAACATATTTCCTAAATCATAATACTCAATAAAATTAATTTTTCTACATTGATGATAACAATTTCATTATATTGAACTTGATCCCATGAACTCTTCTTAGCTATATTCCCTTCATGATTGGGAGATTCATTTACATAGTGCACTATATCCTTTTAGTTAATGCATTGGACATTTGAATGTTTTCTATTTCTATTTTAATCATGAGTGTTATGGCCTTTCTCTCCATATTTGTAGCAAACTCGCATTCCCTTCAAACACGTACCGGTTTGTTTCTGTAAGAACCTGCTTCTTCCTTTGAGGTACTAATATTTTTCGTAGTTTTTTTTGAGAGAAATGGGGGAAATTGGCCAAGTACTAGCTGAAACATGTCACGAGATAGAACTTGGGGTTACACGTCATGTAATAATAATTACACATCGTGTAGTCCGGCCATGTGTGATGAAATCACCTGGTGTGTTTGGGTGTCAGCAATGATGAGAGTGTTAACCATGGTCCCATTGTGTATTTTTAAATACACATAGTGTACTAATGTCACCAAGATATTTTAATCAACAAAAAATGAAGTTGGAAAATTTGTTTAAACAAACCATATCCATGATGTGTATATTTAATTACATGTAGTGTACTTTATTTAATTTGATAACATAGAATGTATCCTTGTTTTAATTTAGAGGGAAGTAGTTTTTTCCCAGGTTCAAAAAAAAAGTAGCACCAAAGGATGAAATCCCTTCTAGTTCGCTGTATGAACTCCGATTCTAACTCCCTAGGAACCCCATCAGTAAGCTCTCGATTCAACTAGATCCATTATTCGACATATATTCTATTGACCAAGTTAAGAAGGGTTGAGTGTTTATTCAATTTGTGTATATTTAGCCAATTATAGGATGATTTAGAGATCGACGATGGATGATTTAGTTCATATGAGTACGAGGTAGGTGGTCCATATCATATTTTGTTTTCTGCAGGATATGGGTGGCAGAACCATTGGCTTATCTCTGGGTATTCTGAGCAAGAACCTATTATAACTACTGTGGCATATTGAATTTATTGTTAGACCTATGAGATGTTGTTTGGAAATCCCCATACCAGAATTGCATGAGTATGGCCGGGTCATTTCTCATTGGGATATTTTTGTCGGCATACCCAAAATTGTTTTAAAATATATATTTTTTTCATAAAGTGGTCTATTTAAAATTTTTATGTTTGATTAAACAATTTAGAGGCATTCTAGACCTCATTGATACTATTTTATAACTATTATATAATATAATTCAATCATCATAAGTTGAATTACTTGTTTAATGTGTTTATTGTTATTATATTTATATAATTCTACAGATTACTAGTGTCAAACCCCTTAGGGTGGTGGTGGTCCTGACTTGTGGTTGGGATGGCATGGCCCTTAGGATTGAGTGATTCTGATCACTGGTTGTGCTTGGCCGAGATTTTCAAAGGTGGTTTTGACAATGGGATTCGGCATAATGGATGTCATCTTGATGTAGTGTGATTGTCTAGTTGGGAAAGGCCCAAGATAATTGGATGGAATGTCCATCATTATTGAGATACATGGTCACATGGGCATGAGGTTCCAAATATGTTGTGTCTTAGGATAATTGTTGGTTATTGTCGCTCACCCATGATAACCAAAATGTCGCATGAGTCATGTGCAGATAGGTAGACTCTATGATGAGGTGATTTTGACCAATCATATGGGTAGAGGACCTCGATAGTTTTGAGTTTAGGTAAAAAAATTTGGGGGTGCCTACTATAGGAAGACACGTGAAAGGTGAGGAACCATCCGAGGATAGAGATGAGGTTATCGAGTTAGGGGTTGAGGCTCACTGTGATTGAGTTCATGGGACGATATAATTTTTTTTTTGAGGAAAGGCATTGATGTTCCTCTAGTTGTTGTTCCATGGAAGAATGTGAGATTTCGAGAATGATCCTGTGGGTCTAGAATAATATTTTTTGGGCATGCCTTCTAGATTTCAGTAATTGATACACAAGGTGTTATGAGGGATGTGGTGTCGGCCAATGTGATTGGGCTAGGAACTAAGAGTTCTCTTAGAATTTGTGACTATAGGAATACCTTGGTTCATTGGCCAATGACACTCTTTGCTTTTATGATTCCATTATTAGTCTATGAAGGTGGCACCCACTAGTGGTTGCTGAGCACGAGTGGAGGTTTTGTTTATTTATTATTTAATTTTATTTACCCTATTTATATATTCATGTCTACTTGAACACTTATAAAAAGTACACACCATTGTGTGGAATCCTATTGTGATTCATATCACACTCTACATAGGCCCTTCGGGACGCATCTAGACATTTGGGATTTACAGATTGTTAAGTGATGAGCCTTAGTAGATGGATTATAGTACTGTTTGTCATTGAGATTGGCATGGACCTTGAGGTTATTCATAGCTATAAAATTTACTTCTATTTAGTTTCCTTTTCAGTTTCATCATGCTTATATTGTATGTGACTACTAGGGTTATCCATGGGAACCCTTAGTGTATTGAAATGTATTAATTTATATGTATTCATTCCTTTTTTTAGTAGTGGTTACCAATGGTGTTCATCATGATGATCTTTCTACTTTCTATTGCAGTTGTTTCTATATCGCTTCTGCATTTTTAATTGATATTAGTGTGCTTCCCCATGGTAGTTCTAGTTCAAGTCTGCTGATTCATTTATTTATTAATCATGTGTATTGATTATACTAAGACTAGTGCATTATCTTTTCCCCATATAGTATAACATCTCAATATACATTTTTACTCCCTCACTACTAGTCAACTTCCTTTGGATTTTGGGTTGGTGTGCCAAAGGTCAGTTAAACTGGGCCCAATAGCACTTTTCAGGTGGCTATTCAGGTTTGGGATGTAACAAAGTGGTATATAAGAAGTCCTAACTGTGATTTTGTATAATTTTTTCATTGGATACTAATGAGATTTATATTGTATTTTTATTATTGCTGGTTTACTATTTGGGATATGTTATACCAGAGATAAGTTGTAATTGGAATTGGGTTTCTACTTTTTTTCTTGGGTGCTTTCATCCCCTAGAATGAGGGATGGACCATGTTACCTTGGGTGAATTTTTTTTTCTTTTTCTCAAATTACAGTTTATATGGTTTCCACCTTGGTGGCTCACTTGGTTTGTGCTTATTATTGGTTGTGATATGTGACCCTTGACCCAGTTCAGTGAGGAAGAATTAGACATTCGCTTGGTTAGAAAAGGCATGGATGTTTGGATTTTGATAGGAAAATTTTTATGGGATTTTAATTTCATATATATACATATTTTCAATGAAGTGATAATACCATGTGATATATTTCATCTTCCATGTGAAAAGAAGAAATTCCAAAAAGAATTTCTTGTTTTATACAGTGTGATCTTCCATGATTTAAATTTATATATAATTTCATGTGGCATGTGAATGGGCCCAACTCTTCAAAAAAAGGAAGGTATTATGGTTATAGTTATTTTTATCACCAAGATTGGGCGACTTAGCTATCGGATTGAGGCAAGGATGGTTTCCAGGATAGGCATGGCCAGAGGATATTGCGGTACTTGGCTCTATTGAGGGCGGGTAATGAGGCCTTGAGGTCGGGATGTTGTGGGCATGGTTTTGATGGGGGAGGGTAATGGTAGTTATTATGAAATTCCTCTTTTATTACTTTCATATCTGCATTATACATATATTGCTATATATGTGGGCTATCTGACTATTTATGGTATTTAGTGGGTTCCTCATTGGTGACTCGGTGAAGCATTAGGTTGGTGATTGTACTGTGTTGTATGACCATGACCAGGTTCAGACCCCTAAGGGTTAGGCAGAGCTTGAGCCACATATAAATTCTCAAGGACTGTATTAGGTTTAGGATCTAGTGTTGTTAGGGAAACTACCGAGATTGATAGAATTCGGGTCGTGGCTCAAAACGATGACATGGATTAGTATGGAATGTGTTTTTCAGGGGATCGACACATGTGATTATGGAAAAAATACCTCTATGTCTTACCTTACATAAGAGTTCAAATAACATTTTCCACAGTATTTTCTAGTTGAGGTTGGTCTATAGGCAGTAGAGAACTATATAGAAAGCTTGCAGATGATCTTCGAGAAGCTTGAGATGACCCAATAGTGGTGGTTTAAGCATGATACATATATGGTTAGAGGTCCAGAAAAGTATTGGTTGGATGTGAAGGATCATTTTCATAGACATATGGTACTGGACTTGAAATACTTTGATGATTTATTCTTCAAGAACTTTTTTTTGAGATGTTGAGGGTGGAGAAGGCTCATGAGTTCTTGAGCATTAGTTGGGTGACATGTGTGTCATGGACTATGAAGTTACTTTCAATGTGTTCTCTCGCTTCCCCCTAGGTATGGTAAGTGATGAAATCTTTAGGGTGAGGTGCTACCATGATGGATTACGAAACCCCCCTTAGGGTCAAGGTTACCATCTTTACGTTGGCCTCATTCTTAGAGGAGGTGAATTAAGTGCCCATAGTTGACGAAAACCTAACTTACCTATCTCACATGGGCCATGCTGTAGTTTTAAGTGATGGTTTAGGTGGTAATAAATGAGGTGGAAATGAGTTCAAAAGAGAGGCCAGGATAAGGACTCATCTATACCACCTTGTGGTTTCTCAGAGGTGGTCTGATTTCAATATGGAAGCCATGGAATGTTCAGATCCATTGTGATAGGCGTCCAAACTAGTTTTGGGCATGTGGACCAGTAATAAATCTCAAGGGTTTATATAGGTAGCCCTATCAGATAGCTGGGAGGTAGGGACCATGGAAGACAATGAAATCTAGAGTTGGTTTTGGTTTGGAACTAGGTGAGGGTAGCGGAGGATTAGCTACTCACAAAGGATGTGGAAGAGACCGTAGGACCCACCATGGGGTTAGTGGTCGGTAACTGGTGTAGCAATGCAAGAAGGTCAGGCTTCAAGCACTTTGTGTCAGGCTAAGTGCACTTCATAGAGCAGTCATGTGATGATCCGTCTGGTGAGTTGACAACAATCCGAGGTACAATGTGGGTGTGGTCATGATTTGAGTTTATTTGTTTCCTGGCATGGCATATTTAGGCATGTCTTCTTTGAGTTCATTAGGTGCACATGATTTATATGGGATGACTATATTCCAATAAGTAGGTTGTCACTATCATGGGTTTGTGATTATATATATGACCTTACATTCATAAGGAGGATCGTTGGATGTGTCTTTTGAGGTTCATGTGCATCAGGGCATCTGAGGGATACATGTTACATGAGGTGCTTAGGCATCGGGGCATCCGAGGGATGAAATTTACTTGAGTATCCTTGGGAATCGGGGATGGATGATGTTGTTTATGATTGAGTGGTAATGCACTAGGTTGTTTTGAGAATCCATGGGATGTGGGACCTTATTATTCTGTGGGTTCCATGAGATCAAGGAATCCACCGATTTTGTGCGGGATATGATTTGGTGTCGAAAGAAAAACGGAAGTTCTTGATGAGGTGCAGGGGGTGACAAAGAATCCTTGGAGGACCATGGGTTAGGAAATAAGTCGATAGACCTTTGTTTGATTTGATCATTAATACATATAAGTTATATAATTCTCCTTCACCACCTATATAAGGGAAATTTGAGGAAAATTCTCTTTATGAGGGAATTTTCGAAAGAACCCAGTTCTTCCTTTGAGGTATGATTCTTTTTGGGTCGTTTTTGAGAGAAAGGGGAAAACATGACATTTAATAGCTAAAACCTGTCACATGACATTTTTTAGGGTTACACACCATGTAATTATAAGTACAGACTATGTAGTATGGCCAAGTGTGATGGACATACATGGTGTGTATGGGTGTCAGAAAGGAATAAAGGATTATCCATGTACACACCATGTATTTTTCAATACATGTTATGTATGTATGTTGGCAAGATATTTTCATGACCTGAAATATTAAATGATCTAAAGTATGTTAATTTTTCAAATAAGGTTATCATTAAATCATATACCCCGTGGGTAATTAGAAAAATAATGATTTTTTCCATTGATGAAGAAAATATCAAATGAAATATTATCAAAACGTTTTCAAGTAAAAAAATATTTTTCACTCTGAAATTCACTTTTAAAAAAACTGTGAAAATATGAAAAAAAAATTTCTATGAAAATAAAATATTAAAACAATAAAAGAAACTTCAAATAATTATTCCATAATTATGGTGGGAAAATACACTCATTCCATATAATTTATAATAAATCAATCCTTCCATATTTTTATTGGAAAATTCACAAAGTACCTCTTTTGGAAAATGATGAGAATAATCCGTTTAAAGTATTTTGTAAAAATTTAAAAATTGGAAGAATTGAATTTAAAATTTTTTAGGATAATATAAAAAATATTTTTGAAATAAAAATATAACATTTACATGGAAGATAAATATCCCCCAATAGACACAAAAAACATATTTAATCCCAGATAATAAAGATATTGTGAATATAACACTTAGCATCTGGTTTCATTTGATTCATAATACCAAAGAAATAAATTAATTAAAATTAAAATTTAAATACCATGAAGAAATAATTATTCATGATATAAAACATTATATGGGTATTATACACACCACCCAAATGAGATATGTGGTGAATATGGGATATATCTCCCATAAGTAAATGTGAGATGATAATCTCATTCCATATTATAGTCAGTTTAATCATATTCAAAATGAGAGAATAATATTTTACAAAACATTAAATATCATTATAATAATATAATTCATGATATAAAATGTCAACGGTAATTATAAACACCTAATAAAAGTATATAGGTGAAAATCATCAAAATATGCCTCAACGAAAGAAAATTAATATGAAGTCACTTAGCTCAAGTTTGACTTCTCTTTTACAAGTTCTAATCTCCATGAAAATAATTATAGCATTAATATACATATATTACAAACCCATAAAAATTTATATAGTACCATATATTATTTAATTATAATATTTTATCATCCCTTTATTATCAATTCATAGTTAAAATCACTATTTTGTGTGGTAACTACATCGTTTTTCATCTATGCTTTTATTTTTTAGATCCATAAATTATAAATTTATCACAGTTCCATCACATCAATAATATTATTTATGGTAAAAATATAATATATATTTAATATATAGATATTTGTATTCACCCATAAATATAGAGATGGATATATGAATTACACTATCCATAAAGGGGGTGGGAAGTATGTACGCAAGAACATAATTTTCAATTTTTAATGGACTGAATGAAATAATTGTAATTAATAATTAACCATAAAAATGGTTATTATTTCATATATATCACATATATCAATTATTTCAGTATTTATACCCATCCTAGTAAAAGTTTGATGAAAAATTAATTACACTACAGCATGGAGATCGTAGGTCATACGTACATACGCACAATGCTTTCATTTTTTATAGGATGGATAATGGAGAAGATGGTTATCTATTAATAATAATAACACATATGTATATATATGATACTATAGTTAATAAATTTTTATAGAGAAATATAAATAGGAAGTAGAAGAAGAAACAGACTTGAAATAGTTTGTAAAGATGATTACCTCTTCTTCAGCAGACTTCCCTTATATCTCTTATTAAAGGATCTAGGGTATGTATTATGAAAGGCCAAGAACCACTAAAAATTGTATAAGGATGATGATAAGATAAATGAGTAGGGTTTTGTCAAAATATATGGCAAAATGTTGTGTAATTAAGTAAATTAATGGGTACCTATTAATATTGAGGTGAGGAGAAATTTTGGAATTTCACAGAAATATTAAAATGCAATAATACTTTTCTTAATCCAAATGATTCAAAAATAACTATAAAGTCATTGAGGGTGTATTTTTAGACCATATATTATCCCATTTTTAATTATTTAAAAAAAATTGGATTTTTAATAATTAAATAAAATATTATATTCCTTTAATATTATGACTGTCAATTTTGAAACTACTCATTACTTTAAATTTAATAAAATCATGAAAATAAGATAACTGTGAAACAAATATTTCAATAATACCCTGATATTTCATGTTAATATATAAAATTCGTATACTACATTAATTTATTCAAATAATATTAATATCTGTATTTTAATCATCATTAATTTTAGTTTTCCATTAATTGAATAATTACTGCATCATCATTGCGTAACATTTGAGATACATATTTCTTCACCAAAAATTTAAAATAAATTTCATTATTGTAGATATATCTATTCTATTTTAAAATAATATATATATATATATACATACATATCCTTTGTATAACACCATGATAGTAATGATATTGTTATTAAAAATAGGAATGTGACAACTTCAACATTTCATTAAATAGAATATTATTACAGTCATAATATCAACCAAATGGTAATACAACCAAACCATGATTGACCAAAAATTAAACTTACTCAAAAAATAATTTTTTTACAAGACTTAGTGTGATTTTATAGTTCTTATCATATTATTTATTTTCTAAATTAATTGATTTTCTGTTTATCAATGTAAAAAAAATTAAGATGACTAATATTAATTATGTCCAAAATAAAAGATACATATATAATAAATTTGGACCCAATAATTCAAAATTTGAATCCGTTTTCTAAAATATAAAAATAAAATATTCAGAATTTAATCTAAGACAAAATCGAAAAAAACGCAACGAAAAATAGTTTTCATAAAAAGGTTTTTTTATGTAAAAAAATTTATAATTGTACAAAAATTATTTATAAGGATGATTAAAATGTATTAAGTAAGATTATATCTTTTTAAATATAAAAAAATTAAAATTATGAAAATTTTAAATCATTAATTTAATTTTTAATGTAAATAAATTTGCAATTTTATGAAAATTCTAATTTCTCACTATTTACATGGAAATCAATCTTTTCATACAAAATCCAAAAAAATTCACCCAAAGATAATATTAATATGATGATTTTAAATATTAAGTTAATTTTATCAAATAAATTTTCTAAAAGTCTCAGAATTAGTTATATTTAATTTCTCATAGAAAGAAATATAAATCACCCCTTGAAGAGAACTTATATTTGAAGAATAAAATGACATTCCAAATTTATTTGTTTATATAATAAAAAAATGAATTTTATCTTCATATATATTTCATAATATATTAGACAATTTCTAGATCTTACACATTAAAAGTTATATTATAATTTTCATATTTAAATAATAATATTTTTTGGTGCGTTTAATCTTAGTGTTGTGTATTGTACATGCTATCAAATATTTTGTTATTTTTAATTCATGGGGTGTCACATTACAAAAATATAAGAAACATTTATTATAAAAATAATCTAATTCATAACATTAGGATGTTTATAAGATATTTTAACAATTTTTAAAAATAAATTTATATGAAATAATTTGGTTATGACTTATACCTCCTCCTAGGGTATCCCCCTTTGTATCTCTCCTTACAGATTCATAGATTAATATTTTGGTGAGACCAAAACCACATGGAAATGGGTAATGATGTTTAAAATTTATTTTGGTAGTTATTGATAAAGAAAAATTTCTCAATGTTTGAGGATTTAAAAGGACATAATGTTTACTTTTATAAGTGATTCGAGTGGCACCCTTGAAAAAATTATGAACATTTAAATACAATGATTTTATTTCACATAGAAAGTGGCAAAAATTGAGTAAATATAAAATATAGTTTAGTTAATTATATAAATACACTAATATAATAAAATTTTGTTATGTTTTAGTAATTTTTTGTCTCGCACCTTTTAGTTTAATCCCATATTCTAACATTTTAACACATACCATGATGACTATCTTTTTATTATATTAACCTCATTTTTTTACTAAAAATTGAAAGAACTGTATAAAATAATTTTAGTACATGGATTCAAAATATGGAATATAATTTATAATATTCAATTCCATGATAGTTCATAAATTAATTCTACTATAAATGTGCAAAACAAATAAAAACTGTTCTTAGAAGAAAAAAACATATTTTTAAGTGTAAAAATGAATTAATACTTATTTAAAATAATGGATGTCAAGTACTGATTGTTAAAATCAATTTTTTTTCTTGTTACTAAATGAAATTGAGTTCATTTGACATTATAAACATGCCTAAACCGAATGGAAATTTCCAAAAACAATATTAAATGTATAGAACCCAAAAATAGTTTTTATTAGATTATAAAATAACTTTCGTTCCAAAAAATCAAGCATGGGTTTCCAAATTAAATGTAATAATTTTAAATGATCTAATGTACTCATCAAAAATATATTTATTGTAGAAATTTTTTTTATATATTTCAAATTTATTCTTATATCATTGTTTTATCATAAACAATATGATATTTGTAAAATTGGTATTTTAACTATTCACAAAAAAATAGCATTTTTAAAAGAATAACAAAAAAGTAACCCTAATAAAATTATGAAATTATAAATTTATAAATAATATTAATTCCATAAAATTAAAATTCCAAAATTCATTAATTTACCTTTTTAAAAAATTATACAAAATACAATTAAAATATTCTTTTATAGAAAACATGCCCTTTTAAACATTATAGGTTTTTAACATTATTTCATATTATGTAAAAAAGAGTGTAAATTTAATTGTATTCCCTTTATATAATAATAATTTATTGAATCTTAAATTTCATTTCATTAATAAATTAAATAGAGTAGTTTGGTATTTTTTATTCCATATCTTATTCAACAATATATTTATTTTAATTAACACATAGTAAAATCACGAGGTGTTTCATTATATCATCCCCTTAAATAAATTTATTCTTCACTATTTCTTTTCCTCTTACCAAATAGAGTGAATCATGTAAAATTTAAAAAAAATATATTATATTTTATCATGATAAATAATTTTTATGTTACTATTATGATAATGACCAGTTCTTAATTAATTATTCTTAAAACCATGTATGTATCATTAAAATACATATACTTTTGAATTATATTCTAGAAGCATAAGTTGATAGATGATTGATAAGTCTCCTTATAATTATCTTCCTCTTTCATGATATGAGTAATAATTTTACCACCAAGATATAGAATGTGAAAAATTACTTTGTTTTTTTACTCAGGAAGCACAATATTCTTATATGGTGGGTTTTTGAGATGTTTTCTACCTCTAATTCATCACATGTTTAGAATGATAGTTATAAATGATGAATTTTTCATTCTCAAAGCACTAAATTTATATTTTAATGGATTATAAAATCTAAAAAATGATGAGAAGTTATTCCTTTTATTTCTACCCATTAACCTAACCTGAAATTCATAATATAAGTTAACATAATATCCAATATAGATAAACAATTTTATGAATAATTATTACATTAATCATGGAAGTTTAAAAAATGACACTAAAATTTCAACATAAATAATTCAAAAAATAACTATCCCCAAAAAATTTAAAATTTTGACAAACCAAATTTTATGCCCCAAAATTAGGAAGATTTGATAACATATTATTTCAATATCAACAAAAAATTTAACTATAAATAAAATTAATGTATCATAATGTCACATATCAAAAATATACATGACCAAATCATATATTATCTAAATGTTTCTAAAATTTTCCTTAAATAAATATATTCATGATAAAGACACAATAAAATTGTATATGATTCCAAAATTTAAATCAATATTTATTCCTTAGTTAATATAATCCACTTTGACGTAAAATATTAAACATATAAAAATCAATATTTAAAATATGTCCTATAATTTTTAAAAATATATAGTGAACATATTCAAAAATAAATTTAACCACCAACTAACTCAATGAGTTTTTTTAATACCGTGGTTATCTATACAATAAATCATATATTCATAAAAATAAAATAACACTTTATCACATGAACTTCCATGAAACTCCATTTTCATCTTATTTAGTGTTTTATAAAACTCCCATAGGTTTAAATTGTTAATCATAACTTCATATAGTTATTTATACATAAACACATTAGTTATCACTCTATATCAAATCCTATTTGGTTACTCATTTGGACAATCACATTAGTTTCCTTCAAAATCATTGTTTACATGGTTCATCCTAGTTCTATATATTTAGATAAACTATAAAATGTTACTGTTGGTATATCAAATAAAATAAAAATAAACATTCCTATTTAGATTATAAATACTCATATATCTTTATTCATGTCATCTTAAATTTTAATCACTCAATTTAGTAATAAATAACCAAGTTTAAAAATAACATATTATCCATTAGGGTTATATAAAAACTTTAACTTATGAAATAAAACCATCATATTAACCCATGATGTTTCCTAAATATTTTATGTTATACTCAACCATTAACCTCTAATCATATAATGTTATCCAACCCTTTTATTTGATACTAATTATAACCCCTTGAATCTTGATCAACCCATAATCACATGATCTATAATGATGTTTTTACATTAATTCATTTCCAGAATATTTAAGGATTAGTGTTTGAGATAATTAAAAAATTACATAGCAATGTGTTTATTTTCACATCAGGTATTTTTTCCATAAAAAATATTTCTTTTATTCACACTCATGTTTATTTTGTGAAACTTTTCCTCATTTAAAAAATTTCACTATTTACCCTGATAAAATGTTTACAAAAAAATAGGCACTTTCAAAAAACATTTTAAAATGTGGAATGAGATAAAATTATTAGTAAGTAATATAAAATAAGGAAAATCAGTAATCCCTATTTAAAACCATAAATATTCATAAGGGACTTTTACTTCAAAAAAATAAGCATTGATCTAAAATAATCATTTTAACACTCATGAAACCATATTTGTTGAGAATTTTTTTTCATAAATCATTTTATAGCATGAATAAGTGGAAAATAATAACTAATAAGGGTTTATTGAAAAAAATGAATGTTTTTCATCAAAAAAAAAGTTTCTACTTCAGAAGAACAAAAAAAATATTTAAATGAAAAAATAATTTCATTACCTTTAGAAATAAGTTTATTTCTATAAAAAATCATTTTCTGGCATATTAATAAATGCAGGTACCTTGGTTCATCATTCTTTAAATATGGAATCACCTAATTGGATAAATTTAACATTCTGTTCAGAGTAACTTATTTTATTAAACAGTGTCACTTCATGGGAGAAATATATTTCAATTTAACCCTATCCACTTCATAAGAGTAAGTTATCCCAGGTTAAATCCATCTACATCATAATAATATCATACTAGATTACACTTTATACTTCATCAGAGTAACTTACTATTTATCCCCAACCACATTACATAATGAATTTCATATCTATAATGGACCCACCCTTCACATAATGGATAATGTCACTCAATGTTTTAGGCTCACTCCACAATCCATACATCTATAAATAATAACAAATTATAATATATTGAAATCAGACATTTATTATCTATCACTTTTAATAACAAATACTTGAAAAAAATCATTTAACCCATAATTAAAAGTAACGTTTATTATCACATAGAAAATATAAATAACATCTTCTTATATTAAACACATTTAAAAAGTGAAAATTCTGTGAACAATAAGAATATGATATTCATTGAAAACCTATAAATATTTTAGAATAAAATTGAAAATGAATAATTTATATGATAAATGTAAAATATAATCATGTTGTAATCAATAAAAAATAATTCCTCTACCAATTTTATAAAAAAATATTTTTTAAAATAATGTTGAATAGATTCGATTTTACAACATAGTAAAAAATGTACAAATTCATTAAAAAACATTACAATATTTATTTTTTAATGTTCAAATTATTTAAACATTTTTAAGAACACAAATACTAAAAAAGAGTTCAAAACATTTTAAAACATTTTATAGGAAAAAAATGTATTACTTTTCAAAATTTTAAATCAAAACAACATCAAATGATAGAACATGAAAAGTACATCAAAAAAATTATTTTTTTAAAATATTGAAAAAATATTTTCAGATTTTATTTTATTTGAAAAAGAAAAATAAACATATGGTGAAAATGGAATAAAACTAAAAGAAAAAAATTGAGATGATAAATCCATTATTATGATTCATGGCTTCTAATGTATATATATATATATAATTTTTTGGAATAAAAATATCTTATATATTTAATTTATTAAATCATTTTTCATGTTTCTTCCAATGTCATTTTTATATTTAACACATTTTTTATAATTTATAATTTTGTTACTAAATTTGTTAAGTTCATGTTGGACATTTTTGTGATGTTCGGTCCAAAACATCATTGTTCTATTAGTTATGGTGAAAGGGGTCATGGATTAACCATATACAAAACCTTAAAATGATATTATTTTTATAAATCAATATAATTTTAGAATTTCCAATTTAAGGTGTTCATGAAAACCCAAATGTGTCATTCATAGATACAGTATTCAACACATATTCATGAGATACATTTCAATTTTCAGATATATGGAATGGTAAGAAATGTAGATAGTATATTGTAATTATTAAATAATTATTTTGTAAGAAATTATTACAAATTAATTAATTATATCATATAAACATCTTTTTGAGGTGGTGATGAAAAAAATAAATGGGGTCATTAAGGCGATAGTATGCACTTACCGATGAGTTACATTTTCACTTTCCATGGGGTGTAAAAGAGGTACAAAATAGTAGTTCCTTAAATATAATTAAATTTAACTATATCCAATATATGGATTAATTTTAATATAATGGATAAAATGAATTTTTTATAGACCTATAATCGGGAAAAAATGAAGTAATTTAGTTAAGACATATACCTCTTCATTGTGTATCATTCTTTGGATCTCTCATTATGCATTTATAGGTTGGTATTTTTGGGAGACCAGGAACTCTATGACTTGAATAAGTATCCTGGTATGGTATTTAGTGTAATGACTTCGATTTTCCCTGGTGAATCCTTTCTGAAAATTCTAGTGCTTCTTGTTTTCTTAGGGGTCATTGGGTTTGTTTCAGGAGCTTTCCAAAAATCCAGTTTCACCAAATGGTGGCACACAAAAATTTTGGAACACCAAAAAAATGGAACTGTAATGGTTTTATCATGACGATGCCACACCGAAATAGTTGCACAACCAATAGTGTCTCACCCTTTTCCTATTTTCCTATTTATTCAATGTCTTGAGTTTTCATGATCCAACTCTCTTATATTATATTTGGTGTAAACTAAGTTTAAAAACTTGTTTGGATGTTTTTAAGAGTATTTAAAAGTATATTAATTATAAAATTAATATATTAACACTCTGGGGAATTTGAGATATTCAAATCTTGTAATCTTGACCAAGATCTCACATTAATGGATTTTGAGACGGTTCTTCCTTTAATATAGTATCTGTCTCTTCAAAGCAGGTATCTTTACATCCTAGTATGTTTTTCATTACTTCTTTATGATCCTAGATCCATACACTATATATGAGTATTGCACCTATTTTATATCCACCTATTACTTATTTTTATTGTAGTTTTGTGTTACTCGAGTAATTCCCTTTTGTTGTCACAAGGTGGAGTTCTTTGTCTCACGTTGTTCCGGTGGGGATTCTTCTACAACTCTTTATTTGTCTATCATTTGAGGTGGTTGTACTAATTATTATTTTTGAAGAACTAGTTAATAATTATCTTAAATGAGTAATAAATAATGGTAGTTAAGTGATGATTAAAATATAATGATTAGGGAATTGAAGATGGTCAAGGTTGATCATTTGTTTTATTTTCAATCTTTGACTCATTTTATGGTTTTTAGTGGCTTTATTCCTTGTTAAAATCATGATTATTGGTGGTATTTGCTTGCATACTAGTGATGTTCTATTTTTTTGTCACACTCTGTTAAATTTATATAACATGAAAGCAATTTAATCACGTATACTTGGTTAAATAAATGGATTCCCCAAGATCAACCATTTTCGGTGATCACCCCTTTTATTTAAAGTAGAATTAAATAACCCCTATTGATAAATTTAAATAATAGTTTGCTTAATTAGGTGGTTGTGTTCTGTGTTTGGATAGGGTTTTTTACTTTTTGGGGGTGGGGTTGGTGTGAAGTTGTAGTGCGTATCCTTATTATGGGTACATGGGTGGAAATGGTATTTTTCAGTGTTAGGGTCATGGTGTTATTGTGTAGATGCGATTTTATTTTAAAGGTTCTCATTGTGTTTTTGTGTATGTGGAGATATATAATGTGTGACAGAATCTTAGTTTGAGAGATTGATTGATTGTGGAATGGATAAACATGTTGGTAGTGAGACTGCCTTTGGTTTATGTTATGGTTGTAGAACTTGTTGACCCATGGGACTACTTCTAGCCAGTATTTGGGTAGCAGGGTAGTAGGACTAGGATGTGTTGTGACTTCATGTTTATAGTTTTGTTGGGTGTTGTTTTGTTGTGTCGCGGGGCTACTGTGTTTGGATGTGATGGAATGATTGAGTGAGAAAGCATTGAATAATGACATGTTGACAGTGGTGGAACATTTGTCTAGGAAAAAGGGGGTGTGCAGGGGGATTGGGGGTTGATTTTTATCTGTCATTTTTATGAATGGGTATTAAAATAGAAATTCATTACATTGTTCCATATTCCCTTGTTCAATATTGGTAGTACTAAAGAACGAAGTGGGTTTGTTGTTGTGTGTTTAGTTAATTTGGATCTTCACTTTCTAATAATAGTTTTAGATGATGTGCTTGGTAGTTTCCCAAGTTAGTGGTAGAATAAATTAAAGTGAAACCCTAAATTAATTAATGAAAAGTGGATAAATGAAATAGGGGCTTGGTTTATGCTCTGGTTGGGGTAGTTACTGTGGTTTCTTATGTAGGGGTAGTGTACAATTTTTTTCTGTGTGGACATGTTGTTTTGAAACCTATAGTTTGGGATGAGTGTTTTATTACCTATATGTATAAATTTATGTTCCATGTTATTTTGATACACACCCAACCCATGTTTATAACCATGTTCCAAACAACCCCATTTAATGGGGGAGAGTGTCTTTCCCAATATCCTAGTGCGAAGATTCATGAGTAGTTACTAACTTTTCTCCTCACACCCTCTTTCGGGTTATTATCACTTGATGGTATCCAAGAAGGATATGTCTTGAGGTTTACCACATTCCAAGATCCTTAGGGTATTTTTTGTTGTGGATTATGGGCCTAGATGTTTTTCATCTAGGATTTTTTTTCCCTTCTGTCTCTAGGATGAGGCCCATGTGTCTTCGGTCAAGATGTGTGGCTGTTGTGGACCAGGTGTCTGTGGGTAGGTTATGTAGAGTGGTTGGGGCCCAAGTGCCTCCAAGAATAATTTTTGGGTGTTTTGAGGCCCATGTGTGAGTGGGAAGGTTGTGGCAGTGGGTTTTTATTTTGGAAGATTGGTATCATCATTACATTAGCTATTAAGAATGAGCAATTAACCAATTTTAAATCTATGTAGGGTATCCCAATGTCAATTTTCTTAAACTACTACTTTACATGATTTACATTATTTGGTGAGTGTTCCTTGGTTGGGTTGGGCTGGTTAGTACTCCATGGTAAGTCCTTTGAGGATATATTGTTCTTTCACAGGCAATTTAGTATGTTCCCCCACAAGTTCACGGGTAGCTTTTGTTTTCCTACTGGGTATAATTGTATACTCACCTTATGGGTTTAAAATTATTTTCATGTTTTAAAGAGGATGTTGGGGACCATGTTTGGCTTTAGAAACTCGGGCATCGCGATATTTGATGTGTGGTTTCCTATTCTCTTTCATTTGGTACTTGATTTGGTAATTTAGTTTTACTTTTGTCACAGTTTACTTTTAAATCATTCCTAGGTTGGATTTTGGTTTCCATTATATAAATGAATGTTGTTGTTTTGGGATTTTTATCACCTTATCTCTTGATATTTTTTGCATTAAAAATGGTAATTCCGTCCATTTTGTGTGAGATTATATACCTTTGGTGCTAGTCACCACTATTTGGACTCTAAAGGTGGGACTCTGGGGTCATTATCTCTCCTTCATCATTAAGAAGGAAGTGAGTGTCACTTTTATGTCCCTTCCAACATCATGAGGATGGTGGGTCCTGAGTTAATGGTACCAGAGGCTGATGGTTGAGCGATAGTATGGAGTTCAATTTTAGTGACTAAGAGGATTACATGAGATGGTATAGCAATGGTGTTAGGAAAGCATGGTGTGTGATATAGGCCAAAGATTACTCTCTATGTAATGGGATTATAGGGCCCCTCGTGATCTGCTGTAACGACTCTAGACCTACCGAATGACTAATTGAGTTTATGCTTATTTTAGGGTAGTGACACTAGGGAATCTACATTCGTCATGTTGACTTGTGTTCTTGTGTGTCTTCAAAATGTTGGAAATTTATTTTAAATAAAGAGTTAAAATATATCTTAATATAAAATTTCATACTACACGGGCTTAGGATCTCATTGTTCACCTCTTCAGCTATGGAATCTAGACATCACCCATATGTGGTATGGGTAGTTGAGGCCTTCTGGTTTGACTTGGTTGATCAGCGGAGGGCTGATTGAGAGGAGGAAGTTGACTTGGAAAAATATACCGATCATTTTTCAGCAACAGACCCTAAGGAAGTACAAAGGTATATGTTCAGACATAAAGACATAGGGATGGATTGAGGAGATAAAATCACGTTTACCATGATCTGTTCTCCGAGGGAGTATAAGGTTCCTATGGAAGTGATCTAGATTTGAGAGGTAGTGTGTTAGTGGTGTATGTTTTACCTTTTGGAGATGAAGAAGATGAATATCTCAAGGGATGAATTTGAGAATGGGTTTCGGGTATAGTTTCTTTCCTTGACGATGAAGGCTAATAAGAGTCAATAGCTTCTGTCCCTCTAGCAGTAGAGTATGATAGTGGGAGAACATGGGATCAAGTTCATGGATCTTTTACACTTTTCTCTGTATCTATTATCGGATGAGGAGTCACAGGTGAGACACATAGAGGAGGCACTCCGACCTTCCCTTTAGTATATCGTCACTCCCTTTTCCCTACCGACATACCTAGAAGATTAGAAGAAGGTTGAAGTTTTTAAGTGGATTCACTCGCAGGGTGGTGTACCACGAGAGGGGGTCCAATTGAGTTCATTGAAGGGGAAGGCAGTCAGCAGTAGGTTTCCTGTATCAGTATGTTCTAGGTTTCAGCCATCAAGAAGTAGGTTTCGACAATTCCAGTTCAAATATCCTTGTCCTCACCCTTACCCCATGAGATTTATACCGAGGTTCTTTTTCTATGGAGGCTATAGAAATATTTAGAGCTATTTCCTAGTTCGACCCCATAATTGTGGGGCTGGGTTAGTTTAGTGGCAACCTCAGCAGCATCAGTTGCTGATCAGACCTTTCCAGCACTAGGGTCATCATGATCCTATTCCACTTATAGTAGAAGGTGCAAGATGAGGCTGACGTCAGGGTTCTACTTAGGGATATTGACATGGGTATGGTTGGGGAGTTGGTCTATAGTGGAGGGGTAAAGGAGTTGGTTGTGAAAAGTTTCACGCCACCGAGATATTAGTTCCAACATGCTAGAAGGTTGTTTGAGGTATGATTAATCTAGTTAGTTCCATTTCATGTGATTTTTTGGATTCAGGATCTTCACACTCCTTTTTTTCACCCATGAAATATAATTTATTTGGTAAAAATGTAGAGAGACATTAGTTACCATAGTGTTGTGTATTCCATTCAGAGGCCAGACTACTTTTTTATGTTTTCTGGGGATGTAAACTGATGTTGGGGCCGTATCAATCTAGTGGGGATCTTCTTCTTATAAAAATACAGTCTTACTATGTCATACATGGAACTGGCTATTTTTTTTGCATGTTGTTATCAACTATGTCTAGAAAAGAATCTTGTTTTCATATATGTATGGTCATCATGTAGTTTTCTCTGGAGAGGGAAGCTATCAGGTGTGAAGTCAGCCTGGGGAGCCTCTTCTTTCTGTGTTGGCCAAGCTGTCAGTGGGGTCGATGGATGCTGAGATGTTGGAGGTTTAGGGAGTTTTCATGGAGTCCCTATAAGTTTTCCATGTAGTGGTTATGACTATACCCCCTCTACATGATCATGAGTTCATAATAGTCTTACAAGTCAATGCCCATCATATTTTTATGGATTCCTATTGGATATCCCCTTTTTTGTTGTGGGAGATTCGGATTCAAGTCGAGGACTTGATGAAAAAAGATTTTATTTGACCGAGTGTTTCACTGTGGATTGCTCTAGTCTTGTTCATGAAGAAGGAAGACAGTGGCTTGAGGTTGTTAATAAAATACTAGAGACTAAATTTGGTAATGGTCAAGAACCATCACCCCCACCTGAGGATAGATGTTCTCTTCAACCTCGTGAGGGGAGAAGGTTGGTTCTCTACGATAGATCAGTGGTTTGGATATCCTCAGTTGATGGTGAAGGAGGGTAACATCCCAATGATTTCGTTGAGGTTTGGGTATGGGAACTTCTAGTTCATGGTTATTCCCTTCGGTGTTATGAATGCACCAGCCTTGTTAATGGGGCTTATGAACTCTAACTTCCACAATTTCCTAGTCCATTTCCTTATCGTTTTCATCAATGATATTCAAATTTACTCAATGTCAAAGGAGGAGCACGTTGAGCCCCTCAGGATGGTCTTGGAGGTCCTCTGGCACCACCCTCTATATGGGAAGTTGTCTGAGTAAAAGTTCTAGATGTGATAGGTGCACATCCTTGGATATATGGTGTCTCAACAAGGGATATCAGTGTACCCAACATTGGATTACATTGTCGTTTCTTTGGTATCACCCATGATCCTGGAATAGTTTTTCAACTTCCTAGGACTAGCAGGTTTTTACAGGAGTTTTGTACCTAAATTATCTCGATTTCTGGATTTGTTGAAATATTTTACTTGAAAAGACCATGCCTTCATGTGCAGTGAAAAGTGTTTGGTATCTTTCACGTAAATGAAGGGTAAGTTGGTCGGTGATAATGTTATTAGGTTTCTAGAGGAAGTTTGATGTTCGAGGTGTTTTGTGATGCCTCCAATATAGGTTTGGGTGTCTGTTGATGCATCAGTAAGGAGTGATCCCTTATGAGTCAATATAGTTACATACCAATGAACTTAACTATGCCACCCACAATCTAGATCATGAAACGGTCATATTCTCACTGATGTTATGGAGACATTACCTCATCAGGAAGCGCTTTGTGGTCTTCGTGGATCATAATATCTAGAGGTATATCTTTTTCCAACATGACCTGAACTTGTGGTAGAGAAGGTGGATGGAGTTTCTCAAGGACTACAACTTGGATATCTCTTAAAAAATCGGAAAGGGGAACATGGTAGATGATTCCTTAAGCATGAATATTCAGTAGAAGGTAGTTCGAGAATCCACTGATGCTTGGAAGTCAATGGAGGTGTTTTCCACAATATATATGGATGCGAGAGTGGATGAGGTAGAGGTTCTATATTTAAGATGATAGCATGCTCTTCCTTTATGTGGAAGTTGGAGGAGTCTCAATGGATATACTTTGAGATTGATGTGATGTGTTATCATGCTATCAAGGGTGATGCTCTAGAGGGATGGCTATAGGATAGTCCGAGTCAGATGTTGTTATATGGGATGTTGTCTGTCCCAATAGAAATGCAATAGGGATTTCTCCATTACTTAAATTACTCACCCCTAGTACTGTATCAAGTAGTTTCTAAAATTTAATGGGGCTTGAGGGAATATTTTTGGTGGTCCTGGGTAAAGCGGAATGTAGTAGAGATTGTGTAGTGGTGCCTAGTGTCTTAGTTGGTGAAGGCAGAGAACCATGTTCCCAGTGGTATATTGCATCCCTTAGACATTCCCATGTAGAAGTGGGATGACAACTCAATGGATTTATTCAAACGATTTCCTAGGAGTCAGGGGGATGCAATTCCATTTGGTTAGTTGTGTATCAATTGTCAAAATCAACTCACTTCTTAGGAATGAGGGAGTCAAGCATAGTAGATTCATTATCACAGAGGCATGTGGATGAGGTGTTGCGACCGCATGGAGCTCAAAGATCCACTGTCTCAAATTGGGATATATGTTTTACATCACTAGTTTGGAAGGTATTTCAGCACGCCTATGGCACTCAGTAATGCTATTGCAGTGCTTTCCACCCTTAGATAGATAGAAAAATAGAAAATACCATCTAGACGTTGGATGACATTTTACGAGCATGTGTTCCAGACTTTAGTGGGTCTTCGGTGTGAAAATTTACAATAGTATAGTTTTCTCTAAAAAATAGATATCACTCTTCTGTTGTTATGAATCCTTTTGATTCTTTATAAGGGAGGTTATTTCGTTCACCCTTGTGCTCGATGGAAAATGGGGAGACAACTATTCTTATTTCGGACATCATGAAATGTACGATAGAGAAGGTGAAGCATTTCCATGAGAGGATAATGGCAGTACATGAATGTATGGAGTCGTTTTATGATCATAGGAGGAGTAATTTGGAGTTAGAGGTTGGGAGACCACTTATTCTAGAATGTTTCCCCTCAATGTGGGCAGTAGAGGTTTGGAAGGGGGAGAAAACTTTCTCCCATGTTCATTCAACCTTTCTAGGTGTTAGGACGAGTTGATGAGGTGTAATATCAGTTGGCTTTACCACCATAGTTTGCAATGATACATTATGTCTTCCATGTCCCTCAGCTTCATCAGTGTCGACATGATGACTCCCATGCCATTGATTCATGATAGTTGAATATCAATGATGACGTAATGTTCATGGGGAGACTAGTAAGAATCAAGGATAGTGAGGAGAATGTGCTTCATGGACGAACATTCCATTAGTTCATTTGTTATTGTGGTATGGTGGCCTTGAGGAGAGTACTTTCGAGTGAGAGGAGTATATGGGTGTCCAGTACCAAGATCTATTCTAAGTTTTGTTTATGTGTTATACTTTTTTGCTTCATCTTTTAATGCAATGATTGACATTGTTTATTATCAGATGTGTTGTTCCTTTTTTCACAGTTTTGAGTGTGAAAAGTCATAACTGTGGTTAGGGGAGGACCTGATCCCTAATCACGACACATTAATGTGGGTGTGATTGAATCCACTCAGGTGATCTAGTTCTACACAAAGAAGATAGTATCTTAAAATGGAGGAATGGATTCCCTATTCTATATGTCCAGGAAGTGGGGACATAGTGTTTGTACAGTTATTCAAGAGATATATTTTAAGGAGGTGTTCTTGGATGTTGGTGTTTTCTTTTTAGTCTTCAAACAACATATATTGGTTTGTCCCTAAGAGGTATCTTACAAGGTGGTTGTTCAGAACCATCATTCTTTTGGTTAGTTTTAAATTTGTAGAGATGATAATAGTTTGAGAGGTATCTGATGTAATGACTCAGACTTCCTCGGGCCAATACATTGTGAAAATCTAGTGCTTGTGGTTTTCATGGGGGTCTCATTGGTCTATTTTAGGAATTTTCCAAAAAACTAGTTTCACCAAATGGTGGAACCATAACAGTGGCACCCTAATAGTGGCACACCGAAACAGCATCACAATTAAATTGTGGCACCGTAATAGGGGCAACAAATGGTGACATCAAAACCGTGGTACATCGACATGGTGGCACCGTAACGGTGGAACAATTATGTTTCCACACTAAAATGGTGGCACTGTGATAGTGGCACAATAAATTTTTGGAACACCAAATGGTGTCTCACCATTTTCAACATTTCCAGTTTTCCCAATTTCTCAATTTTTTCAAGATTCGCCTCTCTTACATTTTATTTGACATAAACAATGATTAAATACTTTTTTGGGAATTTATAAAATATTTTAAAATTATATTATGAATATATTTAATATCCTATCACTTTAGGGAATTTGAGATATTCAAACCGCATAATCATGACCATGATCCAATGTTAATGACTTTTGAGACCATTCTTCCTATAATATATGATCTGGGTATTCAATGTCTGGATCTTCATTTCCTAGTGTGTTTTAAATTCCCTTTCAGTGACCCTAAATCCTTTCTCTCCAGACTAGTTGTGCAACTATTCTAGAGCCCCCTCATGGTATGTATTCTTGGAGTTTCTGGCTATTTTCATGATCCCGTGTTCCTGGAACAATGAGATGTTTTGGTTGTAAATTGTTTAGGTAAGGATTCTTCTCCCTCTCTTTATTTATGTATCATGCGGGGTGGATTTACTAATGATTATTTTTGAATAATGGGTCAATAAGTTTCTTAAAAATGTAAAAAATAATTGAAGGGATGTGATGATTATAAGATAAAGGGTAGGTAATTTAAGATGGATGATGTGGATCATTTTTATATCTATTATCTTTGATTCTTTTTAAGTTTTTTTGTGGTTTTATTCCATCTAAAAATCATGGTTTTTTGTGTTCTCTTCTTGTGAATTGGTGATGTTCTATTTTGTTTTGACACTTTGTTAAATAGTTGTGACATGATATATATTTTATAACTTAAACATGTTAGAATAAATGGATTCCCTAGGTTCAACCTTGTTTTGTGATCACCCCGATTATTTAAATTGGAATTAAAGAACCCCTCTTAAGAAATATTAATAATGCTTATCTTAATAATTTGGTTGTGTGCTATGTTTGGTTGGGTTTTTTACTTCGTGCGGGGGGTGTTATGTTTTTGTTCGTAACCTCATTATGTGGAAAGGGGTGGAGAGATGGGATGGTCCAATGTTATGGGAGTGGTGTGCTTGGGCATCAGAGATTCTTTTTTAATGGTTCCCATTATATTTTTGTGTAGTAGGTAGTACAAGAGGTGTGAAAGAATCACATATTGAGAGATTGATTGATTGTGGAATAGATAAACATGTAGACATTGGGACATCCTTAGGTTTATGTTGT
Organism: Viscum album; assembly: GCA_963277665.1. Classification (NCBI taxonomy): domain Eukaryota; kingdom Viridiplantae; phylum Streptophyta; class Magnoliopsida; order Santalales; family Viscaceae; genus Viscum; species Viscum album. The sequence continues at coordinate 640,765,762 of OY728141.1, read as the reverse complement.
TTTTGTATAACTTTTTCTATAGCCGTATTGCTTATGGGAAGTTGTTGGGAAGCGGGGCTGTAAGACTGGGTTGTGTCACGACTTTATGTTTATTGGTCTGCCTGGTGTGGGGTTGTTATGCAGCGGGGCTACCAGGATTTGTTGCGAGTGCATCATAGAGTGGGATAACAATTGAGAACAATAGATTCCAATGGTTGAACTGGTGTCTAGGAAGAAGGTGGGATGGGAAGTGGGACTGCATGTTTGTTGTTCTATGTTGTTTTTATGAATGTGTGTCAAAATGGAAATGATTTTCCTTGGTCCCTCTAACCCAATTCAATGTCAGCAGTACCAAATAATGAAGTGGTTTAGTTGTTGTCTGTTTAGTTAATCAGGCTCTTTGCCTTATGAGAAAGGTTGAAAATGTTGTTCTTGGTAGATTCCTTGGGTATTGATAAAGTAAAATAAATTTCACCACTAAGTTAATAAATGGAAAGTGGTTAAATTAAAAAAAGGTTGGGTTTATGCTCTGGTTGTGGCTGTTTGTGTGGTTAAACATATAGGGGTATAAACAAATGTGGTTTTGTGTGGCCTCATTTTTTTAAACTTGTAGTTTAGGATGAGTGTTTTCATTCTTATATGTATAAATTGTTGTTCCTTTTTATTTCTACACCCACCCAAACCTTGTTGAGAACCATGTGTCGAATATACCCATTTCATGGGAGAGGGTGTATTTCCTAACATCGCTGAGAGAGGATAGATGGTTGGTTACTAAATTTCTTCCTCACACCCTATTCCAGGATCTTATCACTCAAGTTCATTTATGTAGACTATAATGGATTTAGGTTTACCATAGTCCATGATCCTTCAGGCAAGTTTTGTTGGGGGTGATAGTCCCAGGTGTTTGTGGGAAATGATTGTTTTCCCAAGTGTCTTTGGGATGTGGCACAGGTGTCTTCGAGAGAGAGGCATGGTGGTTGTGGCCCATGTATCTATAGATGGTAGATGTTGTGTGGCTGTGTCCCAGGTGTCTACAGGTACTATTTCTATGTGGTTTGAGTCCCATGTGTGTGTGGGTGGGTTGTGGTCGGGGGACTGTGTTTTGGAATAGTCGTAGTGTCATGAAGTTTACCGTTTGGAATGGGCATTTAACTAGTGGGAAAGTGGTGTGGGGTACCCAAATATCGATGGTCTTATACTACTACATTACATGACTTAGGTCATAAGGTGTGTGTGCCTTGGTGGGGTTTTACTTGTTTGTACCCTTTGGAAGGTGTTTTTGAGGTTCTATTGTTCTCTCAAAAGGGAATTAGTATGTTCCCCCACTTGTGAATGGGTAGCTTTAGTTTTCTTACTAGGTATACTTGTGTACTCAACCTATGTTTTTTAAACTATATTCAATTTTCAAAAAGTACATTGAGGATTGTGCTGGACATTACTAGCTCAGGCATCGGGATATTTGACGTGTAGCTACTTATTCCCTTTATTTTGGTACTTTCTTTGATACTTTGGTTATAATTTTGTCGCAATTTATGTTTAAATCATACCTGGGGTGGATTTTGGTATCTTTTATATAAATGTTTAGTGTTGTTTTGGGATTTTTACCATCTTATCTTTTGATCATGTTTTGATTAAAAATGGTAAATCCTTCCATTTTTTTGAAATTCTATACCCTTGGGGCTACTCTCCACTTCAATGCCTATGAAGGTGGGACTCAGGGGACATTATCTCTCCCTCATCTCGAATAACGAAAGGCCTGACACTTTTATGTCCCTTCCCTCATCTTGAAGAAAGCTGGTCGTGACATTTTTTGAGTTATTATCCAATATAACATTCTCAATGTGTATGGAGAGAATATGATATGATTTTCCTTTTTATAAGTTAGAGTATTACAATGTTTGTAAATATTATGAACTTTTAAATAAAATATTTTTTTAACTAGGATGTGGTTAAAATTTACAAAAATTTAAAATAAAGCATAGGATAATGTCTAAATAATGTCATCCAATAAAATTTAATCAATTTTTTCATATATTTTAATAGTGTTCTCTTAGTTTGACCCCCTCATTAACCCATGAAACACTTACCATGGTGACTATCATTTTACCATAGTAACATAATTTTATGAAATAAAATAAAATTTAACATATTATATAATTTTAAAATTATGATTAATAATTTTTAATATATAATAAAAGATTAAATTTTTAAATTTTTATACAATTAATTGAAATATATGTGCACAAAAAGCTTAAAATCATTGTTTTTTATGTAATTTTATGTGTAAAAAATAATTTAAAATATTATTTCATAGTTATCCTCACAAATTTAAATTTTTATTGATTTAAATAATAATTTTATTTGACATGATAAAAATTATCAAATTAAATGAAACCATACCACCACACTACTAGATAAAGAGAGTCAAAAAGGTTTTTTATTATATAAAAATATAACTTGAGATCCAAAATGGTAATCATGGGGTTTCTAAATTTAAAAACAAATTATTTAAGTGATATATTTTAATCCTTAAATATTTATTTGGTTGTTGAAAACATTTTATATATTTTTAAGGAATTCTTATATGATAATGATTTCATTATTGTTATGGAACTTGAAAAATTGGTATTTTTCATTATTCATCCAAAAATAAACCTATTCGGGAAAATAAAAAAATCACCTTAAATAAATTTAGTTGTAAAAAATAGGAAAAATAGATTTCATAAAATAAAATTCCATTCATCATAAATGTCGATTTTAAATGAAAATGAAAACAATAAAACCCACTTTTTAAGAAAAAAATTCCCTTTTAAACATTAATTTTTTTATACTTATTTCATTAAATTTAAAAAAGGTTCCAAATTTTTTTATTTTCAGATTTTTTACTCATAATGTGTTCAAGTTTATCATGAATTTTAATAATGTATTTTATGCATTAGTTTAATTTTCATATCAAAATCTATTATACAAGATATTTAATTATTGTAATACATACTAAAATAATTTTGTGTTATACAAACACACAAAACTCAAATCCAATAAAATCTAAATTTTGTTATAAAATCAAATATTTCAAGGAAACATTATTTATTCACATTAATACATTGTATTGTTTTTAATATAATACGTATTGATTCATAAATATTATTTGTAAACATTATAGCATACATCATATATAATTATAATACTTGCTAATTTACTTATAATATGGTATTTTATTGTTCTATTGGATATTATTACTATACCAATGCGTATGTAAATGTTACATTACATTGTTTCGGAAATGATCATATAATATTTAGATATTAATAGTCATATTTCCCTTTACACTCTACATTTAATCCACCATTTTCATAACTCATCATTCACTAATACAGTTTCAGTGGTTTTACACATCCCTTGATAAGTATTTTTTTATTCCTAGTGATTCACATTATATATATTATCTTTATTGTCTGGATGATATTTATATGAGAATTCTGGAATTTGGATTGTTCATTAGTGTTTTCATGGTTCTTTCTTATTTATATCCTATTATTATTATTTTATATTATACTACAAATTATTTCATGGTTTGTATTATTCTTATAATTTTCAATAGTCATATATGTGAATCAATAATAAAACAATCAGTATCAAAAATGAGTTGTTTTACTAATAAAAATGTTTTGGGACATTATCAATTTTTTACTATATATTGTCTATAATATTATATATTTTGAAAATTTACATAAAATGGGTAATTTCATAAGTAAAAATTTGTGTAATTATATACTTATCTATTTATAATTTTCGCCTTTGAGATTTCATTTCATCCACTAAGATAAAAAAATTATGTTAACATTTTTGTCATTACATCATCTGGTTCTCATGTTTCTTATTCATACTCTTGTTTCTTAAAATAAAATATTACTTGGTTATTTTTCTTGATTCACAAAACATTTTCTCTATTATCCAACATCTTCATTGGTTTATCCTCGTATGAATGTTCATCTACAACTATAATAAAATTGTGTTCATTAATTGTGAGGGTTCCTTTTTGTAATTACTCAATAAGGATTTATAGAACTCTTCATGTATTTAGAGAAGTTTTTGGAGAGTTCTAGTTGATAGGATAAAACACTAATGTGGTCAAGAATATTAAATGGCCCAATATACCCAGTACATATATTTATATTCTTCCCAGACCTTGTGATTCTATTCCATAGAGATATATAAAAGAATAGTTTATCCTTAACATTTAACTCTACATCATAATAATGGTTAAGGAAAGAACACTTATTTCAAAATTTTTATTCTCTACAATTTTATTTAATGGCCTTTACCATCATAGTAATTTATTCCATCATTTTGTGTCCTAATAAAATATGGTCTCCAAGTTCATCCCAACATGTTTGATTTCTTCTTTTTTTTCTCAGGGATCTTTATAAATTGATATTTGAATTCTCAAGAGAATGATTTATTCTAGAGAACGATGAAATATAAATATTTATCCCAACATATTTTAAATTTTTTTGATCAATCTCTCAAGATATCTTCATTTGTCTCGATTTTCCCCTTAGGTAGTCCAATTGTATAAGGGTGATTGGTCATACGGAAGTTCAAATATATATTAAGCGTATGTTAGATGCTTTTCTATAATATTGAGGTGAACCTAGGATTTGAATAAGATACAATCAATTATGTTGTCTTATACTACCTCACAACTTCTATAATATATATCCTTTAATAACGGTTTTGATAAGTCCTTATGAATGGAAGTAAAATTAAAAAAATACAAGATGATATATCATAACCGATGTGGAATTTTTAATTTTAGTTGTCTTCATAAGACCCAATGGAAAATCCACATTGATGTTATACTATTTTCTTCAAGGAATGGTTAATGGTTTAATCATCCCCTTGATCATTTTATTTTCTCCTTGAGTTTTTGATATTTTAATAACTTTTTTGTATATTCTACAACATTATTCTTTATATAGTCCAACTAATAGTTCTATTATATATCTATATACATCATTCTTATCCATGGGTGCATGGAGTTTTTTGATCTATGATCATTAGTCAGTATCTCCATCATCATCATAGGATCTAATGGTACATAGAGTCATGCCCAAAATTTCACAACTCAATATTCAACATTGTTGATTTATGAGGATTTCTCATTCATTATAGATTCCACAATATATTGTATCTCAACATAATTCCATTGGGCATTCATAATCATCTCCCATATTCATTATTGAAAAATAATTTGGGAAACATTGGATAGTTTTCCTTCTATTAGTATTCACATTCAAATCATCTTCATTTCTAAGAAAATTCGATCATTCTCAGTAATTATAATGGATACAACTATCAAATTATGGATGATAATAAAATTTTACTATGTATTCACCTTCCCATGATAATACTGGATTAATAAATCACAATACTTGATTAGATATTACTACCTCAATTTTCATGTATTGATCTCTACATATGTTAATATATATTTGACACTATTAGGATCCATATATTTATATAACTTATTTCCACCAATAAAATGATCCCAATTTTTTAATGAAAATATTAGTACACCAAATTTAGTATAATGTGTCGGATAGTTATTTTCTTGAAATATAAACTATTGGGAATTATTTGTGATCACATCATAAAATTTCATGAGAAAACATCCAAATTTCACCTTTTATGAATCATTTTTTATCAAAAATACATCCACACTAGTAGGTAGTTGGTGTATTGTTGTAGTTATAATCTTCTTCTTCATCTTTTGGAAGATATATTCATATATTCTGATCTATAAAAATATAACACACGTAGGATTAATCTTGGTTAGTGGGTTTTAAAATAATTAAATGTTTCAAACCAATCATAGATATTACCTAGCTAATCTGAAGAAACTACATACCTCTATGAGAGATTTTTTTCTAAATTATTCTTAAATTACCTTAATTATTTAAGGATCCATATAATCACCCTCACATGTGATTACATAACATAATAATGAGACTTTTTGTACCCAAAATTAAATCATACAGAACTCATCATATAATTTATATTTTCTTAATGACTTTAGGATAGTTCTCAAATACTCCTCTTTTCTCTCCATGATTTTTGAGTACATGATAATAAAATTAATAAATTATATCAATAAAATTCAAGTAATTCAAGGAAAACTATATTTTTTATGTATATGAGTATTTTCGGTGAATTATTTAGTCTAATGTGAATTATAATGAACTCATAATATCTGTACCTCATATGAAATGTGGACCAAGGTAAATCCACCTTCTTCATATTGGTTTGAGATAAATTCACTAAAGATACACCTTAGATAAATAATAGGTTCCACATAGCTAATACAAAAAATTATAAATCTATGATAGTGGATCCAACTTATTTATCATGATCATGTAGATTTCATGATAATCAATTATTGATACATAAACACATCATTCTTCTTGAAAAGGAGGATCGATGCACATCCTAATGAAGCACTCGGATGTATGAAACCACTTTTTAGTGTCAATTATATATACTTATTTAGTACTTTTCATTACATTATTCCCATTCTAGAGGTATTCTTGTGTATTAGATGGGCTTTAGGTATCATATATGTTAATAATTAAATCATAGATTTATGAGTAAGTCAAGGAAACTCTTCAAAGAATACATCAAAATATTCTCTAAAAAGAAGAATATATACAAGTGTAATTTTCTACTTTCTCTAAATCATTTTAAAAATATACCATTATTAATAAGGTAGTAATATAAATTCTTAAGAGGAAATTTCACAGGGATATTAGAATCGTTCTATCACTTTTATAGAATCAAAGGATGATTTGAGACATGGATGGTGATTTATAATTACTAGAATTCAATATGGTCATTACGTAAGGGTAGATAATATATTCCCATTATAGAATAAACTTATACTGAAGGTAGTATAAAAAGGATCCATGAGAGGTTAAACATAGAAATGCTGACTTGGGATGACTTTTATACTTTAAAAGAAATAATTTCACTAGTTTCAATTTTAACCAATAACCCAACCTCAATGTTTCAAGATGGTGTTTCCATATTTTTACTAAACATAGTTGATTTGAAATAATATATAGAACTGAAATCAAATGTACATTTCATATTATTAAATTAATAACCATATTATATTTCAGAACATCATTTTCCTGACCCGCCTCAGTAGTAGTGGTAAAATATTGGGGCCTTTTATCCCTTAACATTGGAGGTTTTTTCGACAGTTTTATTTTATTAACCTTGTCTTTAGTGAATGGTTTATATTGTTTTCATGTTCATTAATGATTAAAAATTATACCACTGGCTTCAGATTGATAAAAAAATTAATTTCCTCTATCACATTATTTAAAATCATAAGAAATTTATTACCTTGAGGTCCTTAACTTTTGTAAATGAAAAACTTCCTTGTACCCTTGAGAAATTTCCCTAGATAATTCATCCCACACATATGGAATGCGAATAATCAGATAATATTCCAACAATTAGAATTATATGATGATCCTCCAAAGTAAACCTACACTCTCAATTTCTTATCTCTAGTCCCATGAGGCCATTAAGAATCATCAATCTTCATCTTGACATTAAGGGAATAGAGGAAAATTTCCTAAAATATTTCAAAATATTTAACCACAATGGATTTTGAATAGTTATATTCAATATGCTAAAGATAGAATCAATCTTACATTAAGTCTCCATGATAAATCTTCCAGAAATTCATGCAAATATTTTGAATTCTTATTCATAAGAACCAATAGAGTTTTCCTTCATTTACTATAATATAAGGAATTACTTCTCTATTTTAGGATAACGAGTATAGGGGAAAACATTGTTGAAATATATGTTCTAGAATACCTCTCATTAGATTGATTAAATGAAATCCTTGGTTTTTTATCTGGATTAGTTCCCCCAAAAAATCATCTTCTCATGGTATTCGATAGATGATCATAGTCACATTATCATACTCAAAACCATAGAGGGGAGAGAATATTTTCTAAATGGAGTTAATATATTTCTTAAAAATTAGGGATATATAATATCCACTAATGGTAGGAGGCCTTTTTAATATTAAGAATTCAACTGTAACTATTTCTCTCTAAGGAGATAGTGGAAATTCAATGTGATTCATGTTATTACTCATAACATGAGTCAGTTGGGATAATACTTCGATGAAGATATCAAATCATTGTCTCATCACATTAGGCATTTCATTAGGGTAACCCACACATTTCTCAACTCATATATTGTCGACATAAATCCTCTTATTTTAAGACATTTTCTAAAATGAAGGAATGTTTGGAATAAGGACACCTGATTCATTAAGTATTTTGAAAAGAAAAAATAAATAACTTAGAAGGATTGACATACAAAACCTAATTCATGAATCTATTATTTTCAATTGAGGTTTTTTATGGTGCATTTCCTTTCATTTAATATAAACTAAAAATAAATTGTATCGCTTTATAATGGTTTATTCAGTGGAAATAAATTATCTGGAGCTTATCCCCTATGAGTTTCTAACCAGTTGTGTGGTCATAGACCAACTCAATATACAGTAATTAAATATTGATTTATCACTCAACCAAAAAATTTCAATTTTATTATCCCTAGGAATATATATTCCATATCTACATATAATTTTAGGTATCCAAATAGAGATTTAATTACTTAGAAATCACAAACTCTATAATTTAAGAAAATTTAATATGTTTCCCTATATTTAGAATTATAAATAGTGTTTCTAATAATTTGTTATCAATAATAATTCATAAATATAATTTCACCTTCCTCTGATACGAAATATGACCACCTAAAATGCATTGAACATTTTATTACATTATAATCTACATACACAAGCCCATCATCTGAAGGTCTTGTGTATTTTGAACATTGGATACAAAGCACATTAACAAAAAATAAAAAATTAAATATATTATTTCAAATATCCATAAATTTCTCAAATATTCTTTTTAAACATTATTAATATGTTGGATAAAGTGAGGAAAATATACAAAAAGGGTGCCCTACAATATCCTTAAATGATTAATTCAACATAACATGATGAAAATTAATAAATGTGAGTCCAATAAAATATGATGAATTTTTTTTTGAGAATCATAATAATATAAATTTAATCCTAACTTGATAGTATGATATCATTATTACAAGCCATCATAGGAATCCAAGAATTAAAAAAACATAAAAAAACGTATAATATAAAGCAAATTTCCAAAACACCATAACATAGTGTTCTCAGGATAACTGCATGGGAATAATATATGGATCTAATGACGTTAAAAAACTACCCATTTAATTATATCAATATCATGGTTAACCCTTAATATGTCTAATTTTTTGAGTTCAACATAGATCATATATCATAATAAATCATTTTAACCTTAACTCGTGGATAATGTGAATGCGTTTTATATAATAATAATTGAGTTCATAAGAGATTAAAGGCTTGAGACTTTCAATTTTTTAAAACCATGAGAAGGTAATATGACTTTTATACATGTAAATACAAAATCTTTGAATAATAATTACTTTTATATTATTACCCTTGGAATAAAATAGGATTGTTTATTCACAAAAAAATAATGTAGCATGCCAAATCAAGGAATGATTTTGAAAGAAAAATGGTTAAACAAAATGGTTAATGGTATGGAGTTAATAAGAGAGGATCTAAAAATATACCAAATATGGAATTATATAATAATAAAAGGAATGATTATCAACATAATGAAACATACTTAATAGAAAATCGAAGGCTTTTTAAAAAAATAAAAAATTGAATAAAAAGATGGGGAGGATTCATTACCATAAAAATCACCTCCTAATCATGGACGGTCGATTCCTTTCAAATTTTGTGGATTTTAAAAATTATTTAGTGAGAGAAAAATATATTATAGAAAATTATAATGAACATGGGATGGACTGTAATGGTGTGTATAGGTGGGTATCTATACAAAAATGAGAATATTGTTTTTATTTCAAAATATAATATTTCAAGTATTGGGTTGTGGAAAATAAAAAATCATTCATTACAAAGGGTTTTAGATCATGGTTTTAGAAAATTAAATTATTTTTTAACTATTATCCCTAAGAGAAACTAATTATTATTTTTAAAATTATTTTTTTCATTGAAAAAAATTTTCCCCCAAAAGGCCTTTTTAAAACCCTTGTTTATTATTTTAGTAATTGGAAAGTAATTTATAATATTGGAAAATAATTTTAATTCATTTAAATATTTTATATTAATAAAATAACTTATTTTGGGTCATGTATTATCAAATATATTGAATAATTCCTAGTTATTTATGAATCTAAAAAACCTATTGAACTCACAAAACTATATTTTTTATTATTCACTAATCAAAATAAAGTATTTTAAATAATTATAAAAATCTAACCCTAACCTAATTTCAACATGAATATTTTAATGTTAGCTTTATTTTATAAAAATAATTTCTTAATAATGATAAATAATTATCTTAATTATGAGTCACATATTTTCTATAAATAAGTTTTTTTAAAGAGATAAACATTATTTATTCTTATTAAAAAATCAAAATTTTATTATATCACACATATTGAGTCATAAAGAGTATATGGACACATAATAACATACATAAAATATAATTATAATAATTTTAAATTTTATTTTCAACATTTATTGCACGGTTTTACTTTTATATAATTACCATTCCAATGATCATGGAGCGATCACATTATAATGATCATTTAATGATTATGTAATGGTCAGATATTATTGTTAATATTTCTATTTACACCCTATATACACTTTATACCATACCTCAATATTCTCTACTTCACTTTTAGAGGTTCAACACATCAACTGATAATGTCTGTCATATTTCATTTTCTTTTCTTTATTTTTACAATAATTATGGTAGGGGTGATCATCATGGTATAAATAAGGCCTATGGATTTTTCCGTTGTGATTTCAATATATATTTGTTTTTTCCCCAATATTATTTCATGATTTTTAATGATCCTATTAGATGTAAAAATATTTCCAATTGCATCTATATTAATATAGTATTTATGAAACATCTATTTTTTTACTAAGAAATAAATTATAGGAATTATATATTAACTAGTGGATGTGTTCTATATTATTATATATGATGAAAATTAATTATAAATGGGGAATATCATATGTAAATTTCTTGTTAAATATAATAATCACTTGGGATATGATCAACATTGAGAGGTGATTGAATAAATGAATATATTTTTTCCTTATAAATATTTTTTTTCTATTTCTAATTTAGTATATAACACTTAAACTTTTAAGGGAGATGAAAAAAAACATAGTAATTTTCAAAATTCTTTAATTAAAGAAAATATATTTACATACTTGGTGTTTAGAATTTTTATTTAATTCCAACATGAATCTCTATCTATTATCGAGAAGTCTCCATGTGAAAGGGAATTACCTTGAACCTATAATAAATATTCACAGTGACTAGATAGATTATAAGCACTAATTTATAATATTTGAAATAGAATAATTTTTTTGAAGGGATCACCCGTGAATCTATAATCCAGAAGTGGGATAATATGATTTTGATTTTTCACCCTCTTCTCATACAACAATCCTCATAAGTTGTACTCGGCTATTAAATTTCTTAAAACTTTTTACAGTGTTATCAAACAACATTTCTTGTACGTTAAATCTGTTTTCTTTTTACACTTATTTATAATCATCATATTGTAAATATATTTTTTATATATAAATATGGGAAATACTCCTTGAATTATAGGAGTGAAATATCTTCAATAAAATTGGTCAATAATATTCTTCTTAAATCATCATGCTCTTACCTCTCATTTAATTGTAGTTAAATATTTCAAATTTACATGAGATAATATTTTTTCAAAAACATCCATCATGTCCTTGGGAATTTAAATTTTTATGTATTCCTGAAACAAAATCATAATGGCCTCGAATCTAGTACCTTGACATGAATTTATTCAGATAATTCATGCACAAGCCCCCATAGATTAAACCATGGACGTATGAGACACGTAATTTTTCATGTTGAAATATATCAAATTAAGCGCCCTATAAAATTCCTATTATAAGTATAATTTACTTGTTTCTTTATTCAGACATATTATTCACTACAACATAACATTGGTGGGTCTTATTTCCATGATTTTACCATAATGTAAATTTTTCATCCATGAAATTTATATATTTAAATTATCAAATCTATCTTCAACTGATATATCCTTTATAGACTTATTCACATTTTGTAATTTGATACATTCCATGAATACCACTTCCTCAACACGTAGGCTCAATCATAATTCTCTTTTAATAATTATGATATTTATTTCAATATTGAATAGTTTAGGATCATCTAATTTAATTTTCATTCAGAATATTTAATTCTCTAAATATCACATTTTTGTAATAAATAACCTTTACATATTTTTTGAAAATTCCCTTAAACATATCATTATATCTACACACATTTCTAAATTATTTTAGAATTTCTCATAACTATTGAATATTTTTCCTATACATATAAATCATATCCCATTTTTGTGTCATAGGTCAACTCCAAAATTTTCTAGATTCACAATTCAAAACATAGATAGACTCTAAAAATTTCTTAATAAGACTCTTGTGTAGTAGGTTATTGAATTTTATTTATCATAGTGGAGTTGTAAAAGTTTAAAAATTAATTTTTTAAGCGACTATTCTGTTTTTTGAATGTTACCTTTAAATATTATAGGGATCGTCCATCACTTTTTAAATTCTATTTACAATACAAATATTTACTATTACACCTGTTGTACTTAGAAAAATATCATCATTAACAACAAAATAAAAACTTTTCCAGATTATCCTAGAAACTCATTAAATATTGTCAGATCATTTAAAATCACTATAAAAATTTAAATATCTCATGTACATGTATTAAAAAATCATTATATTCAAGTGATTTAAACAATATACATCTTTTGATTTGATATCTAAACCAATATCACTAATTTCATTTTCATTCCACATCTAAATTACTCTCCCCCTGAATATTTCTAATGAAGAGGAAATTTGAAATGAATTTTCACCCCATTATTGAAAATAAAGACAAATAGATTTTTTGAAAGATGTGAAATCAACTACTATAAAGAAATAAGAAAAAAACAAATCAACACTAAGTATACTCCATCATGGATTGTGTAGAAAAAATGGGTCATTAATTCAAATATAGATTTATCCATTATATGTTTAACAAGAGAAATCGAATCCAAATGTTATGTGTAAAAATTAAGAAATGTTTCAATCACATTCCCATAATCACATAGAAAACAAATTAAGATAGATCAAAAATAATTTGTTTTCTCCCCTTATTGTAAAGACCCATAAAATTGAAGGGAAATTTTTTTCTTATTTTTTTTCAGGATTTTACAAGAACGCCGTTTCTGACAGCACCGGATTCCGAGCCCCGGTGTGCCCGAAATCATTTTCCAAAGTTTAGCTCGGGTACGTTCAGTGAATGAATGAGCGGGTTTTCCTAACTTTTTGACCGGTTCTCGGAATCAAATTCTGAGGGCATCGATGGAATTGCAGCGCCAGTAATTGCTTAATAACACCTTTTCTAGAGTTGCTTTTGCTTGGGTGAAGTTATTAATTAATTGGTTTCACTAAAGAATAAAATAAAATATTGTGCAACCGATTTTATTTTTATTCTAAGTAATGTTATCATAGGCATGGTGGTTGGAGTGGGACCCACTGATATCCTAACTCCTAGGTAGGATATTAATGAGGTGGGTCCCACATGATCTCCACCCCCCATTATTTTCTTTTTACCTCCCACATGCATTTAATTTGGTAACTCACCAGCACTCCCTCTTTAATGAAAATTCTACTCTCATGTTTAAATGGATTATTAAATGCCTCATTAATTAGTCAACGCTAGATAATTTAATCGTGATTTAATTTTAAATTTCTAAAATAGATGGAAAGAATAAACAAAATAAGTCAAGGCCTTATTTTATTATTGTTTTTGTGTTGTGCGAGAATATTTGGGGAGTAATTACTCTAGTCTTGAAGGACGTCCTTCCTCATTGAAGAACACGAATAACAACAAAGAACGCCGGCCCTCGAAGAAAGACGACGAAGAATGAAAGTTCCTCGGATATCGATGACGTGACGCCGTGTACCGTGACATCCCTTTCCCGTGACAAACCTCATTCGACGACTTCATCGAGGTAGGGGGTTTGGTTTAATTTATTTTATGTGGATTAAATCCTCCACATGTGTTTAAATTGTTGAAGTCGTTTGAACCACTAACGCGGTGGGTGAGGACCAATGAATAAGTCTAAACCCACCGATTCATTGTTCTTGGTGTGTGGATCGACGAGCGATGACGAAGCGGTCTGCAAAGGCATTTTGAAACATTCTCAGTAATCCACGGGTCCCAGGAGAGCTGCAGGCGCATACGGCAGGCAAAACGGACCACCAGAGGGCGTCCGGTGGTCCGCGGAAGGCACTGCCGGTGCACCACGCCGGTGCAGCGGCGACAACAGGGTGACTGGATCCAGTGACCGCGCGGGATCTGGGGAATACTCGGCGCTCACCGCGTTCGCTGGCGAAGGAAGGGGGGACCCTGTGCCCCCTTGCTCGGCCGCTGGCTGAGCTAGTGAGCCACTCGGCCGAGCCGGGCTGGGTTGCGTGGACTGAACCAGACCGCGCCCCGCTAGGCCAGGCCACACCAACCGGGCCAAACCCGGACCCGGGTTGGGTTGACTCGGTTCGGGCCGAACCAGGGGGGTTGGGCCGGGTCGGACTGGGCCCAGACCCCCCACTTTCGAATCACTTTCGTTTTTTTTCCCATAACATGGGCTACAGACCTCATATCGACACACCGTCATTTGCGTAGAGATCCTTGGATTGAGACAGTCGTTTCAGTATATTACACTCAATGTTTTAGAGAACTTTAGGTATTGCTGGGTTGGTTCGAACACGAAACAAACCGGGCCCTCGGAGCCGAAACGCTTATAACTTGAGCTCCGGATGTCCGATTGACGTGCCGTCAACTCTGTTGGATATCTCTTGGTGAGACGAAACTTTTGGCTTACTCTGCTTGAGGTTTTCATGCAGTTGGAGTGCGGTCAGGTTGGTTTTGACTTAAAAACTAACTGGGCCCCTGGAACAAAAAAGCCAATAACTCTCAGACCGGGCGTCCGATTGACGCGCCGTCTGTCACGTTGAGTACCTCTTGTTGAGAGGGAACGTTGAGATACATTAACTCCAGACTATGTGTCAGTTGATGTATCGACCCCTTGGATTGTGGAGCGGACCCTCCCGAAAACGAGCATGTTGTGTGCGAGAACCCTTGAGCTGGCTCCGACTGTGACTGTGACTGTGAAGACTACACTGAAATCCTATGTGGGTTCGGTAGCGATGAAGACCATACTGAAATCCTCCGTGGGTTCGGTGGTGATGAATACTGCACTGAAATCCTATGTGGGTTCGGTAGCAATGAAGACCGTACTGAAATCCTCTGTGGGTTCAGCGGTGATGAAGACTGCACTGAAATCCTATGTGGGTTCGGCAGCTTGGCTGGTTTAGTATCCTAAGTGGGTTCCATCTAAGATGAATCAGGGGATATAACTGATCATCACTATCACCGAAGAAGTTTACCTGTGTGAGCCGAGTCATGAATTCAATCAATATATTCGATATGATTGACTTACTATCCCGTGTGGTTTGGATTATACTCCTATTTAGACGTGATCGAAATTGGGCTCGGATGTTGGATCCAAACTGGAATGGATGACTTACGTTTATGTATGGGCATATACCTATGTAGTGTTGGATGTTACTTCGTGATTGTATCTTTCCTTTGTGGATTACCCTTCGTGGATTTTGGGAGACCTTCGGTGGTCTCAGGGTCCCTACTTAGTAGCGTATACTCACCCATGCACGGGCTATGCCCGCACAACGTTGTGTTGGATGCAGACGACGTACAACGCTGATCGTGGTTGAGGCTTATGGAGCAAGTCGGTACGTGGAGTGGACCATTGGGCGGAACAAACACGGTGTGGACGGCTGGACCCGAGGGGCTGAGGAGGCTATCTGTACCCACCCTTCAGGTGGGACTTCCAATGGACTGATCGACGTTGCTTCTTTACTTTCAGTTGTTGTACTTTCATTCGAGTTGTACTTTACTTTCAGTATGGGTTTGTATTCTGTCCCACTTACTCTTTCACACTGCTTTTGTACCCAGTTTTACTAAGTGTTTACTTCTTCTTGCTTACTATGTGGTGTTTGATTACTTTATAAAGGCAATTCCTTCCCCTTTTGTCGTGATTTACTCCTTAGTGCTAGTCACCAGCCCCTAGCCTATGGGAGGCGGGCTTGGGGTTGTCACGACACGGGTCCCGAGGATGGGTCGTGACAAATTGGTATCAGTGGAGTTCGGTTCTACAACAGAACCCATGAATCAGATCTTTCTTCTATGTGAAGCAATAGTGTTAAGGGTATTGAGTATGGTTATCAGTCCAGAGAGTCTAGTGTTGGTTTGGCGGCCGACGTATCCGTACACCAGGACCCTGACTTCTGATATCCGATACAATTCACGAAAACATTGATTGCATGTGTGTTTAAAAAAATTTCTTTTTGATTACATTGTGTTAGCTCACCAAGTATACTGTTTAGACCGTGGCGCACCTGTTTTTTTTTCTGGATGGCCCCATGGAGGCAGCCAGCTGTGGTTCCAAGCATTGAGCGAGACAACATCCTACTGAGCGGCGAGGCCTTGGTGCAGGGCCCTTTGACAGTGGAGGCACCGGCGGTACCTCAACCCACCGAGCCACCGATGCTACCAACCCCAGCTGCTGATAGTTCACGTCGCCTTAGTGCATTGCACGAGTTTCAGCGTCAGAGACCGCCCAAGTTCCGTGGGGAGACGGACCCTCAGGCAGCCGAGGATTGGCTGGAGGCGGTTGTGCGAGTTTTCAGGTAAGTGGGGACACCTTCTGACCTCATGGTGATCCTCGTAGCGAGCCTCCTGCACGCGGCAGCAGGAAAATGGTGGAGCATGATGCTCTGGGTGCACGACCAGGCATCACTCTTCTATATGGACTTTGAGAACCTCTTCTACTCAGATTTCATCCCAGCCACCCTCCGTGCGATGCACATAAAGGAGCTTCTATAGCTACGGCAGGGCAGCATGATGGTCGCCCAGTACTCGGCGAGATTTACCGATCAATCATGCTATTCAACGGAAATCGTAAGAGACCCATTCATCCGGGCCTGGACCATCGAGCAGGGACTGAGGCATGAGATCAAGGCATCGATGATCTCCCTCAGCATTCCGATACAGGTAGGAGTACTAGAGTGATCTCTTCTCATATAAATATTTCTTGTCGAGCCTATGCCAGAAGTGAGATCTACCGTAGGGTGGCACGTACCAGATTCGTCTACAGCTGGAACTCGACGGATGTCACAGGGGTCCAGGGGGACCGGACCATCAAGCAGACGACCTCAAGACACTGGCTCATAGGTTCATGGCACAGGGCGCAGATCCAGCCTTCTGAGGAGCAGGCAGTGCTATGCATGTGGCGGGCAGGGGCACATGGCTCGTGACTGCCCGACCCGACGTGCAAAGGAGCAGCAGGCGGTTGAGGGGCCACCCAGGAAGAGGCAGAGGGTCGACTGTGGCGGTCCGCCGAGAGCAGGCGGACGAGGCAGGGGATCTGGCCAAGAAGCAGGTGGTGGGCGATGCTTTGAGGCCTTACCACCACCACCACCAAGAGGCCCACCCCGACCACAGGCAGCTGGTGGGCAGAGACAGGCTCAGCTTCAAGCAGTGGAGGCCTACGACCACGGCGTTCTAGAGATGATTCGAGGTACTACCTATGTCTACTCTACCCTTGTTTTAGTTCTTATAGACACAAGAGTGAGTCATTCCTTTACTGTCACTGGCCTTGTTTGGAGATCGGAGATTCCGACGGAGCCGTTGGCTCTATCCTTACGGCTAGAGACTCCTATGGGAGCAGAATCGATGATTACGCACTAGTTCCGGCAGTGTGAGCATACTCTAGGAGGCGAGATATTCTTCTAGGATCTTCTTGTAGCGGCGTCGAGGCCTTACGACATCATCTTGGGCATGGATTGGGTATCCACTGTCCATACTCAGATTGACTGGATTAGGCGCAAGGTGCGGTGTGTATGCACCGACAGGAGCAGGTTCACCTTCACCGGTGAGAAGGGAGACTTTGTAGAATAGGATGGACTCACGCAGAAGAGAGGATAGCCTATCACTCATCATTTGGCTTGCCTCATCCTAGGAGCAGTTGACGTGAAGAATCCCAGTTTTCCTGTAGTGGTGGAACAGTATGCGGACGTTTTCCCTGACGACGTTCTAGGACTACCTCCTCACAGAGAGGTAGACTTTTATATTGGATTATACCCCAGGACAGCCCCAATAACCACTCCATCATATCGGATGGCTGCTGCTGAGCTTCGATAGCTATGGGTACAGTTGGAGGACTTGTAGAGTAAGGGATTCATCCGACCCAGTGTTTCACCCTAGGGTTCCCCGATATTGTTCGCCAAGAAGGCATACGGAAGCTTGCGACTTTGTGTCGACTATCGTCGCCTGAACCAGGTGACCGTGAGGAACAAGTATCTGCTAATAAGGATCGAAGACCTCTTCGATCAGCTCAAGGGAGCACGGTGGTTCTCAAAGATAGACCATAGATCAGGCTATCATTAGCTCAGAGTTTGAGACGAAGACGTGCAGAAGACAGCCTTCAGATGTCGTTATGGCCACTACGAGTTCTTGGTTATGCCTTTCGGCATAACCAACACCCCATCAGTGTTCACGGGTCTCAAAAACAGGATATTTCAGCCATACCTTGATCGATTTGTCGTGGTCTTCATCGATGACATACTGATATACTTGACCACTAAGGAGGAGCACGCCTACCACTTGCGGGTTGTACTGGACACACTTCGAGAGCACCAGCTTTACGGAAATCTCTCGAAGTGTCAGTTCTGGATACGTGAGGTCCACTTCGTGGGACACGTCATCTCTGAGGCTAGAGTTGCGGTGGATCCTGCGATGATCGAGGCAGTGCTAGCTTGGGGGCCACCTAGGAGCGTGAAGGAGGTGTAGAGTTTCTTGGGGCTTGCTGGGTACTACCGGAGATTTGTGTTAGAAATTTCCAGGGTTGTGGAACCACTCTCAACTTTGACGAAGACGGGTAAACTCTTCGTGTGGTCAGAGAGATTTCAGCAGAGCTTCCAGGAGGTGAGACAGAGATTGACCAGCGCGCCTATCTTAAGGCTACTGGAGGAGGGAGTAGGGTACGTAGTCTACTGGAATGTATCAGGGACCAGACTTGTATGTGTCCTGATGCAGGAGCAGGCCGTGATCGCCTATGGATCACGTCAGTTGAGGCAGCATGAGCTGAACTATGCTACCCATGACCTGTAGTGAGCAGTAGTGGTCTTCGCTCTGAACATGTGGAGACACTATCTGATGGGAGAGCGCTTTAAAGTCTACTATGACCACCAGAGTCTCAGGTACATCTTATCGCAGAAGGACCTAAATCTGAGACAGCAGAGATGGATCGAGTTCCTCTAGGATTATGACTTTGAGATAGTCTATACTCCTGGAAATGGGAACGTGGTATCCGGTTCCCTCAGCATAAGGACAGGCATTCAACTCCTCAGTGAGGTGAAGAACAACTAACTGCTTTGAAGATATCCTTCATGGATAGAGATGGAGTATCCTTTCATCAGTCACTCATAGTCACTCTTCCACTTCTTCAGCGGGCCAGGGAGGCACAACGTGTGGACGCTGACTGTGAGACGCGGTATGCGCAGATATCCTCAGGACAAGCACCTTATGGATTCTCTGTAGGAGGAGAACATGTCGTCCTTTTTAGAGGACGTACCATGGTACCAGTTGCTTTACAGGAGGAGGTGGTGGGAGAGTTTCACACATCCCATTTAGCGGTACATCCTGGAGTGGAGAAGATTTAACAGGATCTCAGACGACAGCACTGGTGTCCGGGTATGAAGAAGGTTGTGGTAGAGTTCGTTTCTCGATGCCTCACCTGCCAGCAGGTGAAGGCAGAGCACCAGGTTCCAGCAGACCTAGTATTGCCTTTAGAGGTCCCAGAGTGGAAGTGGGATGGGATATCAATGGACTTCGTGACTGGACTTCCACGTACCTCCAGAGTTCACGACTCCATTTGGGTGATTGTCGACTGACTCACCAAGTCAGCCCACTTCTTACCCATTAGAGAGGAGGGATCATTAGAGAGCATGGGGTGCCTCTACGTTTATGAGATCATACAGCTTCATGGTGTGCCATCATCTATCATCTCCGATCGAGATGCTCGCTTTAATTATCGGCTTTGGAAGGGGTTACAGGAAGCATTCGGGACGCAGCTACGTCTGAGCACCGCCTTTCACCCTCAGATAGATGGTCAAATGGAGAGGACCATTCAGACTCTCGAGGACATGCTCCGTGCATGTGTCCTCGCCTCTGGTCACAGCTGGGAGGACCAACTACCCATGTTGGAGTTCGTGTACAACAATAGCTACCACTCGACCATCGGGATGGAACCATACGAGGAATTGTACGGCTGACCTTGCAGATTACCTCTGTGCTGGACAGACCCTGGGGAGTCAGCACTTGTGGGACTAGAGATGGTCCCGACCATGACAGAGAAGGTCCAGGTCATACAGGAGTAGATGAGGACAGCTCAGAGCCGGCATAAGTCTTATGCTGACAGGAGGCGGAGGCCACTGGAGTTCGAGGATGGCGACCATGTCTTCTGGCGGGTCTCACCTCGACGTGGATTATGGAGATTTGGCCGAGGTGGAAAGTTATCTCCATGCTTTATCGGACCATTCCAGGTCCTCAGCAGGATAGATGGGGTGGCTTATCTCTTGGCTCTACTACCTCACTTGCACCAGGTCCACGACGTCTTCCATGTATCTTAGCTGAGGAGATACGTGCATGACCCGACGCATATCATCGACCATGTGGAGTTGTTCATTGACGATGGTGAGACTTTTGCTGAGGTCTCGGTGGAGATAGAGGATCAATAGGAGAGGGTCCTATGTGGATGGTCGATACCTCTAGTGCACATCAGATGGCAGCATGGGAACCTCTAGGAGAGCACTTGGGAGAGGGAAGCTCAGATGCGTGCATAATGCCCACATTTTCCCCTAGTTTATGATGTATCTTTATGGGGACGTAAAGCCCTAAGATGGGAGTAATGTAAAGACCTGTAAAATTCAAGGGAAGTTTTTTTCTTAATTTTCATTGGGATTTTACAAGAACGCAGTTTCTGACGGCACCTGATTCCGAGGCCCGGTGTGCTTGGAATCATTTTCCAAAGTTTAGCTCGGGTACGTTCAGTGAACAAACGAGCGGGTTTTCCAAACTTTTGGACCAGTGCTCGGAATCGAATTCCGAGGGAACCGATGGAATCGCAGAGCTGGTAATTGCTTAAGAACACCTTTTCTAGAGTTGCGTTTTCTCGGGTGAAGTTATTAATTAATTGGTTTTACTAAAGAATAAAATAGAATATTGTGCAACAGATATTATTTTTATTCTAAGTAGTGTTAACCTAGGCATGGTGGTTGGAGTGGGACCCACTGATATCCTAACTCCTCGGTAGGATATTAGTGAGGTGGGGCCCACACGAGCCTCACCCACCTTTATTTCCTTTTTACATCCCACGTGCATTTAATTTGGTAACTCACCCCTACCCCCTCTTTAATGCCAAGTCAACTCTCACGTTTAAACGGATTATTAAACGCCTCATTAATTGGTCCATGCTCGATAATTAAACAGTGATTTAATTTTTAATTTCAAAAATAGATCGCATGAATAATAAAATTAGGCAAGGCCTAATTTTATTATTTTTGTTGTGTTGTATGAGAATATTTGGGGAGGAATTACTCTAGTCTTGAAGAACGTCCTTCCTCATTGAAGAACGCGAAGAACGACGAAGAAAGCCGGCCTCCGACGAAAGAAGCTGAAGAACTCAATTTACTCGGAGATCGAAGACGCGACTCCATGTACCGCGACGCCGATGATCCTCTTCCTCGCGACGCCGTGTACCGTGACGCCCATGATCCTATTCTGCGACACCGTCTTCCGCGACCTCCCTTTCCCGCGACAAACCTCATTCGACGACTTCATCGAGGTAAGGGGTTTGGTTTATTTTATTTTATGTAGATTAAATCCTTGCATGTGTTTAAATTGTTTATGTCATTTAAACCACTAACGTGGTAGGTACAGACCAACTAACAAGTCTGAATCCACCGATTCTCTGTTCTTGGTGTGCGGATCGACGGGCGATGAAGAAGCGGGCCACAAAGGCATTTTGAACCCTTCGCAGTAATCCATGGGTCCAGAGAGAGTCGCAGGAATAGACGGCAGGTAAAACGGACCACCGGAGCGCGTCTGGTGGTCCGCGGAAGACGCTGCCGACGCACCGCAGCGGCAGCGAGGTGACCGGATCCCGCAGCCGTGCAGGATCTGGGGAAGACGCGGCGCTCCCCGCGTCCGTTGGTGAAGGAAGGGGGGGACCACGTCCCCCCATGCTTAGCCACTGGCCAAAAAATATAGCAACCCGGCCGAGCCGGGCCGGGTTGTGGGGACCAGGCCGCGCCGCGCTCACCGGGCCAGACCCGGACCCGGGTCGGGTCGCCCTGGACTAGGCCCAGACCCCCCACTTTCGGACCACGTTCGTTCCTTTTCCCATTATATGGGATAAGGACCTCCAATCTACACACCGTCAGTTGCGTAGATATCCTTGGATCGAGACGGTCGTTTTGGTATATTACACTCAAGGTTTTGGGGAACTTTGGGTATGGTCGGGTTGGTACAAACACGAAACCAACCGGGCCCTCGGAGCGGAAACGCTTATAACTTGAGCTCCGGACGTCTGATTGACGTGTCGTCGACTTTTCTGGATTCCTCTTGGTGAGACAAACCATTAGGCTTACTTCGCTCGAGGTTTGGATGCTATTGGAGTGTGGTCAGGTTGGTTTTGACCTAAAAACGAATCGGGCCCCTAGAACAAAAAAGTCAATAACTCTCAGACTGGGCATCCTATTGACGCGCCGTCTGTCACTTTGAGTACCTCTTGTCAAGATGTAACTTTGAGATACATCAAATACGGAATGCGTTTCAGTTGATGTATCGACCCCTTGGCTCGTGGATCGGACCCTCCCAGAAACAAGCATGTTGTGTGCGGGAACCCTAGAACTGGCTGTGACTGCGACTGCGACTGTGAAGACTGCACTAAAATCCTATGTGGGTTCGGCAGCGATGAATTCAGTACTGAAATCTTCCGTGGGTTCGACGGTGATGAAGACTGCACTGAAATCCTATTTGGGTTCGGCAGCGATGAAGGTCGTACTGAAATCCTACGTGGGTTCGGCGGTGATGAAGACTGCACTGAAATCCTATATGGGTTCGGCAGCGATGAAGACCGTACTGAAATCCTCCATGGTTTCAGCGGTGATGAATACTACACAAAAATCCTATGTGGGTTTGCCAGTGATGAAGAGCATACTGAAATCATTCGTGGGTTCTACGAAAATGAATACTGCACTGAAATCCTATGTGGGTTCAGCAGCTAGGCTGGTTTTGTATCCTACGTGGGTCCCAGCTTAGATGAATCAGTGGCTATATCTGATCATCTCTATCACCGAAGAATTATACTTGTGTGAGCTGAGTCTTGACTTCAATCAATATCTTCGATATGATTGTATTACAATCCTGTGTCGTTTGGATTGTACTCCTATGTGGACGTTATCGAACTTGGGCTCCGATGTTGGAGCCAAACTGGAATTGATGACTTAGGTATATGTATGGGCATATACCTAAGTAGTGTTGGATGTTACTTCGTGATTGTATCTTTCCTTTGTGGATTACCCTTTGTGGATTTTGAGAGACCTTCAGTGGTCTCGGGGTCCCTACTGAGTAGCGAATACTCACCCCTGCACGAGCTATGCGCGCACTACATTGTGTTGGATGCAGACGACGGAAAACGCTAATCATGGTTGAGGCTTTTGGAGCAAGTTGGTACCTGGAGGTGGACCACTGGGTGGAACATACACGGAGCGGAAGGCTAGACCCAAGGGGCTGAGGAGGGTATCTATACCCACCCTTCAGGTGGGACTTCTAGTGGACGGCTGGACATTGCTGCTTTACTTTCAGTTGTTGTAATTTCCTTCCAGTTGTACTTTACTTTCAGTATGGGTTTTTATTCTGCCCACTTACTCTTCCGCACTGCTTTTGTACCGAGTTTTACTTAGTGTTTACTTCTTCTGGCTTACTTTGTGGTGTTTGTTTACTTTATAAAGGCAATGCATTCCCCTTTTGTCGGGATTTATGCCTTGGTGCTAGTCGCCAGCCCCTGGCCTATGGGAGGCGGTCTTGGGGTAGTCACGACACGGGTCCTGAGGATGGTTTGTGACACATATAGTTTCCTTTTTAATTTTTTTTTAAATTTAGATTAAATTAAATGATTGGAGGAATATCAAATAAACAAAAAACAGTTTTGGGAGGTAAGATACACTCCCATTTTTTTGCTCATGTTCTCAAAATATAGAGTTGGAAGTGTCTTTATAATAGTATCAACAATTTCATCTATGGAAGGAATAAATTATACCTTTAATATTCCTATTTTTCTACCTTCTACATTAGAAAAGTATACTTGATATCAATGTGGTTTTATCTCTAATATTTCACTAGATTCATGGAAATATTAATGGACCTTTGGTTTTCATAAGAAATAACAATTGGGTATCCAACCCTTATATTCATGTCTTAATGTTTAAAGTTTAACTATATCATATACATAGATACATATTATATTTCCACGCATATGAGTCAGGAGAATCATAAGGTTGTCAGTGATTTTTTCTTGGAATTCAATGTTAGTCACATTTCACTGATACAAAATATTCTAGCTGATTTGGGTGTTATGCCATCAACACGACCTTCTCAGTTAGCATTTGTAAACCCCTTTAAGTCCATATTACTATATAATTATAAAAAATCCATAAATTGAATTAATCACAACATATATAAAGATATCTTAGAATCTATGATATGTGATTATTTTGGATTAGACTAATTCCAAGAACAACGAGTAACATCACAGATAATATCTAGCATCGAGGTATCCAAAGATAAGAGGCTAAAAATAAACTTCATGAATTATTTCTCATTAACAGCTTTCAAATCATCATCCTTTACCATCATGTTCCCTTCTTGAATTAGTGTATATAGCCATCATTATTTTCCTTGTAAAAACTTCTTTAATAAATCTTATCCTGTTTTTCTTGAGATATTAATATGTGACCGCATGCTTGGGAAATCTGCAATCCCAAAAGAAAATTCTGTATGTATCGAAATCTCAAAATTTTCCATCATTCACATGTAAAAATATTAAAAAATTATCTTAACTGATATAAAATATAATATCATTAAAATAAAAAATCATAGAGAGTGATGTGGTGTTGGTATGTTTTCTACACAGTCTTATATGCACTTCCCTTTGAAAAATTCCATTCATCTTAGATACTTATCTAGCTTGAAATACTATGATACTGGGGATTTATTCAATACAAAAAGATACTTATTTTGTATTTAAACCATATGACCATCTATATCATGAATAAAACCATCAATATTTCCCATATATACTTACTTATTATTCCCAACTTTAAAAAATTTAGCCTTTATATCCATTTGGAAGAAAATTTAAACTTATTTGGTAAAACTATTTAATTAAAATGATGATGGTATATCATCTATAAATAGGGGAAAATTTTTACCAAAATTAAATACTTTTATTTGTGATTACCACTTGTATACCGACCTATATTTGTTTCTATAAACATAATCATTTTCTTTTAAAATGTTCCTGAAAAACAATATTCTTCCAATAATATTCTTCTTCTTTGTTCTAGGTAAAATCTCCGTTGTTTAATTTTTATATATTTGATATTTTCATTCATTCATGGATTAAATTCTTTTTTTTAATTAAAATCATTATTAATATCTTGGTGTTAAATTTTTTATAACATACTAGTGTGACTCGTTTCCTTTTTTCTTATTTGTACCCCTTGACTCGGAAACCCTATAATATTTCTATTGTCAAACATACTATTATGTATTATGTTATTATTTTTTATATTCAAATACATACCATCATCACATGATTTTTCCAAATCATTATGATCATTTTTTATTATTATATCCTATTCAAACAATGTATTTAGTTTAGTAGTGATAATACTGTCATCCTCTGCATTTTTGATATATTTCTCGATCACTTATTAATTCTAAAGGAATAACACATTATCATAGTACACAATAGTTGTATCTTTGTTATTTTAATATATTCATAAACATCTATTTTTTGAATAACTAAGTAAAATACCATCATCACCATTTTTATAAAACAGTCCACCACCACTAGCTTTATTTTTGACCAAATAAGGACTCACTAATACTCTAATGAGTTTCATATTTGGATTCATCCTGAGCCATGTTTAATACAGAGTAATAAAAAAATTCATAAATTATAATTTGTTTGAATTCTTATGGTCATTGTAATATCTTATGTAAGAAGTATACTAAGGTTTCATGAACTTAAATCATGGTCCTAGACATATAATCATGAATCATGTTATACCTTTTAGCCACCCTATTTTACTAAGAAGTGTAAGGTGATGTGAATTTATTTATGATTCCATGTTTTTCAGGATTTTCTTAAAATTATAGTTTCTTATACTTATAAATAGTGTTATATATTAGTTATTTTAAATAAAACCCATTTTTTTCTTTCCACCAATCCTTCCAAAATAATTATATATGATTAATAATAAACATGTTATCAAAAATAATAAAATGAAAGTAATTCAATAGAATTTATAAATTATTTTTTAAATATGAATCTACAATTATCAAAAACATATTCATAAGTCCAAAAAGGACAAAGTGATCCAAATCCATTGATATTTGAGTTTGGATTTCAACACCCAGTTGACTTATAGTCAACATTTTTGCCTTTTGAAATCTTAAGTATGTGGTGATTCTTTCTTATTTAAAAACTAGGATATTTATAAAACAATATTTCCAGGTAATTTATTGATTTTATTTTTGGATAATATCACCATTTATTCATGTCCAAAAATACTTCTCTATTTTCATTCTTATGTATAATCCTATTTTTCTTCTTAAAAAAAATAAATTTCCTGATTTCTCGACCATCATGTTATAATAGATTTATATTTTATCTCATTCATCAAACAAAAAATATTCCTAAACATCACCTCATTAACATTATCATAAATTTAGGATTAAATTAATAAATTATTCATTAGATCATTAATTAATATAGAATTCCTGTATTTTATTTTATTTTTCCCAATTTGAGCTACCCAAAAACATTTGATCATTAATGAACTATCATTTCCAAAAGTGAAACATCATCCATTATATATTTAAAAATTCATAAATATATTCCAATAACCTATAATATAGTAATAGAATTCATTATCCATAGTTAATGGCCTCTTAAATGTTCATTCCTTGACTTCAATGTCAATAATATTTTCCTATTGTTTAAAATCCATTTTATTATAAAAATTCAAAAATTCAAATAGATCCAATTGATTCAGTATGACTATAAATAACTGATATTATATGCACCCTTCATCATACATTCTTAACATTCCTTTCAAATTATCATATTTAATTTCCAGTTTAATGATTTTCTCAATAGGTTTCACATGATGATTTTCAATATATTTTTTAACTATACTCTGAAAGTTCACCCTTATTTAAAAATGTAAAGACAAGTTGCATAAAAACAATATGATTTATGGGAAAAACAACACAACACAAAAATTAACCCTATATATTCTTCATTTTATTGAAATTATACCACTAAAAGTGTTGTTTTAGAACTCTATATATTTTTATAGTAATGAGATGACTTAAGCAAATCCTTTTGTGGATCCCTTAATTATGTATTTGGGACTATTGTTGAAATTACTACCTAATTTTTATCCTTCCAATTATAGGAAGTATTCCAATTTAATTCATACATTATGAATAATATATATTGTTTTTTAACTATATCCTTCTGAGAACAAGAATTCAATTTTAAATTTATAAAACTTATATAATTTTTTTATTCATGAATTGTATCTTGAGAATAAAGAGTAATTGATGTTTGGTGTCTAGAACATTCACCCATTTCTTAAATAGTTCCACTATAGTTACACCTAAATCATTATTTATTTTACTTCTCAACATCAAAAATATTCATTTTTAGATTTTCAACATCATTTTCCTCATGGATGATAGTGTAATGCGTGTGATAAATGATCTATTTTTTCATATCATTCTCATGTTTTAACCTTGAAACATCCTTTACAACCATTCCATCTCAACTAATTTTGTATCCTTCTTATGAGAGTTATTTTTGTGAAATAAATATTTTTTTATTAACCATGATATATTTTTATTAAATTTTTAACCTCTATTAAATACTTTTAAAATTTTTAATATACTCCTTATTCAATAGAAAACTCATTATGAAGTCGTTATTCATCCTATGATGAATCAATGTCTTCCTATTCTTGTCCTATGAGAAACTTTTGATAATATACTAGAGTTCAGTCGTAATCAAAACACTCATAACTATAATATATTCCTTATTAAAAAAATAATATATTTCTTTTGAATGAATTGGATATTATAATATTTATACTTTTTATAGAGAATTATTTATCAAAAGAGAAATAATTTTTCTGATAATGTGTTAAAAGCATCATTTACTTCCTTTTAAATTCTATTATTTTGAAGGAAATTGGTAGAGAAGTGGATAATCAACAAATTATGGAAAAATTTAATCGATCATTTCCCTTAATAAATTCCCCCTTTTATGTTTATTAACATCAATGAAAGAGTCTTAGAAAGATCCCTTGTATTTTAATCATCATCAAGATATATATACTCATCTTCAATATTTCTATTTTAATATTTTTTAAAATTAATTTATATTTATATATTTTTCTTGATTTTGATAACCACAATTATTCTCACCATATAACTAATGAGAGTATTATGAATATTTAAAATGATAATGTAAACAATATATTTGTCCTTGAGGGCTGATATTTTATCATCGAACAGGTCTAGTATAATTCTCAAGGGGCTCATCACAACATTATCACATTATAAATTTTATTTAAATGAACTGATGATGAAAAAATCTCATTGATTCCAGTAAATAATCCATCAATTAATTCCTCTTTATGATTTCTCACGTATTCTAATTTATTTATACTGATTTCAAAGTAGATTCTCCCACTACCTTAATCCTTTCATAAATACTATAATATATTCCCCAAATTTTATTAAAAATATTCCTCCCATGAGTTTTTTATTTAATTATCTAATAATGATGATAAAAAATTACCCCTTTATATTTAATTAATTTTAATATTTTTCTTATCAAAAAGATACAATTCAAACATCTACCTCGGTATAATAAACAATTGTTGAATAGAATCGAGAACATATATACATTGATTGATATAGACTATGGGAAAACTATTATCACATTCCATATATAAAAACCGATTTTCATATAATATTATAATACTTTTACAATTGACAGTGTTTTTATGATCCAAAGAAGCCTCCAATAAAGATATCCTCGAGAAATTAGGTTCTCTATTACAAATTATTAGGATAACATGGGATGTTATTAACACTAATAGTGGGTGAATTGGTGTTTATATTATTTTCTTCTAAATCCCAATCTATCCCTTTTATATTCAGCTAAACTCTCATATACTCATAATGGTGAACAAAGAAAAGGTGAAAAGAAAGTTTATTAACGAGACTTTCCACAAAAAACAATTACTACATCCCATTTCATGGTGTCTTTTGTCATACAGACACAAAAATAATTTTATTATCATGAAGTAACTATAATAAGGTGAATGACATTTCACCTTTTAATAATATACTAACTAAGCAGACAAAGAAAAATAATCAACATGTAATATTTGAAATAAATCACTTATTTGAAAGATCACAAATGGAAGTGTGATTCATGTATAATATAATATAATTCCAATATTCTCCATCTTCTTATCATTTTATAATTCAAATAGGATTTTCATAACTACAGTATTTCATTAGATATTTCATAGTGTTATCGAAGACACATTATTCTACATGTACTCTCTTTAGTTTACTTATTTTTTATATATTTATTATCTCATGTTTGTATTTTTCATATTTAAATATCAAAATTCCTCTGTGAATTTCAGTAGATAAATATACTCATTAAAGATGTTCAATACTGCTCTTGATAAATACATCATCACATAAAACTCTTTTAAACATAGTCAAATATTTTCAAAAGACTGAATATAATATATTTTCTCAAAACATCGAAGAAATTATTATAATTTTATTTTACACATTTCTATAATGGAATATCATCACGGTGTTTCATCACATATTACGGTGGGACTTTATTTAGATAAATCAGGATTTATTTAACCATGATTTAATTAGATATTTCTATTTTTCATATGGATGGAGAACAAGTTATTTTCCATAAAAATTTCCCACTAAAAATATAATTTCCTCATTTATTTGTTATGTAGTCATCATAGCTGCATCTTGATATAGTTTTGTATTTTCCTCATATTATTCCATGTTTTGATGTTCTTCTCCATGGTGTGTTTGTATCTTAATTTTTAAAAACCCACTTTGATTGTAAAAACATACTAGGACTTATTTATGGTGCAGAATTTTTCTCCCTGGAATGAAGATCACATTGTCAGAACATGTCTTCAATTCAAATTTCATTTAAATAAATATGATGTTTATGTTATTGAATAAAAGTTTATAAATTTCTGAATTATTTATTCTTCATAATATTTAATTTTTTAAATCTCACATTTTTCGTAACAAATAGACATCACATATTATTTAAAAAAACACTTGCATTTATCAATGCATCTCAACACTTTTAAAAATTCTAAAAAATGAATCTTATGTATCTGATATTTTACCATTAAATATGAAGGAAAAACCTTTATATATAATGTCCTAGATTTATACATTTTTATATGTTTAATACACAATATAGATATACATTTATTCACAAATCAAAATAATCTTATGAATTATCTAATTAACATTAACAAAAAATAGATTTCTATAATTTTCCAATTATATTTTGGAGTATCTTTTACATATAGAAAAGGTAAATTTATATAATATTGGATACCTACAATTCATTAAAATTCAATCTCCAAAAATAATGTTACTCTTATATATGGTGTGATTTTATAAATTTCATCCCTAATGCAGAATTATATAACCTTTTCAAATCTACTCAAAACCACCTCAAATTTTTCTAGGGAATTTATAATAACAAAAAAAACATTTTAAACAATTTCATAATCCTAATATTCATGGATTTTAAACACATAAAACATAATACTCAATAGTATTACTCACCAGTACTATTATTACTCTAGAAATCACTTCCAAAAAAACCTAAAATCATCATCATGCTACAACATCCAGTATAATGCAACACCTGTTCGATAGCTATAATCTTAATATTCATAGAATATGTATATATATAATCCAAAATCATAAAATTAATATTATTCTGATTTTATCATCACATCATGAGAATCTAACCTTCATAAAACCAAGTATTCCACTATTTCTCCAAATATCCTAAGAATACCTTTAAATTAAATATTGTGAGAAACTCAATTGTAGATCTTGTGCTTCGAAATATAAATTACATTATTTTCTAAAAATATGTAAAAAACAATATAATTATTTCAATAATCATTTATTAGTGCCTTGTTTCACATGAAATTCTATTAATTCAAAATTAAATTGTATTTTGTATGGACTAGAGTTATGAAAAGATAATATTGACCATTATTAATAGTGAAATTTGGAATAATATATTAAATGCTTCTTTTAATTTTAAGTGGTTTTTAAAATGAAAATAGATATTTTATGAAACACATAAAATAAAAAATGCACATTCAAAATGAAATGAATGTTTGAATATTTAAATATAAATGTGTAAATGCATGATTACAATATAATATCTTCATGAAAACATATTATCTAAAGATAAAACATGTTTTTAATGAATATAGTCTACAAATAATGGATGGAAACTAATATGACATATTTCAAACTCATATAAAATTAATAATATCAATATAGCATCTTAAATTGAATGGAAACCCATACAAAGCATAAAAACATATATTAAAACACAGTAAGTGTATATACAAGAATTATAATAACATATTTAATATATAATTATTCTAAATAGAAACACATATATAGTGATTATAACATAAAAATAGTTCCCACAACATACTAATAGTGAATGGAAATAAATATATATTAAAAATTATACTAATAGTGAATACATCTTGATAACATTATATCATACATATTTTTAACTAAATAAAAACATTTTCATTAGCACAATTAAATAATATAAAGAATATATTAAAAATTTTGATGTCTCTAAGAATGTTTACTTGTAGAAATTATAAGTTTACTTGGTATATTAATATATGATATAAATTCTTGACACGTGAAGAAAAACTATAAAAGGTATAATCCCTGAGGGGTGTGATTCTATTAATGATTACAATTTCTAGATTAAAAAAATTTATCCTATAAAAACCATATCATGGAAAAATAATTATTAACAAATTATATAGAAAGAAATATAAAATTTTAAAGTATATCTATTATGCTAACTTAATTTTATTATCCAATGAAATTTTAGGATGTTATATGATTTGAAAAAGTAAACGTATTTTGTTGAGAAAATTGAATCTTGAAATGATATGTTTTGATAATTTGTTTATATATATAATGTATAATTTAATTAAATAGGTAGTTTAAATTTAAAATATATTGAAATCATTTTTCATTGGTATATGTTGTGAATTAGATGGGTGTTACCCAAGGGAGGATCCATAGGATGCCTTCTTGAATAATATCTGAAGATATATGAATGATCACAGTAATGTTTTTTTGATAATATTAAATGAAGAGGTAGAAATAAATGATAATTCCAACAAAATCAACCTAGATAGTTCAATTCCCCAAAATATTTTTAGGATGCTTTCATATTATGAGTGTGGAAATTATAAGAAAAATAATTCATCATGGTTGTGCAAGTTGTTTTCATATGGGGAACTGGATGAGGGGTTACATGTGTCTTATCACCGATCATTGTTACTAATATAATGAAACCAAAATCATTCCACCATTATTGGAAGATAAGAATGTAAATTTTCCTCTATATAGTTTTTTCAATCCATCCTCAATAATAAATTATTACAATTTCCCTCTAACATGATATCATGTAAGAAACATTGTTTTTTAAATGGTGTAAATATGCAAGGATAAGTAGGTTAGGTATAGAAATGATAAAATTTCTAATTAGAAAATTCATCAAAGCCAAAATTATGGTGAAATTTGATATGGACAGGGAATATGAAATCTAGGAATGGAATTTTCTCATAATTTTTTAGAATTGATAAAATCTTTTAGAGTTGGTGTGTCATATTTTCAATCATTTCTATTCATCTTGTGGGATATATATATATATATATATCTTATGTATAAAAATTTATTTTCTAAAAAATAGTGTGTAGTCTTCATCAACTTGATCATATATCCCCCATCCACATCATTGTGGTTCAAGGCATTATTATTATAAATATTAAAAATGATATTTAAATTGATGATATTTACCTATATAGTAGTGGGAATAGCTTCCCTAGAATCACTTATTTGTTCATTCTTGACTATTTACATTCTTTCCATAATACCAATCCCATTTATATTAACTGCCCCAACACAATTATGGTTTATTATAATAGATAGAGAATGAAATGTATTGATATAAGTTAAATAAATTTTTACCTATAAAAAATTATAGATAGATATGAGAAGATGATTAAATAGTGAATCAGAATCTCTAGAGAGTTCTTTTCAATGGAATAATTGGATATACCACAATTATTGGGTAGGATATGCATAAAAACATTAATAGATTAGTCAATATTATCACATTAAGTATCTATAATTATATGATTATATTTCAATCATTCAATCACATGATTATTCTAGTCAATATTTTTCTTTCACAACTTTTCATGTATGAACATTCTATTATCAGGGTTTTCAAAAGTCATTAAAAGCATTAAAAGATTAATTAATGGATATCCTTAAGACTCACTTCATAAAAAATTCCACTATACTAGACGGTCTCAGCTGGATCAACCTATAGAAGATGTTGGTACCAATTTAGTAAGCCTTCGTGAAGCACTACATTGTATTCACGCATAGCTTATATTTGAGGCATTGGTAGGACAATCTCTATAGACCAATTATATCAAATTTAAATATCAGAATCAGAACCATATTATACTTAATGATAATGATACATAAATTCCACTATGTTGTAGCCTGGAAGGGTTCCTTTGCTTCCTCTGGGATCATTCATGTAGTACTTTGGGGTTGGTGATATTTAGTTTTTATATAACAATTAATTTAGGTATCCATTGTTCCTCCTAGTCTATTTGGTTCTGGATATCAATATTTTATTGAATATAAATATTTTATGTTTCACCAATTTTGTTCTTAATAGTAACCAATAGATTATATTTTAAATTATTCAATTATTGGAGGATCCAAATGACTGTGTGTTTACACTTATAGGTTTTTATTATTCTGTGTTACTAAGTTTTACATGATCACACATGTAGAGTAAGATATAGATACATATGATATTTTTATATGGTGCAAAATATATATTTTCCAAGTATAATTTCATAGTTTTTCATGTTCAAAATTATTCCCCCCACTAATAATGAAGTTTAATTAAATTGTAAAACAATTGATTTTAGATGCATTTTCTATGATAGAACTAAAAAAAATCAAAGATTCTCATGTTTTTAAATAAGAGTGGCCCCAATTCATGTAGTATCTTCTTGTCAGTCACATTGGTATTATAGTCCATACTGGTTCCATATATTTGTTCACATCATCATGTTCCTCAACATTGATGAATCACATAAGATACTCTGTTATAGTAGAATGATATTTTCAACTGGTTATTGAACATCTAGGAAACTCACAATGCAACATGGCATTATAGGTTGTGGTGTAATTATCTAAATCTAAGATAAAAAATTATCTATCTTATTCATAATAATTATTCACTAATTAAGAAAAAAAATATATCCTTCAATTAGGAATCTTCTCTCTCATCAATCGTAAGTCATGGTTGGTGAAGGAGGGGACCATCAAAGATACTAGGTCTATTAGAACATTTGTAGGACAAACCTCAATATAAATAAGGATATAAAATTTTATCTATTCCCCATATGGGATGGAGAAATAATCTCTATTACTAGGTGTCCTGCTATGATAGCCTTTAGATCCTTTTATAGAAAACAAAATTCTCTCATTGTGTTTTCTTAGGCAATACCTAAGAGAATAAATTTGTAAAAACATTACTACATTGATTGAGGTCAAAACTAACTTTAATATGGTTAATAAATTCTTGTTATAAAATTTTAATAGTCATTAGTCTATTGCCTACTATATCAAATATTATGGAGGTTTTATTAAGAATGGTATGGAGATACATTATTCATGGAGTGAATGGAAGACGCTGGTAGATATCATTGTTCTAATAGTGTATTGGAATATTGTCTAAAAATATAGTGACCATATTTTTAGGACTTTGAAATTATTATGTAATATTTCTAGATCCAGGAGAATAGATAGCATTACATTCAGATGCTCGGTGAGACTAGAATTTAAATTTTAAAAATATTAAATATATTAATATCCCATGCATGTAGTTCTTAAAAAAGTGGAATAACTCTCCAATAGAGCCTTGGATCGGAAATCTGATACCATTATTTAGTCTATTACATGGGCTTTACCCTATATTCCAACTAAAGTTAGTCAATGATAAATATTTGGTTAAGGTGGTCATTGGAAGTGCGTTTAAATTAAATAATTTATTTTTTATTAATTTTACAAAATACACAATTTAATCTATTTAACCAATTTTATAGTGTTACACTAGAGTTATCCATATAAATCTAGGATCTCTTAGATGAGTGTAGGTTCCAGACATAGTAGAAGTATTATATATGGAATTCACAACTTTTCTTCTTATCATTATTGATTATTAATCTAAGATTTACACAATGATAAACACTATGATCAATCAAACTAAATCAAATAATATAGATAGTGGATAATTTTTAGTACCAAATAATAGGATCAACACATATTATTTAAAATTAATTTGATAAATTAAATATTTAAATTGTATGAAATTCTTTTCTCATTAATAGATCTGATAATGTATGCATGTCGGGTCATCAATCCATTATACGAATCAATAATAGATTCCCTCCAGCAGTAATCCACATATTTTATAGGAACCTAAAACCCTCAAAAAAGTATTCTTTTCATTTTATCATGGAATAACCTAAAACTCGCATTATTTTTCATTGGTCGCCCCAATAACCACATTGTGGAAGGGTTCTCTTCGATCACATTTAACTTCTGAGTGAATCTGGAGGAGTTCCACTCTTCATTATTGAGAGCATTCTTAACGTGGTAGATCACCGGGAATTTGAGAGGATTTTCTCTAATCTCATTGTAAAAAACATAGATAAATTGGCTCTCTTAAGAAGAAAAAATAGTCTAGTTTATATACCACTAAGGTTAGAAAATAATATTCGCATATGTACCCTTTATTATTTATATAATCCCTATAGAACTCTGTGTCTATGAAAAAAAATATTATTATTGTTATTTCTTGACATATTCCCAACTCATGAATGAAATTATAAATTATTTATTCAAATAATATTCAATATATATTATTTCTCATCAAAAAAATTAAACTCTCTCTGTCATTCTTTCACAATATTTATTGGGCCACAAATAATTACTCTTTTTTAATAAATTATAATCACTAAATTATTTCTAATAAATAAAGATATATTATATTAAATAAATAGAAAATAAATATTTATTATATTTTTTCAATGAATAATATTCTCTTGAATAACTGGTGATGAAATATATGTGATCAACAAAACAAGAATAATTATTACACCATGTGTGGGAATAATATTTATTAAACCTATTAAAAAATATATAATAATATATTATTTAATTATGATTTTGGATACACTTACTGAGTGACCTTGAAGGCCTATTTCATAGTAGAATTAGGTAATGTGGCTTAAATTCCAATGTTAACTTCTCAAAACACACCAAAAATCCAATAGAGAAACAAGTAAATGCCATAGTGACATAATATGGCATACAAATTATTAATGTGTAATATAATATTTTTATCATGATATCTCTAATCAAACATGTATCATGTTTGTGCCCTCAATATATGTGATCAATGTCTGTTTTTATGACTTTTTTGTAATCGAACATTTCTATAGAAAACCACGGCCATGGATTTATTTAGCCTAAATCATTTTCATCCAAGGTCCTTAGATATCAAATTATGTTTTTGAAAATAAGGTACATTTTTTTATTTCATTATTCATTAACATATTATGACTCATGACACACCCAATGTATCCTACTCCATTGTGAACACATTTTATCATATATTTCATTCATACATCAGAGTACCCAACTTATAATACTCCTTTATAATTTTACTAATGTATGAATATCAATACAGACATCCAAAAATAGGAATATAAAATGACAGATAAAAATTTGGATTTCCTACTAAAGAGACTTATTCTCATAATATCTAAAAATGGATATTACCAAGGATGTACACCATGAGAAGGTTCCTCAATTTCCAAAGAGTCACTACCCCTGATAATAAGTATCATTTCGGTCTCTCAAATTATTTTATATAGTTGAAGAACATACATTTAATAATATTGTCATGGAACTTCTAGGTTCTCATCATAACAGGTAACTTTTATGGAATTTAAATTTTATAGCTACTCTTAATAAATTATCACATACCATGTTATAAAAAATAAAAAACATAATTTGATAATGAATTTATTAATATTAGAAACAATGAATA
This sequence comes from Viscum album, assembly GCA_963277665.1. Lineage (NCBI taxonomy): Eukaryota > Viridiplantae > Streptophyta > Magnoliopsida > Santalales > Viscaceae > Viscum > Viscum album. The sequence goes on along the minus strand of OY728141.1, from coordinate 640,727,506 downwards.
TTGGTTATCAAACTGTACACTGAATTTGTTTCTTTGACACCAACTCTAATATACTCTCACATTCACTAGATCCAACTACTAGCACCCTTTTGTCTACTATCTCTGACATAATACTCATGCTTCGTCTAAGATAAGCCTACATGTAGGTGTTCAACCACATTTTCATCTATGGTAACACTTACTACTGCATATTCATAAATTCGATAAAAATACCTCAAGCGTTTATACTTTCAAAATATGTTCTTTATCCATTAGTGTGACCATGGATCTTTTAGAAGACTAATATCTATAGTATTATCATAAAATATTGTGATAGGTTTTTCCCTACTACATACCACATTAATCTGTTTAAACAACATTGTATCCAAAAGGTTTCATTGGATTCATTTGAAGATTCTGCACACTCGAACTCTACTATAGAATCATTAACTACTAGTTGTTTTGAAATAATTTAACTCACGGATAAACCTTTGAGATATAAAACATATCCTTACAATAAACATAGCTCAATTTTATTTGTTTGAAAACTACCACCAGTATAACCCATGAATACTAGTTTTCATATCCTACATAAACCGGGAACATATCTGATGTTATTATTAAATACATAAGGATAAAATTAATAGTAGGTCAATGTTGTTCTCCCGGACTATCTTAATATCTTCCTACCATGCTCAATGCATAAGCAATATGAATTATATTATATAACATGGCATGCATGATTGATCATATCACTGAAGCATATAGGATGTTACTCATTCTATATTTCTTATATTGTCTCTGAGGACACATAGAAATATGTATTCCATATGACACTATATCCAATCCCATCTTGGTTTGGTCCAAATTATATATCTTTACTATGTGTTAAATGTATGTACTTTTACTTATTCCAAGAATCTTTGTGGATCTATCATGAATGATCATGGTCCTATATATCGGATGCATCACCAATGTTCATCATGGAGAAACACTTGTTTAATTGTCCTTGACATAATATAAATATGGTATCGAATTTCAAAAAATTAAAATTTCATCAATATATTCTACTAGGATAATGACCAAATTACCCCTAAAACTCTTGTGAACACATGGAACATATTTTATATTAATGAAACAAAATTATTTTATATCTTCCTCAAATAACATGTTCTATGACCAATATAAATTATTTAATCCTCTAATGGTTCTTTTCCAATTTGATATTTTTTAGCATCACCTAGATTCACAAAACCTTTAGTTGTGACAGGTTGGAATATTCCTAAAGGATTCCATTAAATAATTTTTTTTTTGAAATCCATCTTATAAATTTTATAGTCATAATATGATATAATAGAAATTAAACTTTTAATGGATTTAAAATTTAAATTTTTTGAAGTGTATTCATCATAGTCCATTATGTGATGTTTTTTAAACCCTTTATCCACTATCATTTCTTTATAGGTATTTACCTTACCTTCCATGTACACATTTCCCTTGAAACCCCATTTTTAACCTTGGAGATTTACATCCACCAACTCCTCAAATAGAACCCAATCACGATTCTCATACATAGAATCCATTTCATAATTCTTGCCTTCATTCCATATTATAGCTTCTAATATCTCTATTACCTCCTTGTAGGTTATAGGTTCATCATATTAAATCAATAATGAGTCTCCAATTTTTAGGACTAGAAATCCATATCTCTCTAGTTCTCCTTCTTATATAGTTCTCTTACATAGTACATGTGTTTAAGGAACTACTTTATACAAGGGGACATATAATATCTATTCTTGTACCAAATCTTTTTTATCATGATCATCAATATCTTCAATGACATCCCTTCTCCAAATATTCCTTTTGAGGATGTTCTACCTATTAAGAAAAATATATTTTCTAGAAACATTCACATTATAATCTAAGTATTTTTATTAGTAATATCCCTTTATTTATTTAGGATTCCCTATAAATGTGCACTTTTTCCCATGGGCTACTAGTTTTAATCTAGAGAATTAATTAAAAAATTCCTCACATCCACATACATGTGTATTCAAATAAACTACTTTCCTTCCACTCCATAACTTGAATGTAATTCTGTATTATGCTTTATTTGGTTCTCAATTAAGTGTATATGTCCTAATTGGTAATGCATATCCTGAAAATCAAAATGGATGATCTGTTTGACTCAACATCATCTTATCCCTTTATGAGAAGGTGTAGTTCTACATTTCACTGACACCATTCCACTACGTTGTGTAAGGTTGAGGGAGTTGAGATATAATCTCAGACTCTCATAGTATTATCATAAACTCTTGGTTACAATATTCACCACCTCTATTTGATCAATTATTATTTATTTTTCTTCTTTCCATGTTGATTCTCCACATCATTCTTGAATTCTTGAAATTTCTCAAATGACTCAAATATATACCCCATCAAGTATACATAGTGGTATCTGTGAAAATAATCCTTAAAGGTTATGAAATAATAATTCATACCACAATATTCTTCTAGAAATGTTCCTCCCATATCATTGTGTACAAATCCAATATGCTCTATGGCCCTTTCCCCATATCCACCATATTATAGTTTGGTCGTTTTACCTTATAAACAATCTTGAAATATTTTAATTAGTATTATCTCAAGGGATTATAAATATCCTTCTTCACGTAGCTGTGCCAAATGCTTGTATTTTAAATGACCATGATGTTGATTCCATATATAGGTGTTATGTGAGTCATGTAAACATGATTCGTTATCTATTATCTTTACTTAATTTTTGAAATTTAATACATAAAGAGTGTTATTTAAATGTTCCATACTATAAAATAATTTTTATTTATAAAATAATAATCTTCTATATAAAAATTTGAAAACAAACCCATCTATGTATAGAGAAGATATATAAATTATGTCCTTGGTAACATTTAGTACATATTAAAAATCACATAGAACCATTATCATTCTTGTTTACAATGAAATTTGGTATCCTCAAATGGCTCGAACACCCATCCTAACACAACTGGTAGATCAAAAATCTACCTCTACCTTATCAATTTTTTGGAATGTTTGTGGTTCAAACATTTGGATATAGATGTGATCACCAAAATCTTCATCTAATACACAATTTATATATATTTAATGATTAAACTTCATAACAAATGATCCTTTTTTGTCCACTGTCTTTTGGGTGTAGTTCCTCTTCCCTTGGCCTTACTTTCCATATGAAAAAAAAATATTTCCTCCTTTTCCTTTCCCTTCCTTTATAACTTTCTCTACTTGGATGGATAGTTCTCTAGGGATTTATAATTTTTATAATTCTTATCCTCAATCTCTGTGTGCTTACATTTCTTATTAATTATAAGGACTATGGTTTTAACAGACCCCATGTTCTTATCCACTTAGTGAATCAAGGAAATAAGATTCAAAAGAACCTTCTTATTATATATCAAGTTATAATTTAGAATAAAATTATAAAAGGTATTTCATTGTGAGGAAATTATGAGTTATGTGTCCAACTAATCTAGGATTTAAATCCATCAGATGCGTAACCATTCAATATATCCACTAAGAATGAATAAATGATTCGTAACTGGCACAAAATCACAATAATAATTTATAAATAGATAATTAGATATCTTGTGTCTATCTGGTCCTGCATTTACTTGATAGTGATCCAAAAGGTGAGACATGATTATATACGCATCCAAATACTCATGTTTCTTCAGAATCTCATTGATCATTGATGATATCATGAAAAATTTAACATCTATAGAACCATTCAATTTTTTCTCATAGATAGATAAATATTCCTCAATAGCCTTGTTGCCTGCTGCATTAGGAATAGGTTCTTCCATTCTATAAAATGTCCTTTCACAGAATAGGATAACACATAGTAACATTTTTAAGTATTGGATATTTGTTCATTTTGTACGGTTATCAATCTCAATTATGTATCACAGTAATTATTTTGAAGCCATTTTTATTGTGTTTTCAAAAAAATAAGATGACCAATGTCTTAATACTTTATCTGATAAAATTTAAAAAATTAACTAAAATTTATATGTATTATTCTCCAAATTTTTTTTATCAAAACCTAGTATCCCTCACTGTTGACTTTATAATATCCTCATTATTGGACATTCAAGTGGAAAGGTTCCAAATTCCTCATCCAATCACCCAAAATTTGTTCATTCAAAAATATTGTGGTGTTTCTTGTAATAATTCCACATTCCAACTACATTAACTCATAGTTTCTTGATATGTTGAGTAGAATCCCCAAAACTAAAATCCTATAATTTTATTTCCTTAATCATTTGAATATTAATTACACCAAGTACATCATTGTAAGTCAAACATAGATGTGGAATAAGTTAAGTCAACCAAAAAAATAAATTTATAACTCTCTGGTAATTGAAATCACTTCATCTTTATCTGGTTAAGAGCATTGAAATATGAATCGATTTTAACAAAAGCACTGTAATGATATACCGTCTAAATATATATAATTTATGAATTTTATATTTTATGTGTATATTTAAGATTATTATCTTATTATAATATTGTTAATATTAAGTGGATCTACAATAGTGAATAACGATTTCATAGATAATGTTTTCACATAATCGTGTTTATTTTAGATCTATATTTTATTCTTGTTAATTCATTAATGTGATCAAGAAAATATATCCCTAACTAAATTACAATGAAATTTACAGAATAAAAAATAAAAAATTCAAATGATCGTGATATTTTACTAATGGTGAGTTTACCTATTATGTGATATACTAATCATTGACCTATGGGAAAATTTCGTGAACCATTTATGGTTAGTGTTACAACATTCCACCTATCCACCTATGTATCTCTATTATATTGGTTTCACCTTGGTGCCAAACATGAATCACCACCCTGACTGTGGGAACTCTATACAATACATATTATTTTCCTCAGATGCAGGTAAGGGAAACCAATGTTTTGATTATGGGTTTTACATTAAAGAGACTATGGTAACAGTTGACCTTTCATAATGAGAAGAGATATGATGCACATGAAATTAATTTAATTTAATAATAAATTAAAGGATTCCAATCACATAAAAATGTATCTTATATTCTCATGATCATCTGCATGCATGATAAAAATTAATCATTTAATAAAATTATCATTTTATTCAAATCATTTTTATATAAGATCAATCATCCTTGATTCAATTTATTATCTTTTTTAATTAATAAATTAATTTATCTTAATTCTAATATTATTTATCTTGAGATTCTTATCCATAATAAATTTTAAAAAAATTAACAAGGTAAAAAAATGTACCATGAAGAAAACATGGTCAGTACCTATATAACCTACCCAATGTGTATTATTCTCGTATACCATTTACTATTATGACATGTGACAAGCATGAATTATCACATAATTTTAAGGTGTGAATGATCAATTTAATGAAAACATAGACACATGGTATTTTCATAGAATGTAATGATTCAATGTGCATAGAGTAATAACTAAAATATGAATTATAAATGATATACATATAGAAATAATAAACCGAAATTAAGTAGAAATCTATATATGCACCCTATCACTTGGCCAGTAGTATCAACATATTGATCACACACAACACATGTTGATAATATTTTCATTGTATATTATATTTATTTTAAATTACATATAATTCGATAATATTAAATTGTGTGTACATTTAAAAAAATTGGTGTGTGTTATTCTCAAAATCAATTTGTGACACACACCTAGGGATATAGCATGTAATATGCCATGGAAAATTTTGATGTACATTTCATGTACATGGGAAACGTAGTGTGTGGTATATGAGTTAAACAGTTACTACTCATATAGGCCCTATAAGAGGATACACAATGCATCTATAACTGAGTTACCACTCATCGTGTAGGAAATTTCATAGTATATACTCTAGAGGACCATGTTTTAGGATGCCCCGGTCAACACGTGTTGTATGATTAAATTAATTGTGTGTAATACAGGAACATTCCTTAAATTATATATGAATTAATTCATGGTGAATAAAAAACTAATACTTGGTGTATACCTCTCGGATATATATGTTTTACTACTATGTTATCTGTCCAAACTCCTCAGTACCTCAGGATGAAATCTATAAATTTATTTTTTCATTATATTAATTGATTTGATTATATTTACACGAAATGATGATAAAGAATGTAGATTTTAAATTTAGATTAATGAATTGTTACACTTGAGTAAAAAATGGTTGAATTTTTTTATATCTTTATTTTTTATTTTTAAGACTTTGGGATATTTCTGGATCCATGAGAAGAGGCGGCTTGAGATTCGAAGGCCTGGTGAGTCGGGAATTATTGTTTCAAATATATATTAAATATTATAATTTCATGCATACATACTTTTCATGAAAAACTGGAAGAACTATAAAACAGTGTATCTAATTTGAAATATTATTCCTCTATTGAGATTACAATGTGGGGTACCCTAGGTGCGATTTAACTTTTCTCGATGTAGGGTGTTTGGATTGAGTACCATAATAGGCAATATAACTAAATTATTTAATTAATTTTATTAATTAATTCCTTAAAATTGTGAAACCAGTTAAAACTCTATAAATATGTAGTTATTCCCAATCCATAGGGTAATATACATGACCCAAAATATTTTGGAGGATTCATTAGATAAACGTTCGCAAACACCATCGGAAAAAGATCGAATTGAAGATCATGAACTGACATAGCTTTTGGATCTTGACAAAAACTACGACGTGTGACCATTATTCATAAAATTCTGATCAAAATAGTGGTAGTATGTTTTTTTGAAGATTTATCACTATTTATTATCCAATGATGGACATGAATCAGTCAACTAACAGATTGATTCTAGAATTTATTGTTTTGCAGATATGGGTTTTTTTGTGGGATTTTGGGAAAATAATTATTATTTATTTAACTGATGTTTAAACCTCTTCATTAACCATTTTATGTGATAGATTGATTCATAAGTGAGAAAATTAAGACTTCATTTCCTTGCATTTACGTTCTATGGTTTTCTCTACCCATTCTATGTGTGTTCATCATTTTATTATCTTTTGGCCTATGATTCAACAATTACCCAGTGCACAATCATTTCATATTCGTTATCAGGTGAAATTGATCTGTACCACTGGTTATTTATTGATATATAATGTTATATCTATTGTACATATTGATGTAGGTGGATCCATGGATGTATTGGGTGTTTCAAATGGTGGTTTTTTTCATTCGTTACTCACGAGGCACAAAGGTGAGTGTGTCTCGAGTAGTGGATATAGCAAGAACAAATGGAATCTAGTAATCAATGGAGAGATACTTTGTTAAACACAATATCCATGATTTATAATATGATTCCCATCATGAATCATGGTTTTAATTTGGATGATAATTATAGGTGAAGTCATGTGAAGAAGATATGAGATTCTTTGAAAACCCTGACTACAAGGCATGTAGTCCTATGAACACATGTCAGGTAGTGCCTTTTATGTGGTACTAGAGTTTCCCCATAGAGATAAGAATCACAAACTATGAGAAAAATTTCAAACATTGTGTGGACCTTATCTAACCATCTCAGCATGTATATGGGGTACACAGTTTGGTGACCATGTAGTGTTATATGCTATGTGTGCCAAGTTGCTTGTCATGTAATACTTGGTGGATGGATCAACTTTTATGGGGGTGGGGGTACATGGTCTGACGATCCATGTACTTTTTAAGTACATAGGAAGTCAAGAGTACATAGTAATATTCATGTACTCAGACATGGCCAAGTACAATGGCATGGCCAACTGTACACAAGCACATTTAGAATAGTACATCGACTACTATGGCTACATCTAAACACCTAGTATCTTAAGGGACATGCCATGTATTGGGGATAAGATTATACCATGCGATTGAGAGGTTTAAGAATTTAAAAATTTATGGAACATATCGCATACCTGTATGGGAACACCGAGTAAGAACATTTCATGTTCTCCATTGAGTATAGATTGGACTCCTCGTTCTCAACTCAACTTTATTGGGAGATTGTGTGAGATTCCTTGGAATGATATCACTTGTGTGTGTTCCCTTAGTCCATTCTTATGAGATTTTGGTGTAACCAATCAATATTATCATCTATGTTTACCCCTCTATAGATTCACGAAGATCAGTGCATAGTGGGAATGAGCCCTAATTCTAGAGTGAGTTTCATATGTCCACTTCGATTGATTCCAGAGTGGTTGGGAGTAGGAATCCCTACAAGAGTCCTAGAGCCATCCTAATTTCATGTTTTTTCCAAATATACATTATTTTAGAATTATAATGACCAATACTTACATGCCTTTTGATCCCCTATCTGGTAGGATGTTTCTAGTAGGGTTTCGTGTCCCCCCAATGAGCCAGGGGAATTAACCCCTATCTTAGTATTGAGATCTGATATTTTTGATATAGTGAAGTCCAGTTGAGTGTTCTTAATAGATTAACCCTCTTATAATCCTTTTTTATTATTCATGGATATACCAGACGAACATGTCCTATGTGATGAGTTTTGAAAATGGAAGTATAGCTCCTGGAGTGAGTTCCGCTGGATGAGTGTTGTAAAAAACAATCGAGGAATAATCCATGGTTGGAAAGATGGTAATAACCATACATTGGGACTGTGTGTATAATATGATTATATCTCGATGTTTTATTTTATATCTCGCATTATTATTGATATATATTGCAATTAGCTATCTACAATTGGAGAATTATTCTAGGTGATTCTAGGTTTTCCTTGTGAGTAATATAATACTAACCCATTCATGGGCTTTGCCCGCACATGTCATGTGATATGTGGATGAAAGACATTTTTATAGATTACATGGAGAACTAGAAGTGGGTGGATCATATTTCTGGGTGGAAACACCATGGTGTATACTGGTCTGGCATTTGACATTAGTCATATCCCTCGGAGTAGGTCAAACATTATTAATTGTTTTTTGGTAGGCTTGAATGTTTTCCCTTTTATGATATATAATACTTTATATAATTCGATGATTGTTTGATTATATATGTTTTTACATATTATTATCAGTTGTTTTAAATTATTGATTTTTTTTGTGATTGGATATGTGTACATACATATTGGTGTATTAGGAAAATTCCTCTGATTTGTGTCTTGTGACTTCTTAGTGCCAGTTTCCAGCCCTTGGGCTATTAGAGGCAGACTTGGGGTAGTTGTAGATTAGAACATTGTGGGTATGGTCATGATTGAATGTTATCAAAGGGGTTACTGTCCTAAAGTGTTATTACACTACCTAGATTTAGGACAATAGTTTGCGGTTTCTTTTGTCTATATGTGAGGTTTGGTTTGGGAACTATGGAAACAATGTTAAAATATTTTGAGTTTTTCTTTCTAGCCAGGTACCCTGGAGTTGGTATGTTGGTTGATATATCCACACACTAGGACTATGATCAACTACATTTCAACTTAGTAAATGTATGCATTTTTCATGGAAATCATTGGTACATGAATTATATAAGAATGGGTTGTGGTTTTTATGTCTTTCTTGGGTTAAGAAACTAGATATACACATTTACAATTGTATGTATTTTATTCATTCAGGATATATTACAAAAGTTATACGTCAAGGATTCCACTATATAGTTGAATATTTGAACCATTTATTGATTAGTCATACATAAAGGGGCTCAGTCATGATATGGTCTTTCTTCATGATGGCGAGCAGCAGGTTCAATTTCATGTTGATTAGTTCTTGGACCCCCTCTAGTGGTTTAGGTGGATGCAACATGCCAAACTGAGTCATTGATGATTTTTTTGATTTTTTATGATGATTTTAAGGTTTGATCATGTAACATGATATATTTTAGAAGCATTCATCTAGGATGAAAGCTCAACAGGACCTATGAATAGTAGGCTTGCATCACAAGTCATGAAATATGAGGTTTTGTTAGAGACCTCAAGGACAAGTTAGGTCTCTAAGGTCGATATAATGTAATTCTTCGGGTGTAAAAGCAGATATCATTCAAGGTTTTCCTATCAATTATTATACATTCAGATAGGTATTTGAGAAACTTCCTAGGCAGATTTAGAGGCTAAAACAAGGCCATCTATGGGGTAGCATACGTGATGGATGAGCTGGGAGAGCCGTATGAGGTGGCAGTCACATTAGTTTGATGCTACCAACACCCAGATCTGGACCAGTCCACTCTTGTGAAGTTGGTGGTTGGCTTCTTGGTTAGATATAGGTTTTGAAGGTTCTTTATCCAGAGGCTCAAAGACCATTTCAAGATATTATTTGTGTTCTCTATAATCTTGTTGTAGTACTGTTAGACCCTGGTAGAAGTCATTATTTTTTGACTTTTGTTTGAATTTTTTTTCATGGAGATATGGGTCATTAGTAGATAATTTATTTGTGATGTTATTCATGAATTTAGACATTCATTAAAGAGGTTAAATTCCCCCACCAAGATTATTTCTTGATTTATGATCCAAAATCATGTAGGAAAAGTAGTGCCACCAAAAGTGGAGAGTTTCAGGGTTTGGCAGATGTGTCATTATAACTTGTTTCTTTGAGTTTGGTTTTTGGTAAAAAGGTGTTAGAGAAATCCCTAGTTCTGGTAAATATGTGGGATAAGAAAGAATCAGTTCCAAGTAGATCATGCTCATAGAGGCCTCCGGTTTGGTTCATGGAATGACATGTGTCTTCAATACCCCAGTTCTAGTTTTTAAATAGAGCTATGCTCCGCCTTTACCTAAGTGTGTCCTCTCATCAAGACCATGTTATACTAGTGGATTTATTTTTTCTGAACACTATTATTTTTGGAAAGTGTTGGAAGGTTCAATGATTACATACTTTTATCTATTGTGTGACCTGGCTCTTGGAGGAGAGATAGATCCCCTTGTGGAATTTCTTTCTAGTGGCGGTAAGACCCTATAATGTCTTCCTCTATATATACTAGTTAACTAACATCCATGCTTTAATTTTTTATGATAGTGACAGTATCAGTGCATTTTGTTTTTTTGGATGGAGTTTATCTCTATTGATTTGGAGTGATCCTAGGAAAAGAAGCATGAGGTCATCTTTAGTAGGTTTTAATCATATTCTTATTGGTTGTCTAGTAATACCTTTAGATCAGTGGATTCTATAAGCTATTCTGTTTCATCAAATGGTGGTTTATTTTGAGTTTTTTCTTCCTAGTGATGTTTGAAGTTTATCCCCTCACTAAGAGTTAGGTTTCTAAAAATACTGGAAGTAGGGATCGCCCATGATTTTTGGGACTGTACATAATATGGTTCTTATTGAGCTACGTAAGCTAATGGTGTATTCAAGAGTTTGAAAAGAAAGGGATTTTTAAGAATTAGTGCGTTCTCCTTGTTATCCCATTATTGGTCTCACAATAAGTGGATGATTGCTTGAGGATTGATCTGAATTGGTGTCACTTGAACCATTCCGCATAAGGATGAGTAACCAAACCATAAAATCATTGAATTAATCAACAAGTGTTTGGGGGTGAATTGGTTTTCAATATTTACCTTTTGATAGGTTATCACAAGCTCTATTTTTTGAGTTGGACGTACCATAAGTGATATTCCAAATCCATTATGGTAGTTTTAAGATAGTTTTGACACACTATGGATAGTTTTATTCCACCGTAGAATCATAAGACATATGAACTGGGCCCTTAAACCTTCTTGTATCAGTTCATGGTATTCTTATTATATAAAATTTATATGTGCTCAGTGTTCGAGTTGGAGGACATCAAACACCATAGGGAAGTGGGGTTTACCTCTAGTAGATAGTTGTTACAGCTCTTCTTCTTTGAAGAGTTCTGAAGGTACAACATTGTGATATTAATCGTGAGATGTCATGTGTCAAAATATCCATTTATTATGTTTCTTATTTTTTTCCCCAAAAGGTGTGAAGCTCGTCATCCTTTTTCATGGGAAGATTGTGACACAAATAATTGTACAATAGTAAGTGAAGAGGTTGTTTTTTTTCTTTAGTGTTACTTTTAGTGGGGATGAGGATGTGAAAATATCTCTTGGGATTATTTAGGCCTCAATTGGAATTTTATAAGGTTTTTAAGATAAGCACACATTGTCCCCCATGTCTGTGGGTAAGGATCAAGATATCATTATGTACAATTTGGGAAACTATTTTCTATAGGTATTCCTACTTCATGGAATTTCATTTTTGATCATTTTAGATAATGATTATTAGTCCACATCATGTTAAAGGAAAAGATGCTAGAATCTTTTGATGATTTGATTGCAGTTGAGAATAGTGTTTTACTATAAAGATCTTTCCAAGTAAAGAGAAACATTTATGTTATAGTGGACATTATTTGTGTTCAAATTTTGGTGATAGGGTACATCTAGTAGTATCATCTACCACTGGTGAATATTGTGTATCATATTGAATACCACTCAAACATTGGGGTAGACATTTTTTGATTCCATGTCTGAGAGACCCTACAGATCAATTTTATAAAAGTCAGAGTTTGTGGATGATAGCACTTGGTACCTAGACAATGTGTTATTAATTGTTTTATGGATTTAGTTTATCCTGGAGTAGAAAAGGAATACCCAAAAATTTCAGTTCTACTTTATAGTCCAATGAAGAATCTATTTGGAGTTCGAGAGTTGTAGATTATTATACATGGGTGGTCAGATATATTTTGGGTTATTATGACCATTATATTTCTTATTACTATATCATATTAGTGAGGTGGCGTACCACTTAACCTCATGACTATAATAGTATTGGTTGTTTGGTGTCCTCCACATCCCAAAAATGAGGAGTTATATGTATGAATCATTTTATGATATCGACCTTGGTAACAATGTTCCAGAGAGTGGAGATTCCTTTTTCAAGGACTCGGTGAAATTGAGAACTGATAGAGAATGTCCATTTGTGGCCAATTGTTTCCATTGATTCCATGTTTTTTGTTACCACAGGGAACCATTATGAGTACTCATGGGAGTGGGAGACCCAGTTGAGAGTTAATTGTCACCACCATTTTGTTTAGTTTGTTCTTTTTAGTGATGTAAATCCGTGAAGAAGGTAATAATGTAATGTATCTATTTTTATTATTTATGACTTTTGAGTATTTCAATTAATATTTTTTGATCCATATACTGAGAGAACACAAGATTCCAAGTACCTATGATCTTGGAATTGATGTTTGAAATATATTAAATATATTAATTGAACTCACTCATACTTTTCTAGAAAATATACAATAACCCCCAAAATGGGTATTATCGAGTAAATATGAGACTTCCAATGAGTTCAGTATGTCGGTTTTAGCTTAGGAATGACACAACACTGGCCGGTGACAGATTTTTGAGGTTAATAATTTAATAAAAAAGTTATTATTTATTTAATTAATTCACATAAATCAGACCCCTATTAAACATATATATGTGTGTGTTTGTTCATCAAAAATACTTTGGTTTATATTTATAATGAAATATATTTTATAGGAACCATTGGAGACTCATTAGAAGACCACAATGGATCGAGATCAAAGTGAGAATTGTGCACCAATATAGGTTATGGATCTCATCAAAAAAAATGATGTGCGATCATTATTATTCTAGGATTGGCCCAAATAGAGGTATGTAATTTGATTTATAGATTTATCCCTATTTATTTTCACATGTAAAACATGAATCAATCGACTAATAGATTGATTGGTATATAGATCATTTTTTCAGCTATGGGTTTATTTTTTGGATTTGGTGATAATTTTTATTTCTTTGTTCACTGATTTTTATACCACAAAATTCATCATTTAAACAAAAATGGATTTATAAAAAAATTAGAAAAGGATGATGTTCATTGGTCACAATTATTTTTGATGGTTTTCTCTCTCTATTATATGTATGTTTATTATGAGAATTTTCTTTTGTCTAATGATTCAATGATTACCCAGTGAATAATCATTTTTCATTTGGTCTTTGGTGAGAAAAATATCTACCCCAGGTTTGGTATAGAGATATGATGTCATGGTTATGATACATAACAATGATATTGAATATATGGATTTAAAAAGAGTTTAAAATGAAGTATTTTTCATGTGGCACTGATAAGGCATGATGGTGGGTATTTCCTAACTAGCGGATATGGTCGAAATGTCCAGAATCCATCCAACGATAGTAAAAGAATTTGGTTGTCCCCTGATCAATGATGTGAGGTGTGATTCCTAGTTTGATTCTTTTATAGAATATATTTCAAAGGTATTGGGGAGGACATGTGAATTAGATTTATTGTTTTGATAAAACCCCAACTACACATCGTGTATACCTATAGACACATTGTGTTCCCCCCACGCCACCTTGCTCTCCACCACCGCGGATCAGCTCCAGATCCCTCTCTGGTGCTCATATTCGGCGCGTTCATGGTGTGAATCACCATACAGTAGTGGAAGCGTGTGGGCTTGTCTCTTTCGGAAGACTCCACCGCTTTCTTTTCCTGGTGGCGCAGTTTGGGTTTGAAGATTGAGCTCCAGATTCTGTGGCCTAGGGTTTCCGTCATTTTTCGTGTCGGGTGTGGGGGTGCTGGGAGGTTCTGATCTCTCTGCACAGGATTGAAGGCGGCGGCGGGATCTGTGTCTTTGGTCCTCTGTGAGGTTAGTGGTACCAAGCTTGTTCATGCTTCTTCAGGAGACCATTCCACATCAAACAATGCTTTGGTGTCTTCCTCCTTCGTCGCTCTCTGAGTCGGTATGCGGTGGTGGCCTCAAGAGGCTTTGGGAGGTGCTGTTTGTTCAGTATTTGGTGTTCTAAGAGGCGCGCTCATCATCGTCTTTGTGTTTTGTCATGTTGTGCCAGATTTTTCATTGCAGATTCATCAATGTTAAGGGTTTTTTGCGCTGGTTTTCTTTCAGTTTGATTCTTGGAGGGTTGTTAGGCCTTGATGGTGTCAATGTTGTTGGTGAGGTTCTGTGGGTTTTGTTTTGTTTTGAAGTAATGAGTCCTTTTCGAGGGCTTCAGATTTCCAGGGACGTGCTGATGATGAGTGGAGTGATTTCGGCAGCGTGCCTCGAGGATGAACACTGACTGAGGTGATGCGTTGTATGGTTTTTGAAGGATGGATCCTGGTTTTTGATTTCGAAATCTGAATTTGTGTTTTGATGTTTTTGGGTGAATTTGGTGCCTAGTTTTGGTTCTCGTCGGCGCTGTTGGTTTTGTGTCAGTGATGATGAATGGTGGTGTTCTGTGAATGAGGTTCCAGCATTGCTGGCGACCTGCAGTGATGGATGTGTCCGGTCACCGGCTCCGACGATGGGCTGCGACGTCTTTGGCTTCCAAGGTGGTGATGTTTTAGATGCTCGGCTGATGTTACTGACGGTGATAATGGCGTTGGGGGCAAGGCTCAAGGAGGCCGATCATGGATCCACGTCCTGAGGTGCTTCACTAGCCATGTTTTTGAATTTTGATTCAATCATAAATTTCATCTGCACGGTTTTTGGATTTGGTGTTTTGGTAATGTCGTGTACGGTTTCCACTCACCCAAAAAAGCGGTTTTCAAAATAAAATAAAAAATAATTTTCAATCATTCATGCGTCATGTGAAAAAATTCACATTCTATGTGTAACTTACCCTAATGACTCAGTGTGTATAGGTAGTAAATTACTATGAGGTTATATAGAATTACATTCTACGTGTTCCTAGTCACAGGTTCTATAACATGTGGCAGACGGCCCAGTGTGTACGGGGGGGGGGGGGGACATGCCAGGTTGGACATGTGGTCTCACACGTGAAGTACTTGGGAATTATGTGGGAATGATAGATTACATGGGTAGATCTATCTACTCGTACACAACTAAGTACATAGACACTGCCCAGTGTACACGGGAATGTGAAAGAATGGAAGGCTGACTTACGGGATGAAAACTACACATCATATACCTCAAGGGACACATCGTGTAATGTGGAATAGTATATTTTTTATGAATAGAGACATGTGTAGTGCCATGTTTTTTATAAATGTTGTGTGACTATATGGACAATCTGTGTACTCGTTTTAGGACATGTTGGATTCATCTTTCCTTTCATCTCTACTTCAGTGTGAGATAATGTGATCTAATTAGAGTAGTATCAATTTGGAGTTTTTTTTGTCAATTCATCTAATTTTTTGTTGCAAGACCAGGTTATTTCCATTGAGGTTGACCCCTATATAGCTTCTTAATGATCAGTGTAGTGTGTGTGATATCCCTTATTCTAGTGTGATATTTCTCATTCCTCTTTGAAAGATGCCTCATTAGCTTGGATTATGCATCCCTCTGAGAGGCCTAGCGCAATACTCATTCCCTTCATGTGTCATTATATTGGGTTGGTTTGTAATTGGTAGGACTAATACATAATCAGGTGTCAATCACCTAACATGGAGGATGTATCTAGTGGGGTTTGGTTTCCCATAGTAAGCCCTGGGCACTAAACCCTAATATGTGTGTTGAGATATGATATTTCCAGTGAGGTGTGTTTTGGTTATGTTTATTTTTCAAATGAACACTATCAATATCCTTTGTGATTATTCATAGATAAACCGAAATACTGTGACCTCTAGGATGAGTGTCTATTGTAGTAATATAGCTTGTGGTGTTTGTTCTTTTGGATGAGTTTTGTATGGATCCTTCATGTAGAAATCTGAGTCTAGCAATGTGGTTGTGACCATAAAATGAGACTATAAGTCTACAAAGAGTATATATGGATGTTTTAATACATGTATCTCAATATGAATGACATTTCCTATAATGATATGACTACTCATGAAGATTTATGCATGGTGAATTTGGGTTCCCTATTGGTTATTCTTATACTCACCCATACATAGACTCTACTTGCACATGTTATGTCTAATGCATATAACAAACCTTTTTATATAGTCCATGGAAGACTATGAGTATGTTTGTCTTAGTTTCGGATAGATATACCGAGGTGTGTACCATTCTTTCATATCACAACATTCCTCTCCCTATGATAAAGTGAAAATTTATTTAAATTTTTGGTGTGCTTGTATTTGTCAACATTATGGTTTACAAGTAATTGATGTCTTACATTGATTTTGGGATTATAGATGTATTCATGCATTGTTATTAGTTATTTTTAAATTAAGTATGTTATGGGATTAGATTTATCTATTTGTGTGTATGTAATTTAGTAAAATACCTCCCATGTGTGTGCTATTCCTTATTGGTTATAGTTGCAATCCCATGGCCTATTGGAGGTAGGCTTGGTGTAGTTGTATCTTAGACCCCAGTGGTTTGGGTCCTAAAATAATTAATAAATCAATAAATATTCTTAAAATATTAATAATTAATTATGTGACCCACTCGTATACCACCTTTTGGTTTCCAGAATAGAGAAAACTTTAGATAGGGCTTGCCCAACTCTTATTTTTTTTCATGATCGATGATTAATCTTATATTTACCTAATGGTAAACATTGTGAAAAAAAATATTTAAACAAAGAATATAAAAAATGGATAAATTTATAAATCCAAGCATCAGATCATCATATATTATTAATAATTAATTTAGTTGATTAGATAATTACCTTGTGAGAAATTGTTTCTTCATCGATGGATCTAAAAATGTCTCAACATTTAATCACTATTTTGTTGCAGAAATTAATAATATATTCCCTCCAGTAGTGATCCACACATGATTCATGAACCATAAAACATTGATGTGGATGATCAGAGTTGTATTATGGTATATCCTAATTCTTTCATTTTCCCCTTTAATCACCACAAGAACCACTTTGAGGAAGTTTTATCTTCTATCTCTCCAAAAAGTAGAGTGGTGGGGGGGAGGATCAATCATTGTTCTTATGAGTATTCTTATAGAGGGTGTTATCAAAGTTTTTAAACGATTTTCTAGTGATCTTGTTGTACACAACAAATTTAATATGATATATTTGTAAAATAATATGATTGGGATTATATAATGGTATGTTTTGAAAATAATAATTACACATTCCCCATTTTTATTTTCATAAACCCTATGGAACCCCATTTCTATAAATATAATATTATTTTTATTATTTCTAGAAATCATCAAAACATGTGAATTAAATTAAATATTATTTATTCAAACAATATTAAATATATTATATTTCTCAACAGACCTATAAAACCCAAATATTTTTCCTTATGTATTTTTTATATAAATTTAATCTCTTCGTTTTCTTTCATTGTATAAAACATTGAACATATACAAACTCCAAAATAATATTATTTTAACACAACCATTATCACTTAGATATTGGAATGGCATGAATGAATGAGATTTACTAAATTATGGAAATATAGTTTACACATGTTTATCAAATGAGTTCATTATTTACAAATTAGTTAGCAATGAATATACATACCAATTTATTAAAAATGTTGTTGTATAATTTAAAAAATATTTTTATGCACATAATGAAATTTTATCTTAATAAATTAAATAAATCGATATTAGTGAAATATATTAATAAAATTTATATATTATATAAAAATTAAAATGTTTTTAAATTCTTAAAATTCATTTTATAGTCATAAGATAAAAAAATTCCAATTTTAATTATGAAAATGTTTATTTTCTAAAAGGAAAAATTGTTGCCTTTTAAAGGAGAAGCTGTTCTAAAACTAAATAATGGCATCATTAAAAGTTTCATTGGAAAATTAAATTTCATTTTTTAAAATAGGTATATCAAAATTATCTTGGCATGAAATTTTTGTATTATTTGGATAATATTAATTTGTTTAGTGAGTAGTGAAAAATATTCAATTTAAATTGAAAAAAAACTTTTCAATTTGAATTATTTATAATGTTAAATAACATGTTAAATTGTTTTTAAGGTATAGTTAGTTAAATAATAGATATATAAATCCAATTATGTCTGTTACAATAAATTTTACATTGATACTAGATATAAAAACACTTAAAACTTTTGCACTTTTTCACTTTAAGTTGTTGATTTCCCATTTCATATGTGAAATTAATTTTTGATATAATTTTTTCAATTATTTAAATTTAATTTGGTAAAATGGAGAATTTTTTTAATAATATGGTCAAAATAATGTAGTAATTTTATTTTCATTTTTACTCCTAAAAAATTTAGTGTGGCCAAAAAATTTGTGGTATAGGTAAAGTAATTAAATGAGTTAAAGTGGATAGGTAAAGTGTTAAAATACCTCAAATTACAACATTTATTCAGTTTATAAGGTATTTTTAGACCCTAAAGACCCATTAAAACATTAATTATCATCCATATTCGTGGAAATTAATGAAATCTCATTTTTTTGGCTTTAAACCTAAAATAATCATTATTTAATCACATAAACTCACTCATCCTCAAGTATAAATACCACCCCATTTCTCCTCAAAATCCTTAAAGTCGATAAAATATTTATACAAACCTTTCCTAATTACTCTAACAACGTCCAAGTCCTATTTTCATCATCCAATTACCATTTCCAAGGTCTTTAAGGGGTCCTTCAAGGAGGTGATATTTTTGTGGTAAATTTCTCAAAACACCTCTCTTATTTTATTTTCTTATTCAATTTTCATTGCACCTACTTCATCAATGAAAGTATGATAATTATATAATTATTTATATACGTTGGTTTTATGTTTCTAACGTAATATATCATATCTATCTCATTTCTGATCTCTGTTTATTCTATGAAACAAAACTATTGTTCAAATTGTGCCCTTTAATCCCCTCTGTGAATAATGATTTTGTTCGTTTTTCATTGACACCTTAATGTATGTTCATAAATTTATTATTATAATAATATAATATTTATAATGGTATATTATAACCTCTATAATGTTCTTTCACTAATATATAGACATAATATTGAATAAAATCAAATTAGTTTCTAATGTTCGGAAAAACTGGAAAAAAAACTAATCATTTTTCCTTAAGCTTTTATCAAGTGAATCGTCATTATGAAAAAAATAAAAATGGATATATGAGACCATTTAAGCTTCAATAATTATATTAATACCATATAATTTAACTTGTGGTGTTTTGATTCCATTTAAAAAGAAAATTCACAATTATACATAAATGAATTGATCATGAAACCATAGAACGAACACACCTGAAATTAAGAAAATAATGAAATATTATTAATTAATGGGTGATAATATATTGTAAAAGTTTCATATAAGATGTTTTTAATATTCATATAATTCTATAAAAAAAATTAATAACTTTATTTAAAACACTATACCATATTTTTTTGTATGAAAAACTAATGAGAAGCAAGAGGTAAGGGTATCTCATCTCACATTTTCTTATGTGAGATATATTTCTAATTCACCACTTATTTCTTTTGTGTGGTATACATGATTAAATTTTATATATTATATCAATAATATAATTATCTTAATGGTATTCAATGTTTCATATTATAATTATTACTTTTATAGGGAATATGATTTGACTGATTACAATGTGGTAATGGAATTCATATCCCAATTTCCATTCTTTGGGATAACCTTCTACTTAATTGATAATATCATTCTATGATTATGTAAGATATATTTTTTGAATATATTTTTTATTATTTAAAATTAATTAATTTTTATTTATTGTTAATATTATAATAAGTTATTTTCATCAATGCTCACCTCAATTGTAAGGGATTTTAATTTACAAAATTATCGTCTTAATATTTCCCTTCAAACTCACTTTTTCTTCCAGGGCCATTCATTATAAAATTGTTCCTGGATTTTTTTTAATATTATATTATAATTTTTTAAATGAATTTTTAATCATGTTTTAAATATTTATAGAATAGTTTTAAAGGGTTATTTTTATAATTTTCTATATGAGTTTCTACTTGACGTTTCTTAAATAATATTGGTGTCATGTATTTTTAAATTATATGAAACTGGCATATTTTTCTACAGTCATGATGTTTTAATCCATTCAAGATTAATTTATATGATTACAAGGTTATTTTAAAAAAAACTATTTAAATTGTAAAACATTTTAAAAATAATGTTTTCAAAATAAAAAGGTTATTTTCCAAGATAATTTTTTCTAGATAACTTTCAAAATTATTTTGCATCTAATATAAAATTACTTGATGTTACTTTTTCTCTAATAGGAATATTAATCATGAATTCCATCCTAATTTTGTATGGTTTTTTTATGTTTATGACCGAATGATATTTATGAAACATGTTTATCTAACACAGGTTATGTTGTGATGAAACTTTTATGAAACTCAATTTATTATCATTGGTTCTCACATGATATGTGTTTCCCTAGAACACATATTTATGTTTATCATTATTTTATGGTGGTTAAGTTATAAAAAATGATAGGTGGTACTTATATATCCTTCCAATTAATTGGGTAATGATTTATATCTCATGAGGTACATATGAAGTAAATGTGACGTGAACTCAGTTCAATATGAATGAACTAAAATGGGAAGTGAAATCAGTTTAGTAAGACATGATTTTAATGGGAAGTGAAACAAATTCAACATAATTATTTAGTCCACTATTATGCTTTACGTAATGAATCAAATCCTATATTCTAGTCTTGGTAGTTAACCTAGGCTTCTATGATGGTTTGTGAAGTTAACCATTTCCATTACGCCAGTGTCATCAAAGAGCCTTGACTACTAAAGAGATGATTTTATATGCTTATATGTATGAAAAAATATATATCTTATTAAAATAATATTTTATCATGTTATTTTATGATTCATGTATTATGAAATTATATGATTTTTTCCAGGACTCAATATTATGAAATTTTTTATGTTTGGAAATTTTTAAAATGTTATGTACATGATAAATTTCTTATGTTACATGTCTCTATTTTTTACCCTGGCTAAGAATCTTTTTTAACCCCTCTCATAGTTTAATTTACATGGGAAATGAAGGAATGAATTATATATGAAATGTAAAAAGGGTTCTAGTTATGAAGGAATAATATAGAAATAATTTTGATGTCTTATTAAATAGTTTTTTCTTCCAAGTATCCAATGAATTTAAACCCATTTGATTTGGTCATTGTTTTTCTATGTTATGTAAAGAAAAATATTCTAATTATATGTAACATATTTTTATGAAAATTATTGGTTGTTACAGTTTGTATCATAGAAATTTTTTAGATATATTTTTGAATATAGGTTGATAAATCCATAGTAAGATCCTTATGGGTATGTCGAGGTTACAATACTAGAATTTTGGTCATTATCTTGGAGAGCGTAATTTAAACCTATGGTGTCAGAGAGTGAAATTTTCTAAGTAATTCTCCTTGATTTTTTGGTTTTCCCATTGTGACAAGTGGTACTCACACAATTATTTTTTGTTTTAATCAATTACTGGAACCAGAAGGAAATGAGTTAATGAGTAATTTTATGAGCAGTTTTCTGATGATTTGTTAAATGGGTGGTTACTAGAGTGAAAAAAGTTTTGATTATGCCTAATAAGTTTTCATGGAAAATTATTAATGATGTATACCTTCAAAAACTCTCAGACACACCAATTAATAGAAGAAAAGAGTTCTAGAATAGTACAAATAATGGAGTCCACTGAGGAAAGAAGATTCAATTTCCTAAATGTCGAGAATATGGGAAGAAACACCCATAGGGATTCCATAGAGGAAGGGAAAATTGTTTTGATAGTGGAAAATAAGGGCACCAAAAAAGTAAGTGAAATGGAAAAAATAAATTGGTTGGTTAAAAAAATGGATGGAAATATTGGTCTCCATAAGGTATTCTAAATATATAAATGCTTTAAATTTTTAAAGTATGACTATTTTGAAAATTTATATCCTCAATGTAAAATTAGTGAATAAAATCATCAAGGTGGTATCTATAATTGTTATATAGATACTAGAAATGACTTGTGAATTGAAATGTGTGAGATGAATACTTGATAAGGAATTGAGATTAATGAATTGTTTATATAATAAAATTCAATGACTATGTCATATGAATAGTGATATATTTGTCTATTGTTTATCATAATATTTCCATTAATTATTTAAAATGATTTGTCAAGTGATGATGATGTACAAGAAAATAAATTTAGTGGAAATGTGATATTTTTTTTTGAACACATGATTAAGGGAATGGCAACCCATATTATGTGAATTATCTAGGGATAATAATGAGATAATGAGATGTTTTTTGAGAAAAAAATAATATGATAGTGTTGATGTCCTTATAATAGATTAGTAATATTATGAAAAGGTAGTTTATGATATCATTGACTAAGTTTATAGAATTTTTTGATTTATTTTATGAGAAAAGAATTAATTTTTGAATGAAATACTATTTTTACTAATGTTTTATCATAATTAAGGTTATTACGATGTTTAAATATAATACATGACAATAATATTCACATTTTTGTGTTTTTACAATTACGAATTAGAACAATATTTTTTGTGGATTAATGATAAGTTGAATTTGAATATTTTATGACTCCCATTTCAATGTCTTCGGTTTTTATTATTTTTTAATGCGTATATGGGTAAAAATTTATGAAAATAATTATGTTCAAATTTGTATGAGGTTTTAGGGATCATTTCTTTACTATTTATGAATATTAATAAAAATTCTAATAATTTTATTTTGATAACTAGAGAGAGAAGAAATGACATTTCAACCCGTTGTGGATCGTATGATCCTCTTGTTCTGTTTGAATTATAATTTCAACTTTATTCCTTATAGTATTGAATAATTATAAATTTTATCATAGAACAACAAAAGAGTGAGATTGCACTTATAAGTGAAATAAAGTAATTATATCTTATCAAATGAGTTTGAAAAAAAATTATAATGTAATCATCATTTTTGATTATATCAATGGATTTCTTTAGACCTATTTTGTCTATTATTTTCTAGTCATAAACACTATATTGATAATGTTATTTATCATTATCTATTAGAACATGATATTTATAATTCTCTTACAAGTTCATGTTTTAATTTTACACTAATTTTCTCTGAATCAAAATCCTAGTTATGTGGTGATATTCTCATTTTACCTGCCCTCTTTTTAAGAGGATGTTTTTTTGACCATTTTTATGTCATATCCCCAAAAAAGAAATGTTTTAAACACCAATATTTTATTTTTTAGTGTAATTTTAAATTTTTGAGGTTGAATGTTTTTTATAATTCTTGGTTGTATCATGATCGTTGGTTATCGATTGGATAGTCCATTGAATATATCTTATGTTCATGATGTCTTTTATGTATATCTAATGAGTAGTTAGATACCTTATCCATCACATGTACTAAAATAAATGTTTATATCAAAAGGTAAAGACAATTATTATTTGGAACAACCAGTAAATGTTTTGGATTGTAGAGGTAATGTTCTGTGAATCAATACCACTCACCTAGATAATGTTTTTTTGGTGAAACCACCTATTTTAAGAAGCTATGTGGGAACCTGAGAACATGATGAGGAAGAGGTATCCTGATCACTCATTATTCAAGTAATTAATCTTGAGGGATAAATTAATTTTAAATGGGGTTTAATGTAACAACCTTATATTTTATTCTATTTATCTTTTTTTAAAATAAATTTAATCTCTTCGATAGTTTAATTTCCACATAACATAGAGCTTCAAAAAAATCAAAAATATTATTATTTTTTGACCCAATAGTTATCAAATTTCCTTTAGACTGGTAAAAATGAATGATATTATCTAAATAAATAAATCATATTTTATACATGTTAATAAAGTGAATTAAATTCCTACCAATTAAGTATAAATGAAAATAAAAACCAATTGAACAAAAAAGGCATGTTTTTATAAAGAAACTATTTTTATGCCCATTGTATATTTTTAACTTTATAAAATAAATTAATCACAATTAGTGAATTAACTTAATGAAATTATATTTTTTATATTCAATAAAATGGTTTTAAAATCATATTATATGTCTGATAGGCTTAAGATAATAACAAATTAAATTTCAATCATAGAAATTAAATATTTTTATAAACGAAAATTTTACCAAATTTTAATAACATAATTATTTTGAAAACTACATTTTTAATGTTTTATAATTTTTTTCCAAAAAAATAAACATAGTTATTGAAATATATATATATCATAATTATATTAAGGTGAATTGTTTTTATTTTTCTGATATGTTTTATTTTTTTATGAATATTGAAAAAAACAACATTTTAATTGAAAACTGATTTTTCATCTAAATAATATATAATGTTAAGTTATATTTTAAACAGTTTTTAATGTTCAATTAGTTCAACTATACTTCAATAAATTCAATTTAGGTCAATGGAATCTATTTTACAATGATATTTGATATAAAACATTTAGAACTTTTGAACTTGTTCACTTTAAAACCTCACTTTCTCGTTGCATCTCTAAAATTAATTTTAAATATTACATTTACAAATATGTAAATTTAATTTGACAAAATGGATTCCAAATTTTTAATTATTAGGTAAAAATTATTAATTATGGTCATTTTTTATGCCTAAAAATTTATTGTGGAAAAATAGATTTACCACAGTATATGTAAAATAATTAAACCGCTTAAAGTTAAATGAAAATAGATTAAAATACTTAAAAACAACAAACATTAATGGGATATTGTGGTATTTATAGACCATAAACATCATTTAAAACATTATTTATCATCTAAATTCATGTAAATTAATTCCACCTCAATTTGGTTAGCTTCCAACATATAATAATCATTATTTAATCACTCAATCCCACCCCTCTTCATGTATACGTACCACCCCTCACCACCCCATTTATCCTCAAAAAACTTGAATCACCTATAATATATACCAAAACATCTCATAAACACTATTACCATGTAATATGTCATCTGGAATCACCCAAATAACATTTATATGGTCATTAATGGATCCATCAAAGAGATTATATTCAAGAGGTATGTTTCTCAAAAGACCTCTCAAATTTTCATTTCATTTTCTAACTTATTCTCATATCCTTATCCCATTAGGTAATGATAACTCATGGATCATTTATATACATTATTGTTATGATTTTTACTGATTATATCATAACCATTTCATTCCATATCTCTTTTTATTCAATGAAATGAAACTATTGCAAACATTATGTTGGTTAATCGCCTCCGTGAATAATGATTTTGTTTTTAATTATAGCATTTATGTATGGTAATAAAGGTATAATTTTGGTTAAATAAAATATTCAAAGTTATATAATGATTTATTTTATTTTATGGACCAATTATATATATTTAATATAGAATTAAATTATAATAGATTGTGATGTTAGGAAAACCTACCCAAATTAAATAAACATTTATCATTAACATTTTATCAAATGAATCATCCATATATAAAAACAATTTACATATGAGAAATTTAATCTTATTTAAGAATATTAATACCATTTTATTTCAATTTTGGACATTTATTATCATTTTACAATAAAATCCAAAATTTTACACAAATCCGATCATGAAACCATTAAACAAACACACCTGAAAAAATGAAAATACTAAAATATCATTAATGAATGGGTGGTAAATTATTATAAAATTGTCTTTGAATTAATTATAGTATTAAAATACTTATATAAAAAACTAATAATTATTTTTAACCCATTATACAGGTGGTGAGGGTATGAAAACTAAAGTGAAGCATGTGGTAAGGGTTTCTCATATCATTTTTTTGTGAGATATATGCCTTATTCACCACATTTTTTATATGTATGTTTTATATACAACAATTTGATATATAATATAATGAATATTATTTTTCTAATTTTATTCTTTTATTTATTTTTTAATAATAATTTTGTAATTCATGCAATTCGACTAATTGTAAAGTTCTAATGGAATTCTTAACCCAATTTTCATTATTTGGGTAAACCTTCTACTTTATCGATTATGTCCTCATATAATTATGTGTGATAAAAAAATTTAATATATTATGATGTATTTAAACATTTTTCATTTGTATTTAAAATGAATACACATAATCTATTATGTTTATTAATTATCACATTAATGATATGATATTTATAATGGATTCTCATTTAAAAATTATTTGTTTAAAATTTCCCTTAAGAAAAAAAATTTATTCCATGACCATTATTTCTAAAAATTATCTTGAAAATGTTTTTAATATTCAAAAATGATTTTATAGGGTCACTTTGACTCATTTGTATCCATTTTATAAAGAAAAATTTTAATTATTTTTTTTTGTTGTTTTCTAAATGGGTTTCTTTTTGACTTTTTTGAAAAGATATGGAAGGGATATTTTTTTAACTTATACAACATGATACACTTTTCCCACTATAATGAAGATTTATTTCCTTGAAGATTCCATTTTAATATTACAAATATATTTTTTAATCAAATGTTTTCTTTTATAATTTTGGGTCCTTTAAAATGATTTCAAAGTAGAAATGATGTTTTTTTTTCAAGAATTATTTCAAGATATCATTCAAAAAAATTCCATGAAAGATAATATTTTCATTGGTTTTAAAAATTAATTTTTAGGGATATTATTCATGAAAAACATACTTATTATTTTTATAATTGGTTTATGTTTAAGAAGACATGAAATATATGAAACCTATTTCTTTTCCACAGGTTATGTTGTGATGAAATGTTAATGAAACTCAATTTCATTTCATGGTTTCTGACAAGATTTATATTTTTTGGAAGACATATGTATGGTTATAATTGTTTTGTGGTGGTTAAATTATAACCAATGATGTGTGGGACCTATATATACCCTCAATGCATTTGGTAATGATTTATATATCATGAGATTTATAGGAATGAATTGGGATATGAACTTTGTTCAGTAAACAAGACTAAAATGGGAATTAGACACAATAATTACTTTTATTATCTATTTATTATTTTTGGATGTTATATGGATTTTTTTGATATAAGGAACTGACACATCATCTGATTTTAAGGCCAGATGTTCCTTGAATAAATGTTTTAAATACATTAATTATCACATGAATGCATTTTTCCAAAAAAAAAATTAGAATAAATCCCGAATGGTGGACTAGATTATAAATTTGGGGGAATTGTTGAGTTCAAAATGTGGTTATTACCCAAGACAAAACATAACCATATGATTGTGGGACATTTGTAAAAAAGTAATCATGAACATAAATGAATGAAATAAATTAAACATTCTGTTTCTTTGTTTTTTTACATAAGAAACATCTTTTGACATTAGGTACATAGTTAATGAAATTTTGTAGGGTTGGCTACTCAAACACTAGAGATTTTAGAAAACTATTGTAGTTATTTCCAATATAAAGAAAATGGATTGGGTTTATATCATGGATCATTTGACTAAAAAAATCTACATTTATCATAAATGATGGAGGCATGACCTTCCTTCTTCTATGATCAATGTAAACTCTTTATGGGATGATTTGTTTTTTGATTTCGATCACATTTATTAATCCTTGAAAAACATAGATGAATTCCACAAACAGAATTGATATGCTCATCATTGGTAGATTTAATTGGATATAATTATTTATTTGTCAGTTGATTCATTATTCTACATTCATTCTTTTATATGAAAAACTATTAAGTACAAATGAAAATGGTTGTGGATTTTTCATCACATTGAATGGATTTTGGATTTATCCCTTATTTATTTATTCAATCATTATGGATATTTCATTGGATAAGGGTTTGAAAAATACCCAATTTCTAATCGTTGTGTGAATAATATTTTGAAAAAAGGATCAAAATGGTATATGAAAAACGAGATGGTAGTCGTAGTTTGATGATTGATGATGATGATGGATAAATCTAGAGATAATGAGACCATATTGGGGATTATTTTTCTTCTCAGGTGTCAAACGAAATTTTAGACAATGGATGTGGTTTCCCAGTTTGTTCTTATCCTAGAATTTGGTGAGAAATTGGTGTAAAGGCTTGATAAATGTAGATTGATAATCTACAGAGTGATTTTAGTAGAAATCATGGTGGGAGTGGCGTGTGGGGAATAATGGTGTAGAAACTCCAGATCTAGAAAATACATAGCAACATGGCATAAAACTCATGATTTCATTCCATGTGGCGCTCTATTAGTGGGGGATATGGTTTTGGGATGGATATAAAGATCACAGGTCATGTTAGAGAAATCACATTCCATGTGGTCCTTGTGATATGGATTGGCGTGTACTTTAGGAAGTACAAAGTCACATGAAAATAATGTATGCATCTATAGTGGCATGTCATGTACTTGGACATGGATATATCTTGTCATACATGGGTCGGTATATGGATATATCCACCATACATGGACATAGATAAGTGACATGGGTAGGATACCATGTGTCTCTATAAGTTTTGTACTTCGTCTACACCCCATGAACATGTATAGTTACATATCGTGTGAATATCTTCCACACTGATAGACATGGGGACAACTAGTCATGTTGTGTGCCCCTTGTTCACATTGTTCACCCCCTTCAAGAGTGTCTATATATCCTTATTTTATTTTTTTGGACCTATCAATTTTGATTGTGAACCCTTGGTCATTTTCCTCAAGGGTACTATCTGTAATTATATCCACATCAAAGGGTTGTGATCCCCTTTACACATCGAATCTTAGGTAGAGTTGTAGTGTCATGACCCGTCCCCCGGGGCCTGTGCCATGACTACCCCAATCCCGTCTACCAAAGGCCAGGGGCTGGTGACAATCACCGGAAAGTCATATCCCTAAAACTGGTATGGCATTTCCTCTTAACCTCTAGACTCACCCAAACCAAGAACTCATCAAGTTATAAGGAAATGTAAACTATAAAGTAAACAAGGTCTGTACAATAAGTAAAGGGGCCAAAATACAAGACCAACTAGTAAATACATGTAAAACTAAAAAAGAGAAGCTCCTGTGAACACCCACCAAGGACCCTACCTAAAGGGTATGTATGGCTCTTGAACGGTTGTCCCTGCGTTTCATCTCGCCTAATGTCCAACTCCGATCAGCCTCCAGTCTAGTACCCACGACCTTGATCAGCATTTTCCGTCATCTACACAAGACACAGCAAGGTGCGGGCGTAGCCTGTGCAGGGGTGAGTATAATGATACTCAGTAGGAACCCTAAGGACCATGTAGGTCTCCTAGAGTTCAAAAAAGGAATAAAAACAAAGAACGAAGAAATAGTCATCAATAAAACTTAGGTATATCCCCATACATATGCCTAAGATATCAAGATATACAAAGGTGACACCACTAATGTAGAAGTACCACACAGGTAACACCTCGATGATATAAGTACCACATAGGTACACAATGATGATATAAGTACCACACAGGTACACCAGGAAGATATGTACCACACAGGTACACCACGAATATATAAGTACCACATACATACACCAAAATGATGAATAACATGAAGGTAAGGACTCACCTCACACAGGTACAAGTGATGTATAGAAGTACAGATGATCAGTCGTGAAGCTGGATCATCTAATTCTGTCAAGAGGCACTACTGCTGATTATGTGGAGTCTGAACCACATAGGATTGATAATTACTAACCCCTGCAATGACCTACATAGGATCCGAGCCACACTGGATCAGTATGCATTGACCCACACAGGATCGATGAGTGATGACCCACATAGGATATGACCCACCTAGGATCAGTATGCGCTGACCCACAGAGGATCTCTAAGTGGTGACCCAAATAAAATATGACCCACATAGGATTGGTGCTGACCCACACAGGATCGTTCGGTACTAACCTTTGTATGGTCTGTCTATAACCTTTGTTTCCCTGCCAGCAACTGGATTCTCACTAAAAGAACATTTGGGAGAACCACCCCTCAAGCCATCATCCATACCTCAACCGCCATAAAGTTTTATGAAGATGTACCCCAAATTCTGTCATGTCATAAAAGACCCAATGCAATAGACAGTGCATCAATCCAATTACTTTTCAGTAAGTTATTAGTTTTTCTACTTCATGGGCCTAGTTGGATTCGAGGATCGATCCAACCCGACCATACTCCAACATTATCCAAAACTCAAGTGGAGTATACCCAATGGACCGTCTTGATCCAAGGATCCTAATTCCATAGACGGTTCATCAAATACATGCTTGGTTCTCACGATATAGCCATAAAGGTGTATCATCATCTAGATGGGCCCGGGTACTATCTGACCTGGTCGGACTGACGTGACCTAGGCTGACCTGACCCAGTTTGGGTGGACCAAAACCAGTTCGGGTCTGGACCGATTGTCCTTGGTCATTGTAGGCCTAGGCAGTTGGGCCATGTTCCGGTCTAGCCCACCTAGGGATGGCCTGCCCGGCTAGGTGCAGTCCACCAGGGTGGGTGTGTTTCAGTGTGGTGGGGCCCACCAAAGCTGCACCGGGGTAGGCGCATCCTCGGTTTTCTAAATGGTCAATTAGACCATTCCATTTTTTGGCACGTGGGACCGCTCGGCGGTGCCGCTCGGTGTGTCACAATCATTCAAGTTCCTAGTCGGTCCTCCTTCTAGTGGCGTGATGGCACCACTTCCCCCCAATGATCGGTCGAGTGTCGGCTACCCTCCGGCCTCCGCTACAGCTAGTCGGTCGTGTCCTCCTGCTCCGGCAGTGCATACACTCGTCGCTGCTTTTCCACGCAGCCGGTCGGCATGTCGACCGCCACCCTGCACTGTCATGGCCGACATGTCGTAGCCTCCTTTTATGACAACACAGACATGAACTGCCCACCCTCTACATTGTCGGTCAGGTATCAGCCACCGCCTTCTTCCACGAGCCATCGCCGCTTCATTCCAAGCTTAAAAATTATGATGTTCACATATTCACGATCCTCGGGTCATGTTTTCCCCGTCCATATGTCGCACCCAAAAAAAATTGGGTTTTCAGTGCGCTTCATTATTTGGAATCGAAGATCACAAAAAGAACGCATGAAGAATGAAATAAAAAGAGTTCAAGTTATAAGTGCAAAATGAAGGCCATGATAGTTTCTCCATCGTCATTGTGAATTG
Source organism: Viscum album (assembly GCA_963277665.1). Classification (NCBI taxonomy): domain Eukaryota; kingdom Viridiplantae; phylum Streptophyta; class Magnoliopsida; order Santalales; family Viscaceae; genus Viscum; species Viscum album. Next base: position 640,695,479 of record OY728141.1, on the reverse strand, counting down.
AGAATATAAAGAATCAACAAATATATTTAATCCTACTTCAAATTAAAACCCTTACCTTGTCGTTCATTGGAGGTGTCGTGAAGAAGGAGATGTTGTCGTGGAAGGGGACATCGGTGTTCGTCGCTCTCACAACTCACTTCCAAACCTCTCTCCAACATCAATGTTCTTAATCCAAAGGTTTTTTTTAGTGGAGAAAATTTCTCCAAAGGTTCTCCCAATATCTCCTTTTCCAACGATTCCCAGCCAAGAATTTAGGAGCCAACTATTATTTTGTTAAGATTATTAATTCAATTAATGTTGGAACATTAAAGTATGAACATTAATGATGGCACAATAAATCAAATAATATGGCTAATTAAAATGGAATAATTCTAAAGGTTTCCTCACACTAAAGGGGAATTTGGGTGGTCCCCACCACTATGTTTAAAATGTAGCTTTCAAGAAAATAAAATAAAATTTGTTGTTTTTTTTATTTTTATTCTTTTAACACTCCCACGAAAAAATGGAAAACTAACTTCCACCCTCGACCAACTATGGTCACTGTGAAGGTCTCCTTAAAATAATATCAGAACTATGAGTCCAACGGTGTCCTCAGATTTCAATTCAGATCACTGGTTCAAAAATTACAAAATGTTGCTCGCATGTTTACTGAACATACCCCAAAAAAGTTTAGAAAATCATTCCATGCACATCGGGTCTCAGAATAACACGTTGTCAATTTTTTCAGAATATTAATATTTCTATATAATTAATAAGAATTACATGGAATATATGGATCTTTAAATTTTCCCCACCTCAGAGATTTGAATCCACAAAAGCCACAACACAAACTAGGGAAACGAGTGGGGGTAATGAGCACGAATCTGAGCCTCTCACTCCCATGTTCTCTCCTGGATTTTCCTATGCTTCCAACAAAGGCTCACTAGAGGTATCGACCACCCACGAAGGACTCACTCCTATTAATCCTCAATCTCCACGGGAACCTCCGAAAATGTTTCCATGTCGTCATTGTCCATCTCACCCCTGTAAATGTTGTGTGAAGGATCATGTACATATCTCCTCAACTAGGATACATGGAAAACATCATGCTGCCATTGCAAGTGAGGTGGAAGAGCTAGGTGGTAATCCACCTCACCAACGTAGTTGAGGACCTGAATGGGTCTAATGAACCTCTGAGATAAGTTGTCACCCCGACCATATCTCTGCAATCCTCGTCGAGGTGAGACCCATAGAAATACATGGACACCATCCTTGAACTCTATAGGTCTACGTATTCTATCAGTAAAAGACATTTTTCTACTCTGTGTAGTCTTCATCTACTCCTAGATGAACTGCACCTTCTTCGTGGTATCCCGTATTGTCTCTGATCCCATGAGTGCTGACTCTCCGGGGTTAGTCCAGCACAGATGTGATCATCAAGGTCGACCGTACAATGCCTTGAATGGTGAAATTCCTATAGTAGAGTGATAGCTATTGTTGTACGCGAACTCCACCAAAGGAAATTGATCCTCCCAACTGCAGCCAAAATCTAGGACACAAGCCCGCATCATGTCCTCAAATGTCTGAATAGTCCACCCTTTCTGGCCATCCGTCTGAGGATGGAAGGCGGTGCTCAACCGAAGTTGTGTCTCAAACGCTTCCTATAACCCCTTCCATATCCAGGAAGTGAAACATGAATCCCAATTAGAGACAATCATAGATGGAACCCCATGAATCCATACAATCTCCTGTATGTAGAGGCGTCCAAAGCCCTCTACAGGTCTCTGCTCTATGATAGGTAGGAAGGGGGAGAACATGGTGAGCCGGTCAACAATCACCCAAATTGAATAATGTCCCTTGGACATGCATGGAATTCCTATCATGAAGTCCATGGAAATTCCATCCCACTTCCACACGGCCACCTCTAGTGGCTGAACTAATTTTGCTGGAACCTGAGGATCTGCCTTCACTTGCTGACATGTGAGGCACCGTGAGACAAAATCTACTATATATTTGTTCATTCCCAGCCACCAGTTCTGACGTCGAAGGTCCTAGTACATCTTTTACACTCCTGGATGCACTGCTATAGTGTATGTATGAAACTACCCCAACACTTCCTCCCTAAGCACCACCAGTACCATAGTATTCCCTATGAAGAAGATGACATGCTCCCCACCATAAAAAAATCCATCAGACACCTGTCCTATGAATATCTTAGCACATCTAGCCTCACAGTCAGTGTCTCCAAACTGCACCTCCCTAACTCGCTGGAGGAGTGGGGGAGTGACTGTCATAGATTGAAGATAAACTACTCCATCTAGATCCACATAGGATATCTTCAAAGTGGCTAGTTGTTGTGTCGACTCACTCATCATCTGTATAGCAGATCTTTTGCTAAGTGAATCTGCTACTATGTTCCCCTTCCTAGGAGTATAGACTATCTCTAAGTCATCGTCTTGGAAGAACTCAATCTAATGCCATTGTCTCACGTTTTGGTTATTCTGTGATAATATATTCCATAGGCTCTTGTGATCAGAGTATACTGTAAAACGTTCTCCCATCAAGTAATGATGCCACATCTTCAAGGGAAAGGCCACTCCTGATAACTCTATGTCTTGGGTAGCATAGTTTTTCTCATGATGTCTCAAATATCAAGAACCATACACAATCACTGCTCGCACCTGCATCAGAACACAACCATGTCTGGTCCCTGATCCGTTGTAGTAGACGACGTACCCAATGCCCTCCTCTGGTAGCCTCAAGATGGGGGCTCTTGTCAGTATCTACCTCATCTCCTAAAAAACTCCAATAGAATCTCTCTGACAACGTGAAGCGATGCCTTGTCTTCATCAATACTGATAATAGTGCCACAAATTTGGAAAAATCAGGCAAACACCTTCGGTAGTAATCGGCCAAACCTAGAAAACTCTACACTTATGTCAAACTCTTGGGTGGATCCCAAGAAAGTATAGCATCAATCTTCACTGGATCTACTGCAACTCCAGCCTCCTAGATGACATGTCCCACAAAGTGAACCTCTCGAATCCAGAACTGGCACTTCGAGAGCTTACCATAAATTTAGTGCTCTCGGAGTGTGTATATAACTATCTACAGATGATAGACATTCTCCTCCTCTGTCGTTGAGAATATCAAGATATCGTCAATGAAGACTACCACAAAGTGATCGATGTATGGTTGTAAGATCCTGTTCATGTGCCCTATGAACACTACTGGGGAGTTTTTCATGCCGAACGGCATAACCAAGAACTCATAATGGTCATACCGACATCGGAAGGTCATCTTCTGCACATCCACATCTCATACCCTAATATGCTGATAGCTTGATCTGAGGTCCATCTTCGAAAACCACCGTGCTTTCTTCAGATGATCAAGGAAATCATCTATCCTTGGGAAAGGGTACTTGTTCTTCACGGTCACCTGGTTCAGGATCTGATAGTGTACACAAAGACTCAAACTCCCATCCACCGTTTTGGCGAATAAAATCGGGGCTGCCCGAGGGAAAACACTAGGCCAAATAAACCCCTTACTCTACAAGTCCTCCAACTATAATCACAGATTTCATAGCTCTAGAGGATCCATCTGATATGCTGGTGTACATATCGGTGTCATCCCAGGGTACAAGTCGATGTAGAAGTCCACCTCTCTACAAGGAGGTAGATCTGGAACATCATCAGGGAAAACATTAGCGTCCTGGTCCACCACTACAGCATAGCTCGAACTCTCAACATTAACATCTATAAGGGTAAGGCTAGATGACTGATGTGTGATCGACTACACCCTCCTCTAGGAAAGTCCATCCTCTACTGTAAAGGTTCCCTTCTCACTGGTGAAGGAAAACCTATTCCCATCTGTGCGGACACACCATACTTTCCGCCTAATACAGTCGATCTGAGCATGGACTGTGGATAACTAGTCCATACCCAAGATGACGCTCCAAGGCCTCGATGCTGATACTAGAATATCCCAATAGAAGCTCTTGCCTCTTAGAGTAATCTCACAATTCCAACACCAGTTCTTAATCATTGAATCTATTCTCATAAGAGACTCTAGCCGTAAGGATCAAGCCAAAGGATCCACTGGAATCTCTAAGCTCCAGACAAGGTTTGTGGAAATAAATTAGTGACTGCCACCTGTGTCTATAATTACTATAGCTAGGGTGGAGTAGACATAGATCGTGCCTCGTATCATCTCCAGAGAGTCGTGGTCATTGGCCTTATCTGCCTAGAGCTGAGCTCTTCCTTGTCCACCTACTCCATGTGGTAGGGGTGGATTACCTGGTGGTGGTGGCGGTAGAACCTTGTATCGCCGACCCTCAACTGATACTTGGCCAGCTCCTCTCACACATATGCTTCCTGCCTACGAACCTCCACGATCAAATCCTTTCCTCCGCTCAGGTGATCCTTCGACCATCTGTTAGTCATCCGTATAGCAGGTCGGGCAGTCACGAGCCATGTGACCCTACCTGCCGCATGAGTAACACTACATGTCCCCCACCTATCCTACTCTACCTTGATATCCCAACACCACAGACCATGTATCCTATGATCATCCAACTGTAGGTCTGGTCCTCTTGTACCTCTGTGTCATTTGACTACCACCAGCTTCTGACGACTCTGCTACGTGTCATCGGGTTGTGCGTCTCGCTATTGGTGACTGTTCAGAAAGGAATATCTCTACTAATAGTGCTCTCCCTAACACCCCCACCTGCGTTGGAATGATAAGAGAAACCATAAAATTTGTAATCTCCCATATGAGCCCCTGCTCGAAGGTCTGGGCCCTAAAGAAAGGGTCCCCCACCATGTCAGTGGAGTTGCACAGAGGTCGGTGAACCTCGCTGAATAATGAGCCACAATCATGCTACCCTACTACAAGTGGAGAAGCTCATGTATTCGCACTGAGCATTGGGTCTCTAAGAAGATATCATCCCTGAAAAGGCTCTCGAAGACCACCCATGTGAGAGTCACCTCATCGTAAACCTGGAGAATAAAGCTCTACCATCTACCAATTGCTTCTTGAAGAAGACTGGCGGCAAGGATCCCAATGTGATCGGTTGGTGTCCCTACTAGTTTTAAAACTCTAACAATGGCCTCTAGCCAATCCTCAGCCGCTTGTGGATATGTCTCGCACTGGATTCTCGGTGGCCCCTAGTGCTAGAACTCATGCAACACGCTAAAGTGGTGTGAACCATCTGATGTAGGGGCTGGTGGCATCGGCTGCCCAATGGGTAGTGGTGTTGCTGGTACACCACCTGATGGTACAACTACCATAAGGGGGACCCGCACCGAAGCCGCATCGCTCGATGGGCTTTCATCACGTACTCTACCAAGAACACCAGTTGGTTGTCTATTTGGAGGCATCCTAAAAAGAATCGGTTGTTCCATGGTCAATAATTTAGACCTGGTGAGTTGACTCAAATAGATCACAAAGAAAACTTTTAAAAAACACACACGCAATCCATGTTTTCATGCCCTCAGTCAGAAATCAGATGTCATGATCATGGTGTATGGATACGTCGGCCGCCACACCAACAGTGGATTCTACAAACTAAAAACCACACTCATCACATGTAACACTATTTCCACATAGAAACTCTTAGAGTCCTATTTCATTGGTACAACCAAACTCCTCTAATACCAATTTTTCACGACCAATCCCCCAGGGCCCGTGGCATGACTACCCGAGGCCCGCCTTCCATAGGCCAGAGGCTGGAAACTAGCACCAGAAAGGCATATCCCTAAAACTGAGAATTTATTGCCTCTAAACCTGTAAACTTACCCAAACCAAGCACACAACAAGTTACAATAACAAGGTAAACCAAAAAGTAAACATGGTGTGTACAATAAGTAAAGGATCCAGAATAAAAGCCCAACTAGAATATACATGTAAAATTGAAAAAGAACAGCTCCTGAGAACACCCGCTAAGGACCCTACCTAAAGGGTAGGTACAACTCTCGAATGGTCGTCCCTTCGGTTCGTCTAGCCTAATTTCCACCTCCGATCAGCCTCCATTATAGTACCTTCAACCTCAATTAGCCTTGTTCATCATTTGTACAAAACACAATAAGGTGTGAGCATATCCCATGCAGGGGTGAGTATAATGATACCCAGTAGGGACCTAGAGACCATCATAGGTCTCCTAAGATTCCACAAAGGAAAACCCTCAAAGCACAAAGCAATAGTTATCAACACTACCAAGGTATACGCCAATACATTTACATAAGTAGTCAAGATGTACAAATGTAACACCACTAAGGTAGAAGTACCACACATTTAAAACCTTGAAGATATAAGTATCACACAGGTACACAGAGAAGATATATTTACACCACAGGTACATCATGAATATATAAGTACCACACAGGTACACCAAGAATATGTAAGTACCACACTGGTACACCACAAAGATAAATACCATGAAGGTAAGGACTCAACTCACACATGTATAAGTGAGGTATAGAAGTACAGAAGATCAGTCGCAAAGATAGATAATTTTATTCTGTCAATAGGCACTACTGCTGATTATACAAAGTATAACCCAAATAAGATCGATAGATACTAACCCCCGCAATGACCCACACAGGATTGGTATGCGCTGTGTAAGGACCCGACCCTAGTTCCCCGGAGTTGGGGTTTTATTTGATTACGTTGGCATACATACATGGAATACGAATCCCAAAGGACCAAGTTGTTTATTATTATTGGAAACAAGATACATACATAAGTTCAAATTTACTTAAGGAAAGGATAAACCACAGTAGTTTATTTCACAAGATTCATCACATATCCAAGATTATGCTAGCAATTCATTAATAAAATACTTGTTCATGTCCTAAGAAAATGACACATAAGAAAGGGGTGATCTCAAATACTCTGTAAGAGTAAGAAATACAGTGGAAGAAAATAAAAACATTAAAAAATGGTGAATAATTGAAAACACATGCCTTTGATAATAAACATAAATACATTATGGCTGGAATATGAGCTGAGTAAATAATTCCATAATAAAACATAATCATGTGTATTATACTAGTGGAATAACCACATGAAATATCAATAGCTGAACACATAATGATGGAATGTATAATGCTGGACATTCTAATTTTTTTTTTCAAGGCCTCAGGCAAGACGTCTAGTGATTAAGGCCTCAACCAAAATCCATTTCACATTGGGAATGGCGTCAGCGAATTCCTTGTCTAGTTTTCTCATGAGACCAACCGAGGCATCGAGGGGCTATATCGGGCCCCACCCATCACATAATAAGTCCAATGAATTTCTTATATGAGAGGGTTTAGACATAAAAAAACATATATATTCATATTAAAACTTATCATATGATATGTAACTAACTTTCACCAATTATTGGACACAACACTAATCATTCGGAATAATATGGTGAATGGTTTTAGGATATATCATCCACAATAAATTTAGTCATAAACCATCCAATAAAATATGGAAGATGACTTCATAAATTATTAAACCCACCAATTCCATGGAATCAACAAGAGTATTGAATTAGACGAAAACACTCTTATAAAATCATTAAGCAATTCTTGAGATAAATACTCTTTTATTTTGAAAAGAAGAGTTCTTTTGGAAAAATATTTGTATAAAACCAGAAGTGAATTATGATAGTATTTTCATAATAAAATGAGTGATTTTATAAGTATAAGGGTTCCCAAAAAATATTATAATGTTCCCTTGAAAATAGATAAGAATTTGAGAAATTCCCTTGAATCAGGCTTGTATTTTGGAAACAGTTTTGAAAGTTCCTTTTAAAACGTGTAACTATCCAAAAAATATTGAAGGGTTATGGTTGGTTTAAATATATAGAATACTCACACATAATTTATTAGGAGTGAATAACAATACATAATAATTTCATCGAAGAAATTATATAATAAAAGTAACCCGCATGAAAATGGAAGTTCGGGTGAAAAACCCTTACCTTAAATCCGAACATGTTCCGCTCTTGTACTTAAGATATTGGAATATGAAATTATAAAAAATAATAAAATATTTCAGAACCTATTATACACGTATTTATATTATCATAATTCTGGTTAGATCATTTATGTCTTTATTGATTAGCTATTGTATTGAATTTAGTCGTTCCGGAGTGTTCGTTTCTCTTATTTTCATATTCGTTTCACTTGTTTTTAAGTAATGATGTGGAATGGATGTAAATATCCATAATTGAAATAATATATTATTTATGAAAATAAGTAGGTGTTATTGTTCATTTATATAACTTGGTTACATGGAACAAGGATGAATTATCATATAGAACATCAATGATAATCGTTTCGGTTAATTTGTGGGATTTGATTACAACGAACTCATTTTTCATCATAATAAAATACCATTTGAAAAAAGGGATTACATAATATTAAATAGGTTATATTATATATAATAATATGGTTCAACCATAACACGAATGGTTTCATGAACAAAATTTTGAATTATAAAAGAAATTGAAAGTCCATCGTCCTTGAATGTCTAAAATTGACATATCCTGAATGGTGTTCTTGCTACTAGTATAAATGAAGTTAAAAAGGGGATGTTGATGATAACATATTCCACTATCATGAGAACATTCCAGTAAATATATGTTACTATAGTCATCACAAAATTTGGATAAAGAGAGGTAGTGGAAAAAGAAAACAAATGAACTTGAAAGGGAAGACAAAGAATTGAAAAGAGGAATTTACCTCTTGAACCAAACATCCTTGAGAACCTCCTTAAGGGAAAGGTTTTGGTATTTTAATGAGACCAAAGCTTTCTGGACGTGGGAGAGGAGGATGGGAGGGTATTTTTCCAAGATTTGGAGAAGGAACAAGGCTTGAGAGGAGTGATTGGAAGAGGGGGTGAAAGGGGGTTTTTATAGTGGAGGAGAGAGGGGATTTCTTATTATAAAACTCATTAATTTATTATTTCTTCACAAGACAAGTAGTAGTAAGTATTTCATGTCCAATAATATTAATTTTATCATGTGATCCCAAACCAATTGGGATTACATCATCAAAACATCACACATGACTCTATAATTAGTGTATTTATCATAATTTTTCAATTTATGATATGTCACTATTCATCAAAAATTCAAGTATTCCATAAAAATCCCAAAATTTTACCACAACCATTTTTGACGTGTAGAATCTAAAAATAATTTTCATTTTTTAAAAATAATTTTTTAAATATTATTAATTTAATATTTATTTAAAATCATAATTTATTATCAAAAACTAGTTTTAAAACATTCATTACCTTATTCTAAAATATAGGTATATCATTCTTTCAACTTGAATATTATTTATAAATTATCATTTGTAAGGTAAATATTAATTAGGGTATATCACTATTCATAACGGTATGTTACTATTAATAAGGGTAGGTTACTATTCATCAAAAATTATGTTTTTCTTATTGGACTCTAAATAACTCACGGATCGCGACTGTATATGTCAGATTTTCAAAATTCCCATCACAGAAGTGAGAAACTTATGTTTTAAGGGTCCCATAGCACTTCGTAGTTAATGTGATTATGAAATATTTATAAGAAAGTAATTTCCTTTAAAAAATATTGGGTTGTTACATTCTCCCCTCCTAAAAAAAATTCACCCTTGAAATTTCATTTATAATCTAGGCTAAGAACAGGTGGGGTACTTCTCCTTTATTGATTCCTCCAGTTCGCAAGTTGCCTCTTCGTACTTATGGTTTCTCTATAGTACCTTGACCAGATGAGTTGTCCTATTGTGTAGAACATTGTCTCTACGATCCAAAATTTTCACTAGCTGCTCCTCATAGGGAAGATCATCCTCCAACTGTACCACCTCTGAAGAGAGTACATTTGAAGGGTCTAGTATGTAATTCCTTAAGAGGGATACATGAAAGACATCATGTACCTTCGACAAGGTTGGTGGAAGTGCTAGTCGATATGCCACAGCTCCGACTCGATCAAGGATCTCGAAGGGGCCGACATAACTGGGAGTTGGATTTCTTTTCTTCCCAACTCACATAACCTTCTTACATGGAGATATGCGTAGAAATACCAAGTCTCCTACTTTGAATTCATGGTCTCGTCGATGGTTATCCACATAACTCTTATTTCGACTTTGGGCTGCCTTGATATGCTGCTGAATGGTTTTCACCTTCTCTGCCATTTCCTCAACAAATTCAGGTCCTAGCAGCTTTTTCTCACCGACCTCATCCCAACACGCCGGTGTTCTACACCTTTTCCCACAAAGGTCTTCATGTGGTGCCATACGGATTCCTGAGTGGAAACTACTGTTGTAGAAGAATTCAACTAGTGGAAGATGTTGGTCCCATCCTCCTTTTAATTCCATAGAACATACCCTGAACATGTCTTCGAGTTTCTGAATAGTCCGCTCAGATTGGCCATCAGTTTGAGGATAATAGGACATACTGATGTTCAGTTCAGTGCTTAAAGCATGTTGGAGACTTTTCCAGAACATTGAGGTGAATCTAAGATCATATTTAGATGAAATAGAGAGTGGTACTCCATGCAGCCTTACCACTTCTTTGATGTAAATCCCTGCAAGTTGATCCAATGAGAAGTCCCCTCGAATCGCTATGAAGTGAGGTGTCTTTGTAAGATGATCCACAATGACCGATATAGCATTGTTTTCTTCTATATGTCATTGATATTCTAGTAAAAAAGTCCATGGTAATGTTCTCCCACTTCCATGATGGTATGGGTAGTGGTTGCATCATCTTCTTATACTTTTTCCTCTCAGCCTTCACTTGTTGACATACCAGACACTTTGATGTATATTAAGAAATATCCCTTTTTCATATTGTCCCACCAAAAGTTCTCTCAGAGATCTTGATACATCTTTGTGCTACCAGGATGTATAGAGAAATTAGAGCTATGAGAATCATCCAACAGTTCTCTCTTTATCTCAGGAATAGCGTGAACATAAATCCTCTTCCCAAATTTCAAAATTCCATCTACATATGAGAATTCAGTCACCTTCCCATCATCTCTTTCATTAGTTTTCTTTTTAAACTCCTCATCATCATCCTGAAAAATTATTATCCTCTCTTGTAAAGATGTTTGGGCAACCATTTGAAAAAGTAGTGATGTGTTACCTTCCTTTATAATTCCCATATCCATCTTTACTAGATCCAATAACATAGGACCCCTTTCAACTCTCATCTTATTCAGAATTCCATAGAATTTTTTTCTCAATGCATCAACTACCTTATATTCTTTGCCTGAGTGGTAGTGTATTGTGAAATCGTAATCTTTGAGTAGCTCAATCCACCTCCTTTGTCTCATGTTGAGTTCTTTCTGGGAGAATATATACTTCAAACTCTTTGATCTGTATGTATCTAACATTTTTCTCCATAGAGTTAATGTCTCCAAATCGTCAGAGAAAATATTACCATTGCTAACTCAATATCATGGGTTGGATAGTTTCGTTCATGAATTTTTAGTTGTCTAAATGAATAGTAAATCACTCGATCATTCTGCATAAGGACACAACCAAGTCCTTTCTTTAATGCATCACTATAGATAACAAACCCATCATTCCCCGATGGTAGGGTTAGGATCAGAGCATTCACTAACCTCCTCTTCAATTCATCAAAACACTCTTCACATTCCTTGGTCCAAACAAACATAACCCCTTTTCATGTGAGCTTGGTCATTGGGTTGGCTAAAAGGGCAATGTTCTGAATGAAACGCCAATAATAACCTGCAAAACCAATAAAACTACGTACCTCAGTTACGTTCAATGGAGTAGGCCGTTCATTCACACCCTTTTTTTTAGGATCTACAGATATTCCATCCTTAGAGACAATGTGGCTCATAAAATAAACTAATTGGAGCCAAAAATCACATTTGATGAGCTTCCCATATAATTCGTTTCTTCTCAGAGTATTCATAATAGTGCGCAAGTGATTTTCACATTATTCACAGCTTCTATAGTACACCAGGATATCATTAATAAACACAACCACAAATTCATCATGATATTCTTTGAAGACTCTATTAATCATATCCATAAAAATAGATGGTGCATTAGTTAGTCCAAAAGGCATTACTGTAAACTCGTAATTCCCATATCTGGTTCAGAATGTTGTTTTTTGGAATTTCTTCCTTCCTCACAAGTAACTAATGATATGTAGATTGAAGATAAATCTTTGAAACATATTGGGCTCCATGAAGTTGATCTAATAAATCAACAATTCTTGGTAGAGGATACTTATTATTTATTGTAATAGCATTGATTTCCCTGTAATCAATGCACAGCTTCATGGATCCATCTTTCTTCTTAACAAAGAGGACAAGGTCTCCCCATGGAGAAACACTAGGTCGAATAAATCCTTTATCACTCAATTATTCTAGTTGCTTCTTCAGTTCCACTAACTCCACAGTGTCCATTATATAAGGGGTCTTTGATATAGGTCTTGAACCAGGAATTAAGTTAATGGAAAACTCAATTTCCTGCACTGGAGGATGTCCAGGTAAATCTTCTGGTAAGACATCAATATACTATTGCACAATAGGTACATATTCTATTTGAACATTCTTTTCCTCACCCATAGTTATTTCATTCTGTTTCTCCCCGATAATTGAATTTAGTTGAGCTACTGTGGGTGAATCTAGATACGAATCATGTGGTGACGTTTCTACTCTAAAGATAAGGTACTCCTTATCATCATCGAATATTGTAACCTCCTTCTTCTTACAATAAATTTTTGCATCATGGTCTAAAATACAATCCATACCTAGGATTATATCAAACTAAATCATGGTTATAACAATAAGATCCTTATTTAAGGAACATTTATATGCCCTAATGGGAACTGATTCACAAAACATTGTTACAATGATACTTCATTTATGAGTTTTGACTGACAAATCCCTTGATAAATCAAATTCGAAATATCCAATTTTCATAGAAAATTGGGAAGATATGGAACAACACGATGATCTAGAATCAAATAAAGCATTGTCTACGTTTGATGAAACGATCAAAGTACCTACCACCATGTCACACGGAACCTCAACCTCTGCAGTTGTGATCACATATGCTTTTCCTTTCTCCCTTGGACTCTTATGTTGCATATTTCCTTGATTTTTTGGACAATCATTAGCATAGTGCCCCATATTCTGAAAATTATAGCATCAAATATCATTGGCTTCCTTCTTTCCTTTGCAATCACTAGTAAGATGGCCTTTCTGATCAGATTTGTAGCATACTCCTTTTCCTTTTAAGCATGCACCGGGGTGTTTCCTTTCAAAATTGTCACATGGTGGAAATTCAACTCTTCCCTTCTTCCCTATTTCCTTATTTCCTTTCCAAGAGTTTTTAGTAGTCCTCTTCTTTTCATGCTTTCCCTTAAAGTCATATGAATTAGAGAATTATTTTTCTTTCTTCATAGTGCATGAAACTATGTCCTCATATAATGAAAAATTTTGGGAGACCAGTGCCCTCCGGAGGAATGACTTTAGGCCATCAAATAATCGATCAATTTTTCTCCTTGGATTTCGTATGTAGTCCACAACATGTCTTTCCAGCCTTGTAATGTTGGCTTCATACTTGGAAACATTTTCATTCTCATTTTTCCTCAGATTCAAGAATTGCCTCTCCATATCTTCTCTTTGTTCACGAGGGAAATATTTTTCATAGAAGATTTCCTTAAAATCCCCCCATTCCATCTCATTTATTTCTTCTTCCTCCTTTGTGTTTTGGATTAATGACCACCACTGATATGCATCTCCCGATAGGCTATATACTTCCATGAAAACCTTCTCTCTTTTATTACACCCCAAAGCAAGAAATATCTTCTCGAGGGAACACATCCACTCCTCTACTACAAATGGGTTTGTAGTCCCGTTGAATGATAGAGGATGTTGTTGCAAAAAAGTGATCTAGCATGGCTCCTCCACGTGGTGGATCTGGATGCTTCATACGGGTACGTTTATTATTCATAACCTGAGTAAGTTGTTCCAGTATAGTTATGAGTTGCTTAGCACCAGTCACAACACAAGATCCAATATTATTGTCTTGCGTTGGAGGAAAATCCCTACAGGGGAAACGTGCATTCACGCGATTTCCATTCCGTCCACTAGGCGCCATATCTATATAATGGAATACACTATATTAGGTCATGAATCATAATGTATAATCTTAACATAAAAATACTCAGAAAAATGGAGATCCTACGCATGGCTAATCCCTTATTCAAAAAAGTGGTTTCTTTGGGGAATATTTACATTAAACTCCTTCATAGTGGCTTGTAAATAAAATGTAAATTATCCTAAGCATATTCCATAGGGAGTGTTGTAACAAAGAGTGCAGCAAAGCCCGTTGTCATGCACTAGTTCTTGTTTGATTCTAGGTCAAATCGGTGTTTTCGGGTTTTACCCATAGATACATCTGTGGCAGAGCCACCTCTACCTGCTCGTATCTTGACATGGATGTGTTTCATTTATAATTAACATAATATATTCCTTGCCAAAATACCAGGACGTTCTTGTATGTTTATCCTCAAAGACTAACTTAGGAACTCTTCCCAAATTATATGTTTTCTAAATCAAGTTTCTAGGTATTCTGCTAAACTTCTCGGATACCAACTGTAAGAACCCGACCCCAGTTTCCCGGAGTTGGTGCCTTATTTTATTATGTTGGCATACATAAAAGGAATACGAATTCTAATGGACCAAGTAGTTTAGTATTATTTGAAACAATATACATACATAAGCTCAAATTTACATAAGGAAAGGAAAAACAACACTAATTTATTTCACTTGAGTCATCATATCTCCTAGAATATGCTTGCAAGTCATTCATAAAATACTTCTTCACGTCCTGAGAAAATGAAACATAAGAAATTTGTGATCTCAAACACTCATTAAGAGTAAGAAATAAATCTAAAGATAATATATACATTAGAGATGGTGAATAATTTAAAACACATGCCTTTAATAATAAGCATGAACACATTATGGAAGGAATATGAGCTGAGTAAATAATGTCATAATAGAACATAATCATCGGTATTATACTAGTCGAATAACCACATGAAATATCAATATCTAAATTCATAATGATGAAATAAATAATGTCAGACATTCTGAAACATTTTTTCAAGGCCTCGGCCAAGACATCTAATGATTAAGGCCTCGGCCAAAATCCATGTCACATTAGGAAAGGCCTCAGCCAATTCCTCATCTAGTTGTCTCATGAGATCTACTGATGCATCGAGGGGATATAGCGGGCCCCAACAATCACATAATAAGTCCAATGCATTCTTATATGATCGAAGATAAACATAAACAACATACATATTCAGATTTAAACTTATCATATGAAATGTAACTAACTTTCCCCAATTATTAGACACAAACACTAATCATTCGGAATAATATGGTGAATGGTTTTAGGATAGATCATCCACAATAAATTTAGTCATAAACCATTCAATAAAATATTTTAAATTAATTTATAAATTATTAAACCCAATAATACCATGGAATCAACAAGATTTTTGAATTTGAAGAAAACACTCTTATAAAATCATTAAGCAATTCTTGAGATAAATATTCTTTTATTTTGAAAAGAAGAGTTCTTTTGGGAAAATATTTTTATAAAACCAGAAGTTAATTATGATAGTATTTTCATAATAAAATTAATTATTTTATAAGGATAAGGGTTCCCAAAAACATATTATAATGTTCTATTGAAAATAGATAATAATTTAAGAAATTCCCTTGAATAAGGATTGTTTTTTGGAAACAGTTTTGAAAGTTCATTTTAAAACGTGTAACTATCCAGAAAATAGGGAAGGATTATGGTAGGTGTAGTTATATAGAATACTCAAAAATAAGTTATGAGGAGTACATAAAAATACATATGAATTTCATCAAGGAAATTAGACTATAAAAGTAACCCGAATGAAAATTGATGTTCGGGTGAAAAACCCTTACCTTAACTCCGAACGTGTTCTCCTCTTTTACTTAAGCTCCTGGAATATAAAATTATACTTATTAATAACTTATTTAAGAACCTATTATACATGTATTTAGTTTTTCATAATTCTGTTTAGTTCATTTATGTCTTTATTGATTAGTTATTGTATTGAATTTCATCATTCTGGAGTGTTCGTTTCTCTTATTTTCATATTCGGTTCACTTGTTTTTAAGTAATGAAGTGGAATGGATGTAAATATTAAGAATTGAAATTATGTATTATTTATGAACATAAATAGGTGCTATTTTACACTTATATAAATTTTTTACAAGGAACTAGGATGAATTATCATATAGAACATTAATGATAATTGTTTCGGTTAATTTTTGGGTTTTGATTACAACGAACTCATTTTTCGTTATAACCTAATAACATTTGAACAAAGTGATTATAGAATATTAAATAGGTCAGATTATATATAATAATCTGGTTTAACCACAACAAGAATGTTCTAATGACCAGAATTTATAATGATAAAAAAAATCTAAAGTTCATCATCCTTGAATTTGTAAAATTGACACATCTCGGATGGTGTTCTTGCTAATAGTATAAAAGAAGGTAAAAAGGGGAAGATGGTCATAACTTATTCCATTATCATGAGAAAATTCCATTACATATATGTTACTATAGTCATCACAAAATTTGGATAAAGATAGGTAATAGAAAAAGAAAACAAGTGACCTTGAATGGAAAGACAAAGAATTGAAAAGAGGAATTTACCTCTTAAACCAAACTTCCTTGAGAACCTCCTTAAGGGGGAGATCTTGGTATTTTAATGAGACCAAATCATACTAGAAGTGGGAGAGGATTTTAGGAGGGTATTTGGCCTGAATTTGGAGAAGGAACAAGGCTTGAGAGGAGTGATTGGAAGAGGGGGTGAGAGTGGGTTTTTATAGTGGAGGAGAGAGGGGATTTCGTAATATAAAACTCATTAATTTATTATTTATTCACAAGACATGTAATAGTAAGTATTCCATGACCAAGAAAAGAAATTTTATCATGTGATCCCAAACCATGTGGGCTTACATCAGCAGTACATCACACATGACTCTATAATTAGTTTATTTATCTTAATTTTTCAAATTATGATAGGTCACTATTCATAAAAAATTCAAGTATTTCCGAAAAATCCCAAAAATTTAACCCAACCATTTTTCAACGTGTAGAATCCAAAAATGATTTCCATTTTTCAAAAATAATTTCCTAAATATTATTAATTTAATATTTAATTAAAATCATAATTTATTATCAAAAACCAGTTTGAAAACATTCATTAACTTATTCTAAAATATAGGTATATCGTACTTTCAACTTGAATATTATTTATACATTATCATAGTTAAGGTTACTATTAATTAGGTTATATCAATATTCATAAGGGTATGTTACTATTAATATGGCTTGGTTACTATTCACCAAAAATTAATTTTTTCTTATTGGATTCTAAATAACCCACTAATCAGGACTGTGTATGGCAGATTTTTGAAATTCACATCAAAGAAGTAACAAGCATATGTTTTAATGGTCCCCTAGCACTTAGTAGTTAATGTGATTATGACATATTTATAAAAAAAGTAATTTCCTTTAAAAAATATTCGGTCGTTACACGCTGACCCACATAGGATCGATGGGCGCTGACCCACACAGGATCTTACCCACATTGGATCGGTATGCGCTGACCCATATAGAATTGCTAAGTGCTGACCCACATATGATCAGACCGACATAGAATCGTTGTTGACCCACACAGGATTTCTCTGTACTAACCTCTGTATGAAATGACTTCAACCTCCGCCTCACTGCCAACCACTGGTTTCTCGCTAATAGCACGTTTGGGAGAACTTCTCCTCAATCTATCGATAATACCTCAACCACCATGATGTTTCATGAAGATGTATCCCAAATTTCTGTCCTATCATAAGTGACCCAATGTAACAGACCGCACGTTAATCGGATGCCCGGTTCGATTCGGGGTTCGATCCAACCCGTCTATACTCCATCTTTATCCAAAACTGAAGTAGAGTATACCAATGGACCATTTCGATGGATGGATCCCAACGCTGCAGACATTTAATCAAACAGACACCCAGTTCTCAATATATTTCCAAAAAGGCATATCTAGGTCTGGATGGGCCTAGGTCCGGCCCAGTTTTCCGGGGTCGCAGCATGCCCGGACCGCTGGGCCATGGTCTGACCCAACATATTATGGGGCGGCATGGCCCAGCCTATTGGGCACAGCCTGCCCGATGTGGTGTGGTCTGCCCAGTTGGGTGTGGTCTGCCATGGCGGGGCCCGCCCCAGCCACACCTAGGGCGGCCGCTCCCCCGGGTCCCTGAATGGTCTATCAGAACATTCAGTTTTCTAGCACACGGTATTGCTCGACCGTTTCAGTTAGTGCATCACAGCTAGCAGAGTTCTCGTCCGGTCCTCCTTCTAGCGGCACGACGGCGCCATTTTCCACCTGTGGCCAGCCCGGTGTGGGCAGCCCCCTGGCCTCCCTCGCGGCCAAGCGGCCTCGACTTCTTACTCCGGAGGCACGGACACATGCCACTACTTCACCATGTGGTTGATCGGCATGTCATCTGCCCAACTGCTCTAATGTGGCCGACAGGCCACGACCTCCTCTTCCGGTGGCACGGACATGTGCCACCCTCCTTCTAAGAGGTTGGTCATGTGTCAGTTGCAACCTTCTTCCATGAGCCACCGCAACTTTGTTCCAAGCCCGAAAATTGTGATGTTTGCATATTCACAATCCTCGGGTTGTGCTTTAAACATCCATAAGTCACCCCCGTCAAAAATTTTGTATTCAACGCGCTTAATTATTTGGCATTAAAGAATGAGCGAAAAACACGTGAAGAATAAAATAAAACATGTCGAGGTATAAGTGTGGAATGATGGACATTTATGTTTGGCCATCATCATTGTGAATCAAGAATATGAAGAGTCGAAAAACAGATTTAATCATACTCCAAATTAAAACCCCAACCTTGATGATCATTGGAGGTTTCTTGAGGAAGTAGATGAAGTTGATTTAGGGGACACCATCATTTCTCACTCTCAAAACTTTCTTTAGAACCACACTCCAACTCTAATGTTCTTGATCTAAGGGGTTGTTCTTCATTGGAGAATATTTCTCTAAAGGTTCTCCCAAGCTCTCCTTTTCCAATGATTCCCAACAAATATGTGAGAATCAAACATTAATTGAGTTAAGATATTTAGTTCAATTAAAGGTGGCACATTAATGTTGGAAAAATAAATCAAATAAGTTGGATCATTAAATTGGTATAATTCCAAAGGTTTCCTCACAATAGTGGGGAGTTCGGGTGGTCCCCACCACCATGTTTCAAAATGGATATTTCAAGAAAATAAAATAAAATTTGTTGTTTCATTTTATTTTTATTCTTTTAACTCTACCACAAAAAACTAAAAACTAATTTCCACCCTCGACCTACTGTGATTGAGGTGAAGGTCTCTTTATGTGAATATCGGCGTTGCAAGTTCAACAGTTTCCTCATATTTCAATTCTGATCACTGGTTCAAAAGATACAAAATGTTGCTTGTGCATTTATTGATTGTACCTAAAAAAGATTAGAAATTCATTCGGGGCAAACCGGACCTCGGAATCATGCACCATCAATTTTCACAGACTCATAATATTCCCATATAATTAAAATATTACATGAAAAAATAATAGTCTTTACGTCTAGTGTCCCTCTATAATATTGGAGTGTGATCCTCAATCATCCTTGTAAATTGGATAGGGTTTTTATAATTAGTTTGATATCCCTAGTTAGGGCATTGATTCTCAATCTAGCAGTATTTATTATTAGGGTTTGTGGAATCATTGAGTTATGATCCCCTATATAGTAGGTTGATATATATTAGGGTCCATGGTTTCCCCTAGTAGTTATGGGTTTGGTCCACTATTTTTTGTATTCGGGTCTTCTTAGACCACTGATATTTATTTTGTGGGGTTAAGTGATCTATACCTATTTGTCCAATTTCAATGATGTGTTTATGACCCACGAAGTGGATTCTCCTTGAATTACCATTACTTCAAGTATAATCCTATGTCTTACAGATGGTTATAGATTCCTGGTGGTGTGGTGTATTTCTTGAAAATATATTGGTTCTTCTTCTATATAGGGTTTTTTATATCTTTTATTTACTGAAATATACCTGGTGATTAATGTTTTATGTCTTTGCGGTGTTATAATGAGTATTGTTATAGTCACCCATACATGGTATTTTTCTACACATTTCATGTATTATGAAGACAACTGGTCTTTGGATTGTTTCTTGTGAGGATTGGAAGAAGGTGGAGAAAAGATGGATATTTTCATATTGTGGTTGTTACCTGGAGATTTTATTGAACTTAGTCTTCTCCCATTTAGTAGGTTAGACAATTTACATTTTTTGGGATTGTATTTGTCCTAATTTATGATTTCAATACCTTAATGGCGTACTCAGTTAATGTATCATAGATGTACGTAGACATTGTATTTTAGTTTTTTTTTAAATTTAAGCATTGTGTGGGCTTGGAGAAGTGTGTGTGTGTGCTCATAGGTATTTTAGTCTAATGACTCCCATTTTAAGGATATGCCTACTTGGTATTAGTTTTTATCTCCTAGTCTATCGAAGGTGGGATTAGGGTATTTATGGGTTGGACCTCGATAGGTCAGGTTGTGAAAATGTTGTGTTAGTTGTGGTTAGTTTTACCTTTGGACCAGTGATGTTGATATTGTTTGGGGAAATAATTTTTTGTGATTTGAGTTCATATTTTAGTCCATGGAGTCTTGTGTTGGTGTGGAAGCCGATATATATATATAACAAGACTCTGTTCACCTTCCCCTCATATTTTTACATGTGATCATTAGTTTTATGAAAAATTGTTGGTACACGAACCATATAGAAATGGTTCTATTTTAAATTTCCTTCTTGAGTTAGCTAGCCCTATATACTCTATGATAGTGTTATAAATTGTTTTATTTAAGGATTCCCCCACACCGACAACTAGACAAGACTACAATGATTCATGAAATGGATGATACTCCTAGTAACTATGCATTAGAATAGGGTCATGTACCAGAGATATAACCTCTGGTTGGGTTACCGGCTTTACCACCACTAGTTGACCAGTAGCTGGTGTTGGCAGTTCCAGATGTAGATGCACACAAGTTCAATAAATTTAATACATTTTAGGGACATGGAACTCCTATGTTTTAGGGTGTGTTAGACACCTAAGAGGTTGCAGACAGACTTGGAAAAGTCACTCATGTTTTTCTCCTTGTGTGAGGAAACCTACCTATCAGATAGAAGTCCTCGTGGAGATTATTCTTTGGGGATTTTTTGGTTGACGGTGGTTCTTAGTGACTCAGTTTTAGGACAAGAAACATCACTCCTAGTCACAAATTGTTTATATCTTTTGAAAAGAGTTATATCCTATCAAACTATTATAGGTATTCATGTAGTGGATTCTAGATCATTAATATGGAATTTTGACCAAGGCGGAGTACTCAACAAGGTATAATGATCTCTCGTGTTGGTCTATATATATGGTGTAGTATCATTTAATTGGGGATCAAGAAATTAAACAAGGATTGAATCAAGACATCAGGGATTCAGAGTTATCCCTTTGCATTCCAACCTATTTTGGGGTTCTTGAGAGAGCCATGTTAGTGGAGGGATTACTAGAAAAGTAGGAACACGTTCTGGGAGATAGTAGTGGCCACCCAATAGTTAGAACTCCGTGGGAGGTAGTATATGGTAGTTATAGGGATATAATTGTGTCTAAAACTTTATGTGGTGATACCATGTCTTAGGTTCAGTGGTACGGATCTCTCGTGGTGGCGAAAATTAGCTAGGGTAGATATGGTTTTTCTCCAACGATGTTTAGGCCCATCTGGCTCAGGATTTTCTGACTCCGCATATTGTTGATTGTGAGATAATAAAGGGAAAAATGAGAAAAAAAAAGATACCAGAGTTGTGTGATCTAAAGGGTATATGAGATGGCATATAGAATTGAAGGGTAGTAGAAGGTTGTCAAAGGTTTAACTTTTTACCACCTCCACCCAAAAGTGGTATGTGCCCGACTCAGGGAGCTAGTGGGAAGGGACAAGGCCAACTGGAATCTATATTAGTCTATGAACCTGAGGTTCTAGGGATCATACGTTTCAAGATCTATGTATTTTTAAATTTATCTTGATTATTGATAGAAACAGGTGCAATTCATTCCTACCATGTCACTTCTCTAGTCTGATACATATATATTCTGGTAGAGCCATTAGATCGATCTTTGTAATTGGTAACTCTATCATGTGGTTACTCACCAATTACACACTTATTCATAAAATTTGATCTAATTATTGATTGTGAGAGTTTGGTATAGAAAATATTTATATCACAAATTTGTCCTTAAAAATTCATATTAGGTATATAATATCTACCCACAGTTCATGCCCGGATTGACTGATTTAGGCAGACGACACGGTGTGTTCTCCATGATGGATAATCTTTTTCCTTTTTTGGTAGAAATTTATACATGGTAGAGAAGGAAGAGATCGTGAATAGGATAGTGAATCTGGTTACTCACCAGTTTTATAGAATACCTCTTGAAGAATTATATTCTCTTAAATATTAGTTTCATGCAGCGGTGGCATAGTATAATGACATCTTTCATGACGACATACCGGGATTACCTCCTCAATGAGAGCTAGAGTAATACATTGAATAGAATCCTTGTATCGTATGAAAATATTTTATGGATCCTATACTGGTTCGATATATGAGGGTGTAGTTATAGTATGTGCAAGGGAAGGGCCTTGTAAGACCCAATGTTTCCCCCTGAGTAGCCACAATGTTGTTCTCAAAAAAGACAGACATTATCTTGAGTTTATGTATGGATTACGAGTGTATTAATTTTGTTATTGTAAGGAGTAAGTTTCCATTAATGGGGACCATAAAACTCTATTATCAGTTAAGAGTGGTGTAGAGGTTATTGAAGATTGACCACATATTAGGCTATCACCAGTTGTGAGTACAAGATGATGATGTATCGAAGAAAACATTCATATATCCCTACAGTCACTATGAGTGAAATTTGAAGCCTTTTGGTTTGAAAAAATCCAAATATTATTAATGGGACCCATGAACTATATCTTCCATCCTTTCCTAGAACATTTTTGGTTTGTCCTCATCGAAAAAATACTAATGTATTTAGGGTCTAAGGAGGATCACATGAGACACTTGAAAATGGTCAAATACACACTCTAAGAGAACTAGAATTATGGGAAGATTATGAAATGTCAGTTTTGTATTTGAGAGGTCTATATTCTGGGACATGTCATCTTAGAGGCTACAGTAGCAATGGATCCCTCAAAAGATCTTGTATTTCTTTCTTTGGATCCACACAAGAGTTTTATTTATGTGTAGGGTTTCCTTGGGATGAAAATTTAATATCTGATGTTTTTACCTAATTTCTCTAAAGTGGAAGCACCCTAAATAGTTTTTACTCAAATGGGGAATCTTTTTTGTTGAAATAAATGTGCCATTAGTTCCTTCATGGGATGATGAAAAGGTTCATAAGTGCTCTTATCTTGAGATTTCTAGAGGAGGGTGTTTTGTAAGTTGCACTCTATAATGCATCGACGACCAGACTTGGTTGTGATCTAGTAGAAAGGCAGGTGATTATTTCTTATGGTTCATGCAGGTTGAGACAACATGAGAATAACTATGTGACCCATGATCTTTATTTAGTAGTTGTAGTATTTTCATTGAAAATGTGGAGACATTATCTAATGGAAAAGTGGTTTATAATTTTCTATAACCACATGAGTCTCCAGTTTATCTTCTCTCAAAAGGATCATTACTTGAGATAGTGGTGATGGATAGTGTTCCTCCAGAACAATGACTTTGAAATTTTCTATACTCCTAGGAAGGGGAACGCTATGGTAGACACTCTCAGCATGAAATATTATCATCCATTTTTGGTTGAGAAGTGGAAGAAGATATCCTTATTGTGATATTCCTTCATGGACAAGGATATGGATTCATATCTTCAGTTAATGGTTGTTGACCAAGATATTTTATTTATGTGTTATGGATAATCAGTGTGGAGATACTGACTGTGGGACCTTATGTACTCAAATATCCATTGTAAATACTCTAGATGTATATTCTAAAGGTGGGGAGCATGTTGTCATTTATAGAGGATGGATGGTGGTACATTTGATTTTATGGGAGGAGGTGTTGCATGAGTTTCATACATCCCATAAGGTGGTACATCCAGGTGTAGAAGATATGTAATTGGACTTTCGGTGTCAATTTTAGTGGCCAATTATGAAGAAAGGAGTTATGGAATTTGTCTCCTGATGCCTCACATGTCAGTAGGTGAAGTCATAGCACCATGAAAAAACAGGTCAAACCAAACCCCTTGAGGTGAAAATGTTGAAATGGGATGGGATATCCATGGAATTTATGACTGAATTAAATTGTAAGTATTGGGGTACATGATTCCATCTAGGTGATCGTAGATTGACTCACCTTTTCATGCCACTTTATATCCATTCATGTGTAGAGTTCATTATAGAGCATGGGAAACCTCTACATTCTGGAGTTAATAAGACTCCATGGAGTTCCCTGAATGATCATATCTGGTTGTGATGATCGCTTCACATATTAGTTATAGAGGCGATTATTAGAGACTTTTAGGACACATTTATGCTTTGGCATGGTGTTTCACACCCAGATTGATGGCTAGATAGAGCAGACCATTTAGGTCATGGAGTACATATTGCATTCTTACATGTTGAAATTTGGTCATAGTTAATAGAATCACCTGCCCTTGGTAGAGTTTACATACAACAATAGATATAAATCCACCATTTGTATGGCTCCATTCGAGGATTATAAGGGATACCTTGTAGGTCAACACTTTTTAGGAATGATATGTGCATGTCAGCACTTGTGGGCCTAGGGATGGTGTGATCTACTATAGTGAATGTTCAAATCATATGGGAGCATATGAGGAATGAAGAGATCCATCAAAAGTTATATATGTACTATCAATGAAGACCTATGGAGTTCAAGGAGAAAGACATTGTGTTCCTTGGGGCCTCACCTCATTGTAGATTGAGGATATTTGGTGGTAGTGAGATGTTATCTTGAATATTCATTAGTATCGTTCAAATTTTTCATAGTGTTAGTGTGGTGGCATGCCACTTAGCTCTATCACATTACTTGGACCGGGTAAACGAATTCTTCCGCATGTCACATCTGAGGAGGTACATGAATGGACCATCACACATTATGGACTGGGATGAACTAGACATCACAGATGGAGCTATCTTTGCAGAGTACCTAGTGTATATTGAGGATTGAAAAGATATGATCTTTCATAGGCATTGATTCCCCTTGTTTGTATCCAGTGGCAGCACAAGAATCTTTAGGAGAGAACCAATGAGTGTGAAACCCAGATGTGAGCTTAGTATTATTTTATTTTTGAGCAGTTTTTCTCATTTTAGGAAAAAAACTCATAATATTTGGAAGAATAAAATGACTCTTATTTTACATGTATTTGTTTTTTGATATTACATGGATTATTTTTTAGACAAGATACTAAGAAAACATGTGATTATGAGTCACGGTGTGCCTGAAATAAATGTTTGAAATATATTAAATATAATAAATAGCATAAGAACATAGTTTCCATGAAAAATAGGAATTAATATACAATGGGGGCCTAGATCAAAAATCTAAAGTCACCATTGAGTTTCAGATACATCTTTTACCTTATCCTTGACACAAACTTTCTATCATGACCTGTTAGTGAAAAATTCATCAAGGGTGTAAATGAATTATATATATTTAATAATTAGTTTATATTGTTTATTTTTATGTGGGGTACTTACTTATTATTTAGGTACATAGTTATAGAAAATTCTTACGGTTGGCTTCTCAAACTCAATAAATCATTGAAGAGATGTATTCTAGAACAATGATGGGATGGTATCAGATCATGGATCGTTATGCTCAAAAAGTCTATGGATCTCACCAATGATGGAAATTTTATTTTTCTTCATCAATTATCAATTAAAAATCCATGTAGGATAATAGTTTTTGTTATTTCATTCAATTTTCTTAATCAAAAATGAATACTGTTTAATTCCACGAATATAATTGATATGTGCATCATCAGTTGATTTAATTTGATTGAATTGTATATTGATTTTTTTAATTATTCCTTTCCATTCAAATTCATATATGACAATGGATTAAGTCTAAATGAACAATAGACTATGTTAATTTCTCATATTTTATGGATTATGAATTTCTTTCCTTTTTTATCATTCAATCAACATTTCTATTTCATTTTTCAACTTTTTTAAAACACCCAATTTATAATCTTTGTGAAACATTTCTTCATCACAAATAATTGAAAATGTGGGTACAAAATATAAAGGTGGTTGAGTTTTAAAAATCAACAACGATGATATCTATATCGAGGTAGAATGATACTAAATTTATAATCCTTCTTCTTTTAAAGAAACACATGACCTTTTGAAAAATGAATGTGGTTTCTCGGTGTGGTTGGCAACAATGTGATGATGACTATGAGTGATGATGACGACATCGATTTCATCATGCTTTCCTCGATGCAGCAGTTGCACGATTTGTGGGATCTATCACTGATGTGACCATTCGTGCTGTGTTGAATCTCATTTTAATTCTTGAATCTTTGGACTGTTTTGAATTTTGAATGTGTCAAGGTGATTTTTTTGTTCATGTACAGTTCCCACTTTATCCTCAAATTTGTTGTTTTAAAAAAATAAGAAAAACTATTTGGGTGTTGATAAGTGTTTCAAGGATTGGTTGACATAGATCTGAGATCTACAATGTTTTTTTAGTTGAAATCAATGTGGAAGTGTTGTGTACAGAATAACGGAGGAGAAACTAAGGATCTATAAAACCCAATCAACCAAGAATGTAAATCAAGAATAAACACGATGTGGGGACCATTCAGCGGTGGTGAGGGTTTTGGGATGAATCTAAGGGGAAATGTAATGGGACCCCTATCACAAGGTGTGAGACCATGGACATGGGTAAAATCAAGTACACAACCAGAGTGGCATGCCATATATATGGACACAGACATGGCTTGGTGTACATGTGCAAGTATATAGACAAAACTAGAGTACAAAGACACATATAGGTGACACATGTAGGATATAGTGACTCTATACATTTCATGTACTTCTTATATTATATACATATATTAAGACTTACATCCGTGTGAGGAAATTCCACATGAGATGACATGGGGATAGCTAGATATGTCGTCTACCACTTGGCATGTTATGTACCCCCATAAATAGTTTTTGAAGCTATTTATTTTAATTTTTGTACCAAAATTGGTTGATCATGTTCCCATTGACCTTTCCCTAGAGGGTACAGTGTGAAATTGCATCCACATCACAGTTTCTTGATCCCCTCTGGTGGCCAAGTGTCATATAGAGTTGTAGTGTCCCTCCATGAGACTGGTGTGTGATCCTCTATAATCCTAGTTCCCTTGTTGGTTTTCATGGAATTCATGTGATGTCTCTATGAATGGAATTGATCCTCCAACTATTAGGATGTATTTTAGGGTATTCTAAATTGTTTACATTTGATCTTCTATATAGTTTGTTGATCCGGATTAGGGTTCAGGGTGCTCGCCAATGGTTGTAGGTGTGACCCCTTATCTATGTATCAGGGTCTTCTTAGGCCATTGATCTTTCTATGGTGGGGTGTAATTATCAATAGATCTTCATAGAGTTTCTATGATGTTATTATGGTGTGTGTAATGTATTCTAATAGAATTATCATTTCTTCTAGAAATAATATTGTGGATGGAGTTTGGTTATTATTTCCTAGAGGAATGGTGTACTTCTTGAGATATTTGGGGGTTTTGGTTATAAATTGATTTTTATATCTTATATTGAAATGACTATTCTAGTTGATTTGTCTTTAGTTTTTCTGGGGTTTCCTACTAATTATTGGTATAATCACCCATAAATGGGTTTTCCCATACATGTTGTGTCTTATGCAGAATATGGACCTTTTCATGGTGTCCTTGGTGTACATTGAGTAGGTGGAACATAGATGGAGATTTTCTGACCTAGGTGGTTACTAAGAGCATTAATTTGACTTATTCATCACCATTGGAGTTGGTTGGACTATTTACAGTTTTGGCTTGGCCTTTTATTTGGCCAATTTTACTCATTTAGAACTATAATTTTATACACTGTTGTGGGATATTAGATTTATATGTGAATTGGATTTGATTTGTTTTTTAGTTCAGCACTTGGTGGGATTGGAGATGTGTGAGTGTGTTTAGTTACTTTAGGCTAATACCTCCCATTTTTGAGATATTCCTACTCGGCATTGGTCTCCATCCCCTGGTCTATCATATATAGGATTGGGGTAGTCATGGTTCAGACCACAGCAGGTCAGGTTATGACAAACTATGTTCAATAAAAAAGGACTACAACATGAAGTGAAACCAGTTCAGTAAAGGAATTATTTCTCTACAATGGTATGGGATGTGAACCCAAGCCCCTATAATAGCCTTTTTAACAAACCTTGGATACAAAAATGGTTTTATAAGTGAAAACATTCCACTAGGATAGTCTTGTAAAATATCCTCATCTACTAAAGTGGTTATTTCTTATGTGTATATGTATTCCAAAATTATATTCCTTAAACAAAAATTATTTTCTCCTATTCTTTTATGATATGTGTGTTATGAACTTATTTTATTTATTCCATGTCACAAGTTTATGATCTTTTTTATGAACATAAAATTTTCAAATGTTATGTTCATGATCTTAATCATATGTTATATATCTCCCTTCTTTAGCCTTACTGAGCATCTGAGCTCACCCTTTTCTTATGTTTAATTTCTCCATGATATAGAGGATGAAATTTATTATGAAATTTCATAATGGTTCCTATTATGAATTAATAAGTGAGAGATGATTTAGATGTCTTATAAAATAGTTTGTTTTTCAAGTTTCCAAAGAAACTAAACTCATATGATTCAGGTGTGATATTGTAATGTTATGAAATGAATGTTATTCTATTTAGCTATAACATATATGTATGAAATGTACAGTTAGTTGTAGGACCATTAAATTCAAACCTCCATTCCTCAAAAATAATTATTATTCCATGAATAATGACTATATATTTAATAAATAAATATCTTTGTCTTATTTTCTAATAAAAAAATAAATATTGTATTCACTAAATTGAAAATAAATATTTATCAAATATTCATCACACATAGTATTCTCTCGAATAATTGGTGGGTGAATATATGTGGTCAATAAAATTTGAATAATTATTATTCCATATGTGGGAATAATACTGATTCTACTTGGTAAATAATAAGTAATAATATATAATTTAATTGAGACTCTAGATATATATAGTGAGTTACCCTATGGGACTCTTTCTCAGTGGAATGAGTTGAAATAGACTAAATCCCAAGACTATAATCTAGAAACACACCAAGACACCCATAAATAAATAAATTAATGTTTCAATGAGAAAATACCATATAAAAACACATAAACGTAAATATAATCTCTTTATCATGGTATTTATAATCAACTAGGTTGCATGTTGGAGCCATTAACCTATGTGCTCGATGTCTCTTTCTTTGACTTTTCGAAAATCAAACATTCATATAGAACACAATGTTATTATATTTGTTAAGGTTGTATAATGCCAATTAAAGGGCCTTGGAAATAAACATCCATTAAATAAAAAAGGGAAAAATCATTTCTTGCATTATTCATTAATGAAATATTACTCCTAAAAGAACCAACATATTCTACCTAACCATGACCATATGTCTTCATAATCATCACCAATACATCAAATTATGTGACTTATAATACACAATAATAATGATCTTAATGTATAATAATAAACACATACATCATCATGTTAGAACCTCTCATAACATGTAGAAAATTTGATTTCCTACTAGAGGGTATTTTTATCATTATATCATACACTATATATTACTAATGGAATATAACAAGAGATGGTTCTTCAAAGACATACGAGTATCCATCCCTAATATCTTGCATCAATTTTGTCCCTAAAATAATGTCATCTTACTATAAAACATATATTTATGAATACTTTAATGCAACATCTTGGTACTCATCATTGCAGGGAACTGCTATGACCTTCTACTGTTTCAGTTATTCTTAGGACATTATCACATACTATGTTACATAAAATAGCAATCAGGATGTGATAAAGAGTTTTCTAATTTTAAAAACATGAATAAAATTAATCATAACTTAAATAGATGTTGGTTCTGCGACACCTAATCCAATAAATTATGTCTTCATCATTATTCATTGGATGATCACATCAAAGGATGATGAGACAATGGATCAAGGTGGATTGGTATGTAGTGAATAATCAGGATCCACACATCACTGGAAAACAATTTCACCACAAATGGTCAATCCAAGTTGAGATAGGTCTAGTAAATTGTTGATTTCAGCCATTATATTAAAATATTAAACAATTTTATTGTAACATATTTTAATATGTGAACATTTCGTCATCGCATGAGCCTATTAAAAATTGTTTATTTCAATTATTCTAGATATGGAAATATTATCACCCTTATTATACCTGGTATATGATCATTGGCCAAGAACTATTAGCAAAAAAATCACCATTTTTTCTTGTTCCATTCCTCCGCTCATTCTTCATGTACTTTATCACTAGCCTATAGTTTGACATTCCCAGGGTAGGTTTCATCATGATTGAACCCTAGTATCTATGGAGGTTTGGAGAATGATAAACTAATTGGTTTCTTGTGGATGGATTAGAACAAATCATCTTTGTTTTGTGATACATCATATATCTGAGATCCGAAGTATTCATGGAGATATGAGGTGTATAGAAATCACAGCGGATCATCCTGTACTTATCTTGTTTAATATTTATAGCCACTAGGGGGATACAATCAATTGTATAGGGATAATCCCTGAGTGTCCGAGAAATTAATTTGTCCACTTTTACATGTCATGCATGATGTTATGGTTTCCAAGATGTGTCCAGAGTAGAACGCGACCAAGTGAAGAGGTGGGGTAACACATCATGTGGACACCCATACACACATATTACTTCTCTCTTGAACATATTAATCTTATATCTCATTCACTTGGACATTGATTTAGGCACTTGAGTAGCCTATCTAATTTTTTTCAACATATAGTTTGATGGAAACCTTCATTGTGGAATACGAGATATGACACAAGATTTTTCAATAGTGAATATTCATTAAGGGATGTTTGATGATGGTAGCTACCATCTATGATCATTGAAGTTCTATTGTGGTCAGTAATCCCTTGTTTTACCAGGGTTCATGTTTCCCATCTTATTTCTAGTTTTTACATGGGTCTGTACTCCCCTTTCAAGAAAGTGAGTGGATTCCCTATATTAATTACATACGTTTAATAAGTGATCCCTTACAAATATAGGGAAAGGGTTATTTGACTATGGAGTGGTTCTCCCCTGTCTGTGTACTAAATAAGCATGCAAGTCCTTCAAAAGATTAATGGCTCCCTTAGACGTGGAGCGTAGCTTTGTAGAGTGGGATACTCCACTCATATTATTGTGTGGTTACACATGATACATGGATTCGAGTTGTGGATCCCTTGGATGCAGTTCATAGTGGTGAGGTGTAGGACCCTCCACATGATTTCCTATGCAGTTTGACCTTATTCTTGACATTAGAGATAGATCTTGGTGATACAGGAAGACACAAAGTCTTTGGATGTGCTGTGATATAAAGATCCCCATTCCTCTAGTTTGTGTTTCTTTGTGAGAATATATATCTCTTTGTGTGTGTATTTATTTGGTTTCATTTTACTCTTTATTTAGGTTTATCTGACTATTTTGTATCTCTATATCACTCCCTTTTTGTTTTTAGGTCTTGTATTGGGTATATATATACTCAACCTTGCATGGTCATTGGCTGACATGTCGTTTCTTATATAAATAAAGTATTGATTGGAGTTCATTTTGGTGGATCTTATTATACCAATGTGATTGGATTATGTACAATATTCAATCATATAGATCATGTGTTGGGATCTCTCAACTATCTTCATTTCCAGTTGTTTCCAACTTCATAATTTATTTCTGGTTGGGCATGTATTTTTCCTCTTTACACATTGTTTTTATTCTATTAAACTTTGATGTATTCCCTATAGTATATAGTATTAATGTTTTATCTCTAGATATTATAGTATTGAAATTATATTCCTCTACATTATTTCATGGAGATGGTTGGGTGTTTGTGTATAGGATCATTATGAAAATTCCATTCATTATAGTCATTCCTTCTTAACACATCTCACCATCCCATAGAAAATGGGATGTGGACATGGAGTTGTTATGGATCATCCTTCCACATGCCAGACTCACCTCAATGGGTAAGGTTGTTATGAAGTGGTATTAAAGGTAATTCATCCATGAGAATATTTTGTATTTTTCCTCTTATGAGAATTTGTTTAGAACTTAAGGAAACAGACTGTGAGTATCTCAAGTATAGATTTTAGACTAGGTATCCTTTTATTGGTTCAGTGGCTGATGTATCCATACACCAAGACTCTAACTACAACTTTTAATATCAACATATCAAGACATGGGTTGTTGTTAACATTGTTATATACATCATATAGGATTGATTACTTTAACTATCATTCTTCATTCATCTACCCATATATATATATTTATATATTCTAATCTAATCGTGGTATATCATTATTACATTAAGGATGAATCTATGATGGAAACCATTCAGGTTACTAATTTTGGAATCTGATTATAATCTGATGAGTTATGAGGCCTCGTTTCAATGGATATCCCATAAGTAGATTTCTCTAGGTAGTCAGGTATAAACACCACCACCTTTTGAGATGTAGTTAGTACCAGTAGTTCTAGCCAATGATGTGTTCATTTTTAGCACCATCCTCAAGTTATAGTGAAATAATATATTAAGGTTCAGTGGTGTTCTTGAACCCCATGAAGCAGAAAATTAACTTAAATCAATGGTTCAGGTCCTCAGGTTTGTT
This sequence comes from Viscum album, assembly GCA_963277665.1. NCBI lineage: Eukaryota > Viridiplantae > Streptophyta > Magnoliopsida > Santalales > Viscaceae > Viscum > Viscum album. The sequence continues at coordinate 640,662,325 of OY728141.1, read as the reverse complement.
CAAACCATAACTTATTATATGGTTAATCTTTTAGGGGGTCCTTTCCATAGGGAAAATGGGAACTTGTGGGGTTTAAATATACAAACCCATGAAAATATGATGATCTCATAGCCTGACTTTGAGAACCTATTTCATGAGGTGTATTAACATTTTTTGATTTTTCCCTAATTAGATCTAGGATATTCTTAAGCTACAAAGAGGTGATATGTTTGTGGCTGAGTATGTGATGAGGTTCACTGAAATTATATGGTACTCCCATGATATAGTACAAGACCAATTCATCAAGGTGAGGAAGTTCAATCAAGGTCACAAATGATACTTTATAACTTTTGTGGTTTCACTATTCCAAGACACTTATGTTGGTGTTCGAGATTGGGATCTAGGGATATATGGGTTCTTCAGGGAGGGGTTTTGAGTGATTAAAGTTGACGGTGGTTGTCATGTGGTTGAGTAAACTGTCGTTGTTAGAAGGATTTAGAAGTTGATTTCCCATAGATAGATTCATTCCCATTCTTGGACTGAAATGTAAGGATCAGTGGTTTAGGGATTGTGTGGAGGATCTAGCCATCTTGAAGATGGGTTATATTATTCTTTTGATGGGTGAGGTAACATATCTCATTATTTTTAAAACCATTGTTTAATTTATAATAAGAAAAATGTGGAGGGACCTCTACAAAAGAGCCAACACCATGATCATCGATCTTCCAGATAAGTCCATGGAAGTCCTCCAGGATACGGTTCTAGAAGAGGAATTGGGGAATCGTTATAAAGAGAAGTACTATGTGGGGTGATGTTTAAATCTTTTACCAACACCATAACCAGTTTAACCTGGTCAGGATCAGGGAGATGGTGGTTAGGGTAATTGGTAGTAATAGACCATAATGGGATTTAACCTGGATGAACATGACATGATACAAGGTATGATATGTTTTTATTGTAATCATTTATAAGAACTAGTCGACATAAGTGTGATTCATTCCTCCATCTTCTTATTCTTGGTGTGAGAGATCGAGATTCATGTTGAGTCTTTATCACAACTACAATAGCTAGAGGTTCCTATATGGGGGAATTATTTGATATCTCTTATCTTCCACTAGTGTGAGATTCCATTTCATGGGGATTTATTCATGTGGGACCTCTTGTTCAACGCGATAAATCCCTTTGGAATCATCTTGGTGGTCTTCCAAGTGAGATCCCATATCAACTATCATCGTTGGCAGTTCAAATGCCTTCAGAAAGATGGGATGATATTTTCCATTGTGGGGAAGAGATATCTCATGAATTAGTGAGCGGATATTTCATATGATATTATATAGTCTATCACCAATATTTTGGAATGCTTATTCCTTAGTATGGTGGGCTTTTTAGGCATCCGGATTCCATCTGTAGTGAAGAACATTATTAATTTATTCATTGATGATGTTCTAGGAATTACTTTTAGGATTTAAATGGACTTATGAATTTTAATACACCCCATTACCTTACCAATATATTATTTAGTATATTTTATATCCCCTACTAATCTCAAGGAGTTGATTGTATAGTTGGAGGACCTTCGAGAGAATTGTTTTCTCAAAACTAGTGTATCCAATACTGTAGATCATGTTTTGGTCGTGAAAACGTAATAAGAGGATCATGAAAATTTTGGTTCATTATCATCTCATGAAAAAGGAAATTATAAATAAAAGTACCCCTTGTTTATTATTTTTGAATGGTTTGATAAATTACGAGGCATAAGTTGGTTCTTGAAGCTCGATCCCAGGTCTGGCTACCACCAGTTGAGGGTTGTTGAGGTGGATATTTTAAATCTAATATTCTAATGGCATCATAGGCACTATGTGTTCTTAGTGATTCCAATCAGTGTGAATAAATCCACCTATATTTTCAGGACTTTGATGAACCAGATCTTCTAGGAATACTTGGACTGATTTTGGGGTTTTCACATTAATGAGATACTTATATTCTATGTGTCAGAGGAGGATCATGCATAAAACTTCAGTATAGTCCTATAATTTTGTTGGGGGCACCATATTTACGTTATGATATTGATGTTTCTGGTCTATATCCATGAGGTTCACTTCTTGGGGTATGTCATTTCGAATCATGGATTATCGGTTGACCTGGAGAATACTGATGTAGTGATTGTTCAGGAAAAACCCATGAGTGTGTCAAAATTGTAGATTTATCATGGATTTTAAGGATAATACCAAGGTTCATGGAGAAATTCTATTGAATTACAACCACTTTTTCTATTCTGAAATAGAGAAGGCATCCATTTTCTTAGACCTAGAAGTGTTTGAGATACAATAAAGAGTTGAGGAAGATGTTAACTACTGATCCTATTTTGATACTATTGAGGGAGTTCATGTAATATAGAAGTGTATTTTGATTCCCTTTGAGCTACCCTTGGTTGGGTGTTAATGTACAGGCAGTAAGTGATGTCATATTAGTTTAGGAAGTTGACACCCTCTGATAAAAAATATATGATTCATGACTAAAATATGTAAGTGGTAGTTTTTACTCTAAATATGTATTGGCACAATCTTCTATGATAGAAATTTTATGTTTACTCAAACCATCAGTGTCTTAGGGATATCTTTATACAAAGAGATCTAAAATAGAGACATAGGTATTATTTGCATTTCATGTATGACTGTGACTTCAAGATATTCTATTCTCCTAAGAAGGGAAACATGGTAGAAGATTCTATTAGTATTAATTCATGTTCTTATTTGGTGGAGGATGTGTTTAAGTAGTTTTATTTCTTATATATGAACATAGTGGAAGAGTGTGGTACATCATATCTTATGTTAATGGTTTTGAATCCTTTATATCTCCAGTGTGTGAGGGAAGATCAATTTGGTGACATTGGATGTGACGTTCTCTAAGACAATATTTCTTCATGAGATTCACCATATTGTATTTCTAAATAAGTGGAATACGTCAAAATTTTATAGAGATATGTATTGGTTGTAGTCATAAATTGAATGGTGGTTATGGAGGAGTTTCATATTTATCTTTTGGTTATGTATCATTGTGTTGGTAAAATATACTATGACCTTCAATAGTAGTTTTTTTCAATCATGAGGAGAAGTGTGACTTATTTCATCCAATGTCTGATACATTACATGTATATATTACTAAAACATTGAATAATATTTATTACATAACATTACCAAAACCACACCATGACCGAATAGGTTTAGTGTTTTTTGAAACTGGAAACATAAAAAATTGGTTCATAAAACATCTACATTGTCTCATTCTTATTTCTATGAAACTAGATAAATTTTTGAAAAATCATACATAATACCCTTACTCATGACCTGAGGAAAAATAAAAATATTAAAGGGTGAGCTCAAATTCTTAGTTAGGGTAATAAAGGTAAATATCAATCATATCATGATCATAAGAACATAACATTTAAAAATCTTATCCATCATATAAAAGATCAGAATATCATGTCAGGGGATAAATCATAAAAGTGAAATGTAATCCCAATAGACATAATATAAGACATCAAACTTCATAGAATACACACATAGTCATAGAAAATAATTTCATATTAGTCAAGGATCTTTTTCAAGACCATCATAATGGAAAAATTCCATTACTGAACTGATTTCACTTCTCATTCAAGCGTTGTATTACTAAACTAGATTTACTTGAAGTTCCATTCATGTATATATCATGAGATATATATCATTACCTAATACATTGGATGTATATATAGGCCACACCCATCTTATAATGAAGTCATTATTACATGTACCACAAAAACATAAATCATTCAGCACAGGAAAAACCCAAGAAAAAATGGGATTCTTAAACATAATTCCATCTTAACATAATCTATATAAAATGTAATTCCATCATTAATAGAGATAAATCATAAAACTAATAGGGAAAAAAACATAACCCTATTTAAATAGTGTCAACTTAGATGGAAAATAATTTTGATAAAACACCTGAACTTAATTCTTGAGGAAAATATCCTTTCCTCTTAAAAAATGTTTTCTAATCTCAAAATGCCACAAAATTTTAATAGAAAAGAATTTAGATAAAAATAAACTTGAAACCGTGTAAAGGAATATTCATGTAAATAAGGCATTATGACAATGTCAAAATCCGTTTATGTCGTATATGTTAAAAAACATTCTTCTTGTACTCTTGTGGGAAAATTCAAAAATACCTCATGTGGAAAACGAAATAAAGATTCCTTCGATACCATTTAATAAAACTTTACCAATGGGTAAAATTCACTTTAAAAAATAGTTTTCTAATAAAAATAATATTATATATGTCATGACTCGTCCCATAGGGCCTGTGTTATGACTACCCCAAGCACACTTTCCATAGGCCAGGGGCTGGCGACTAGCACCAAAAGGCGTATTCCCTAAAAATGGGAAGGCATTGCCTTTATAACCTATAAACTCACACAACTAAGAACAAATTAGTATACAAGCACAAAGTAATACTATATATAGTTAACAGGGTGTTTACAGAAAGTAAGAAGGGGCCAGAATACAAGCCCAACTATAAAGTACAAGGAAACTAAAAAGTACATGCAAAACCGAAAACAACTCTATTGAACACCCACCAAAGAACCTACCTAAAGTGTATGTTCAACTCTCGTGCGGTCGTATCAGCTGTATGCCTCACCTAAAGTCTATATCAAAGATTCATGTAGTTCTGGTACCCTCCTCCTCAGTCAAAATTGTTCATCATCTCAACCAAACACAACAAGATGCAGGCGTAGCCCTTGCAGGGGTGAGTATAACGATACTTAATAGGGACCCAGAGACCCTCGATGGTCTCAAAAAATCCACAAAGGCTAAACCATAAAGCATGAAGACATCTATCAACCCTACTTAGGTATATGCACATACATATACATAGTTTTTTGAGTAAACGCCTCTCAATCATGAGGAAACAAGAGGCCCAACTCAAAATCCCAAATCCCAACAGTTCCATGAAATAAAGAATACCAAAAAGATAAGACTAAGCTCACACAAGGTATACAACTCTAAGAAACCGAATTATGAAGCTGACCCAATCAGGATCTCTATGGAAGCTGATACCTAGCCACAAGATTCTCTATTGATAGAAACAAGTAAAATTCCCAATCACAACATCAAACACCTCAGCTGCTGGAGAAATCCTTCTCTATTGTGTACAGTGGGCATTTCATGTCACACAGAGGTGCATCCCACTATCCATGGACTATTGAGGTACTCCTTATGGTGAGTATCCTGGGTCTGCTGCGTCACATAGAGGTGCTCCCCACCGTGGGTTTGCCGCGTCACACAGAGGAACTTCCCCTCATGGCCCGCTGAGGTACTCCTTCTATTGAGTAACATGGGTCTCTGGCATCACAATGAGGCACTCCCCACCGTGGGTCTACCATGTCAGACAGAGGCGCTCCCCACCGGGCCTGTCGAGTCACTCCGAGACAAAACGCTCAGCATTCGTCAAGTAGCAGCCATTCGATGGGTTCTGTAGGTATCGCACTTGAGGGAACCATTCCCCAATACATAGGTCATACATCAACATCTACAATGTTTCACAAAGATGTATCCCAAAGATCTGTCATGTCAAAAGGGAACCAACGCAATAGACGGTGCGTCAATAAGATGCCAAGTCTGTAAGTTATTAGTGGTTCTGCTCTGAGGGCCTAGTTGGATTCGGTGTCCGATCCAACCAGGCCGTACACCAACATTATGCAAGACTCATGTGAAGTATACCAAAAGTACCTTCTCGATCCATGCATCTCGGCACTGCAGACGGTTCATCAAACAGACGCTCGGTTTTCATGTTATGGCCAAAAAGGTAAAACTGGGTCCATATGGGCCCAGGTCTGGTCCGAACCAGTCGGACTGACCCGACATGGTTCAAGTTGACCCGGATGGCCAGGGCCTTAGTGGGCCCGGCCCGCGAAGTGTGCAGCCCGTTGGCGCGGCCCACTGGTCAGCCTACGGTGCAGCCCACAGGGTGGCCTGTGGTGAGGTCCGCCCTAGCCGCAACCTGGGGACCCCTCCCCCGGTAATCCGAATAGCCTGATGGCCGTTTGGTCACCCTTCTGGCACATGGGACCACTCGGTTGTCCCACATGGTGCACATTGACTGGTCGGAATGGCCATCTGGTTCTCCTTCCAGCGGCACGACAACGCCACTATCCACCTGCGACCGGCTGGGTGTCGGCCGCCCTCCGGCCTCCACCACAGCCAATCGACCATGACCTCCTACTCCACCGGTAGCGTAGACGTGCACCGCTGCTTCACCATATGGCCTACTGGAAGTCAGTCACCACCCTACTCCTTCGTGGCCGATAGGCCATGGCCTTCTTCACAACCGACAGGGGTGATGCTTTCTGCCCTTCATTCCCCACGGCCGGCCGGGTGCCGACCACCGCCTTCTTCAATGAGCCATTGCGTCTTCATTTCAGGCCTAAAAAATTAAACAATTTCATATTCCTGATCTTTTCATTGAGGGATCCATGTCCATATATCATGCTCAGTGAAACTCCGTGTTTCCAGCATCAATAAATATTTGGCGTTGAAGAATACAATAAGAACACACAATGAATAAAAAGAAAAAGGAGCAAGGTTAATGTGTGGGAAGATGGCCATGTTCGTTTGGCCATCATCGTCGTAAATTTAGGATATGAAGAATAAATAAAATTAAATCTTATTAAAAACAAACCCCAACTTCAAATTCCCTTTGGAGGTGGTGCGAGGAAGAAGACGTAGTCGATGAAGAGGACATCAGCATTCGTCGCTTCAACAAGACTCATCTGATCCAGGATCATGCGTCGTCCTTATTCTTCATTGGGGGGGTCATCATTTGGAAAATGTTTTTCTAGGTTCTCCAAGGCCCTCTCCCAATTCTCCTTTTCCAACGATTTACAACAAAAAAATTGAGGAGCCAATATTAATTAAGATAGGTTAATTAATGTTAGAACATCAAAGTTGGCACAATTAAAAGTCGCAATAAATTGTATTGCATAGGCACAATTTAATGGGAGGATTTCAAGGGATTTCTCAACATTAATGAAGGGTTTATGTGGTCCCCACAACTAGAATTCAACAAGTAGGTTTCAAGCTCGGGTGGTCCCCACCTCTATAATTCAAAACGGAGGTTTCAAAAAGAAAAATAAAATGTTAATTAATTTATTTTATTTTCTTCCACAAACAACTGAAAAAATAACTTTCACCCTCAACTTATGGAGGTCAAGGTGAAGATATCCTTAAGTGAATATCGGTGCTTCCAGTTCAATGGTGTCCTCATATTTCAATTCCGAGAACCGTTTCAAAAGTTACAGAAACTGGCTCGCAAGTTTAATGAACGTACTCTAAAAAAATATCATAAATTCATTCTAGCCACTACGGGCCACAGAATCATGCGCCGTCAATTTTCACAGACTCTTAATATTCCCATATAATTAAAAAAGTACGTTGGAATATCCGAGTCTTCATATTCTCCCCACCTCAGGACTTTTCATCCCCGTAAGCCACAACTCAATCTAAGGGAACACATTGGGGTACTGAGCAAGTATATGAGCCTCCCACTCCCATGTGCTCTCTTGAGGTTTCTGTACTTATAGGGAATGTGCACCAGAGGTATCAACCACCCACGGAGGACCCACTCTTGTTGATCCTAAATCTCTATTGGAACCTCCGTAAGCAACACCCCATCATCGATGCCCAGTTCACAGTGGTCGATGATGTGAGATGGGTCATGTACATATTTCCTCAGCTGAGATACGTGGAAAACGTAGTGCTCTAGGTGCAACTAAGGTGGAAGAGCTAAGTGTTAAGACATATTTCCAACTCTACTAAGGACCTGAAAAGATCCGATGAACCTCGGAGAAAACTTGACTCCCCTTCCAAGTCTCCACAAACCTCATCGAGGTGAGACCCGTAGAAAGACGCGGTCAACATCCTTGAACTCCAGATGTCTTCACCTTCAATCATCACAAGATTTGTGTTTACTCTATGCAGTCTTCATCCACTCCTAGATGATCTGAACCTTCTTTGTGGTAGCTCGCACCATCTCTGGTCCCATGATCACTGACTCCCCTGGGTCTGTCCAGCACAAAGGTGATCTGGAAATTCATCCTTACAAAGCCTCAAATGGTTCCATACTGATAGTGGAGTGATAATTGTTATTTTATGGAAACTACACAAAGGGAAAGTGATCCTCCCAGCTGTTGCCAAAATCAAGGACACATGCACGTAGCATGTCCTTGAAGGTCTGAATAGTCCACTCTGTCTGGCCATCCATCTGAGTATGGAAGGATATGCTAAACTGAAGTTGTTTCATGAACGAAACCTACAACCCCTTATATAACCAAGAATTAAACCATGCGTAATTATTGGGGGAAATTTTAGATGGAACTCTATGAATCCGTACACTCTCATGTAAGTAGAGGTGTCCCAATCCCTCTACTGAACCCTGCTCTCAGATAGGTAGGAAGTTGGCCAACTAGGTGAGTCGGTCTACGATCACCCAGATGAAATCATATCCCATGGACGTGCATGGAATAACCATCACAATGTACATGGAAATTTGATCCCACTTCCACTCTAGCACCACTAATGGATGAAATAATCTTGCTAGAACCTGATTCTCTACCTTCACTTGCTGACAGGTGAGGCATCGAGAGACAAACTTTGCCACTACCTTCTTCTTTCCCATCCACCAGTGCCGACGCCGGAGGTCCTGGTACATATTCACCACTCCATGATGTATTTATAGAGGGTATTTATGGAACTCCCTCAACAATTTCCCCCTAAATGACATTGGTACCATAGTGCGCCCCCTGATGAGGACGATAGGCTCCCCACCTTCAAGAAATCCATCAGGTGCATGTCCTGTGGATATCTGAGAATGTTGATCTTCGCAGTCAGCATTTCCAAGCTGCGCCTCCCTGACTCACTGAAGGAGTGGGTGAGTAACTGTTAGTGACTAAATATAAGAAACTCCATCTCGATCCACATAGGATATCTGGAATGCGGCTAGCTTCTTCGTCACCTCACTCAGCAATTTTATACCAGATCTCTTGTTTTGTGCATCTTCTACTGCATTCCCCTTCCCAAGTGTATAGACTATCTCAAAGTCATAGTCCTGTAGGAACTCAAGCCAATGTCACTATCTTAGGTTCAAGTCCTTTTGAGAACAAAAATACCTGAGACCCTTGTGATCAGAGTATATAATAAAATGTTCACCCATCAAGTAATGTTGCCACCTATTAAAGGAAAATACCACCGCTGCTAACTCCATGTCATGGGTAGCATAGTTCTACACATGTTGTCTCGAATGTCAAGAACCATATGTGATCACAACATGGTCCTGCATCAGGACACATCCAAGCCCGGTCCCTAATGCGTCGCAGTAGACTACGTACCCAACCCCCTTTTCCAGTAGCCTTAAGATGGGGTCAATTGTCAGTCTATGTCTCATCTCTGGAAAACTCTGTTGGAATATCTCCGACCACATGAAGGGTTGACCATTCTTCATCAATACTGATAAGGGTGACACAACTATAGAAAATTCAGGCACAAACCACCAGTAGTAATTGGATAACCCCAAAAAACACCGCACCTCCGTTATGTTCCTGGGTGGCTCCCAAGCTAGTACAAACTCAATCTACACTAGATCCACCACAACTGAAGCCTCTAAGATGACGTGTCCTTGAATGTGGACATCTTGTATCCAAAACTGGAACTTCGAGAGCTTACCATAAATATGGTGCTCTTGGAGTGTTTCCAGAACTATCTGCAAATGATAGGAATTTTCCTCCTCCGTCACTGAGTATATCAAGTAATCATTGATGAAGACTACTACAAAGAAATCAAGGTATAGATGGATGATCATGTTCATGAGTCCCATGAATATTTATGGGGCATTGGTCTTGCCAAATGTCATAACCAAGAACTCATAATGGCCATATTGACATTTTAAGTCCATTTTATTAACATCCTCATCTCATACTCTAACATGGTGATAGCCTGGTATGAGGTCTATATTCGAAAACCATCGGGATCCCTTCATCTAATCAAAGAGATTATCAATCCTTGGGAGTGGATACTTCTTCTTCATAGTCACCTAGTTCAGGCACTGATAGTCCACATAGAGTCTCAAAATCCTATCCGCCTTCTGGGAAAACAAAATCGGGGCTGCCCAAGGAGAAACACTTGGACTAATGAACCCCTTGCTATGCATGTCCTTTAGCTTTACTCGTAGATCTCGAATCTCTGCAGGGATCCATCTGATATGATGGGGTAGATATCTGTGTCGTCCAGAGGTACAAGTCAATGTAAAATTCCACCTCTATGTGAGGAGGTAGACCCAGAATGTAATCAGGGAAAACATCAGCGTACTGGTCCACAACTATAGGATATCTCGGACTCTCAACATCAACCTCTCCGATGGGTAAGGCTAGCCAACTATTATGTGATCGGTTGCACCCTCCTCTATGTAAGTCCATCATGTGCTAAAAAGGTTCCCTTCTTATCGGTGAATGAAAACCCAGTCCCATCCATGTGGACACACCTCACTTTGTGCCTAATACAATCAATCTGAGCATGGACTGTAGATTACTAGTCCATACCCAAGATTACATCATAAGGAATCAATGTCGCTACTAGGATGTCCCAGCTGAAGCTCTTTCCTCCCAGAGAAAGCTCACACAGCTGGCACAAGTGCATAATCATCGAATCCTCTCCTGTAAGAGTATCTAACTATAAGGATTGATCCAATGACTCTGTCAGAATCTCCGAGCTCCGAACAAGGGTCCTGGCAATAACAGAACGACTGGAACCTATGTCTATAAGTACTATAGCTAGGGTGGAGTAGAAACAGATCATACCTCTTATCATCTCCAGTGCACTATGGTCGTAGCCCTCAGCAGCTTGGAGATGAGCTCATCTATGTCCACCTCCCCCCTATAGTCAGGGTGGACCTCCTAGTGGTGGTGGTGGAAAAACGTCAAATCGACGCCCACCGCTTGCTGCATAGCCTACTACTCTGCCACGTCTTCCTCTTACCTACGAACATCCTCAATCGAACCTCTATATTTGCCTCAGTGGTCCTTCGACTATCTTCTGGTCGTCGGTACAGTGGGTCAGGAAGTCACGATCCATGTGACCCTAATTGCCACACGGGTAACACTGCAAGATCCTAGCATGTTATAATCTGCCTTGAGAGCCCTACACTACTGACCTTATATCCTGTGGTTATACACCAATAGTTCTGGCCCTTTTGGACCTATGTGTCATCTATCTTCTTCCATCTTCCTATGACTCTGATATGTGTCGTCTGGTGGTGGGTCTCGCTTCTGGGGACTGCTCAGCAAGGAAACTCTCCACTAAAAGTACTCTATCAAACACCCTTTCCTACATCGAGATGCAACTAGAAACCATTAAAGCTCTAATCTCCCATCTGATCCCCTTCTTGAAAGTCTGAGCCCATAAGAAAGGGTCTCGCTCCAAGTCAATGGAGTAGCATGAGAGGTCAGTGAACCTCGCTGAATACTGAGCCACAGTCATGCTACCCTACTACAAGTGGGGAAGGTCATGTATACGCACTACGTGTAGGGTCGCTAGGATGAACCCTGTCCTGAAAAGGCTCTCGAAGTCCATCTATATTAGAGTGACCATGTCATGAACTTAAAGCATCAAGCTCTACCATCATCTCGTAGCTGATTGATGAAGGCTGGCAGCAAGGATCTCTATAATATTAGCTAGTGTCCATAATAGTCGAAAGACTATAACCATAGCCTCTAGACAATCCTCAACTGCCTATGGATCTCTCTCACCTCCAAACATTAGTGGCCTCCAGCATTGGAACTCATGAAATTCACTCAAGTGGCGTAAACCCTCTAATGGTTAGGCTGGTGGCATCGGCTGCCCAACTGGTAGTGGTGCTGCTGCTACACCACCCAGTGGTACAAGTACTGTAAGGGGACCTACACTGAAGCCTCATCGCTCTGTGGGTTCTCATCATGTACTATAACTGGAATTCTGGCTAGCTGTATGTGTGGTGGTATCATGAAAAAACCGGTGTGCCACGGTCATTAAGCTTATACCTAGTAAGCTAACTCAATGAGATCAGAAGAAAAAAACTTAAAACACATACACAATCAGTGTTTTCCTGCACTCAGTCGAAAATCAGAAGTCAGGGTCCTGGTGTACGGATTCATCAGCCACCGCACCAACACTGGATTCCTAGAACTAAAAACCACACTCAAAACATGTAACACTATTCCTCTTCAAAGAAAAGATCAGAGTCCTAGTTTTTCGGAAGAATCGAACTCCTATGATACCAATTTGTCTCGAACCATCCCTCGGGGCCCGTGTCATGACTACCCCAAGACCTCCTTCCATAGGCCCGGGGATGGCGACTAGCACCAAAATGAGTATTCCCTGAAAACGAGAAGGAATTTCCTTTATAATTTGTAAAATCACAGAACTAATCAAAAATCAGGATACAAGCACAATGTTAGACTATATATAGTGAATAGGGTGTGTACAGAAAGTAAAACGGGGCCAGAATACAAGCCCAACATTAAAGAATAAGTAAACTGAAAAGTACAAGTAAAACTGAAAATATCTCATGTGAACACCCATCAAGGATACTACTAGAAGGGTAGGTACAACACTTGAATGGTTGTCTCAGCTGTACGCCTCATCTAAATTCCAACTTCGAGATACCTCATGTCTGGGTACCCTGGTCCTCAGTCAACGTTGTTTGTCGTCTCCACCAAAAACAACAAGGTGCAGGCATTTCCCATGCAGGGGGAGTATAATGATAATCAGAAGGTACCCCAGGACCCTTGAAGGTCTCACAAAATCCACAAAAGTTAAGCCACAAAGCAAGAAAATAGCTTTCAACCCTAATTATGAATATGCCAATACATATACCATAGTTGTCGAGTAAACCTATCTAAATGATGAGGAAACATGAGGCCAAACTCACAATCCCAAAGCCCAAATGTTACATGAAAGAAAGAATACGACAATGATAAGACTCAGCTCACACAAGGTATACAACTTTGAGAAACAGAATTTTGATGCTGACACACTCAGGATCGCTATGGAAGCTGATAGCCAACCACGAGATTCTCTAGGGATAATAACAAGTAACATTCCAAGTCACAACATCGAACACCTCTGATACGGGAGAAATCCCCCTCTATCGAGTACATTGGGCCTACCGCGTCACACATAGGCGCTTCCCACTAACCATAGACTGCTGATATACTCCTCATGTCGAGTACCATGGGTCAACCGCATCACACAGACGAGCTCCCCATCGTGGGTCTTCCATATCACATAGAGGAACTCCCCCTCATGGCATGCTAAGGTACTCTTCCTATCAAGTACCATGGGTATATCACATAAAATAGAGGTGATACTCACCGTGGGCCAGCCTCATCACACATAGGCTCTCCCCACTAGTCTTGTCGAGTCATTCTGAGCCGAAACGGTCAGTAGTCATCAAATATCAGCCAGTCACAGGGTTTTGTACATATCGCGTTTGAGAGAAACACTCCCCAAGGTATAGGTCATAACTCAAACTACCCTAAGTTCCAATAAAAAGTATCAAAAAAGGTATTTCAATTCAAAAGGGACCCAACACAATAGATGGTGCGTCAATCAGACACTCGGTCTGTAAGTTATTACCATTTCGCTCTGAGGGCCCGGTTGGATTCTGGGTCAGATCCAACCCGGACGTACACCAAACATATAAAAACTCAAGTTGAGTATAAAAATAGGACCATATATTTCCAAGGATCGTGGTGTCACAGACGTTTCATCAAACAGATGCTCATTTTTCAAGTTATGGAAAAAAATGTAAAACTGGGTCCAGATGGGCCCAGGCCCGGTCCGACCCGACGCGACCCGTCCTGGACCGACCCAACCCGGTTCGGATCAACCCGACCCTGTTTGGGTTTATCCTAGTTGGATTGGGATTTGGTGGACTCAACCTAGACTGCAAAGGGAAAGGCCCGTTGGTGCGGTCCGCCCTAGCCACATCTCGGGCGTAGGCACTCCCCCTGGTAATCTGAATGGACCGATAGCCATTCGGGCACCCTTATTACATGAGGGGCCGCTCGTTTGTCTTTCACGGTGCACCTAGGCTAGTTGGTTCTCCTTCTAGCAGCGTGACGGCACCGTTGTCTGCCTGTGGCCGGCCGGGTGTCGTCTGCCCTCCGGCCTCCGCCACGGCCTCTTGCTCCACCTCCAGTGCACAAGTGTGCCGCCACTCCACCTTGCCACCGGCCAGATTTCAGCTGCCACCCTGCTCTACCACGGCCAACGGGTCGCTGCCTCCTTCACAACTGGCGGTGCAGATGTGCACCGCCCTTCCCCCCTCACAGACGGCTGGGTGCTGGCCGTAGCCTTCTTCTACGAGATGTTGTGGCTTCGTTCCAAGCCCAAAAAATTAAGTGATCACATACTTTCTATCCTTTCATCTAGGGCTCCATTTCCATATATAATTCTCATAGAAACTCTGTGTTTCTATCATCGATAAATAGTAGGCATTTAAGAACGCACGAAGAACGCGCAATGAATAAAAAGAAAGTGGAGTAAGGTTTATGTGCAGGACGACGACCATGTTTGTTTGGCCATCGTCATCATGAATTTAGGATATGAAGAATAAATAAAATTAAATCATATTAAAAACAAATCCCTACATTGATTTTCTATTAGAGGTGATGCGAGGAATAATACATGGACGATGAAGAGGATGTCAGCATTCGTCGCTTCCGTAAGACGCTTCTGATCCGGGATCGTGCATCGTCCTCATTCTTTGGGGGGGGGGTCGTCATTTGGAGAATGTTCTTCTAGGTTATCCAATTCCCTCACCCAATTATCCTTTACCAAATATTTCGAAAAAGGAAAAGAGGAGCCAATATTAATTAAGATAGGTTAATTAATGTCAACACATCAAAGACGACACAATTTAAAGTCGCAATAAATTGTATTCCATTGGTACAATTGAATGGGAGGATTCCAAGGGATTTCCCCACATAAAATATGGTTTCGGGTGGTTCCCACCACTAGAATTAAAAAAGGTGGTTTCAAGCTTGGGTGTTCCACACCTCCATAATAAAAAAAGGTGGTTTCAAAAAAAGAAAAAGAAAATGTTAATTATTTAGTTTTTCTTCTTCCATGAAAAACTGAAAAACTAACTTCTTCCCTCGACCTAATACATTCGAGGTGAAGGTATCCTTAAGAAAATACTAATTCTGTGAGTTTAATGGTGTCCTCTAATTTCAATTCCGATCACTGGCTCAAAAGTTACAAAAAGCCACTTGCACGTTTACTGAATGTACCCGAAAAAAATATCAGAAATTCAATCCGAGAACTCCGTGCCTCGAGATCACGTGCCGTCAATTTTCTTAGAATCGTTATATTCTAATGTAATTAAAAAATTTACATGGAAAAAATCTTTTTATATAAAATATATTTAGAAAATATGGTTGTGAATGATAAATAAAACCTAGTAAATACTTATGAATAAACAATCTCGGATAATAATAATTTTTCAAAATTATCCCTTAACAATTTATAATGAGTCAAATCATATGCCTCAAAAAATAAAGAAAATTATATGAAAATTTAAATATTGTAACCTTCATAATAATAATTATAATAATAAAATCCATGGTTAATGTAAACACAATAAAAAATAATTTGATGGTGTATAAGTTATATGTCCCACAAAAATAAAATTGAGACAAAATAATCCCTTACCTTAAGTATGCTTCCTTCCATATGTGTCTAAAACTCCTATATTTTGGGTTTAGACATATTATTAACATATAATATAACAATAATAATATTTATGATATCATATATGATTAAATTATGAATTTATATTACCCATTTATTTGTCAATTCCACGTTAAAGCATCGTTTTGGGTAAAAATCACTTTATTTATCGTACGCATTTTGAATTTTTTTCTCTTGATATTATTACTTAGATCATGATTTACATACTTCATAAATTTAAAACATGGTTTATAAATCATATATAATAAGAATATAATTATATATAATGGATTGATATATGAAATGGAATACCCCATTCATGGAGACATTAGACAGTACATACGCTTCAAGGTTGTTTCTGTTTCCTTATTGAACTGAATGGAAGAAAGTAAATTACATATATACATCAATAAAGTAGTATTATTATGAAATATATTTAATTATAATTTATTTTATATACTTTATATTCTTTCTTGAATGGTTAATTTTGGACAATGAATCTCATCTTGTCGTGGAGACGGTAGGTCGTACGTATGTACGGGCGACGATATCATTGAACTAATTGTTAAATGGTATAGAATTAGAAGGTACATTAATTATACAGAATAATTATAATGTTATATTCATTATTTAAATCCATTATACGCATCTAAATTATGTATTTTTGAATAATAAATTACGCCACATTGTTGAGATGATAAGTAGTACATACACACGTATAGTGATATTGTTATTCATAGGATCGATAAAATGAGGTATAAGGATGTCACATAATTATAATAACATATCATTATATATAATATACTGTATTTATTACCTTATTATGAGAAAAAAAATCAATAGGAAGTAGAAGAAAAAATGTTTTTGAAACAGGTTATAAAACAATTTCATTTTTTCAAGTATATCATTTTGATTTGCACAAAAGGTCTCCCTAGGATGGATTTCTAGCCAAATCATGGCCTCTAGAAGGAACATATAGATTTTGATAGATTATTTTAACAGTTATTGGTTGAGTAAAAGGGATTTAAAGGTGTGAGTAAGTGGGTATGGGTGGTTCCCTTTTATATGATGGAGGAGGGGAACATTAGGAATGTACTGAAATATTAATTTATTATAAATTGATTTTCTATTTATAATGGTCCCAAAATAATATATTTTGAAGTTAATATTAGTATGGGTAGAAATATTATCAAAAAATAATATTTATACAACTTTTCTATTTTATTTTAAACCTTATAATTTTAATTTATTCTTATTTAGTCTATTTAATTTATCTTGTGGTAATAATATTCTAAATATAAAATGGTTATAAATATATACTTATGTGTTTTATATATTCCTTAATTTGATACTTTATAAAATTTTACACCATATAATTTTCAATTTTTAATTTTAAAATATTTTTTTGATTTTTAACTAATTTAATAAAATATTATATTTATAAAATATAAATAGTGTCAATTTTGACACTATTCATTTATTTGTCTTCAAATTAAATCCACAGAGAAGATAAATTTAAAAAAATAATTTATACACTCCAAACATGTCATAGTCACATAGAAAATTCATAGATATCATTAATTAGTTCATATGATATTCATTTTAATATTTTAATACCATTTATTTGGTATTTCTATCAATAAAATAAATTCTACATCATTATTGTGTCATTATTAGTGGTAATGTTTTAATATATAAAAATTATAAATAAATTCACATGATGTAGATAATCTTTTTATTTTTCTAGAAACTATTTATTTTATAATTTTAATCATGTTTATCACTATATTAAAATTATTATACTTATAACATATATGAGAGTGACATGTTGTCACCTTATTTTCTAAATTACAATCAAATCAATTTCATGGAAAAATGTCCATAAAAATCAATTTAAACACATAGGTGATATTTTTCGACTTTAATTCATACAAAATGATTTTTTCAGGCCTGGGGGTAATTTTATTATCTTTATCATGTTGTTAGTTACCCTAATTTACCTGATTTACCTTTAACTATAGTAAATAAAAATTACCGTAGTTACTATTCATAATATCCGAAAAATTTAAAGTAACCAATTAACATAATTTGGACCCACTGATTCAAAATATGGGACTTATTTTTCATAATTCAAAATAGATTATTAACCGAAATTAATTTGAAATTAATTTCCATTTTCAAAAACCATAAAGCGGGTTTTAAAGAAGTAAAAACGTCTTAAAAGAATGTCATGTGTTTATGTCCAATTTAAATGCAAAATTACTTCCAATGAAAAATATTATATTAAAAGATAAGAAAAAAATATGATTAAACTTTAAACCAATTAAAAATATAATCTAACTATATAAATAAATTATATAAAAAGGTAGTTTGTAATTAAAATGCTGTATTATTCACTATTCATTAAAATATTTATTTTTTGGAAAAAATATCCCAAAATCAACCAAACTAAATTTTTATATCCTTATTACAAATAAGAAGTTTATTTTGTCAAATAAAATATACAAAAGTGCTAAAACAAGATTTAAATGGGTGTTCCATCCAAAGGCGACAAAATCACATTTTTTTAAAGACTTGTTTTATCTGAAAATTTGAATTTTTTCTTATATAAGGTCGATAGAATAAATAAGATGAATTTTGAAGTTTAATAAAATTAAAAATTGTGTTAATAATATTTCTAATGGAATGTTTATATCTGATTAAATAATAATATTTTGATAATATATCAATGTGTAGTGAAACTCAGTATTGCGTACAACGCAAGCTATCGAGGAAGGTCGTTATTGCATGTAATGCATGCTAAGAATATTTTTGTGTATTCTGAAAGATAATAAGGCGTTTTTTATATCTTAAGATAACATAAGACATCAATGAAAATAAAAATAAACTATCTCATAAAATCTGGGGGTGTTATATTCTACCCCATTAAAATGAATTTCAACCTCAAAATTCATTGGGGTTATTAAAGGTTTACTACTTGAAAGATTATTTCATGGAAACCAACAATGTAAAAAGGAATAATAAAACCTAATTTTAAATTTTTTTTTTGGATAAATAATTTTTACCCAAAGTAACTCATCACTGGGTTTTCACATAGGAAACAATTGGTGGGATGTGAAATCATGGATATACAAGAGAAATATAACCATCAAGATCTGATGGATAGTGATAGAGAATAAGGATTGGAGAAAATTAACTACCATAAATCCATAAATATGTGATTATTTAAAGTTCCATATGATTCATTAGAAAAAATGGTACTAGGATTACATTTTTTGGATTTCAAGAACCATTTACTAAAGATAAACAATTTTGTAAGAGAATAAATACTTACTTTATTTTGGTACAATATCACCATTGTTTGTGCGTTGAAATTATTTTACTTTTTCTAATATATAATTAAATGAAGATTAAATTTTCATTATTTAAGATTTATTATTTCATGAGATTGAATAATAAGTTATTTCATATCTCTCAATAAAAAGGTCAGTACAGGTAATTAAATATGCATAATTCCAGCTATAATGATTTAATATATTGATCTAAAAAAAATTAAACCGGAGTACAAATAATACTATACATAAATGGATAGCCTTAAAATCCTTCCAATAATTGAAAATATTAAACTTTAGAAAAATTGAACAAAATTGACCTGACATTTATCTCCCATATCTCATAAGGTAGTTATTAGTTATCACATTTCAAACACGTGAATACATTAATCATGTATTCTCTTAAAACATTGTAATAATATGAATTACCATGGAAACATAGGGAAAAAATTCTTATGTAAAAATTAACTGTCTCTACATAAAAAAAAATACCAAAAATTGTGTATACTCATACTATGATATCACATTTTCATTATATCAGACCTGAGGTCATTAATACTATCTAAAAATTCATTATCTTGTTATCCCATCATTATCCACATATCATATGTTTTCCAATAATATCTGAATAACATTTCAGGCTTACCAGTAGCATTCAACATATACATTCAAATAACTTAAGAAAATGAGTAGTGTAACAATACTTATATGTTTCTTTATTCCATAGTACCACGAAATGAATTATACAATATTATTCTTGATAAACATTAAATCATTCCACTCTCTTCTTAAAACGTCGATCAAGATTCATTATTTTATTCCTTAACACATCTTTCATATCATACATCATTTGTTGTATTTTAATAATAAGGAACATAAATACAAACCATGTGACCATGATGACACTCTTAATGAGATTTTACTTTAGGGCATCGATTTTAATAATTCCTATATATTAAACATTTAAAACATTTAACCATCATTGATGTCTTAACAATATCATTATCTTTACCCATTGTGTATACTAGACCACTTTATTTGACATTACTGGTTTGTGTCCTTCTTTTCCACACCCAAATCATCCTCAGGTTCATTCAAAACATTTCCCATCAAACCCATTACTACATGATTTATATGAGTAAAATTGAACTTCATTTCGTCTATGATCACCATTAAACTCCATCATTATTTTATTAGTTGGGTCAAGAAACTCACCAAAGTTGAGATTATTTATCATATTCTGATATTTAGGATTAGGAATAGTAACAAGGTTTCCTCTTCCATCTCCCATTAAATTTCGTTTCTCATGAAGAATATCATTCCATTTTCTATCATATTCTTTATTAACATGAATCGTCCTATTTCCATCCATTTTCTAAAACCCAAAAAGAATAGTGTGAGAAGCAAAAATCATACATGGAAAACAATATAACCAAGTAGGTGTACTTTAAATCTCTAACATATTAGGTTTAATCCTCTATTATTCATGATCATGACCACAATTCTAGCACTATAACCAATAGTTAGACTTACCCTTAGAGACATCCCTAGACATACCTTAGAAATATCTCTAGGGATCTCACTAATGTTTTCATATCCTAGTTTCCAAATATTAACTAAACCTTCACTCAGATACCAACTATAATGTCCCATATATTACATGAAGATTTTACTTCAACGTTGAATAATATTTATTACATAACATAAAAAACCTTTCCAATAATAAATAGGTTTAGTGTCTTTAGAAACTGGGAAATATAAACAATTGGTTCATAAAAAATAAACATTATGTCACCCTTATTTCTTGAAAACTAGACATCCTGTTGACGTATCTTACTTAATACCATTCATCATGTCCTAGGGAAATGGAAATTATTATAGGATGAGCTCAAATGATCCATAAGGGTAAACAAGGTAAATATCAATCATATCATAATTATAAGAACATATCATTTGGAAATCATATCCTGTATATAAAAGATCAGAATATATTGTCATGGGATAAATAATAAAAGTGAAATTTAATCCCAATATTCATAACATAAAACTTTTAATTTTGTCTATACACAAATAAACATCTAAAATGACTTCATATTAGTAGAGGCTCATTTCCAAGACCATCATAGTGTACCAAGTCCATTACTGAACTGAGATCACTACTAGTTACAACCCTGTATTACTAAACAAGATTTAATTTTGCTTCCAGTCATGTATTTCTCATGAGATACAAATCATTACCCATGAAATTGGAGGGATATATAGGTCCCACCCATTTGATAATGAAATAATTATTAAATGTTTTACAAAAAACATAAATCATTCATCATAGCATAACCCATGAAATAAAATGGGCTTCTTAAACATCATTCCATCATAACAATATCCATATAAAATAACATTACATAATTAACACAATAAAATAATATTAATAATAGGTATGTAATCATAACCTTATATAAAGAGTTTTATCTTATATGGACTGTAATTTTGATAAAACGCTTGAACTTAATTATTAAGGAAAATATCCTTTCTTCAAAAAAAAATTTTCTATTCTCAAAATTCCAAGAAATTTTATAAAAATAATTTATTTCAAAATAAACATGGAATCGTGTAGATAAATCTTGATCGAAATAAGCCATTATGAATACGTAAAAATACTTTCATGTTATATAAGTTATAAAAATCATCTTCTTGTACTCTTGATGGAAAATTCAAAAAGTACATCGTAAGGAAAAAATAAGAAAGATTCATTCCATACCATTTAAAAAAATTTACCAATGGTTAAAAATAATATTAAAAAGTAGTATAAGAATAGAAATAATATTACATATTTGTGAAACATTGATGTGGATGGTAAATATCCCCCATTAAATACTTATGAATGAACAGTCTCAGATAATAATGGGACTGGAAAATTATGTCGTACCTATTTATAATCAGTTAAAACATATTACTCATAAAATAAAGAAAAATATATCAATATTTAAATATCATAACCTTCTTAATAATAATAATAAATACATCCATGGTTAACATAAACACCATACAAAATAATTATATGGTGTATAAGGTATATGTCCCACAGAAATAAAAGTGAGGAAAAATAATCACTTACCATATGTCTAATTGCTTTTATATTTATCTGAAACTATTGTATAGTTGGTTCAAACATATTATTAACTTGTAATAGACCCATAATAATATTTATTAGATCATATATGATTCACTTATTACTTTATAGTAACCTTTTTATTTATCAATTCTATGTCAAACCAATGATTTGGGTAATAATATTTTTATTTAAAGCATCACTAGTGGAAATACGGGATTTAACGTCGATGTAATAACATTAGTTTTTTATAAACCATCACCAATAGTATTTGAGGGAAATTTATGGCATTGGTTTTTAGTAAAACTGAAGCCAATAACAATTATTTGATGATATTACACATCGGTTTTTTGAAAACTTGCGCGAAAAATAAAAAAAATTGGCTTCCATTTTGAAGAAAACCGATGCCAAAAATAAAAAAAAATCTTTTTGTAGTCGGTTTTAAAGAAAAATTATTCCCTAAATTGATGTTTTGGTGTCGGTTTTCTCCAAAACCGAAACCAAAACATAGAATCCTATTTATTTCCAGTGTTGGTTTTTGTAAAAATTGATACTGAAAATAAAAATAAGGGATTATTTGCATTGGTTATTCTCAAAAACTGATACCAAATGATTTTAATTAATTTTTGGCGTTGGTTTTTAAAAAATGTGATGCCCAAAGTATTTTAAAATTAATCGGGGTGGTGAAATGCTCATTTTCTTGGAATGTCGAAATCAAAACCTGTTGCAGCACCTTGGACTCCCGACATCCTTCGATGAACTATTTGTGATCTTGGAAGGCCATTGATGACAGTTTTGTTCCGTTTTAGTAATTTTCGGTTTACATTCTTCGTTTTTATCTCTTGTTTTATCTTCCATTTTTTATTTCTTCTTCTATAACCCTATTTTACGCGACTTTCAATTTTTGTTCAATTTTAGTGGCTGTTTATCCTTATTTTCGGTTTTGTATTATCATTGTTGGTATAGATTTTGTAGTGTTTGTTTTTGATGTCATTATACCGAAAAAAATTTGGATAGAGGATCTCCATTCAGGTTGAACTTCAAATTTTTTAAGTTTTTTTATTTGTTAGATGAATCATTTATCATTCAATTTGGTTATTGATTTGCTTTAATTATTAGTTTATATTTTATTTTAATTGTGTTAGGACTTGGATAAATATTCTTTCAAAAAAATTGTTAAATATCCTGTCAACAAATTGTATATTTTTACATTGACTCCAATCAAATTTCACCTAATACACTTACTGCATCCTTTAAATTAATGCACTCATCAATTCTTTTGACACATGAAACATCGAAATAATGAAACAACAATGTAGGTTGAACTAATAAATATTATAATAATTGAATTATAATTAAATTATAATATCAATATAACACACATGTATATAATATGAAAATAAAATGTCTACTGTTTGTAAATGTGTTTCATATATGATATTTTCTATCTGATTATCAATAGTTATTATTAAATGTTTTTTTGATTACAAAGTATCTAATAGATATTTAAATGTTAATATATTTTAATATATTCAACAAATATATTTTGATATCAGGTATTTAATGGAATGTAATTTGATTCATCTACGAAAAACCACAAGTGAATATGAAAAAGGAGTTGATAATTTTTTGGAATTCGCTAAACGAAATCTTCAAAAAAAATTATTTGATTTTCTGTCCATGTGTCAAGTGTGTAAATATGAGAAAGTTAAACTCCATATGAATCAAGGATCATCTATTTGTTATGGTTTTAGCCTCAATTATACACATTGTATCTGGCATGGTGAAGGAACTTAATATTCAACATCCAATGTTGATGTCAATATTCATAATGGGGCAGAGGATCGTATTGAAGAATTAATTTATGATTTATGTGTTGAAACCATCGAAAAAACACCAACTATTGAACGATTTTTTGGAGATTATGAGAAACCATTATTCTAAGGATGCATTAAATATACAGTGTTATCAATAGTTTTGAGATTAGTAAACTTAAAAGAAAAAAATGGGTGGAGTGATAAAAGTTTCTCTAGTTTACTTGAGATTTTAAAAGAGATACTCCAAGAAGGAAACATGCTTCCAGATTCTAATTATGAGGAAAATAAAATATTATTCCCAATGGGATTGGGGTATAAAAAGATACATGCTTTCCCCAATGATTGTGTACTGTATAGGAAATAAAATAAATATTTATCAAGTTGTACTACATGTGGGACATAACACTATAATATAGATGGGAAATTCACCTCAGATTAATTCTCAGGTGATGTCATCTAACGTCATGAAAAATCAATTTTGTACTTTCCAATGATATCATCCAATATTTTTTGCATAAAATTATGATAATTCAATTCTGATTCATTTTTAGGTACTAGAATCAAAACACATGCTAAAGTAATTTGGTACCTTCCAATAATTTCTCGTTTGAAGCATCTATTTGTAAATTCAATTTATGCAAAAAGGTTAAGAATGCATTCATATGAGTATATCTCTGATGGTAACATATGTCACCCTACCAATTCACCAAAGTGGAAGTGTTTTGATAAAAAATTTCATGATTTTGGAAGTGAAGTTAGAAATATTAGAATGGGATTGTGTACTGATAGAATGAATTAATATCGGAGCTTTAGTAGCCAACATAGTTTATGGCCTGTTTTGCTGGTAGTTTACAACTTGTCCCCACATCTATGTATGATGAAAAAAATATGTTCTGACGATCTTGATGAATTCTAGAAAAAAACAACTGGGAAATGATATTGATGTGTATCTTTCACCATTGATTAATGATTTGATACTGCTTTGGGAGGAAGGTGTTAAAGTTTTCAATGCATACAAGAAATATTATTTTCTTTTCAGTGTTGTGATAATGTTCACTACAAAATAATTTCCTTCATAAGGAAACTTATCTGGATATAGTGTTAAGTGACATAAATCATGTCCAATTTGTGAAGAAAAAACTTCATATTATCAACTGAAAAATGGAAGAAAGATAGTGTACATGGAACATCAAAGTTTTTTGCGAATTGATCATCCTTATCGTAGATTGAAAAAATCATTTAATAGTTTACAAGAATAAAACCTTCCCCCTTGACCATTGTCAATTGAATAATACTATGATAGGGTGATATAAATTTATTAGACATTTGGAAAGAGAAGAAGTTATGGTTTTCAAAAACATATCTGGAAGAAGCAGTCTATTTTTTTAAAACTGCCTTATTATAGATTTTTAAAGATAAAACGTAACATTGATGTTATGCATGTTGAGAAAAACATATGTGAATGTTTGATTGCTACTTTGTTAGACATAAAATAAAAGAAAAAATATGTATTGTATGCTAGATTGGACTTGTTATTAATGAGAATACATATGGAGTTTGCTCCCACTGTGAAAGGAAATAGAACATATTTACCTCCGGATTGTCACACATTAAGTAAGATTGAAAAGATGAATTTTTGTCAGTGTCTTCATGGTATTAATGTACCCAATGGTTTTTCTTCAAATGTAAATAATTTTGTGTCATTAAAGTATTTTAAATTAATAGGTATGAAATCTAATGATAGCCATGTGTTGATGTAACAACTTTTACTTATAGCAGTGCTTGGTATATTGTTGAAAGCTGTCAAAAATACTATCATTAGGTTATGTAATTTCTTCCAATCCATTTATAGAAAAGTCTTCAATCCAAATTTTTTATATGTGTTTGAGAATAAAGAAACTCTTATTCTTTTTCAACTATAAATGTATTTTTCACAAACATTTTTTGATATAATGGTTCATCTGATGATTCATCTGGTGTGTGAGATAAGAATATGTGGGCCTGTTTATTTAAGTTGGATGTATCCTTTTGAAAGATATATAAATTTTTTGAAAGGATATGTTAAAAATCCCTATCAACAGAGGATTCTATTGTTCAAAAATATGTATTAGAAGAGGTGATTGAGTTCTGTACTGATTATTTAAATGAGGTGGAGCATATTGGTCTCCCAGTGTCTCAACATATGAATGTTTATTGTGAAGGTAGAGGGGTTAGAGGCTTAATGGTAAAGTTCATTCGACCTGATGAAGTGATGCAACCACATTTATACATTTTGAACAACACAGAAGAGGTTCAATCATATACATCCTCACATATTGCTAAATTAAAGTTACGATATCAGAAAAGAAACGAAAAGTGGTTGATGATTGAGCATAAGAAGACATTTGTTTCATGGTTTAAAGAGAAATTCATCCTAGATATATCTGCATCATAAATATTGAAGTGGTTAGCAGGGGGACCATATTTTAATGTGATCACATGGTCTGGTTTTGATATCAATGGCTACATATTTTACACAAAAAACCTGGATGACAAGAGTACCTTTCAAAATAGTGGTGTGATGGTTCTCACTGTAGATGTGCATTTATCGAGCGCCAAAGATAAAAATCCAATTTTTGCATCAATGTCATGTTTTGGAGATATTGAAGACATATGGTAAATTGATTTTATTATGTTTTGAGTCATTATTTTTAAGTGTAATTGGGTTAATAGTAATAGTGGTGTGAAACATGATGAATATGTGTTTAAACTGGTCTATTTGAAAAGATTTAATTACAATGAGGAACCATTTATCCTGGAAACACTTTCAAAACAAGTATTTTATGTCATTGATCTGTCAAATGACCATTGGTAAGTTTTTTTGTAAGGAAAAAGATACCATTTGGGTGACGAGGATGATTTGATGATGTTAGTGATTTACATTAGCCTTATTCATCTATTACGCAATTTCTAGATGATGACATTGTGTATAAGACATACATAGTGCATGCAGTACATACTGGTCATGATGAAGGAATGTGGGAAAATAATAAATTAGTCTCCTAATTTTTATGGTCATTCTTTATATTTTTTTTCCATTTTTGAAACTTACAAATACATGCCACTTTTTTAACTTTTTTTGTCTTCATTATTTCTAATTATTCATTTTTCTAATGATATGTAGGTACACAAAATTTCATTAAACTTTATTGTAGAAATGTCAGATATAGATTTAGAGGAGCAGTTACCGAGGAATATCTATTTTGACATATTACTAAATATTCAATAATATAATTATTTAATGAAATGAAATTATTAATTTACAAAAAAAAATTGCAGGACTACTGATGCATCCTCTGTGGAGGAGACTTCTCTTGTTACTACTCAAAAAAACTGTTCCCAAGATGGTAAATGTGGTATTACACATTTACCAAAACTATCACATTCTCGTGATGATGACAATGTATACATCCTTTTTTATTATCATAATAATGCAGTTTTCCCAAATGTAGTTCAGTTTGTCAGTTATATAGTGATGGAGAGCTGTTGCAGGATTAATATTTTATATCCTGATTGGAAGTCAGTGGACAGGACGGCAAAGGAGCAGCTTTGGGAGGTCGTGACAGTAAAATATCTTTATTTATTTATTTTTTCCCATTTTTTGAATATTATATATTTTAAATGAAATATTTAATTTTTTAAATTACATATGTAATTCAAATTTGAGGAAATCAAAGAAATTAATAAAAAAATCTCTCTTTAGCGGCGGTTTGATAGAGAGATTTTAAAACCAAACTGAAAAGAAATTATGTTTTTGGAAAGAGATGGTTTGAAAGCCCATGTCTCAAGTATCCATATATATATATGAAGAAACATGGAAGTAATATGTTGACAATCATCAGGAAGGGAAATTTAAGGTATGGTAATTGTTTTATATTTTAAAATTTATGCTATATTTTTCATATTAGTTAGTAGTTTATTTTTATATAATAGGCCTCCAAGAGATCTCATCAGGAGATCCTGTTGAGAAACATATACCTTCATACTTTATCACATGGAGGGTATTCGTATTTGGAGTAGAAAATGATTGATGAAAAATTTGAAGCATTAAGTTCTCAATCACGTAGTGGTTCAGAATAGGTCTAGTTTGGTCCTCCATCACCTCCCACTCTCCCTGAGAAATGGAAATGATCAAGAAGAAGAAAAAATGAACAGTATCTTATTGAGCAATCTCATCAACTGGATGATATAATTCTAAGTAAATATTATTTACTTTTTAACAATTTTTCAATTTTATAATTTATAAACACTAATATAACTTTTTAATTTTTCATTTCATGAAGATTTTCAGAAGAAAGTGACACATGGCTCTTTTATCCCCAAGGGTAGGATGGACATCCTAGCCACTGCTTTGGGAAAGGAAGAACACCTCGGCCGTGTTAGAGGATACTAGGCGGGTGTTAGTATTCCGAAGGTTTTTGGTAAGAGTAAGAAATCAAGAGACACGGAAATAGAATCCTTAAAAGAAGGGATGAAAGATATAAAATAGTCTATGGGTGATCAAATTCAAGCAGCAGTGTAGAATGCTTTATTAGAACACTTGGAAATACAGTCATAGTCTGTGTAGCCTTCCCAGGTATATTATTTATTTGTCGTCAAATTTTCTATTTTATAAATTATAATTACTAATATAATTTTTTCAATTTTCAGCCTTCCAAATTTGCTCACCAAGACTACCCTGTCCCATCTGCTTACCCTTCCCCCTCTGCACAGCCTTCCAAGTTAAATTATTTATTTTTCATCAATTTTTCTATTTTATAAATTATAAACACTAATATAAATTTTTCATTTTTCAGCATTCTCAGCCAACTCACCCAGACTACCCTAACCCATCTGCTTACCCTCCCCGTCTGTGCAGCATTCTGAGGTATATTATTTATTTGTCATCAATTTTTCTATTTTATAAATTATAAACACTAATATAACTTTTTCATTTTTCAGCATTCTCAGCCTTCTCACCCGGACTACAATGCCCCATCTGCTTACCCAACCCTGTTTGCGCAACCTATCGAGGTCTAATATTTTATTTTAATCAATTTTTATATTTTATAAATTTTAAACACTAATATACCTTTTCCATTTTTCTACCTTCTTAGCCTACTCACCCTGACTACCCTACCCCACCTGCTTACTTTGAGCCTCCACCTCCTCTCTCCGATCAAGCCTTATATTGTGAGTTGTTTGCAAGAGATCCTCATGTACATATTGTTGCGTTAGGATAGATGCATTTTTTGGGGGACTCGATACATCATCAGCCTATGTAGATAGATCAGGTTAGAGTATCAATACTTGTTATTATAGATCCTACTACTCTACTACCATTTCCTACTGTGGAGATCACCAGTGTTGGGGAATGTATGAGCCATTTTTTATTTTGTCCAACTTCCCTCCTTTGTTATATTTCACATGAGGTATGAATTTTTTTAATATTAATTAAAAATGATTCAAAATTACTTATAATGTTTGATGACATTTAACTTATATAGGAATATCTGAAAGAAAAAGAAACTCCACAAATGCAACAAAATGTTCAGGAATAGTTGGCTGTAGATACTCCTAATAATTCTTATGGGTTGAAAAGATTATCGTAGTCCTCTTCTTCCTTGAATTTTATCTATGAGTTTTGGATGATGCCCGATATATGTGGAAGAAATTATAGATTGACATTAATGAAAGATGATGTCATGAATTTAGTTAATCTTGATGTGATCGGGCTTAGTGTGGTGTAGTTATTTTCTATGTAAGTAAATTGATGTTTGAATTGATATTTATTTAATAAAATATTGTTTTGTCATTGACTAACTATATTTTGTTTGAAATTTGGTATTTACACAAGATTCTAATACAAAATGATAATAAAGGAATTTACAGCTTTGTAGATCCAGAGTATATCTCCTTGGAAGTCAAACATGTGAAAAATAATG
This sequence comes from Viscum album, assembly GCA_963277665.1. Classification (NCBI taxonomy): domain Eukaryota; kingdom Viridiplantae; phylum Streptophyta; class Magnoliopsida; order Santalales; family Viscaceae; genus Viscum; species Viscum album. The sequence goes on along the minus strand of OY728141.1, from coordinate 640,632,322 downwards.
AAAGAGTTCAATATGTATCCGAGAGATTATCACAGACAGAGATTCAGTGCTGGTTTTTTCCATTTCTTGATAAGTAAGAACATCAACATAATTATGAACTAATGAAAATTATAATGTCATTAATTCTGAACATTTTGTATTGTAGGAAGCATTATATGTTAGGCGTATTTTTCCCAAATGAATGTACCTTATATTGCTTTTGATATTTATTAGGAACAGTGCGTAAACCAATTTTCACCTTATTAAATAGGTAAGTTTTTTTATTTTTTATAAGCTCATTATATATAATTTTAATTCAATAGATATTTTTTATGAGTTAATATATAAAAAAATACAGTTCATGGTAACATTTTGACAAGGAATACATGTCAGAAAAGAAACCAACTAAAATCAAATATGTGGAATTACAGGTAATTAGTTTTCATTATTTTTGTTATATATTGGTTTTTATTATTAGATAAATGTTTTATAACTGTAGTGTCATCGTGAAAATAGACATGTTGAATGTGGTTATTATATTCTACGATTCATGTACAAGATAATCACAATTGGGGAAACTACTGATTTTTATAAGGTTATTTGTATTAATTTTTTTATATATTTTCTTCCATATTATTCTATTTATTAATTTCATATCATTAAATATTACTTTAGGCATTCAATCATTCACAATCTTATTTCCAATCTGATATGACCCATATTCAATCTACTTTTCCAAACTATTTGTTATGTCTGATTAAGATTTGAGGTATGTATATTCTAATATTTATAAATAATAATACATATGGGTTGAAAAACAAACTCCTTTGATATATTATGTGTTTGAACCTACTAATAATAAAATGAATTCTTCAACAATAACCAACAATGAGCATGCCATAAATTTTAGGTATGTTTATTTTAATTCTACATTATTTTGAATGTGTAATATTTTGAATTTTCAAAAAAAATTAACTTGCAGCACCAGTTTTTTTATTTATTCTTAGTATATGAAAGCATAAATAATCAATAAACCATGTGATTAGAGGCTATGTACAATTGAATCTGACATGAAATAATGTTGTACCTATATCAACTCTATGCCAAAAGGATAAAAAAGACATTAGAAGTGACCAAGAACAATCCAAATGTGCATTAATCATATTACATGGTATCCTTAAGGCATTGAGTATTGAGTCGGACCACAATGATGACTACTGAACATGTACTTGATATCTACACGGAATCAATTTCTTGTATCGTACTTGGTATCCATAATGAATTGAATTTTAGGTCTAGCCACATGACTATAATAAGTACATCATAAACATTTAGGTCTCTTATGTGACTATGCAATATATTTATCTAATTTTTTATGATATTTATTGATGCATTGATCTTTAACTGGAATCCATGTAAATTTTTCAGTAACTCAAATGTATTGTCTTTGGTATCAAAGAACAGTTGGGCGGTGCGAGAACTATAAATACTAAATTCATGGGACTTTCAAATGTCATAAAATATTTTTAATTCATTGATTCCAGGTACGTGTATTTTAATTTTACTTTATAATAACAGTGTATAGATAATTCTTTGGATTAACTATATAGAATCATTTATGTTATAGGAGAAATTGGATGATAAATACTGTTTGATTGTTTTTGTATATTGGGTTACTTTTACAGGGGTTTCAATTTTTTTGGAATTTTAATTTTAATTATTTTATAAAAAAATTTAATTATGGCGCAGGTTATTTGAAAAACCGACGCCAAATTTTTTTAAAAAGAAATTGAATTTGGGTGTCATTTTTATCTAAAACCGACACCGAAAACATGTTCGACCTTGTTTTTAGCGATGGTTTTAGATAAAACGGATGCCTAAAAGCCTGTATAAATTCTATTTTTGCGTCGGTTTTATATAAAACCAACTCCGAAAATCATTTTTTTACATCACCTTTATAGACGTCGGTTTAAAACTCACGTCAAAAATAAAAAATCTGACATTAATTTTTGTTTTTGCACTACTGTATGTATTTTGACTTGTTATTATTGATAATATTACATAACTCATGATTTAATCACTTCAGAATTTAACATTTTATTCATATATCATATATATTTAGAATATAATATATTTAATAGATATATAAATGGTATGGAAGACATCATACATATGGAGACGGTATACCATACGCACACATGAAGTATGTTTCTGGTTCCTTATTGAATTGAATGGAAGCAAGTAAATATCATATATACATCAATCTAGTAGAATTATTATGTCCTATATTTCATGATTATTTATTATATATACTTTATAATCATTCTTTAATGGTTAATTGTGGAGAATGAATCTCATCACATCGTTGACACGGAAGGTTGTGCGTACGCACGAGCGACGAAATCATTCACTTAATGGTAAAATGGTATAGAATTGGATGGTATATTAATTATATAGAATAACTATATTTTTATATAAATTTTTTAAATCCATTATACTCATCATTATACCCATTCAAATTAGGTATTTTCTAATAAAAAATTACACCACGGTGTGGGGATGGTAAGTCGTACGTACACACGCAATGTGATATTTTTATTCATAAGATAGATAAAAAGAGGTATAAGGTTATCCAGTAATTATAATAACATATTATAATGTATAATATACATGATTTATTACTTTATTTTGAGAACAAAAAAATAAGAGGATGTAGAAGCATAAAATAATTTTGAAAGAGGTGATAAAACAATTACATTTTTTTCAAGTATCTCTTTTTGATTGGCACAAAAGGTATCCCTATGATATCATTATGCTCACAGTGTTGCCTCTATAAGGAAGATAGGTATTTTGGGATACTATTTGAGGATATATTTTTTGAGAAAATGGTTTCAATTGTGTGATTAAGTTGGAAAGGTGGTTCCCTTTTATTAGAGGGAGCATAGGAACTTTACAAATGTCTTGAAATATTAATTTATTATAAATTGATTTTCTAATTATAATATATTTAAACTCATTTATTTATAAAATAATATGTGTATGGGTCAAAATTATATCAACTAATAAAATTTATACATATTTATATATGATTTTAAACCTTATCATTTTCATTTACCCTTATTTAATATATTTAATTTTATTAGTGCTAATAATATTCTAAATTTTAAATGGTTATAAAAATTTATTTATGTGTCATTATCATTCAATAATTGGATAATTTATTAAATTATATATCATATAATTTTAACTCTATAATTTTAAAATATTTTTTTTATTTGTAAATAATTTAATAATATGTTATTTTTTTAAAATTCAATAGTGTCAATTTTGACATTATTCATTTATTTGAATTTAAATTAAATCCACACTGAAGATAAATTCGTTCCACAATATTTCATACATTCAAAACATGTTATAGTCACCTAGAAAATTCGTGTATCACATTAATTAGTTTTTATGATATTTATTTAAATATTTTTAAAACTGTCTATTTGATATTTCTATCAATAAAATAATTTCTACATCACTATTATGTCATCATTAATGGTAATTATCTGATCTCTAAAAATTATAAATATATTCAAATTATGTAGATAATTTAATTATCATTATAGATTCTATTTATTTTCTATGTTTTTTCATTTTTATCACTATATTAAAATTATTATACTTATATGTTATATGGGAGGGGCTTGTTGTAACCTTCTTTTGTTTTAATTATAATAACATCACAATAATGAAAAAAATTTCATTAAATGAATCAATTCATACAGATATGTGATATTGGTATACTTTAATTTGATCAACATGATTTTTTCAGGTGTTTGGGTAATTTTATTACTTTATCTTATTATTAGTTACCCAAATTTACCTGATTTACCTTTAAGTGTGGTAAACAAAAATTACAGTAGTTACAATTCATAATATCCAAAAATATAAAATTAACCTACTAACATAATTTTGAATCACTTATTCGAAATATGGAATCCACTTTTCATAATTCAAAACACATAATTGGTAGTAATGAATTTAAAATTAATTCTTGTTGTAAAAAACCAAAAATCATGTTGGTTAAGAAGTAAAAACATATCAAAAGATCGTCATGCGTTTATGTCCAATTTAAATGTGAAACTACATCCAATGACCAAAATTGGATTAAATTATAAAAACATAATTCAATTACACATTAAAACCAATTAAAAAGATAATCTTACTATATAAATAAATTATATGAAAAGGCTGTTTTGAATTAAAATTTAGTATTTTTCACTATTCATTAAAATTTGAATTTTATTAAAAAAAAACCAAAAATTCATCAAAAGTAAATTTTTTTGTTCCACTTACAAATAAGAAGTTTATTTTCCCAAATATTATATATAAGAGTGTTAAAAACTTGATTTAAAAAAGGTGTGTCATCAAAAGGTGACAAAACTGCATTTTTTGAAAAATAATTCTTTTTTCTGAAAAATTGAATTACTTATTATATCATGTCTAGAAAATAAAAAAAATGAATTTTAATGTTATATAAAATTAAAATTGTGGTCAATACTATTCATAAAATCTATTTTATGTCCCATTAAATAAAAATATATTATTAATATATCATGGTTTAGTGATGCTCAATATTTCTTACAACACAAGCTATCGAAGAAGGTATCTCTTGTATGAAACACAAGACAATAATAGTTTTCTGTATACTAAAATCTCATATGTTGTTGTGTATATCTCAATCTAATCGAAGACAATAATGAAATTAAAAATAAAGTATCTCATAAAAACTCGAGGCGTTACAGTTCATCTCTTGGTGTCCTCTGTGTCAATAGGTGATGGTTGAGCATTAGGTTATTGTAGGTTTTACACATCCTATAGAGGTCTTAGAGTGTAAATGGGATTGAATATCCATGGACTATATGATGTGGTTTTTTTGAATTGTTTCGGTCCATGATTTAATATTTCTGATGGTTGATAGAATTTCGATGTTGACATTTCTCATTTCCATTAGGGAGCATAATAGATTTGGGAAAGTTGGTTGTTTGAGGGATCCTTCATCTCCATGTACCCTCAATGATTGTATCTAAATAAGATGCACTATTTACTTCATGTTTTTTAGAACTACTAAAGGATGAATTTGGGACCTGTTTGTAGATGAGTACCGAATTCCACCCCTATACAAATGGGAAAACCAAGTACATTATCCACGTGTTGTAGAACATTATATGATCTCCTGTTTTGGACATTAGATAGGGCAATGTGGATCAATTATATTTGGTATAGTAAACTAATAATAAAAGATATCACTTTATTATTAGAATTATTCCATTGGAGCCCATGTGTGGGAGACCATACAAGACACTCTTTTGCTGCACTGAGAATTGTGAGGCATCCAAATTTGGTATAAAGATGATGCAGGAAATGAAAAAAAAATCAGGTGATATTCCATTTTCTGAGGACAACTCAAATATGATAGAAATTATATACATATCAACATCCTAGGCCCTTTGAGTTTGAGCATGGAGACCATTTTTTCTTGAGTGTCTCCCCACAATGAGGATTTCAGAGTTTTGGTCGACGTAGAATGTTATCCACAATATCCATTGGGGTGTTAAATATTATGTATAGGGTTTTTGATAATTATTACCACCTATCCATACCCCTATTGTTGGAGTGGGTCTATGAAGCCCTCTATGTGTCACATCTAGGGAGATATATGTATGGTCATATGCACGTCATTAACCAGGGTGAGCCAGAAATCACGGAGGTATACACCTTCACGGAGTACACAGTGGATATCAATTATTTAAAGGATATGATCCTTTAAGTAAGGTAAATTAACTTGGTTTGTGTGTTGTGGAAGCATTGGGTCATGGAAGAGAGAACTTGAGAGTAAGAGAGCATGATGTAGGTTCAGTATACCCAAAATTTTGTTAATATTGTGAATTTACAGGACAATAGTACTTGAAGGGGAGAATAATGTTGTGATATTTTTATCTAATAATACATTGAAATATATTTTTGAATATTTTATCATCCCAATGTCGAGAAACATGAGATTCCGATAATCGATGAGGCTATAATTTTATGTTTAAAAAAATATATATATATTAATATCACGTGCACTTTGTTTTCATGAAAAAAGATATGTAACTCCCAAATGGATCCTTATATCAAAAATATAAGACTATGTTTTAGTCTAAAACATGGATCTTACAATAGGTTCCACCTAAAGTTGGTTAGTAATGGTTATTCGTTTAAAGTGGTCATTATAAATAAATTTAAAAGAAAAAAATTAATAAAATAGTTTAGTTTATTATTAAATTCCATAAAAATATAATTTATTATATTTCAAAAATGTTCTATAATTTCACCAGGGTTAGCATTATAAAATTTCTAGCTATCAAAATAAAGGATTCATCATTCTTCATGGGAATATTGCATCTAAGGATGATGAGAGATAATATTGATGTGGATCGGTGGGTAGTGAATGAAGTGTGATCCCCACATCCCTAGAAAATGTGTTCTTCACCAATAATAAATCTAAATCGATGTAGGGAACATCAATTGTGTATGTATCTCTTTTGATGAAAATAATGAGAATTGATATCACATATACTTTTGATTTCTCCTCTTCACCCTTCACATGATCCCATTGAAAATTGTTTATATTATTTATTATTTATATGATATACTTCTCCGCCCATTTACCACGAATCTATAATCATTTTCCAAGAAATCATGGACAATAATATTTTCACGCTATTTATTGTGGCATTCCCTCACCTATCCTTAATGTTCTTCACTATTTTCCTAGGGGGTCATGGTTCAAATTTTCATGGTTAGTTCTAAGAATAATTGAACCACCAAATTCATTATGGTTTGGAGGAATATGAATTGATTTGCTTATTATGGATATATTGGGATGGATCATGAGTTTTCAGTGATACTCTATGGATCTGGGATCTAGAGACATGATGGGAAATGGGAGTCACAGGGAACTTGGGGGTGGGGGGGACCCTCCTTCGGTTATCTGGTTTCCAATTTATTGTCATAGGAGGTAAAAAATCAATTACTAGAGGTTATTACCACCAGTTATGGGTTGTTTATTAAGATGAAATTGGTGGTTGAAGAGGATCTCTGGATCCATAATAATGATATGTATTTTTTATAAAAATCAATTGAAAATTTTTTAGTCTAAAAACACATGGTGTGTATTCCCCTAATTGTGGTGGTAGGTTTTTTAGGAATATGTTATTGATCACATAGCGTATGGTTGTACCCACATGGTCTGTGACCTTCTCGGGAAGCCAAGACATGTTCCAGTTGGAACACTCCAATTACATTTTACAGTATGACATGTCTTGTACATCAGGAGTACATTAGCATGAGATAAACCTACGATTGGACAAGTACATGGCCAAGTACACGATCATGGTCATAATTACACGAACAAAACTAGTTCTACACAGAAAGGACCTATGTGGTTGATCCATGTTGCATTCCACCTTTACATGCCATGTATGATGAAATGTTTTCCAAGACATGTCCCAAGAAGATCATTTTTAGGGGATGTAGTGGGGTAACACACATTTTGGACCCCCATTCACACTGTGTACTTATCTCTAGGACTTATTTTTAGCATAAATTGACTATTTGAATAGTTTTTTGTTGGTAGTGAATGGTTGTAATCATTAGAGTTTAATTAGTATCAGTAGTACCCTACATAAATGGGCCATGGGTTCCCCATATTCTTTACATTGGTGTTATCGGGGTAAATTCTCCCATTTCTCACCAAGGCATGGGTTTCTAATATTATTTACATTGGTAGAGTCAGTACACCATTTAATATTATAACATATGGGTTATCTATTAATTGAGTTTTAAAACATCATTTTTGAGCTCCGACTGTGTGTGGGTCCTCCATGGAAGTTGTGGGTACCTCGGATGTAGAGTTCAGTAGAGAAGATCAGGCCCTTCCACTCTTATTTAGGCATAGTGAAACAGGTTACATAGATCAGTTCTGGGGATCCCTCATATGGCATGTGAATTGGCATGTAGTGGGACCCTACATATGGTTTCATAAGTGGTTGAGCATTATGTTTGAAATTGTTGTTGGACCATGGAGATATGGGAAGACTCATTGACTTTGGGTGGAATATGAGATAATGATCCTATTCTTCTCTCATTTGTTATTATTTATGATTATATATATATATATATTGAGTTACATTTACTTCTTGATTTGGGTTTAGATGAAGATTTTTATATCTCTTTATCGCTATCTTTTCATTTTCGGGGCATCCTATAAGGTATAAAAATACTCACCCTTGTATGTTATTTTCCTACACATGTTTTGTATTATGAACATGATGGATAAATCAGTGGTGATTATGGTATATAATATTGATATATGGGTTCATTGTCTATGTACGGTGGTCGATCATGGATATCACAAGTCAGTGATTCTCATCTTTCTTTATTTTTGTATGTTTTTAGGATGGGACTTCATTTCCAATTGGGAATGTATTTTTTCACTTTACACTTTGTTATTATTCTATTTTACTTTGATATATTCCATAGAGTGTTTTCACGTACAATTTATATCTAGATGTTATAGTATTTACATTATATTCATGTGCATTATTTCTAGGAGACGGTAGGGTGTGTGGGTTTAGGTTCATTAAAAAAGGCATCCCATTATAGTTATTCTTCATGATGCTTTTCACCAATCCTTGGCTTATTGATGGTTGGAATGGTGTTATGATTTCTTAGCCATATGCAACTTATGAGGGCCCTGATGCACTAGATAATTACATAAAATCTAATCTAGAACTAAATCTCTTCCATTTTATTTGATGATATTGTACATGAGTATTCCCTTGTGATCTATCACAATAGACCTCCTTGAGATTTATTATTACTATTTTATCCCTTTTAATAAAACTTTATTATTATCATTGAGTTACCATTATCGCATACATATCCCTTTTTCCAAATTTTATGAACTATTTTTTTAAAAAAAATTAACGCATTAAAATAGAATTTAGATAATTTATTATTGAAATATCATTGAAAAATGTATTTTTTAAGTCATTTTCTTTATAATTATATGTTTATTTAAATAATAGACTATTTTAATATATTGTTGAAGTAAAATTCTTTTTATTAGTTGAAATTATAAATATTTTATTATCAATCATAGTATATTATGTTTCATGAGGGATAATTCATTCACCTTGTTAGAAGAGTGAGGGAAAATGTGGAGAAAATATAAATATATAAAATAAATAAACCACATTATATTATTTTAATATGATTAGGGAAAAAATTATAGGCGGTGAAAAATTTTTTTGATAAAAAAATATAGCATTGAATATGAATTAAAAGCCAATATTTCATTCATAAAAATTCCAAATCAAGGATATCAATGAAAAATAAATAAAATATTTAAAATTATTGAGTTAGACTTTGGGTAAATGATCTAAATATTTTAATAGGTCACACTGTCATAATATATAAAACAAAGGCATATAAGTAAATCATAAAAATCAATAGTGAAAATTTTTAGAATAAAAATATACAAAAACAAAAAACTGTATAAATTGATATATATATAGAATGCTTTACATTTTAGAAAAAATTCCAACTTCTTTAAAAGATAAAAATATCATTTTTTATTAAATACATCTATAAAATTCTCATAATATTTATTCATACTAGTAGGTTTATAATATGGTCACTACTTTGACCATAAACCAAAACAAATGTAGTGTTTCTTTAGTTACAATACCATTATTTCCCATGGATGCAATTGAAAACAACCCTTCAAATGTAGACCAAATAAGGCCACAAAATCTATTCTATATTGGGTTGGTTTCCATTGACTCTATCTAGATAGTATAAAAACGTACCACAAAATCATCTAACACAATATCATTATTGTTTCTTAATTACATGTTCTGTCACCAAAATATAAACCACTATTTGTTCCTTTATTTTTAAACATATTTGGGGAGTAACTTTAAATAAAATATAATGAAACAATTCATCATTGTTCTAGTTATTGAACCTCATGTACTATAACATTCCTAACAACATTTTAACAGTCAATGGTATAGTTATAATATGTCCCTATCTCTATTATGTTGAACTAAAAATTCTTAAAATGGTCTCAAATTCTATCATGATTTGAGTGATGATAAGTTGATAAAAATATTATTAAAAATAATAATGGAATAATATTTTAAATTATTTATTAATTTCAATAACATGGTAAAATGTAAACTATTTTATTAACAATCATTTATAATGATAACTATAAATTAAAAATAAATAAGTATGAAAATTAAAATACAAATGTGTACATGAGTGAATATATGATAAAAACTTCTTGAAATCATAGTATAAATATATAACATACTAAAAGTGAATACAATATACTAATACTGAATGGAAACACATATACAGTATTCCAACTTCATGGATAATGAATATTATAAATACAACATCTTAACATTGAATAGAAATGCATACAAATCATAATAACATATATTAAAACATACTAAGAGTACATATATTAACATTATAATAACATGTATGAAAACATAATATTTTTAATTAGAAACATATAAATATTTACTATAATATATTAATAGTTAAAAAATCATGCTATCATTGAATGAAACTATATTTTCAATTAGAAAGGAATACTAACAGGGTATACATCATGGTAACATTATATAAAACATCATATTAACTAAATAAAATGCATTGTATTGAATAATTGTTATAATATATTTAATATGAATAATTTTATAATTGTTCATTTCATGTTATATTATGGGGTTTAAACTTGTGTTTCAGATATAAAAAATGAATGAAATAACTTATTTATTAAGTAATATAAACGTATAAAAATAAAACAATAAGATTTAATTAAATCTAATATTTTTTGAAATTTAATGATATCATATAAAACATTTATCAACAAAAAAATTATGGAATGAAAATACATAAAGTTATATGAACCCTTAATATCAAGATATTTTTTGATTAAATTGAAAAATATAATGAGGTTTTAATAAAGTAATATAAATCCTTAAATTGAACATCATGTGCTAAGTAAATTGAATCTGGAAATCAGAATATCAAAATATATATTCCTATAAAAAAATTTAAAATCAATTAGAATAAAGAAATTAATTTATAAATATATTTAAATCATGGAACATTGTTGTAAAACAATAGAATAAATAATTAAAATAATAAATCTATCTTGATACATAAATAAAATCAATTTCATTTTTCTATTAATATTTTTTTTCCACCACAACAATATTCATCAATAGTATCCAAACAAATATTATTATAGTGAATTCCCCTCCATGAAGATACCACCACTCAGTGAAAATTATAATAGTAAATCTTATATTATACAAGATGTAAAAATATTAATACTTGAAATTTACAACATTAATGAAAGGATAATTTTAAATAATAGTAAATTTTATGCCAAAAACATGAATCGAAGTTCCCTATAATTGTTAATAAAAATTAGTGGGAAATGATGGATTTATGGAAAAAAACCTATAAAATTTATAAAGCTATTGATATATTTCATATTCAATATTAAATAATGTTAAATAAAGTAATCTATATATGGTTCTAAATAAAAATATTTCAAATTTTGTTTTTTACCTATAATATGAAAACATTATGAAAAAATATAATATTGGATGACCTAAGGTGGTTGGGAATCAAAAATCTTATGGTTACAAAAGTTGAACGAGATAATAAATTTTTTAAAACATTTATTTTCTATCAGATAATTTTTTTGTTCCAAAATAGCATCATAAAAATTAATAATACACAATTAAAAATTCAAATTAATTATTAATTTATATACTATAAAATATAAGAATAATTAAACAAAATATTAAGCCTGAAATCTATTAATGTCACGAACCACATTAGATATCCCTTAAAAATTATATTTAAAAAAATATATTATAATCATGTTCACTAACATTGATATTGTATTTCGGATTTATCATAGATTATGGATTTGTTGAAAACATTTTCTAGGTTTTTATTCTAAGTATAGTAGAGAAGTATAGAAGCGTCAATAAACATATTTATGGTTGATTTAAAATTTATAAATACTATGATTTATACAACTAAAGGATAGGGGAAAACATTTAAAACATGGATGAACTTAGGTAAAGAACCTATAATATTATTCCTTAGAATAACATTAGGAAATAATCAGTCAAGCAATATAACATAATTAAACCTTATAATAGGTGAAATAGATAATAAATCCATACATGTATATAAATATAGGGGTGAAAAAGAATAAAGAAGAAGTGATTTTTGTTGTTCTAATGGGAAGGAACGAGGAACCTAAATAATCCTACAAGGATAACCACTAAATGAAGTCTAAATTCAAAAGTTCATTAAGATAAATGGTGATATATTTAGATATAATAAAATATTGATGAAACACTATGGTAAGATATAAAAGGTGATAAAAAATGGATGATATGGATAGGCTGGTGGATTATGAGGTGAAATTTAGGATGGAAAAAAGAAGGATTCAAAAAATAAATGAGGTAAAACCTATATGTAAAGATTCTATATTTAATAATAATAAATAATGGATCATTATATTATAATTATAAAATAACTAATAAAAACAATGGAAGTTTATTAATTAGAAAATAAAACCTAGTGTAATTTTCTAATAATTCCAATTTTTTATATTGTACCATAGTTGTACTTCAAAATTTTAAATTATGTAAAATAAAATGTTGTCTCACTTCACATATTTTTCACATTAATTTAATAATTAAAATAAAAATATCAAATTCATAACATTAAAATACCCATAAACTCAACCAAAATCATTTAACTACATACTATTCTTTTTTTCTCATGAAATAAAAATACTAAAACTTGTAGACTACCTATAAATATTTTATTTTTATAAATATTTTGAGAATCCCTTGAAATAAAAACTAGCGAAACTTCCCAGGATATGTCAAATTATGCCACCATAATCCCACTTTATTTCTTAAAAATTGGTATATAATCAATGGTTTATTTGTAATTGGTTTCTATCAGTATCATACTGAACTCCAAATTTTTTATTTCTTAGTAGACTCAATGTTTGTATTGATTTCAGGGATGAAAATATGATACTAACTATTATTAAAATTAAGGAATGGTAAAATATTTTAAACTATGAGTAAATATAATAATGGTCATAAAATATAAAAATATATGTTAACAAATATTTATAATGGGAACTAAAAATTCAAAATAAAAATAATATATCAAAAATTAAAATATAGTGGTTTAAATTAGTGAATATACAATACTAACAATATGAAGACATATTATTTATTCCATAATTTCATTTCCACATACCAATTTCGGTTGTATCAGGTCTCATAATACACTCTTACTTTCAAAAGCTGAGTGGTGTCAAGTGACCTGAACAACTATTTTTATCACCCCATTTTATTAGAGGTAATCATATTCCACAAGTTTTGTTATTTTCTATATTATTACTCTATCATATATTTGATTCAAGTTCATTAAATCCTTCCCCCAATAAATATCAGTTACGAAATGGTTAAATTTATTATCTAATAAAAACATTAAAAAGGTCACAACACATATGAATTATAATATCTCTTACTTGATATATAAATTTGAATACACTAATGTTTAAATCACAATAATAAGGCCTTAGATAATTCATTTCTATATAGGGATTTTTTCACTCTTATGAATGGAGGAGTGATGTGTTTTGGATTTTGGATAGGACATAGTAAAATTTCCTCCAATATATCCTTGTTAACAATATCATTATACATATAATTTGGGGCCATTTAATGAGGCACATAATAAATTTTATGTTTATGTGAAAAGGACTATAGTGGTGGCTATTAATTTCATTTATTTATGACTAAGGGAATTTATTTTATGTTCGGGAAACTAATACTACATCCATGTTATTGAAAGTTACATATAATGAAATATTACGAGAAAGGCACCTAGAAAATATGTTTTGTAGGAATTATATCAAAACATCTATTTCTGATTTAATATGAAATATTATCCAAGTAAAGGTAATTTGGAAACTAATTTTAGAATATAATATTAATTCATTTTATGGAACCAGGAGGAGGATATCAACTTTAGGTTTTTAAGGAATATAGGTGGATAAAATTGACTCTAGGAATGATGGGATACCATTATGATGATATCAACTCATATAATTTGAAGAAACCAGGAGGTAAATAATGAATCGTGTTATGTTTGGGAAACTAAAAGTAGTACTAAAAATTAAATTAGGATAATGTGGGGCTTAAACATGAGTTTATTATAACACAAATTATTTATGAAAGGGCTTTCCCTTCCACAAATATTACACATAGGTGGGCATTCATTTATAAGACAAAATGTCCTACATGATTCTAGAATAATATAAAATATTTGGAAAGGATGTTTTTCTTAACAATAGTGTTTGATATCAATATAAATGATATTTTACAATGTTTTTCACCCATTTTCAAATCAAATTTAGATATAAAACATTACAAATATGGAAAAGGATAATTTAGAGAGAATTGTTTCATAAAAAAATAATGTTCCTTGTGAATGAATGAGGTCTGTAAATGATATAATTTTTTGAGGCTAGCCACTATAAATGTTTTATATGTTGGAAATCCAAATGTGAAAGTATTATATTAGACAAACCAAAAATTTATTCATGGGGATAGTACCTATAAACATTTATAAAGTATGGTCATGATATTTTTACATAGTTGTTCACCTCCCTCTTTAGCATTGTATTTGGAAACTTTTTTTAGGTACTCACCTTTAAAATATCTCTCAGAAGGGATAAATCACAATTGACGTACATTATTTATGACTGGAAATTTGACTATTCGATGTATCTTGAAATTTTTACCATGACATATATTTATAATAAAATTAATGTAAATAAAACCTAAAGGGTTTTTTGAACCTCTAACACATAAATTTTTTTCACAACCTTATGTTAATTCTGCAACCACTTCTCAATGGATGATTTTTTCATATAAGAGACAAATTATTACATGGGATTATTATCATTCTATCAAAAAAGACCACTCATCAGCATAAATTTTCATAGGTTGTTTATGTACTCTATTCAATTACTGCAAATGACATTATTGTTCCGTAATAGGATGATTACCACCAAGTAACTTTCCATTTAAGTTTCAACTAATAAATAAACTATTTAATATTTTTAGATAAAATAGAAACATGCCATCAGAACATAATCAATATATCTCTATGTAATTGATTCATATTTCATATAATTTCAATATGTACAAAAATCATCATTTATGCTAAAAAATACCTACATGAGGTGACTCCAATTTTGTTTACATAATGAAAAAATCATTTAAGATTAATATTGAGTATATAACATTAAAAAAAATGTGGGAACCATAATGGTTTAGTTTATTTAATTAATAGGTTATATAATAATATAATTTGGGTGCATTATTTATCATCACTTATAATGTTCATCTCCCCTTTTTACCCCTTATGAATACCATACTAATATCCATTCGTTATAACTAGGGAAAAGTAAACATAAGAAAGGGTGAGATCAAATGCTAAGTAAGAGTAAATAAGGGAGATAACAACTGATGGTCATACAAAAAAAATAAGATAAACATAAGGGTGTGTTATTATGATCATAATATTAAATGATCATACACACATTTTCATGGATTAAATAATAAATCATGGAATAAATATTTATCATCTGAAATACATAAACCATAAGAGTTAAAAATCATCACTAATAACCCATGAAATATGAGTTCAAGTAAAATACACAAAAGGATGACATAAAAGTGTGGAACTATCATGGGAATAAAGAAAAATTTAAATGTCAAGGTTAACTACTAGGTAAATCAAATCTTAGTGGAGTTTTTTTTATCAAAACAAGATTCACGTATCATAATAGTCCAGAAATCGCATACCTATTTTTTATATTGGATTTAGCACAATAACTCATTTCCCATAATTATCTCATGACAAATAAAAAATTAACCAATGAAAAAGAGAGATATAAAATTCAAATCCCATCTCTTACATAATAAAAACTATACATATTTTTGACATAAATTCATAAAACACACATCACGTCATCATAACATAAGAATGGGAAATGAAATAGGTTTCACAAACAGTTCATCATAGCTTAACCTATGGAAAATAAATGGGATTTATAAAATTATCATAATTATAATCATAAATCATATAAATAAATAATATATATGGTATAATATTATTATATCCCCTTTAAATGATAAATACCCTCAAAGGAATCTATCATAGAAGAAAATTTATTAAAAATATCACTTGATTACTTCTATAGAAAAATTAACATTATATTTTGAAATCATTAATTACAATTAAAATATTTATAAAATATCAAGGAAAAAATATTTGAATATAACTATGGAAGACTGTAAAATAATATTTAGAACATCTAGAAGTCATGTTGAATCAAAAAAATTTCATGATGTAATCGTTAAAACAAAAAATTATTTTCACACTTTCATTAAATTGTACTTTGTTTGGAAGAAGAAAGAAATTTTTTTTAAACCATTATATAGAAATTATAACATGGTAAACAATTTATTTAACCGATAATCGAAAAATATAAAAAAAATTATTCAAAACATTTTATAGAGAATATTAACATTTTAGAAAAATATTCCTGATGAAAGTGGATATAAAGTCAGTTTTTTGTAAAAATATTTTCTACATATTTTTAATTAAAAATGAGAGAAAATGGTAATAAAATATTAAAGTTGAGATAAATAACTAATAGAATAGAATAATTAATAATATTTTTTTATAAAATTATCATATAACTTCTTCAATGTAAATTCAAGCCAAAATAATCCAAATAAAAATGGTATTGAGGTAAAAAAAACCTTACCTCAAGCGTGGACATTATTTATAAAAGATTGAAACTAATATATAATAAATATAGATTTATTAAACATTAATTCCTTAATAATAAAGACATTAATAATTCCATATTTTGTTTATTTAAAACATTTTATCACCTTTTTTATTACTTTTTTATTAAAATCGTTGTTTTGGGTGATAATAGCATCATTTTTCAAGCATGATTTGATTTGGGAATCCGAGTCCTTATACATTGATCAAGGTATCTTAATATATATAATGTTCATAATTTAATGAAAATAATCTATATTAATTATATAAATTTTATAAATATTCAAATAAATCGGTGCAAAATAATGAATTACATCACTTCATGGAGACGGTAGTCCATACATATGCATGAGCAACGTTTCATTTTTTCAACTGATGAAATGAAATAAATGTAAATAATAATTAAAATATAAAGAAATATAATACTAAAATATTTGTATTATATATTTAGTAATTCAATTATTATAAAAATACATGTTATGCGGTGACGAAAAACAAAATGCATCCCTTCGTGGAGGTGGTAATCCCCATGTATGCACAAGAAATGTTTTATTTTATGATATGAGGGAAAATAGGTGATTAATGGTCATTAAATCATTATAATAAAAATTAATTATATTTAATATACTGAATTCATAACTTTAGAGTCGATACCATTTATTTATAAGTGGTAAATGAAGAAATAAAATTTTTAAGTACTCATATAAGAGTAATACATCTTCATTAAAAAACAACTTTTGGATTACACCATTATCAATGAAAAGGTAGTCATTTTGAAATAAAATAGAATCTAATATTTGGTGAATTAACATAATAAGGTATAACTGTAGGTCATGGAAGAAATAAAAGAGTCAAAAGGTGTTAATAATAGAAAATAAATGGAACTATTTTATAAGTGAGGGGAGGAGAACTCTTGGAAATACTTGTAGTGTTAAATTAATATAAATTAATTTTCTCATAAAAGGGGAATTAAATTGAAATATCTATAATATATTATGATAATGAACCTAAATAATTTTATCCAATAAATGTTTTATATGTTTATGTGAGTTTTACCCATATCTATTTATTTCATTCCGCCTCCCTCATTAACCCTTTTGTAAATTACCATAGCATCAATATTGTTTAACATTTAGGGCCAATAATTTAACCATAAAAATAAAATTGAACCATAAATTAAACATGGTTGATATTTTTAACCATATTTATTTCCCCTAGACAAATATAAGGTTTTTATTGATTTTAAATAATTTAAAATAATCATGTCTAATATAAATTATCATTAATGTAATTTTTGGAATGATTCATTTATATTTAACATAATTTACCCAATATAAGAATTAAATTTGAATATCGAAATTTAAAAATATAAATATTATATTATATTTATCTAAAAATTTCATGTACCACAGTAATTTACCCAAATTTCATTACTTTGAATATATTTAAAATATTTAATTTTAATTTTCTTTTAATTGAATAAATACTATTTCAGCATTTCTTAAGAATTTAAGGTAATTATTCAAACACTACAAATTAAAAATAAATTAGTATGATAAAAGGAATTATGTTTTAAATAAACATTTAAAACTAATCATAAATTCTTTTGATCCTTATAAAGAAAAATTGGAGACATTAATGTTAAGAGAGTGACATTTTGTATTTATCATTTTTATTAGAAATTTATATAATAAATGAAAAATAGAAATAAGTTGAAATTTTTAGATAACCTGGATTATAATGGTCAAACTACACTCACCCAATATTATAATTGAATGTATTGTATAAATTTTAAACACATATCCCAAAAAAATTACCTTGTTTTACCATTTTACACTTACTGAGATGATAAATATTTACTATTTTTACAATTCATAATGAAAATAAATTAGGTTAAAAATATTACATTATATTAAATATTCTGGTTATTATTATGGAATCCATTTTTTTAAATTCAATTCAATAAATTTTCATAATGTAATTATAAAAATTAACCCATTAAATGCATTAAAAAGAAATTTTCAAGAAAAAAATGGCTTCTTATGTGTAAATAGTTTTATACCAAAATCAAGAATAATATTGAATAAAATGTATTTAAATATATTATTCATAATTTAAAGGAATAATTTTTCATTTAAATCAGTTTATAATAA
Organism: Viscum album; assembly: GCA_963277665.1. Classification (NCBI taxonomy): domain Eukaryota; kingdom Viridiplantae; phylum Streptophyta; class Magnoliopsida; order Santalales; family Viscaceae; genus Viscum; species Viscum album. The sequence goes on along the minus strand of OY728141.1, from coordinate 640,613,156 downwards.
ATATAATATTTTTATATTTCTAAAACAAAGTCACAATTTTTAGTAAAATTCATTACTTTTCACTATTCAGTGTAAAATCAATATTTTTATTAAAATATCAAAATTTTATACTAATATAATTTTTATATAATTATTTATAAAATAATATCATTTTTATTGAAATAAAAAATTTAATTTCTTATAAATTCATTTTACAATAAGTGTGTATAAAAACTTGTTTTCATAAAATCATCTATATTTACCATTAAATGATTTCATATTACTTTTTTAACCATTTGATAACCAAGGAATTTATTTTATAAAAATGTAAGAAATTGTTTTTTCAAAACATATTTATCCCTATTATTAATCTCTAATCTAATGCCTATGTGATAAATATTTCAATAAGTAATAATATCTCAATAGTATAATGTGATTTTTTAAACTCATCATTTCATGCAGAGAAACTTATCAATGATATCAACTATTATAGAAAATTATTTCACCAAATATCCGAAATTTATTATCTAGGTCATATAAATATAATTTCTCCCATGAAATTCCATCACTCTGATACAAAAAATGAATACATCTCCATTTCCTTAAATCTTTGGGTTCCCATGAAACTTCTTCAAAAAATTTATTCCTCTAGAGAATGGTAACCTTGTGAGTAGTCTATTTTTGAATCAATTTATCTCAATGGTCGAAGGTTTCTACCATTTTTTATTTATAGGAAATATCATGTTATGTTGGTATGACCTATATCATCATTACATGTGAAGGATTAGTTATACACTTCCTCAAAAAAGATACTTGTAACATATCGTGAACATGGTATATATTTGTAATATGATCCAAACATTAAGATACCATCGCATTGAAATCTATAATCTAAAAAGGATTGATATATCTGGACTCATCATTCCCTTATTTCTAAATATCATGATGTTTTTCGGAATAGATATTTGTATGAATAGATTTTCACCATCCTCAAACCCAATATACCATTAATTATTTTCAGCATAAAATTTCTATTGGATTTGAGTTGTCTTTATTTGTAGTTAAATATATTTATCCATATCTTCCATCTCCTTAGAATGTTTATTTTTTAATATCTTTCTTTTTCAAACATCACCCCATCATGTTGGAGTTCAGGACTTCAATACATATAGAACTCTCTAATGATCCATATGTATGCTTGGGACAAATCTATTGTTGTAAAAATATTACAATCGAAATGTGTTGATCCCAACCATATTTAAAATAAATAGATTATGATATCAACAAATTTTATAGGGTGTGAATGATCCTGTTTGGATGACCATATATCTATGGATGATATTCGATACATAACATGATCATAGTATGTAGATCCTGCTAAATACCCCTCCAAAACATTTAGGTAAACCTATAATCATGATCAGTTACAACTATGAGTAGTATGTTTTCTAATATAACATCTTACATAATCTATATCCTGGAATTTTGATCAAGATATAAATCTTCTATGATGTAAATAAATTCTCTTAACATTATAAGCCATTCATTTACAACAGAAATTGAAATTTTTCCTTTAGAATTGATGGGGGTTGTATTGACAAAACCCATGATAATGTTATTCCATTTCCATTATGGTATTGTTATTGGTGTAACATCTCATTAGACTTATATATCTCATCAATAACATTATAACATAAAAGGAATTGAGATACTTACTCCCCAATATCCATTTTGTGTTTTTCCCATCATAAATATTTTTTCCAATATCTATGTATATTCATATATCAAAGATGAATAGTTAATGAAAAACCTTAACCATCACTGAATTTTTCATTCATCAATGATGTTACTTATGGGACACTTACTCGACCCACTAACCTTAACATTATTTATAATCATGATTTTACTCGGGAAAATAACTGACCATCTTCTATAGTTCGACATCTTCCTTCTGATTCTCTTTAATCCATACATGGATAGACGTTTGAACATTAATCAGTGAAGGATATGATTTTTCCACATTCCTTATTATTTCTAGTTCTAGATTCAATGAATCCATCAGTATTAGATCACTTTGAATCCCTATCATAGACAAACAAGAATGGTACTTCTAACTCAGAGCATCATCTACCATGTTCACCTTCCCATGGTGGTAATATATTCATCTATCACAATCTTTAGACAATTCAAACCACCTTTTGTATTTCATATTCACATAATTATGTATGAATATATACTTAAATTTTCTTGATCCATATATATATATATATCAAACCATAAACCATGGTGATAATGTCTTCATGTCATCAATGTAAAAAATTACCACTTATAATTATAAATTAGTTTTTGGGTAGTTTTTTCTCGTGTATTTTTAATTTGTGCGAGTTATATGTTTTCAACATTTGATTATGACCGTGGAAACCTATCATTTTTTAACTTGATACATCAATATATATTACAATACCTTATTCACTATAGGTTAGTGTGAGAATGTTTTATCTAACTAACCTTATCCTTATCTCTTTTAAATTATCCTTACGTTCATCAATCCACAATAACATAACTCCCTTGTCAATTTGGTTTGTTAATTATATCTCTATGATAAATATCTCGTAATGAATCAAAAAAATATAACAAACATATAAAAAATATGGGTATCAGTAACCATGTTTTCTCTATTTCAGTTTAAATTAACTTTGTATCTTTGATGTCTCCACACAAATACCTTCACATGAGATTAGATAACACAAGAATGAAACTTTATAAATAAAAAATTCTAATTGGGTAAAAATTTTATAAAATTTCTCCATCCTCAAGGTATTGATAAAAATTATCAAATGATCATATTACACTTCATTCCTCTTTTAATTTATAATAATATCATCTATAAATACTTCCAAAACAAATTAAGATCACCTCTAAAGACTCTATTCATTATATACCATAATATATTATGGGTATTAGTAAGTTTAAATAGAATTATTATAAATTCAAAATGTCAATACCTCATATCGAAATATATATTTGGTATATCCACCATATTAACCCTTAATTAATGATATCCAAAACTAATTTCAATATTATAAAATTCTTATAGTCCTCGTAACTGATTAAACAAATCATTGATACATAGTAAAGGATACATTTTACTGATAGTGATCTTGTTATGTTACCGATAATAAATATGATGAATGATTGACCCATATTACATCTAAAAAAATTTAATTGTTCCACCCCATAGTGATGAACTATTGTGTATAAATCTCTAATCAATATTATCTAGGATTTTTATCTTTATTTCATGTATCTAAATTGGGTATATTCTATAACGAGACCTTAAAATTGGTTTAGCACCAGGAATGAGGGATATTGAAATATCAAATTTTATATTTATAAAGAATACAAGGAAAAAATTATATAGTGAAATAAACAAAGTCTAATAAGAAATATATATACTCAATATTGAGTTTTCCCCAAACATATGTGATATATAGGATTCATGGATAAGAATTGTGACCCTCATGATATAAATAATTTCTTTTGGAAGGTTGTATTAATCCCCAGACTAGTAAATGATCATATGTTAAATTGAATATGTAATGTGAATTAAAATCCTTATAAATTGATATGGGGGATATATAAATTAATCAAATCCATTCCTATAATAACATCTAATTTACCTAAAAGGAAAATCATAAGATGTGTAGGAATTAAGTTCCCCAAAACATTAATCAAAGAGAAACAATATACTTGAGATGCGACCATCATTCCATTTAGATTTTTCACCACTAACTCATAATATAATCATTATAATTTTAATTTGATACCATTATAATATTCATAAAATATAAAAGGGTGGGTATATTAAAAATAAAATAAGTCATTATTTGTTCTAGAGTGGATGATAAGTGTGCATTTCACCCTTCCATACTCATATAAAAATTCATTGGTCATGATCAAATGATATTTCACTTTTTTCTTTGGTAATAAGTGATTTTTATTTCGATCATCATCACAAACCTTTGTATTCTTGCACTAGTTTATGTAATGACCATACTCCTATAATTTTAAGAAAAAAAGTGTGGGAGGTTTGTTAGTTGGAGCGTTATTTTCCACCCCTAAATTAACCAGTCTATTCATCGCATTTTGACATTCCAGGGCTTTATGAAAAACCATTACACATTTAATGAACCTCCTAATTCCATTAAATAAATTTTCACAATGTTTCTCTCCACATATTGGTCATTTATTTAATTTCTTTCCACTGAGTTATTTATTTCAAATTTCTTGAGGCTCTGTTTTCTTTTTATTATCAAATCCATGGTAATTCTTGGAATATCTAATTACATTTATATCTTGAGTTCACATAAAAAAATACTTAATGGATACTAAATACACTTACTGAAAATGAATTTTACATATTTGGTTTTAAGACAATAAAGAATCAATCAATTGTTTTCAACTGAATTGATTAAACAATAAGGATTTCTTGAAAGTCTTATAAAAATGTCCACATAGGTACCAATGGATCCATCATCCTTATTATCATTCACGAGGAATTACATCACTATATTTTTACATTTAATACATGGAACATACTTAATAAATATATCCTTTTAAACTCATCCCATTTCATGGAGACAATTTTATCAAATTTATTTATATTCCTCATATTATTCCATCATTGATCTACTTAACCTACCAAATCGTAAATGGATAAGATAATTTTTCATGTTATGATCATTGGAGAATAATAAATATATTCTCAATGGTACTGATACATCACTAAGCCACTAATAGATCAGATAACCCCCTAAAATAAGGATGAATCTTCCACAAGAAAGAGTCAACAATAAATTTTACCTTATTTTTTTTAAAACATGATTTCATTCATATCTTAAGATATTTGTGTAAAAAATTTAACAATATTTTTCATTCCATCACCCAAAGAATTTGTTTTATTAGGTAGACAATCATTTCATTAATTTTTCATAACATTGGGAATTAGCATGGTTCTTTTATGTTCTATCCATTGACTTTAACCAAAAACCATATTTTTAGAAATAATAATCATAGTGAGAGACAACATAATCATAAAAATTCATTTATAGGATATAATATACATGAAACAGTACTTTTAATCTTTTCCAAATTATTATTAACCTAGGATATCCTTGGTCACTATATATTCAAATACTTCATAACAGTTCATAAGGAAAACATGAGTTAACCTAATAGTATTTATCGGGAGTGTCAAACATGGTGCATTGTAAAGACACAATTACTAGAAACTATATTGATGTATTTGAAATACATAGACCAACACTTTTTATGATAATTATCCCAATATTCATTAGAAAAAAAATCATTCCCACTTATTGAATTCAAATAAGATTTTATTGATAAGAATCCCAAATAATATATATCTTAACAAAAAAATTAAGATGTTATCCTATACATATTATTTTCCCGAGGTTTTACAACATATTTCAATAATCCTAAAATTTAAAACTGATTAATGATTACTATGATACCAGCTACGATGACCAAATATTTTTATACATAATCATTACATCATTTCAGATGAATATTCAACACATAAAATCCTGATCAATTCAATAACCACAAATACATAATGTCTTTGGAGAATAAAATAATTAAATATAGTATTTTTGTTAATTATTAATCATCTGTAAAAAGATCTTCTCACTTTTTACCCTTTTTGACATTCCTTACTCAAAAACCACCCCTTTTAAATCGGGGAATGAAAATATAATAATTGGTAAAATTAGATTCTTAGTAAGGGTAAATAAGGGAGATATCAATCGAAGATCATATGAAATAATAAGATGATATTAATGATATGAGATTTAGTTTAAAACTTATGAAATTCATACCCAATGTTTTCTGGGATCATAATAATGAATCATGAAAAAAATCATTATAATTTTAAAGACATAAATCATAATAGTGAGAAAACATCACAAATCAATCATGAACCATGATATCAATTTTTCTTGTCTAAAATCATGTCATAAAATTATGGTTTTATAATAGGCATGAAATCCGTTTCACGTGTAAAGTTAACAATAAAGTCCATAAAATCACTGTGGATTAGAAACAAATAATTATTTCAGATATCATAATATATCAAGAATAACCATCTGTTTCTCATTTGGAATTACGAATCGATACATGATTTACAAGGTTGATAAATCACACAATGTAATTTCCCATAACTATATCATTAGACTTAAAGTATTACTCAATGCACATGCGGGGTATATAATTCAATTCCCACTATCAAATATTGAAAAATCATATATATATGTGTCTCATATTATCATAATGAATCGATCATATTTTCATAACCTAACCCTTATACATGAAATAGATTTCATAAAAATTTCATCTTTTCAACATAGCATAACCCATGTAAAATAAATGGGTTTCATAAAAATAACAAAATCATAATTATAGAAAATAATGATGAATAAAAATCATGGTATTATAAGATCATATCTCAGAAAAAAATAATTAAAAATAAAGGGATTTTATCATAGTTGAAAATTCCTTTAAAAGATCATTGGAATATTTATTGAGGAAAAAACCCTTTACATTTTGAAATAAATTATTTAAAATGAAAGTATTAGTAAAATATTAACGAAAGTATATTATATTAAAATAACCCTAGAATAATTTAAATAAATATTCATAATATTAATTTTTTAAGATGCATGAAGTTATGTTCATTCCATAATCATTAAAATATTGTTTTTTCACACTATCGGAAATAAGTACCTTTCTCAGAAAAATTGAAGAAAATCCCTTACCTCATGTATCATATTTCTTATCATGTGTTCAAAAATCATTTGCAGTAAATATATAATTAATATAAATGTCTTATAGAACCTTTAAGATATATATAACAATATATCTGATTTAATTATTACATATTATCACCCATTTATTAGTAATTCTTCTTTTAAATCACATGTTGAGTTATAATGGCTTCATTTTTCATGCATGTTTCAGCTCAGCTGTCTCGGTACTTAAACATTGATCATAGTTATATCTTCTATAATTTTTTTAAAAAAATTAGTATAATATATAAAAATTATATATAATTTTATAACTTCTCGTATAAATATTAAATGGAAAATGAATTACATCACCTCATGGGGATGGTTGTTTGTATGTCTGCATGACTGGTGTTCCCATTTTTGGATGAATGGAATTAAAGAAAAGTAAAATAATATTTTACCTATATAGAACCACAATAATATAATATATATAATATATATGCAATAATTTCATAATAATTATAATTAATGAGAATTTTTGGCGAAAGAAAACATCGTTTTGTGGAGGTGGTAGGTCACACGTATGCACAAGCAATGTTTTATTTTCTCATATGATTGAAATAGAGATGATAAAAGTTTTAAAATCATCATAATAAAAATTTATTATATTTAGGAGCATAATTAATCATTTTATAGTATATATACCATGTATTTAGAAGTTTTAAAAGAATAGATAAAATTTTAAGTACTAAGTTATGAGTTATACCTCCTCATTGGTAAACTTCTTTTGGATTACACTATAAGCCTATAAAGTATCATGTTTTGGAATTAACATAGAATATAGTATTTTGGTACGAAATATAGGAAGTTATTATTTTTGGTGTTTTATATTAAATAAGGCCCAAAATGTGTGTATAATAGTAGGGAAGAGGTTCCCTTTTATAAGTATGGGGATAAGCACTCTTTGTATTAAATAAATGATTAATTTAATATGAATTAATTTTCCTAGAAAAGTAGCATAAAATTGATATATTTATAGAATTTTATGAGGATGAGTATAAATCCTCAAATAAAATAATATTTTTATAATTATAATATATTTTTATCACCCTTTTATTTGTTTGTTTTAACCCCTATTAACTATTTTTTCCACTACCACAATGTTAATATTTTTTTAGTATTTAATATTAAATATTAGTAACATAAAAAAGAAAATTTAATCATAAATGGACTGTGGATAATATTTTAACTCATATTCCATTCTCATTTCCAGTGATAGGTTTTCAAAAAAATCATTTAATAATATGTTCTTTTTATAAAATATCACAATTTCCATTTTTAGAATAAATCATTTAATTTGAATTTAATGCCATCAAAATAATAATGGAAAGACAATATATAATAATAAAACATCAATATTATGTTATATTTATCTATAAAATTAGTGGAACAACAAAATTCAACCAAATTATATTACTTTTAATATTTTTAAAATCATTAATTGTATTTTTCAATTAATTGAATAAATATAATATTTGAAATTGCATTGGGATTTCAATAAGTTATTAAATAAATAAAAATATAAAATAAATTAACATGATAAAAAATTATATCTATTTCAAATAAACATTTAAAACATAATATAAATTATTTTATCCTTTTGAGAAAATATTGTAGATATTAAGGTCAAGAAAGTGACATTTTTATTAATACATTTCATAAAATAATTTAAATGTCAAAATCATGGAAAAAAGGTACCAATTGGCCATATTTTCGAATCATATATGATAATGATAAATCATAACTCATCAAATAGAAAAACTCATGTGTGAAATAAAATTTTAAGCCTATCCCAAAGTTTTAACCATATTTTACCAATTTACACTTACCCTGATAACAAATATTTACTATAATTAATATTCATAATGATTAAAAATTAAATTAACCATATTAATTTATATTAAATATGATTATTATAAGTATGGAATCAATTTTATGAAATTAAATTCAAATACGTAGCATTATTTGATACAAAATTAATCTAGAAAAATGGGACAAAGGGGGTTTTCCAGAAATATGCCTTCATAAGTATAAAAGGGTTTTCACCAAAACCAAGAATAGTATTGATTCTAATTAATTTAATTGGATCAGAATAATATTATTTGAATGATTTTATTTTCATACCATTTAATAACATAATAAATATTTATAAATTCTTGAAAAGGATTGACAGTTTTCAATGAAATTCAGTATTTTTCACTAGACACTATAAAATCAATGTTCTCAAAAAATAACCCAAAATTTCACAATTATATAATTATTTAATTATTATATAAAAATTATATCCTTTTTAAAAAATAAAATATTTATAAGTGTTATAAATTCTTTTTAAAATAGGTTCTCATTAAAAATGTTTTTCAGAAAAAAAAAATTATTTACCTTTATAAGATTTTATTTTCATTTCTAAACAATTGATAACCAATGAATTTATTTTAAACATATATAAAAAATATTTTTGTTATATTTTATTTCTACTTATTCATACATTCTAATCCAACACCTTCGTGTTAAATTTCACATTAAATGGTTTCATTTTAATAGTATAACATGGTTCATTTATACTCGGTGATGTGTGAAAAGAAAGATGATAAATAAATAAAAATAATTTAAAGAAACTTATATCATAAAATATTAGGCTGTTACACTTCTTAAAATGTCCTTAAAATTTGATCTTGGTGTATATTTTTAATACACAAGGCTTCAATTCATAACCTGTTAAATGAATTACACCCATAATTACAGGATATACTTATTAATGTAGTATTTCATGTATATAAAATGTTCAAAAGTACCTCAAAAATGGATTGTAAGGTTTCAATAACATTTCACCTAAAATACATGAAATACATGGACAAATCTATTTTGGATGTTCTTACCGTCACTTCACTGTAATGAGAAATGTTTTTGAGGAATCCCAATCCCTTAATGAATCATAAATCATGTGGTAAATGGTGATTCTATATCATTATTCTTCATTATTGGATATACTTGTTTATATTTAACTCAAATTTTGTCATCTAATATATACCCATATCCAAGAATCTATAGTAAACTTTAACCCCAATTTTTTATCCATTATTTTTATACCTATAAAACATGTTATTAGTGGATAAATTATACTAATAGTGATTGGAAAAACATATGCCTCGTGTTAAGTTTATATAGAATGGATATGATAAAAACAACATTCGACCATTGAATACTAACACATATATATCATTATAATACATATTAAGCATGCATATAATATAAAAAACATTATAGAAACATATATTATCACATAATAATAATAAATAAAACACATATATAGTTAATACAACTTACTAATGGTGAAAAATCAAACTAAGAGTGAATGGAAACAAATATAAAGTGAATAAAAAACAAATTAATATTGAGTAAATTATAAGAAAATTATATGATACTTTTTATTATTGAAAAAAAGAACTGCATTGGTAATTTTTTATATATATATAATCTATACAAGTACCTAATTTCTCATGGCATGTTAACTTATTGAATTTAAACTATTGTTTAGTTTATGAAAATCTGGATGAAAAATTAAACACATGATGTAATATATAGTATTGAGAACATATGACCATGATTCAATTAAATATTAAAAAACAATAAATAAAAACATGGAACCTATAACATTCTAACTTCATACTATTATTATCACATGATGAATTACTAAACATAATATCCTTTGGATTAAGATAATGAAGAATTCAACAAGATATCACATATCAAGATAATTCCAAACAAGTACACTATAGCATAGTGACACTCACTATATCATGGTGTTACCTAAAGCAGTCATTGATGTGGTCTAAAATTTTAGATATGTACTAGAATAGGTATATCACATAGTATGATATCTTTGGTGTCATATTATATGATATTCATGTGATTTATATCATAAATTATGATATCTTGATATTTTATATGGCATATGAAGCCTCTATCATAGAATACAATAGGATTATAATATTGATTTCATGGATTCTTTAACTTCTCCCACATGTTTTAAATTTAATAATAAATCAACACATCAATAATTTTATATCTAAACATTATTTCTAAAACATTCAAAATATTATGATATCTCCATGGTAATGTGTTTTTGGTAATGTATGAGGAAATCCATATGTTAGTAGTGGATACTTAAATCAAATTATAAAATTAAGGGAGAGTATATAAAGATTATATTCCTTCCTATTAGATGTTTTTGACACAAAAAATACATAGATAAAACTATCTTCACTCACTAATACTTAATTTTGCATCATCGATTAAGGTTCTTGGATACCTTTTAAGACTATTATCCTCTCATTATGAATGAGGATTCTTTTTTCTATGGTAAAACCTATGGAGATATGAATATATTGGTTATCTATAAGTGTTATCGACAAAACATACTACATCTAAGAGTATAATATACACTTCATTATTATCTAGTTATGCCTATCTTTAATTTTCTGTCATCAAATTATACATTGGTCCACTGATTATATATTACGAACAATAAAAGGGATTCTGAGGATTCCATGATCATTATATAATCCTTCAAAACTCATTATTTTTATCAAATCGACGTTCATCAATAAATAAATATGTTCATTTAAATATTTCAAAAAGAACAAGAATATCATAATCTGCTTTAGTTCATATTATAACGTATGATTTGACTTGGATCAGTGTCCATCATTGGATCACTCTGTTAGGATTTACAACATCAAATATCATAAAGTGTGATTATATTGACTCTTATTCATAGGATAAAAATAGTGTGTATCAAAAAGTATGATACATTAAGAACTCATGTTTTTTACTTTTCTAGTAAGTTAGTATATATATGATATGAAATTCCATGATAGAAACATAGGATTTATTAATATAGTATTCCAAATCATAATTATGATATATGTGATATCACCATTTATGATTCACTTCTATGTAATAGTTCAAGAGCACCATATGAAAATGATTTTACATTACAATACAAGTAAAATATATATATTATTTTTGGGTTACTCAATATATAGGGGACTTCATTTGCTTCATAAACTATTATATATGTGTTATGCTCTTGTGTATGGGTTACTCTATACATAACGGTCACAAAATTTCCCACAAAGCTAAATATTGATACATAATGGTAACAATTTTATGACGGTGCATATTTTATGTATTGATTCAATCATACATTATGATTGTTAATTCCTCATAAATCCTAAAATATGATTCATTATAAAATTATTAATTTAATATTTTATCTAAAATTTATTATTTTTTAGGAGTTTTTTTTAAGTTATAAGTGTTAAGACATAAAAATATATGATTTTCAAGCCTAAATTAAATTTTAAATATTTATATTTATATTTCATTTTAGAAAAATAAATAAAATATTTCTTTATTTCTTTATTTTAATACATATTCATATATATATCTAATATTTTTTTATAAATTATGAATTTTTTACATATCTCAATCTAATAGATAAGTTAATACTTACAGATTTTCAATCATGTATACAGGAATAGAATATGGGATTATAATGATTAAATAGGTTGTAATATTTATTTTTTTAATAAGAAAATGACGTATTTTAATTTAGTGAATTTTTTACGGCATGAATTATGATTTATATATAATTTTTTGATATTAAAGTTATAGTGTGATTTATGGGGTGCTTATAAATTAAAAAATAAGTCCAAATAAGAAAAAAAATTAAAACAATAATTATTCATAATTATTAATTTAACAATTTCAAATTAAAGAGTTTGATTGTGGAATTTATTTATAATACATCAAAATGAGTTTTGAAAATTGATTTGATATTTTTTTAAGTAATAATTAATATATGATATTTAGATTATATAAACAGTTTACATAAAAAATTGAAATCTAAAATTTTTATATTTTATGTGAAATAATCTATTTAAAAAATCATATAATTATAAATATAAAATTATTTATATTAATAAATTAATATAAAGTGATCATATTCAAAAATTATGTATTATACATTCGGTTATCTAAATAATAATAAAAAACTAGATTTATTTATGAACTACTCATAAACGATGATCTCATTTTTAAATATGTTAATTATTAATAAATTTAAAATGTATAGCCTTATTTATTCATATATGAAACTGTTATATTATGAATTATTTTGTACAATTTATTTTAAAGATATTAAACTACTTAAAAGTTGTCATACATGCATATAAGGTGTTACATACTATATCTGATAATGGATTTACTTTTCTTTTACCTTTATTTTGGTTTATGATTAATTTTATTTGAAGGAATTTTTTTTATTTAATATATTTTACATATATTCGGTACTATAATTATGATGAGTTGGAATCTCTCTTGGGTAAATTATCCTTTGGTAAAATAACATTAGAGAACACATACCACGGGCTTGGAGGATTATTCCATATTCTATAAAGGCAGGTGTTGACTATCTGGATCCTAGATTACTAATGTGAGGATTTATTATTTCATTTAATTCTAAACCATTATATTAAATTTTCATTTACCTTATTCATTGGATACATTTTTATATATGTAGTTATATTTGGAATCTATTTCATGGTGTGTAATACATGATTTGGGTTTCGTAAGGATTTTCACTTAAATATGGTTCGAACATATTGGTTTTGTAGATACAATATTACTGAAAAATAAATAATCCAAATCTATCCAAAAAACATGGGGAATAATGTGAGATAAAATGGAGTGACTAAATCCCCTTAAAAATACTGACTGTTAGATTCATTATAATATGGAAGTTATTAGTACCACAATCATCCAATCGAGTAGTTATTTCCAATGTTGTGTACCAATGGATTATCTTGTGTATTGAAAGAAATTAATGGGTGTTTATATAAGTATTAGGTTCTTATTATTAGTTATTTATTGGGGTTACACTATATACGAGACACTAATAAGTTTAAAATACCAAATAAATTGTATTTAGTTTATTTAATGGTTTATATTGGGAAGTTTTTGTCTAATAAACTATCAAAGAATCATATCTAATATTATTGGGAATATGTTGTACATAAATTACTATGTGTTGAGATAATCATCAAAGTCACCTCATTTCTTAGTGAAATATGGATCTTTGGACACTAATGGATTAGATTAATTTAAAAGGGGGTCATTTTTGTGTGATCGCATTTAAGAAAATACCTTTTTAAATGTTTTTAAGAAATGATAATTAATTGATAAGAGATTATTGTTTTTATAAATTATATTAGCATCTTTAGACATATAATTGATATAAATTCTTTAATAAAAGAATATTAATATAGGAATCTCTTGATACATGTAACAAATAAAAAAACATCATTCGAAAATATATGTTTTTGGAAAACACTTTCTTTAGAAAGAAAATGGTTCCATCAAAATCCTATTTTTATTTCCAATTAAAATACTTTTAGGTTGAGTGGTGAAAATAAAATAATATATATACCAAATTCAAAATTTCCATAATAAAAAATATAAACCCATCATATTAATAAATTTGAAATTAAAATTTCAATGCCTACTGAAATTATAATCTTCCAAAGTGAATTCATCAATATTATATTATCCATGATTTTAGCTAGTACCTCCAAGACTAAACCTTAAAAAACATCCCAACAAGACATCTTCCTTTTTCTATCTAGTGATGACACCATCAGACATACGGTGAACCTTTATAAGACAATATCTACCTAATAAACTAAACATAAACTACAAACCATAATAACCAATGTATATATTAAACAAAAACTAAAAAAATTGAAAACTAAATGATTAAACTAAATAGATTCCCAATATAAGGCAGAATGATTTGTAGGTCATTACATAAATATTATCCAATAACAGAACCCAAACCAGATCCACCTTGGAAAAATAAAAAAACACAAATCCAAAACACTTATAGAGAAATGCTAAAAAAGTATCTACAAGAACAGAATCAATATAAAAAATTATTTATTCCACCTCACCTAAGGATATAAAAAATAAAAGTGACCATCATTATCTTGAACCATTTATTCACTATCAATGAGGCATGATCTAATTGATACATCTAGTCTCTATTAATTCTATCGATGGTCCATAAACTATAATTTTTAGAAGGAAAAAATACCCAAAAGTGATAATACCACCAAGAAAAAAACTTAAAATGCAATAAAATTGATTAATGCATGAATTTAATTCCATTAAATTGATAATGAAGTAATGGTGATGAATATTCTTAATGTTGAAACTACAATGAAATAACATAGATGAATCATAGAAAGTGAGTTCATAAATATATCTAAATTGAATGAACAATGTAATATGAAATTGATGAAAAAATAAAAAAGAAAAAGTGTCACCAAATTGAGTGGACCAAAAGGGTGAAATATAACTCCTAAAATCAACATGAAGGAGAAAGTATCATTGTCAAATTTAAGTGTGCGGGTAACCCTAATAGAGGTTCTTAAGAGAACCCCAAGGTGAATGATTCTATCTAAAGAGATCCTGAGTAACCAAAATAGTAATGTTACTCAATAAATAGAATCTAGATGCTTATGAAATAATTAAATGATTCACATAAATATTTTAGAGGCATTATAAGATAATTTCCCTAAGGTACTTTAGTCTCTACTCATCTACTCAATATGATTGACTATAAAACTAACCTCATGATAGTTTGTGTATCTTGTAAGGTTTTTCCTGAATGATTAATTCATTCTATTATAATTTATAAAAATATTATAAAATGTGATAGATTTTCAAAAAAAATGTAACAACCCTGACTCCAATAACCAAGAGTTGGTGTCTACTTTATTAAAATGGCATGAATACAATGGGTTAGAACCCAAAGGACAGATTAGTTTATAAATTTTGGAGAAATAGACATGTACATGATGCCCATTTTACATTGGGGATAGAAAATAAAACATATTATGGAAAAACATTAGGCATCCTTGGCCTAATTAAATGATATCTTCTTCATATCCTATGGAAATGATACAAAATAAGAGTAAGATAAAATGATCAGTAATGGTTACTTATCATGGAATATATCATGAATCCATAAGAAAAAATCAATATTTTATGGTAAATAACTGAAAAAAACTTTCAGTTTCATCAATAATTTAATTATAATGATTATATGGGGAATAATCAATATTTAAAGGTAAATAAATTAAATCATATTCCATTTAATCAATAAACTAAGAATGAAATGCATCCAGATATAATATCACTAAGAAAGTATCATGGAAAATAATAATAACTAAATTATCCATCAATTAAACTCTTAATTGTTGGACTTAAAGATCATAGGATACCTGATACCTCTACTTTCAATACCATTCATAAAACAGTTTAAATCTATGGTTAAAAACATATTTAAATTATAAAACTAATTTTTCTCATGAGATCTTTCAGTGAATTGAGTTCCTATATAATTTGGATCCACATTAATCGCTTCATGTACAAATAATTCTTCATGTGTCATATAATTTATTTAAATCATGATTCATATGTCTTATCATATAAACATTTTAATGAGTAAATTATATAGATTTACAAATTTTTTCCCATTTGATCAAATAATATTCAATGAAAACACCATATGTAAAATTGTATATGGTTTAAGAAATAATAAAATCCATGATACAAATATTAAGGATATTTAAGTGAAATTTATTGATTAAGGAAAGAAATCACAATAAATTGATTCCCTCAATAGAAATTTAACTGTCAAAAAATTTAAAAATAAATGAGGTCTAGCCATCAGTTCAATAGGAATATAGGTTTTTGACATAAATAATTTCTTATTAAAGAATAAATATGATGGAATTATAATATTAAAACTATTTTTCATAAAATATTTTTCATTGTAAAACCATTTATCTTTTTTTAAAATAATCTATATTTCTTAACATGGTTAATCCAGTGGGGAAGTCCTTTATCACCTATTTGTTAAAAAAACATTTCTCTTTACTTTTTTTTTCTAAAAGATACCATTTGAATAATAGTTGAAATATTCTTATCAAATCATTTATAAAATTAAAATATAATATAAAAAATACTCAATAAATATTTTTACAAAATAAACGGACTTTTGTAAAACAATTTTTTAAAACAACGAAGTTGAATTAAAATATATTAGATTTAAAGAGAGATAAAATAAGGTTTTCATTAAAACATTTAATTCCATGATCCATGTACCAATGAAAGATTAATTTGGAATAAAATCCATCAAATCCATAAATATTTAGAGGATAATAAAAATAATGGATCTTATAATGGACAAATTATAAGATCTTTTCAATAAGAGTAAAAGAAATCCAAAAATAAATTGACATTGTAAAATATCATCTTACCTCTTTGGTAAAATTTAAATTGTACACCATTGAAATAAAAAATAAAAATTAAATCATTGAGCATCAGGAATAAATTTTTATTCATATTAAATACAAAAAAATGGAATGTATTTAAAGTACATGTTAATGTGGATAGGTTCATATTAACAATTATTTCTCAATGAAATAGAAATTGAGATGTAATCACTTACCTCAGGCTTCTATTTAGTTCATAAATATATAACCACATGTATAGTGCAGTAAATAAAATTAAATACATATAATATAACCATATTAATATTTTTAATATCATATATAATCCTTTTTTAATAATTTACCACTTGTTTGTTAACAATCATTCATTATCACTATTGTTTTGAGTGTTCATTACCTTGAATTCAAGTTCTTGTTTTGACATGAATGTTATGGATAATTAAAATTAGATATAGTTCCAAAATCAATATAATGATATTAGTGATATACTTATTATTTTTTCATTATGTAAATACTTATTACCATTATTAAAAATATCACTTGGAAAATGAATCTCAAAGCTCTCTGGAGAGGGTAATGCGTACAGAAGCACGTGCGTTGATATAATTTCAAAATGGGTGAAAGCGTAAAAAAGTTGGTGATATATAAATATTAAAGAATAAAAATAATTTCATATATATCACAAATATTTATTATTTTACCATGTTACCTTCCATGTAAAGAGTATGATAAAAATAAATCTCATCACTTCGTGAGATGGTAGTCTCTCGTGCACACGCGCGTCATTATTGTACTTTAAATGACATAGAATGTAAAAAATGTATATTTGATATTATATTAAATACATATAATTATATCACAAATAATATATATTTATATTAAATACATTGTTATATCTAACTATGAGATCTGTTGATGGAAAAAGAGTTATATTAGTTAATGAGGCAGTAGTCCTGCGTACATAGGAATGATGATTTTGTTTCCCATTTGATGGAATAACATATGGATATTGGTTATTAAAATAAAATAATAATATTTAATTATATGTTAAATATTTTTGATGAAATATTATCCTGATTTGATAATATTATAATTATTTTTAAGAAAAAACACAATAAAAACGATCATTTAATAATGTTACCTCGTCTTCAGACGGCCTCTTTTGGTTTACACAAATCTTCGTACTAGGATGGTAGTATTATAAAAACATGACCTCTAATATGTTTTTAGGAAATTAAGGAATGTATTTTTTTGGGTTTTTCTAAACCAAATGGATTTTTAAGTGTTTATAGGGGAAGATAAGGTGTATACTTTTATAAGTGGGGGGAAGACACTCATGGAATTTTCAAAAACAATTACTCAAACCCACATTTTTCACAAAACAAAAATAATAAAAAATAGCCCATTATATATACTTTTATCAGATAAGGTCTAAATACATCCAAGAAATTAGAATGTGACATTTTTTAGGTCATTTTTAACCCATTTATTTTAAGACTAACACCCGGTAAAAATATTTTCACCTTTACCGTAGTAATTAATTTTTAATTCTGTCACTATTAAATTATTGTCAAAAATTTAAGTTTAAACTATTGGATAATATTAATTATAATTATTCCAAATATTTAATCCATATTACTAAATCTAACCTACTTAAGTGGTATAATTTAATTTAAAACCAACACCCTAGATTAGATTAATTTTCACTTAATTTTTCTAATAATTTTTTTAAAAAAATTAAACAAAAATTAAATTTTAAATTATTTAAAAAAATGTAGTTTATAAAAACAATTAGTATTTTTACTATTCATCAAAAAATGAAATTGTCCAAAAAAATAAAAAAAATTACAAATAAAATATATATATATATGATTATTCAAAAAAATTATTTTTTTCATAAAAAAGAATCAAAATTTTACAGAAAATAATTTTAGCATTAATGTGCAAGATGCGACAAAGCAACTTTTCAGAAAATATTTCTTTTTTCTTTCAAACGAATTTTATTTCTATTTGTGACCAATAGATACTGAATGTATATGTGTAAACAATTTAATTTTTACAATTTCTATAGTTCTATTCATACCCATTTACCTAATGTATAATTTATAATGGTCACATATGAATAATAATAATTTAAAAGAGTATTTTGTTTCATTTAAACTCAGTGTTGTGTATATCGCCAGAAATCAAAGATGTTATATTTATTTTAAAATAAATTTACTATAAAATATAATGGTGTTAAATTATTACATTATAAAAATATTTAAAACTCAACATCTTCATGATAATTACATTCTTATCAATTGATGGTAGTTCTTATTCATAAAATCCTCAAGTTCCCACATTTCTTCTTCCATTTTATGGTTTCTCAAAAGTACCTATACCAATCATGTAATCTTATTCCAAAATACTTACTCTATAGAATCATGAATATGGATTTTTTCTTCATGGTAAGATAGATCGGTTTATAATTCTATTTCTTCATTGGTGATCGCATATATTAGTTCTATAATTTAATTCCATAATAATGATATATGGAACCCATCATGTACTTTAGATAATCTTTTTTGGAATTCACAACTAATATGCTATAGATATAATCATTTCAAAAATTTAAAATATTCTAATGGTCCTTGGGATTCAAATTCCCTTCTTATAAAACCTTTTGAAACCCTTACACGTAGATAATTTAATGAAAAAATGATCTCTCACATGGAATTCCAAATCCTTCCTTCAATTATCGAAATAAATCTTTTTCATACAATGAGATTCTTTAATAGGGGATCAAATAGTCTTTACCACTGTTGTTGTCTATTCTTCAAGTTCTAGGACTAAAATTTTCCATTCACTAGCATAATCCCAGTAAGTTGTAGTATGACATCTCTTTCCATATAACACTTCGTATACTGCAAATTGAATTCTTTATTTGAGGATATTATTATAAGAAAACTCTTCCTAATTTAAATATTGTTATTATATACCTTTAAAGTTATGTGATAATTCCATAAAAAAGTATTAAATTATTTGAATAATCTTTTTATATAGTTCATTAATTTGAGGATGGTAAGAGGTTCTCAAATGAATCTCAGTATCAATTTCATTTGGAAGATTCTTCTTGATTTTTTATATAGAATAGGGTTAATGATCATACACCATTAAAAGAGTTATAATAAGAAGAATTAAAATTAATTTATATATATATCCTTTTATAGTGATCAATGGTTAAAATACTACATTACATCCTGTGAATGTGTTGATTTTGTTATACGATCAACAATATCCCATATTCCAACATTATTTCTAGGAATATTCAGTAATATAGTGAAAAATTTCATAGTAATATCATCCCATTTCAACATATGAATTTAAATAGGTTGCATGATTCCTCAAGGATGGTGTCTCTCGTCCTTAAATTTTTGAAAACCCAAAAATCTAGGCACATAATTGGTAATTCCCCTCTTCATTTTTTCCACTAAAACGTTCTCTCAAATATTCATAGTAGATTCTTCTACCATAGTGTAAAGAGAAATTCAAGATATAAGATTCATCAAAAATTATATTTTTTGGTTAGGTATAGATGAAACTCCTAATATAATTCAAAATTTTATAACTACAACTTCAAAAATTAGGTATACTAACTTCCCATCAATCATGGAAATAATTTTTAACTAAAAAATTTCATCATCAGATTGAAAACATTTTATCTTTTATAATTAATATTGTTTCACAAAAAATAGTTAAAGGGGTGATGTATTTCCTTTCATAATAATTCCAATATACATATTTATTAGATCCATGAATATAATATCACTCTCAAACATAATTTAGGTTATAGTACCCTGGTATTCCCTCATTAATGAATGTGTTATCTAATTTTTCTTCCTCAAGTGGTATTATCTTAAACAATCATAATCTTTAAGTTGATAGAGATATATCTATTTCCACATATTGATATATTTTTATGAAAATATGTATTTTAGGATCTTATTTTCTATTTATTTCTCACAAATTTTACAATTTTGATAATTTCTTCATTTATTCAATGATAATATTGTGTCTTCAAACTCATGTTCATGGGTGGGATAGTTTTATTCATTAGTCTTCATGGAATTGATGTATATGAAATAATAATATTTTTTTTCATAAGGGAACAATCTAGTCCATTCTTCAGTGCATCAATATATATATATATAACCTATCATTTTCTAATTGTAGACTCAAAATAATAGTATTGACCAATATAACCTTCAATTTTTTTCATCATTATTAACATTCCTTTTTCCATATGATTATAACCACAATATGTGTAAGGTTGGATAATGGGTTAGCCAATCAAGAAAAATATTAAACGAATCCATGATAGTAAACTTCCAAACCAATGAAACTTTATACCTCAATTATGATCATTAGTTTACGTCATTCCCTAATTCCTATTTCTTCAAAGGATCAACTAAGCTTCCATCTTTAGAGAAAATATGTCCAATAAATGAAAATTCTTGAAATTAGATGTTTCATGTACTAGATTTACTATAAAACTATTTTCATCTAAGAGTGTAAAGAGTGATTCTCAAGTTATTATAATAGTCCTCATAACTTTTACTATACAACATGATATCATCAATTAATACCATAAAATTCATTGAGATATTCCTTGAAAAAACTATTTATTAGGTCCATAAAAACATGGGGTGAATTTGTCAATAAAAATTGCATTACTATCATGACGCATCCCTTAGGGCCCATAATGTGACTATAAGACCGCAATATTTTCTAAAAATAAATTTAAAGGTATGAAATTTTGTTTAAATTAGTTATTTATAACTATCCTTTAAACATAATTTTACTACTTCTATGTTTTGAATTTTGAAAAACGGTCATCTGCAATTGTGTTCAGTAAGTTATTTGCAGTCTAATGGAACCAACACATTTTTAATAGTATCACAAAATTATGAATATTAATATAAAAATTAATATGACCATAATTAATATTAAATTTTATAGTAATTTTATTTTCTTAAGGATTTAAGATAATGACATTTTGGTTAATTTTTCAATGTGACATAAAAGGAGTTATAGTTTTAAAATTGTTAATATTTGAATTAAGTATGATTTTATTTAAAAAAAATTAATATATTTGGAAAAATGTTTTCAGAAAATGGTCTTCATTTTTTTATTCTACACGCCGATAAATATATAGAGTGAATTTTGGGGATTTTTCTGTAATAGTTGATTTTTCGGTGAATTTTATAAAATATAGTTTTGAGTTTCAGTGTATTAATGACACATTTATGATGTAATAATTATGTAATATATCTGGTAGAAATTATTAAATTTAGATAATATGTGAGGTGTCCCATTTCGCTAATACAATGGGAAAATACCATGGTCAAGCCCATGGTTTTGCAAATTCCACTAATGAGGTGACCCTTGGAAATTATTAATATAATCCCTCAATTTTGCTATAAATACCAACACATTCCTTCATTAAAATTTTTCTCAATTATTCCTCAATAAATCTCTCGCCTCTTTACCTACCTATAAGTCCTCCTATGGTTTCTTCAAACCCCCAAGGTCCCAACCATCATGTTCTAGCAGTTACTCTACAAGGTAAGAAAATTCTCAATTTCTTTCTTTTTCCATTCATGTTCTCTTTTATGTGGAATAACTTTCATGTTTCCATATCATTTTTTTAATTATTATTATATATATATTGTTTATTATTAATGATTTTTGTATGGGTGTCCCATGTCCCCTATTTTTTTAATATTTTTGGAAACCATGTTTCATTGTTGTTAGGCTGCCGAATTTTTGTAAGGGATTTCTCAATTATTTTTTAATTTTGACTTCCTTTATTTTCTTATTCTTTCATCATCTCCTCTTAAATAAGAATCATTAAAGCTCCATAAATCATTTATATTCTGGATTTTCTCAAATTAATAGAAAATTTTTCATCATTATTATTCTTCTCTCCCACTTATTCAAGTAATAAAAACACTATCTGTGATGTGTTGAATTACCGACAACATGGACGATATAATTTCATTTCGCATTAATTATTTAAAGTATGATAATGAAACCATTTTTATGGTTGAAACTGGTTATAATATATGTTTTACTTCTCATCCATGGTTCTGTAATTATTTTTACTCATAGTTTTAATTTATAAGACAAAATGAGGTTGTTATTATAAAAAAAACCCCACTAAAATGATCTAAATGAACATTATTAATTTTTTAACATATGAATCATCCTCATATCAAACATCAAAAGTATTAATGGTTTAAATTATAATAATTAAAATATTTAAATACATTTCCATTCCAATTCTGGATTTTCACTTCCAATCTACAAGAAAAATCCATCATGAACCGATCATGAAAATCATATAAAGAACTCACCCAAAACAGTGCAAGGAATAAATTAATACCAATTTAAGGGTGAAATGATGTGATGATATGATCATATAAGGTATTATAAAGATTTATTTTATTTTTTAATATATTAATAACTCTTTTTTAACTATTATACAAGAGGTTTAAACAATTTTGTAGTATTAAAAACTTGAGGTAAGGGAATTCATAACCAAATTTCAATTATTTGGGTTAACATTGTACTTCATTATTTATGTGGTATTAAAATTGTTTTTTCATGGGATTTGAATATAATATATTTAATTTTGTGTATTTTCAGTGATTATATATATTCTATCTACTCTATTAAGTCTCACTTCAATTATATAATTTATGTAAGGGGATTTTCTTTTAAAATACTCCATTAAATTTCTGTTTTATGAAATTTCAATGAAAATGATTTTATGCTATTATTCATGTTTTATGATTATGTTCTGGATATTTGAAATTTTTTATAATTAAGGGTGGGACCTATATTTCCCTCCAATTCATTGGGTATGTTTATATTGGAGGTCGGTTGTATGGATACTCTAAGTTTATCTACAATGGTCACACAAATAGTAAGGTAGTCGTGAGGGTTACAATCTATAAGGTAGCCAAGAGGGTTACAATGTTATGTAAGTAATGCCCCAAGAAACCTTTATGATTATATTTTTATTTTATGGTTTTTTTATCTTGTGTAAATATCATGATTCACAAAGTAAGTATATATGTGTGACAAGCATGTCTTTTGAAAATGTTTTCATACGTTACAAGTATTCATTGACTAATGTGCACTTTCCTTCTTCCACATACCTTACTAATATTTTTGTGCTCATACGTAGTTTTCAAAATTATTTTCATAGGTCATAAGGATGTTTAAGACAAAGGATTAATTCAAGTGAAATATTCGATGAATTGTCAAATAAATCTTGTTTTATGATTTAATGTTTTATATCTTGAAAAAATGGAAATTGTTTTTATGGTATCCACATGGTAACAATGTGTATGGTTGTGAATGTATTAAGTCCCAATTAAATAAATATTTAAACATAAAAATATATTCAATGTAAAATGAAATTATTTCTTTTATAAAATCAAGATTACATAATGAAATAAGGTTGAGTCCTTATAGTTGTTATCAGAGGATGGTTTAAATAAATATAGGGGTTAGGATGATGTACAAAAGAATACTCTAAATGATTTTTACTCTATGAATAATTTTAAATGTTATATCATTTAATGATTACCATATTTCTATATATATGATATGTTTGTTTAGAATGGTTTTCCGTAGAAGAAATTGGGAAGCTAAAGAGGAGAGGCACCGACTGAACGACATCCTTCCAAATATGCAGACTGGAATGGAAGGGATTGGAACCAAGAAGTTTGTGATAGTAATGTCTCATCTAATGCAAGAAATAAATGCTGGTGGAATCCATGCAAGAGAACAACCATAGGAACCACAACAGAACATGATAATAGTGGAACATTTTATAAGACAATACCCTCCTTCTTTTAATGGATTATCTCACCCAATAGTGGCTGAAGGATGGATTAAATCCCTTGAAAAGATATTCGATGTTATGGGATGTTCAAATAATAAAAAGGTAAGTATTTTCATTTATCGGTTTGAAGGTGAATCTAATTAGTGGTGGTCAATGGTAAAACAATATCATGGATATAGAAAATATTGATGCCTTAGAGTGGGATGAATTTAAAATTATTTCCCATTAAAAATATTTTCCTAATGTGGTGTGACTTAATATAGAGAAGAAATTACTTGAATTGAAGAAACGGGAGGGAGATTCAGTGGCAGTGTATGAAGAGAGCTTCACCCGACTCACAAGGTATGATCAGAATCTTATTCTGGATCTTGATAGAAAAATAAACCAATTTTACTCAAGATTGAAGCCATGGTATCGAAGGGTGTCGGCCTCCCGTGAATTCAAAAGTTACTAGTAACATGGACAATGTCCTAAGAGGTTAGAGATGGATTTTTTCTGATGATTATGTGCATTTTTTAAATAAGGATAAGATGAGGTATAGATAGCCAGAGATTTGTAATAATCAACCTAAAATCTGATTGTAAGGAAATCCAATTTCCAGTTTGTAAAAAGTGTGGTAAGAAAAACCATGGGAAATTTCTTAGAAAAACTGGGGAGTGCTTTAAATGTGGTATGTTTGGACATATGGCCCGAGATTATAGTGAAAATGATCCTAATACTAATCCTGATAAGAAAATGTAAAGTGTTTTATATGTGGTGAGATGGGTCACTATGAGATTGCCTTCCCAAAGAGATATCCAAATGATTCAAAGAAGCCAGAATATAATCAGAAAGGTGTAATGAGATCCTTTGATACTACATTTGCAGATTTCAGTCCATCCAATGAAGTTTTATTAGGTACTTTGTTTTTTTACTTAGATTTTTCTAATGTTTTGTTTGATACGGGGTCTAAACCTTCATTCATCTCTGAGAAAGTTTTGGCAAAATTGGAAATATCGCCTCAAAAAATAAAACTGAAAATTCTTTTTAAAACACCAGGGGAAAATATTATAGCATATACGAATTATAACAATTTATCTATTGTGGTGTGTGGAATGATTTTACCTGTGAACCTTGTTGTTTTTCCCTTTATTGATTTTGATGTTATTCTGGGAATGGATTTTCTTTTTATTTATCATGCTAAGATTGATTGTAGAGCTTACGAAGTTGTTTTTCAGAAAGAGTTTCAATTTTTATACAAGAATGGACCCATAAAATTGATAACATCTTAGGAAGCTGATAAATTGTTAAAAATGGAAATGGATGTTATCTTGATCATATTATTGAAAACAAGGGAACTATTCAGATTGATGATGTGCCTATGGTAAATGAATACATTTATGTTTTTCTAATGAGGTAACCGGTGTCAGAACTAATCAAGAAGTTGAATTCACAATTTACTTATTTCTTGATTCTAATCCAATTTCAAACCCCCCATATCGAATGAATGAAATAGAACGTGTTGAATTAAAATATCAGTTACAGTATTTTCTTGATAAAGGTGTCATTCATCGTATCACTGCACCATAGAGTTCTTATATTTTTTTTGTTAAAAATAATTATGGTTCCATAAGAATTTTCATTGACTATAAAGCTTTGAATAACATCACCATTAAAAAAAGTATATTTTTCCTCACATCGATGACTTATTTGATCAGCTAAACGTAGCTCAATACTTTTACAAGATTGACATGACGTCTAAATAACATCATCTAAAGTTTATGGAGGTTGAAATCCCGAAAAAAACCCTTCATACTAGAAATGGGAATTATGAATTTGTGGTTATGCCATTTGGGTTAACTAATGCACCTGATATATTCATAAATCTTATGAATGTAATATTTTATGAGTTCTTGGATATGTTTGTGGTTTTTTGTATTGATGAAATTCTGGTATTTTCTAAAACAATATGAGCATGAAATACATCTAAGGGTTGATTTACAAACAATAAAAGAAATGTAAATGTATGAAAAATTCAAGAAGTGTGATTTTTGGTTGAAATAGATTTATTTTATGGGGCACATTGTAAATAATGATGGAATAACAGTTGATCCTACAAAAACAAAAGTAGTTGATGAATGTCCAAGAACTACAAATCTTATAGATATTTATAGTTTTCTTGGATTGGAGGGTTATTACTGATGGTTTGTTAAGAACTTTTCACGGTTATCTATCCCGATAACTATGTTAACATGAAAAGGGGATAACTTTAGTTAGATGTAATATTGTGATGTTTGTTTTCAGGAACTGCAGAAGAGATTAGTGAATGCTCTAGTTTTGGTATTGCCTTCCGGAAATGGTGAGTTTGTCACCTACAGATATGATTTTTTGAGGGGACATGGTTGTATTTTAATATATAATGATCCAGTAATTGCTTATGCATCAAGAAAACATAAACATCATGAGTTAAATTATCCCACACATGATTTAGAATTAGCAGCTGTGGTTTTTTTGCTTTGAAAATTTGGATGCTTCATTTATACGGAGCCAAATGTCATATATATACTGACCATAAAATTTTGAAATATATATTCACTTAGAAGGAATTTAACATGAGACAGAGAAGATGGATAGAACTGATAAAAGATTATGATTTCCTGATCAATTTTCCTCCTGGAAAAGCAATCAAATTGGCGGATACCATGATTTGAAAAAATCATACATCATTTACCATGTTACATTTGGAACATGATCCCCTGATTAAAGATATAATGAATTTTGGCATTGAAGTTGTTGGTGCAGGGAATACATCTGTTATGTCTTAGGTTTTAGTGAAGTTGTCGTTATCAGAAAGAATTATGCAAGCGCAGAAGGAAGACCATGAGCTACAGAAAAAGGTAGAATTGGTTAAAACGTGTAACTTTCCATAATTTAATCCTGATAAATATTGTGTTTTATGATTTGGAAAAAAAATTCTTT
Organism: Viscum album; assembly: GCA_963277665.1. NCBI lineage: Eukaryota > Viridiplantae > Streptophyta > Magnoliopsida > Santalales > Viscaceae > Viscum > Viscum album. Next base: position 640,585,101 of record OY728141.1, on the reverse strand, counting down.
TCCTTGTGATTCCCAGTTGAAGAATGACTTATTGTGTGAATCTCATAGTTATCCATTTTCAGTTCATCTTGGAAGTACTAAGATGTACAGAGACCTTTTGGAGTTATATTGGTGGGATGGAATGAAGAGAGATATTCCTGATTTTACCATGAAATATTTGACATTTCAATAGTTTAATGCATAGTGGTAGTTACCAAAGGGGACGCTTCATCCTTTTTCAATGCTGGAGTGGAAATGAGAGAATGTATCAATGAACTTTTTGGTGGGAATACCACAGACATCTCGAGGTAGCAACGCGATTTCGATTATTGTAAATCAGCTGAAAAAATCAACACATTTTATTTCTATTCGAGATACAATGTCTTTGCGTCAGCTTTAATTACTGTACCTAAATGAGATTTTTAGGTTACATGGAGTTCCTCTTTCCATTGTATCTGATCGGGATCCCATGTTCCCTTCAATCTTTTGGAAGGGACCTTAGAAGTCGTTGGGCACATAATTTAATTTCAGTATATCTTTTCATCCTCAATCAGATGGGAAGTCAGAATGAATGATTCAAACTTTGGAATATGTGCATCAATATTGTTCAATGGACTACAAAGGAAGTTTTGATAAACATCTTCTCTTAGTTGATTTTTCTTATAATAACATTTTTCATTCCAGTATATAGATGGAACCTTTTGAGGTAATGTATGTGAAGCTGTTTCGGACTCCAGCGTTCTAGGATGAAGTCAGTGAAAGAATTTTGATGGGGCCAAAATTAGTAAAAGTGGCTGAGAATGTGATGATGATCCAGCAGCACATGAGGATAGCTCAGGGCAGGCAAAAAAGTTACATAGACAACAGAAGGAATTAATTCTATTTTGAGGTAGGTGACCATATTTTCCTTAAAATATCCCCTTGGAAAAGTGTGATGATTTTTGGTAAGAAATAGAAACTAAGTTTGTGCTTCATCAGTACTTTTGAAATCATGGAGAAAGTGGGAATAGTAGCATTTTGAGTAACTTTGCCTCTGAGTTAGTCTCATTTACACAATCTTTTCATGTTTTGATATTGAGAATGTATGTTCCATATCCATCACATGTCCTGATCCGAGAAGCAGTTTAACTTGAAGAGAACATTTCATATGAAGAGAAACTATTTTAGATTCTTCATCGAAGAGAATAGGTATTATGGAATAAGGTAATCCATAGTTAAATGTTTTTGGATAAACCACATTGTTGAAGAAGGAACATGGGATTCTGAAAATTCTATGAGGGAAAGGTACCCTCACATGTTTAATAAGTCAATAAAACTGCGAGGATGCAATTTCTAGAAGGGGAGATAATGTCACACCCAAATTGTTTCTAAAAAAAATAAATGCATGAACTTTTGTTTAAATTAGATATTTATAACTAGCATTTAAACATAATTTTATTGCATCTATGTATTGAATTTTGAAAAATGGTCATCTACAATTGTGTTGATAATGTTATTTTAAGTCTAATAGAACCGACTAGTTTTCTTGGTGAATAGTAATATACCCTTATGAATAGTAAAATGAATAGAATTATGACCATAAAGAATTGTAAATTTTATTATTATTTTATTTTCTTAAGGCTTGAAGATAATAACATTTTGGTCACTTTTTCAATGTGATATAAAAGCAATTATAGTTTTAAAATTGTTAATTTTGGAATTAAGTATGATTTTATTTAAAAATTAAATTAATGATATTTAGAAAGTTATTTCAAAAAATTTACTTCATTTTTGAATTATACACATTGAAAAACTATTAGGGTGAATTTTGCGGATATTTCTGAAAAGTTGATTTTTTTTGTGAATAGTAAAAAATACAGTTTTGAGTTTCGTTGTGTTAATGAAACCATTAAGGATGTTATAATGATGTAATAAATCTGTTCAAATTTTGAATAGTTAAATAATATTTGAGGTGTCCCATGTGTCAAATGTCATGGTCAAGCCCATGGTTTTTCAAATACCACTAATGAGGTGTCCCTTTGAAATTATTAAAATAATCCCTCACTTTTGCTATAAATACCAACACATTCCTTCATTTAATTCATTCCAAATTCTTCCTCAACAAAGCTCTAGACTCCTTAACTCCCTAGTAGTCCTCTCAATGGTTCTTCAATCCCCCAAGTACCCAACCTTCATGTTCGAGGAGTTACTCTACAATGTAAGAAAATTCCCAATTTCGTTCTTTTTTCCATTGAAGTTCTCTTTTATGTGGTATAAATTTCATGTTTCCATACCATGTTCTTATTTTATTCTTATTCATGATCTATATTTTATTATTATTCATTTAAATATGGTTTACCTCTATCTCATATCTTTTTAATATTTTCTAAAACCATGTTTCGTAGTCCTTAACTTCAAAATTTTTGCAAGGGATTTCTCAATTATTCTTTTATTTTGAGTTCTCTCTTTTCTTAGTATTTCCTCATATCCTCTTACCCAAGAGGCATTAGTGCTTCAGAAATCAGGTATATTCTGTATTCTCTCATGTTCATGTAAAATTAATCATCATTATTCTTCTCCTCTCCAACTTATTCAAGGAATAAAAACATTGTTTGTGATGTGTCGAATTACCGACATCGTGGATGATGTTATTTCAATTTGCATAAATTATTTCAAGTATGGTCATTAAACCATTTTAATGGTTGAACCAGGTTATAATATATGTATTATGACTCATCCATGGTTATGTAATTCTTTTTTACTCATGTTTTTAATTTATAAGACAAAATGAGGTCGTTGTTATCAAAAAAACACTAAAATGATCTAAATGAACATCATTAATGTTTTAACTTATGAATCATCCTCATATCGAACATAAAAATGATAAATTGTATAGATTATGGTACTTTAGATATTTAAATATCTTTCCATTCTGATTATGGAGTTTCACATCCAATCGACAAGAACAATCTAGCATGAACTAATCATGGAAATCATATAAAGAACTCACCCAAAACAGTGCAAGGAAAAAAATACAAACAATTAAAGGGTAAAATTATGTAACTAAATGATCATATAAGGTATTTATAAAGATTTATATGATTCTATAATATATTAATAAAACAATTTTAACTATTATATAGGATGTTTAAATGTGATGGAAGTAAGACAAACTTGAGGTAAGTAAATTCTTAACCCAATTTCCATTATTTGGGTTAACAATCAACTTCATTATTTATGTGTTATTAAAATTGTTGTGTGTTGGGTTTTGTATATAATTTGTTTAATTATATGTATTTATATTTATTATACATATTTTATCAACTCTATTATGTATCACATCAATTATATGATTTCTGTAAGGGGCTTTCCTTTTAAAATCCTCTTTTAAAATTCAGTTTTATGAAATTTCAAAGGCAATGTTTTTGTGGTATTATTCATGTTGTATGATTATGTTATGGATATTTTGATTTTTTATGATTAAGGGTGGGACCTCTATTTCCCTCAAATGCATTTAGTATGAGTATGTTGGAGGCCAGCCTTATGGTTACTCCAACTGTAACTGCGATTGTTACACAAATTCTAAGGTAGCCGTGAGGGTTTCAAAATATAAGGTAACCAAGAGGGTTACAAGGTTATGTATATAATGCCCCAATATACCATTATGATTATATTAATGTTCTCATGTTTTTTGTGGATCTTGTACAAATCTCCTGATTCACAATGTAAGTATATATGGGTGACATGGATGACTTTTGACAATGTTTTCATACGTTACAAGTATTCATCGACTAATGTGCTCCTTCCTTATTTTACATCCCACACTGATCATTTTTTTCTCATACAATGTTTTTTATATTATTTTAACAAATCATAAATATTTGTAAGAAAATGAAATAATCCAAGTTTAATGTTTGATGAAAAATCAAAGAAAACATGTTTTAAGCTATAATGTTTTATATTTTGAAAAAATGGAAAAAGTTTTTATGGTATCCACTTTGTAATAATGGGTAAGGTTATGAATGTATTATGTCCCAATTATCTAAATATCTAAACTTGAAAATATCCTCATTGTAAAAGGAAATGTTTTCTTATCTAAAATCAAGATTGTGTAAATTAATAAGATCGAGTCCTTATAGTGACTACTCCATGCCCACATCCCCAAGTCTAGGGGCTGGAGACTAGCACCGAAGGAATTATACTAAGAGGAAGAGGAATTTTCTTGAGTACCTGTATGCACACACAAACACAAAACCACATCCCAAATAGATGGAAAAGAAAACATGCATGCCACCAAACAACCACTAAGAAATGTTACAAGCTGCAAGTCAAATGGGTCAGAGTACAAACCCAACCAAAGAAAAAATGAAGATAAGAAAGTACAAAATATTAATGTAACATGTTTGTAGAAGGCCTCACCTGAAGGGTAGGCATGGAGTAGGTGTCGAAAGTTGTTCAAGTGAATCCTTCCTGTCATATCGTACTACTCACCTCCTAGTCCCAGGACACCGAGGTCTCTGTCAATGTTCATGTCGTATGCACTAGACATAACATGTGTGGGCGAAGCCCGTGTAGGGGTGAGTAAAAAAATACTCAGTAGTGATCACAAAACACAAAATAAAGATCACAAAAGAAAGTATACACAAGGTATTGTCTACTCAAATAGGTTTAATCTAAATTATGTGAATCAAAATTGTCAGTCATATACTAAACACCTTGAACTGTTGAGGTACTCATCCCTGATTAGTATCGTGGGTCTACTAGGTAACACAGAGCCACACCCCTATGTGGGCATGTCAGGTTACATAGAGATGCTTCCCACTTAGGTCGTCAAAGATGGTCCACATAAGGCCGCTTGTAGCTGATCCACATAGGGTTCGCTTGAATTTGATCCACACAAGAGCTCTTATAGCTGGTTCACACAAATCCTCTTATCATCTATGAATACATGTTCACTTAAACAATCTCGTTAGCTGTCTTCGGGCCTCAGCCAGCCGTAGGATTCCCGCACGTAGTGTGCATGATTCTAGTAGAATCTACTCCTCAATCCATTCATCATATTTTAAATTCACTTAAAATCTACCTAGAGAACTCCAAAATAATATTCTCATTTTCATGTTTCCAATGCCAAAAACAGGTCACCAATTGGATGCACGTTCTTAATGATATGGGTGTTTTTGTAAATTGGGGTTGGTTGTGTTCGGGCCAACTCTGACCTAATTAGACCAACCCGACCAACCCAACCTAGGGGTTTCATGTGACCTGGCCTAGTTCGACCGACCTGACCCAATTTGGTTTGGGTCTGGGCCAGCCAGACCCAGAGGACCTTGCTTTACTCAGCCTGTTTTGTTCGTTGGAACACCCTACTAGGTCTCCCTGCAACATAGTTCCATTCGGCCCGACCTGCAACAGGTGGGAATATTCTTTCCTATCCTGGTCCACCCAGTGGCCTGGTCCCCCCCCTCCCCAGCCCTGCCCACACGATGTGTCGGTCTCCTCTTGTCCAGATGCCCGTTGGGCATCTGGTTTGAGGGCACACAGCCGATAAATGTCATCTTCCCTTTTTTATATATGAGGTCCCTACTAGACCATGTGCCTGTACATCATGGACTGAACAGAATGGTATGCCCCTCTAATGCAGTTGAGTTTCCATGTTCATCTCCACCAGTCTCTATCCTAGGTGTTGGTGGCACCTACTACACTTTCACGACTCAAGTCGACCTTGGTCGCCACCTCAATGTGTCATCATAACGCACTGCAACCCACCATCGGCCACCCCTCCCAACGTCAGCAGGCTGGCGGTGCCTTCTGTGGACCATCTGGTTCACTCCAGTGGTCTGTTCATCAAAAATTATGCACCTACAACCTTCTTGGGGTGTCATCTTCCCTAATAAGGACTCTAGATTGCATTGTTTTCAATTTTGAGGCAAATCCAAGAAGAACACATGATCTCCCAAAGCCGGAAGAATCGGGGCCTTGTTCATGTTAGCTCAATTCCTTCATGTTAGTGTTTTTGAAACATGGGAATGTGGAGGTTCAATATTCGATCAAATATCTAACCCCAATGAAAAAAACAGAGATAAAACACCCTTCCATAAGAAAAATCAACTAACGGATCAACCTTTTCGTGTGTTGATCCACGTTCATTGTTTTATAAAGAATAATGTGGTATTCAAATTTTCAAAAGATAAACCCCTACCTATAGATTCTTTTATCTGATGGAAGTCTCATCCCTGATGGCAATCTGTTCATGATGATTCACAATCCATTCATAGATTTTGGCATTCGTCGTTATTTCATCCCGGATCCATTCTCCAAGGTGTCATTGCCACCTTTTCGATTCATCAATGTTCATCATTAGATTAACTTTTCTCATCATTCGTCAGAAGAATTGTAGATCTAAATCTATTTCTCCAACCCTGTAATCTCATTAAAAGAGAAACATATAAAATAAATTCTTAGTCATCACATCATTACAATGTTTTATTTATGAAACAATATTTCTATTATGCTATATTTAAAGAGTCATTAAGATATTTCATTTGTGGAATAAAACATTTGGCTCATCATTGCGTTGTAGTGAAATGATTTTTTTGAATAAAATAATCTTTTTGTATATTTTTTATTTTTTTCTAGAAACATAAAAAAATTAAAGTTTTCCCTTGACCATCACTGGTTGAGGTTTGGTATATTATTAGGTAATTTTGTCAATTTTTATGTAACGATGCTTTTGGATTTTCAATCTAGGCACCCGTTTAGAAGTTTCCAAAACCGCGCACACGTGCCATTTTAATTCTCTTAAAAAAAGTTCAAAAACAATATTTCACCCTCGACCCTTGTCAGTTGAGGATTAACTCTGCCTTAGTGAAAAACATCCTCTCAAACCCAACAGTACTCTCAAATTTCCAATACTAGTTACACATTATGAGTTAAAAGGATTTGGAAAGAAAATAATTGTTACATAATTATTTCATTTATGACCAAAAACTAACTTCCACAATTGGCTCATATTAGCCAATTTTAAGGACATTAAAGGAGAATCCTAATGCTATGAGATCAATTGTGCCTTTGTTGTCCTTGATCTAGGAATAGGTTTAAAAGATAGAGAAACTCACTTGCATGTTTATTCAAATGAACATTAAAATAGTTCGGAAAACCCTTTCGGCCACCCCAGACCTTGGAATAATCTGTTGTTTCATATTATGGTCTTGAAATAATCCAATATAACTTTTAAATCATTAAATGGAATTCTAGGACACAACATTACTCCTACCTTTATGGCTTCATGTCCTCATAAGCCCAAACAAGGTATAAACAATCAAATTAGGGTACTAAGCATGAATCTGAGCCTCCTGCTCCCATGTTCTCTCCTTGAGATTCCCATGCTGCCACAAAACGCATAGTAGAGGAATAAACCATCTCTAAAGGACCCACTCATGTCAATCCCCTATATTTACCAAGAACTCTGCAAATGACTTTCCATAATCAATGTCCATCTCTCCCCAATCGATGACGTGTGATGGATCATGCATGTACCTCCTCAAATGTAACACATGGAAAACATTGTGCACCTGGTGCATCAATGGGTAAGAGCTAGGCAGTACACCACCCCTCCAACTCTACTCAGAATCATAAAAGGGGCAAATAATCTAGGAGATAACTTGTCGCCCATCCAAATATATGTGTTCCCTGTCGGGGTGAGACCCGAAGGAACACATGGTCTCCCTCCTCAAAATCCAAGGGAATCCATCTACTATCAGTATAGGATTTCTAAAATCTATGTGTTGTCCTCATCCGCTTATACATGATATTAAACATCTCAGTGGTCGCTCATACCATCTCTGGACCCATGCATGCAGAATCCCCTAAGTCTGTCCATCATAGAGGTAATCTTTAAGGCCACTCATAAAGTACCTTGAACGATTCTATGCCAATATTGGAGTGATATATGTTGTTGTACGCAAACTCCACCATAAGTAGGTGGTCCTCCCAAGTGCGACCGAAGTCCATTATACAAGCATGTATAATGTCTTCGAACATCTGAATAGTCCTCTCTATATGACCATCAGTCTGGGGATAAAATGTCATGCCCAAGTATAGCTGAGTCCCGAACGCCTCTTATAATCCCATACACATCTGATATGTGAAGAGAGCATCATGGTGGGAGACAATATTCAAAGGCACCGCATGAAGTCACACTATCTCCTAGATGTAGACGAGTCCCAAGACCTCTAATAATATATGCTCCCAGATGGGTAGGAAGTGAGAAAACATGGTGTGCCGATCAATGGTCACACAAATAGTATCATGGCCCCTGTATGTGTGTTGTAATCCAATAATGATGATTATTGAGATAAAATTCTAGTTCCACTATAGTACCTCATGTAGTTGGGACAACCCTCCTAAAACCTGATGCTCTGCCTTCACTAGATGACATGTGATGCACCGTGAAACGAACTCTGCCACTACTTTCTTCATCCCTGGCCACTTGTACTGACATCCGAGATCCAAGTACATAGTTTCCACTCCCTGATGTACTGCCAAAGGGAATGTATGGAACTCCCTCATAATATCCTACTGTAATCCCATGGGTACTACTGTGCATCCTCTAAAAAAGATGGCATGCTCTCCTCATATCAAAATTTCATTCAGAGACTCTCCTGAGGATAATTATGCATGTTGGGACACGTAGTCAACATCCACCAGATGTGCCTCCCAAATTCACTATAAGACTGAGGGAGCGAAAGTCATTTACAGAACATAATTTGATACATCTTCATCTATGAATGATATCTATATCACGGCTAGCTGCTCTGGCACCTCACTCAGTAGCTGCAAACTGTACATCTTGTTGAGCGTGTCTGCCACCACATTTCCCTTACCAGGTGTATATACTATCTCTAAGTCATAGTCCTAGAAAAACTCTATGCATAAATACATTTTCAAGTTCAGGTACTTCTTTTAAAAGATATACCTAAGACTTTTGTGGTCTGTGTGGACTGTAAACCACTCACCAATCATGTAGTGTCGCTACATCTTGAAGGAAAATACCACTGCTGCTAGCTCCACGTCATGGGTTACATAGTTCTGCTCAAAATTCCTCAACTATCGTGAACCATAGGAAATCATTTCTCACTTTTACATCAAGACACAACCCAGTCTGGTTCCTAATGCATTTCAAAAAACTACATACCCAACACCCTCCTCTAGTAGTCCCAAAATAGGGGAACACTTCAGTGTATTCCTTAGCTACTTAATATTATACTAGCACTTCTCCATCCACACGAAGGGTTTTTCCTTCCATGTTAAAACAAATAAGGGTTCTGCAACACTAGAAAATTCGGGCATGAATCTCTGGTAGTACCCAACCAGACCCAAGAAACTCTTCACCTCAGTCACGCTCCAGGGTGGCTCCCAAACAAGCATCGTTACTAACTTTTCTGGATCAACTATAACTCCAACCTCCAATATAAAATGACCTAGAATGTGTACATTCCATATTCGGAACTCACACATTGATATATTACCATAATTCTGGTTCTCTCAAAGTGTATCTAGGACTATCTGCAGATGTGTCGTGTGCTCCTCCAAAGAATTTTAGTACTCCAAGATGTCATCAACGATGACCAGGATGAACTAGCCAATATAAGGATAAAAGATCCTTTTCATGAGTTCCATGAACTCTGATTGGGCATTGGTCCTCCCGAACGTCATCCTAAGGTACTCATACTGTCCACACGAACATCTGAAGTCTATCTTTGGTACATCCTCATCATGTACCTAAAACTGAGGATTGCCAGAACTAATGTCTATCTATGAGAACCATCTCACTCCCTTCAGCTGATCGAAGAGGTCATCAATCCTTGATAGTGTATACTTGTTCTTCACGATCACTTGGATCAAGATATTTAAGTCCAAACACAACCTCAAACTCTCATCTTCCTTCTTGGAAAACAAAATTGGGGATTCCCTAGTGAAACACTGGGTCTCATGAAGCCCTTTACATGAAAGCCCTCCACCTGTAGCCTCAATTCACAATGATATATGGGAGCCAACCGATATGTTGTTGTAGATTACAGTGCCTTAAAAAGGTATAGATTGATCCAAAAGACTGCATCCATGTGAAGAAATATTCTTGCAACATCCTCTAGAAATATTTCTTCATACTCGTCCACTACTACTGAAACTTCAGGTATCTCCTTGTCCACCACACCGAGGGTGAGACTAGAAAACTGGTGAGTGATTAGCTGCACCCTCACTTGAGATAGTATGTACTATCCTTCATGTTCTCCCTTATCACTAGGGAAGGAAATCTTGCTCACATCCTCATGGAAACACCATATTCTACGCCTAAAACAGTCAATCTGAGCCTGGACTGTGGATAATTAGTCCATACCCAAGATGACATCATAAGACATCAGTTTCATTACTAGGAGATCCCAACTGATTATCTTTTCTCCAAGAGTAATCTCAAACCTCTAACAGGATTGTTTAATTATTGAATCTCCTCACATATAAGTCTATAACCATAAGAATCATGCCAACAACTCCACATGAATTTCTAAGCCTCAAAAGAGGTCTATGGAAAGGAAAGGGTGATTAGAACCTATTCTTATTAGAACTGTATCTAAGATAGAGAAGAAACAGATCATAACTCCAATCAACTCTGTAGATCCATGGTTTTAAGCCTCTATCGCATGAATCTAGCCTCTCCCCTATCCACCGGCTCCCTGAGGCTATGCTGGACTAGCTTGGGGTGGTGGTGGTAGCATGTCAAACCTTTTCCCACCACATGCTACCCAGCCTACTCCTCTACCACGTTCAATTCCATACAGACCACCTCTCTCAAACCTCTTTCTCTGCCTAGATGGTCCCTAAACCATCCTATTATCATCTATTCCATGAGTCTAGAAATCATGAGCCATGTGACCTTACCTTCCGCAAGAGAAGCACATCATAGACCCCAGTTGACTTCCTCTACTCGGGGTTCCCCGCACTATCGACCTTGAGTCCTAGGGTCTTCCTGTGAAATTCCTAACCTACTTTGGTCCCCAGGTATACTTCTTTCTCCCCACAAATAAATAATCTACCTCTTGGTGTCTACAGGTGGCTCCAGCTGTCTGTGATTTCTCTCCAAGGAATATCTCTACAAGCAGGTCTCTCCCCATTACCCCAGGTAGAGTACGGATGCTGACAGACAACATGGATTCCCTAATCATCTAGTACAATCCCTGATCAAAAGATCAATCCCTGAATAATGTTTCTTGCACCATGTTTATAGACAAGAGAGAATGATTGGTGTATCTCACTGAGTACGGCAGTACTGTCATTCTACCCTACTGTAGGTCTAGTAGCGCATGTGTGCATACAGAGCACAACCTCACTAGAAAGAACTCCCCCTAAAGAGGCACTCAAAGTTTTTCAATGTAAGGGTCACCTCATCATGTGTCTGAATCTCCAAGCTCAAATATCTCTCTACTGAACCTTGAAGAAGGCTTATGGATAATATCATCATAGGTTAGAGATATTTCCTCTCACGATGGAAGACTCATGTAACCACATCAAGACAATACAAGGACACATTGGGTGTCAATATCACCCTTGAACCCAGAAGGTAACAACCTCTGGAACTCGTTTAAGGCACTGAGCCTATGTGCGTCCACTACTGGTAGTGCCATAAGTAACTACTGGTCAAAAGGTGGTGGTAACACTGTCGCACCACCCAGTGGGGTTGTCTCCAATACTGGTCCCTAAACTGATGCCACATCGCTATGTGAGCTATCCACATGGTCACCTAATGGAATCATGGCCGACTATCTACATGGAGGAATCCTAAAACTAATCAAGATGTACCACTATCAATAGATTATACCCGATGAACTAACTATGATTCAAGTAGATCATTAGGAAAAAATCAATTATTATATGATGTATGCAACCAGTGGTTTCATGTAAAAAGTCAAAAAGAAGAACAAAGGGTCCTTGTGTATGGATAAAGCAGTCGTCACACCAACAAAGGACTCCCCAAACCAGGAATTTGAACTCAAAATACTTTACATTATTTCCCAAAAACCAAAACAACAGACTCTCGATCTTTGAGGTAGAACCGACCACCTCTAATACCAATTTGTCACAACTCGTCTCCTATGATCCATGCCATGAGTACCCCATGCCAACCTCCTGATGGTCAGTGGATGGATACTAGCACCAAAGGCATTATCCCATGAGTGGGAGGAATTTTCCCAAGTACCTGTACACACCAACACACACACAACCACGTCCCAAATAGCAGGAAAGGAAATCATACAACCCACTAAACAACCACTAAGTAAATGTACAATATATAATTCAAATGGGCTAGAATACAAACCCAAAAAAATACAATCTGAAAATAGGAAAGCACAAAAGATATCTGTAAGACTCCCACAAAATACCCCTAATGAATGGTAGGCACGGACTTGCTATCAGATGTTGTGGAAAAAAGTCCTTCCTATCGTATCTCACTAGACACCACCTTGTCCCAGGACAATGAGGTCTCTGTCGAAACAACTATCATCTTCACTAAATACGACACGTGCGGGCAGGGTCTGTGCTAGGGTGAGTACCAAAATACTCAGTAGGGATCTCGAAACACAAGATAATGATCACAAAGGAAAGTATAAAATAGGTATTTTCCACTCACATAGTTATAAAATAAAGTATGTAAATAAAAACAATCATTTATATATTGAACACCTTGGACTACTAAGGTACTCATCCATGATGAGTACTGTGGGTTTTTGTTTGTCACACAGAGCTGCTCTCCACTTTGGGTTTGTCGGGTCACATAGAGCAGCTTCCCACTTAGGCCATTATAGCTGGTCCACACAAGAATGCTTGTAGCTGATTTACACAGGGTCACTTGTAGCTTATCCACATAGGGTCACTTGTATCCGGTTCACATATAGCCTCTTATCATCTTTTCTTATAGGGTAACTTATACCTTCTTTTCAGCAGTCATCGAGTCTCAACCAACCATACGATTCCCGCACATAATGTGCTGGATTCCGGGTGAATCCACTCCTAAATCCATTATTCATATTTCAACATACATGGAAGTCCCCTTACATTGAACCAAAATAATTTCCTCATCATGGGGGTTCAAACGCCACATACGGTTCTCCAATCGAATTCTCGGTCTGAAAGATATGGTTGTTTTAGTAAACAGGGGCCGACTAGGTCTGGGACCAGTACAACCTGGTTATACCAACCCGTTCAAACCATCCTTGGGGTCCTACAAGACCTATACTAGTTCAACCAACCAGATTCAACCTGTTTCTAGTCTGGGCTGGAAAATCTCATGGGGCCTTGTTGGACCCAACCTAGTTCTGTCGTGGGTCCATCTTACCGTTCGCCCAGCAACTGAGTTTCATCCAGCCCCGCCTACAACATGCAGGCTAGTTCTTTACATGTCTAGGGCACCCAGCGTCTAGGTTTTATCCTACTGGACTAGCCCACAAAAGTGGGCTATATTGAGTTCAATCAGGGTTCACAAACTGGCCTAGTTCGCCCTCCCCCCCCCCCCAACACACACACACACACACCCGTCCCAGCCCACACGGTGGTCTGGTCTTCTCCAGCCCAGACGCTTGATGGGCATCCAGTTCGAGTGCACAGAGCTGGAAAGAGCTGGATACACCTTGTACCACACATAGTCCCCAGTGGACTGCATGCAAGCATTGTGGGGCCCTCACGATATGGGTTTCCCTTTTGACGTGGTCAAGTGGTCGTGTCTGTTTCTGCCAGCGTGCATGCCTCAGTGTCGGCGGTCCCTAATACACTACCATGGACTAAACTATTTGTGGCCTATGTCAGCTGTAGCCTGAGCCAACCACAGCCTCTGCCTTAGTGCACCATCATGGCATGCTGCCACCTACCTGCAGCCGTCGTCGTAGGCTATCGGCACCGGCGTGCCGGCACTGCCTTCTGCGAACCACCAAGTCCTCTCTAGCGGTTCGTTCATAGAAATATCTAAACCTATGGCCTCCATGGGGTTCCATATTCCAGAATACATCCTTTATATTTCATTATCGTCAATTCTAAGGCATGGTCACAAATAACACATGAGCGCCCAAGGACGGAGGAATCGGGGCCTTGTTCATGTTAACCTGATTCCTCCGTGTTTATGTTTTAGAAACCTGGGAAGGGGGAGTTAAATATTTGATCAACAATCTAACCCTGAAACAAAATCCCAGAGATGAAACAACCTCATACAAGAACAAGAGACCCATGAATCAACCTATTCATGGGTTGATCTTATTTTGTTTTTTAGAAAGAATAAAAGGGAATTAAAATTCCCCAAAGATAAACCCCTCCCTAGAGAAGCTTCGATCATAGGAAAGGCTCGCTTCTGATGGTGATTTGTTCGCAAGGATTCACGATCCCATTTAAGATATTGGAATTCATCAATAATTAGTCCCATGTCCATTCTCAAAGGTGTCGTTTCCTCATTTTTGATTCACAGAAGACCTTTTTTGTAGAGATTTCTCTCATCATTTGTCCAAAGTATTTAAAATCTAAATCTGTTTCTCTAACTCTATCATCTCATTAAATGATAAAGGTGTTGAAAAAAAAAATTTGCATAGTCATCACATCATTAAGTTCTTTCATTTATGAAATATTGTTTCATTTATTATTCAGTTTTAGAGTCATTAAGTTGTTTCATTTATGGAATGAAGCAGTTGGCTCGTCTCTATGTTGTAGCCAAACAATTTTTTTAAATAAAATAAACATTTTACGTTTATTTTATTTTTTTCTTTTAAGTCCGAAAATAATCTTTTTCCCTCTACACACACTGGTCTAGTTTAGATCCATTCTTAAGTAATTTCATCATTCCAGACATAATGGTTCTCTCATATTTTCAATCTGAGCACTAGTTTCGAATTTTCTAAAACTGGTCATGCATTCCATTTTGATTCACTTAAAAAAATATCGAAATCTATCCATCAACCTTGATCCATGCCGGTCGAGGTTAAGCTATGACATAGGGAAACAGGACCTCAAGATATCAATGGTACTCTAGGATTTCCAATCTGAGTTACTATTTAGGATTTATAATGATTTAAAAATAAAATAATTGTTACTTAATTATTTTATTTACGGCCAAAAACTAACTTCCACATTTGAGCTTCACTGGACAATGTTAGGCCCTTTCTAGGATAATCTCAACACTCCGAGTTCAATGGTGCCATTTTATTTTTTTTGGAAACTATTTTAAAAGATAGAAAATCCCACAGACAAGTTTATTTAAATGTACTTTAAAATAGTTTAGAAAAAATTACAGCCACTCCCAGCCTCAGATCAGGTACCATCTCAGATTATGGTCTCAAAATAAACTAATATAAATATACAAAATGGCATGGAGTTATGGGACATTACAATTACTATAAATTCTTCATTCCCATACCTCATTTGAAATGATATCATCTTAATGTATTCATTATTTACTGGTAATTTATGACAACATGAATAAAGATCAATCATTGAAACTTTTGGACCTCCATGATGTTGATCGAATAAGTAATCAATGTGTGGAAGATGATACATTTTCTTTATCCGAATATCATTCATTTTCCTGTAATTAATGTACGGAGACATGGATATATCTTCCTTCTTAATGAAGAGAAGAGGGGCTCCCCATGTTTAAATGATGTGAATAATGAATCCATATTACATTACTACTCATGTTGTTTCTTAAACTCCAATAATTCTAAAATTTCTATTCTATGGTAAGTCTTTGATATAGTTCTTTCATCTAGGGTTAAATCAATTGAAAATGTGAATTTACTCTTTGGTGGATTCCCTGATAATTACTCAATAAATACATTAATGTATTCATGAGATATTTTTAAATCCTCAATTGTAATATTTCATCCTCCATACATAGATATTGTTTTCTTTTCCTCTTAAAGAATTAGATTTATAAGATATAATGGGGTGGATCTAGACATTGATTAGTTGATGAAGTATCTAATCTATATATGAGGAAATTGACATCTTCACCATAAATTGTAATTTCCTTCTCCATGAAATAAATATTAGCAACATATTTTTAAATAAGTCCATAAAAAGTATTATATAAAATTAAAGAATTGGTTTAATAACAAATTCCAGAATGAAGAATGTTTAGTTGACATAATTTTGATTACCTGATACATCCTTGTTGCATTGAGACATCCATTAGTAATTTTGATTAACAAATCCCTTCTTAAGATGCTAGAGAATTATCTAATTTTCAAAGCAAACAAGGAAGATATAAAATAGTGATAATATCCATATTCAAATAAATAATTTGATAAATTTTATTCTGGGATTAAATTATATATGAACACATCATTGGTTACTTCGACATCAGCTATAGTGATCGCATAAGCTTTTCCTTGTCCCCTTGACATATTATATTGTAGATTCCCATGATGCTTGGAACATTGTATTGAATAATTCCCCAATTATTTGAATTTATAGAAATGGATAAAGGTGTTTTATTTCATCCCTTTACATTCTTTCACCTGATTTACCGTCTATTATCACTTATAATAAACATTAGTGACCTTAAAGAATTTCGCGGAATGATACTTTCCATAGTAATCAAAAGATAAAAATTGATTTGTTATATTCTTCTTATTTGATGAATTCTCTTTTTCTTGGTGTGAACTCTATCTATTAATTTATATATTTCCTTTTAATATATTTGATCTAGAGAATTACTTCTACATTTTTATGGAACATAAAACTATTTCATCATATGATGAAAACTTTTGAGAGTCCAACAGCCTTTGGAGACTTAGACTACTACCTTAAAATAAATCGTAAATCATGCATTATTTTTTTATTTAAAAATTAAAATATATTTATATCCTTGTAAATGTATACTCTTACATTACAACAATTTAATATTCCTTCTCCTCTATACTAAGGAACTTTCTCTTCATTTTGGTTCATTTCACTTGAGGAAAATATTTATTCAGAAAATAATCCTTTAAAATTTTCCATTACATGTGTTATATTTCATAATCCTTAAATGATGGGGGCCTCTTATCATGAAGAAATCTAAAATAAGAGAATCACACTCTGGAACAATATTTTTCTCTATTCATGAAATGTTATTTTTCATAACCTGATTAATATACCCAAATATATTCAAGATCTTCTCTATTCTCATACAAACTAGCTTATTCAGTAGGGAAACCTCTATATTAGCCAAGAGTTCTAATACTCATATTTTTACTTGAGACCATTTATAAACAATTATATATAAATTATTATCTACTAAAATTAAGAATTTGAAATCATAATGTATACATTAATATTTGGTTTAACACATAACATAAATTTAAAATTTAAGCATATTTATTTGCAAATCCTTTATAATGGGTTGAATATAAAATTTGAGTTATCCTATGAATTTAACACATGAGTGTCAAACCAAGTGCATAGTAAGGCCCATTGTCATATACCAGGTAAATCTCAAGTAAAACATGATGTTCCTTTTCTGATGATATTACCAATAGGTAAATTTATTATAGAACCATGTCCACTTGTAATATCTATAAAGGTGTTAATTTCTTGAAAATATAACCTAATTTATTAATTAAAAAATATTTCTAATGTTATTCTATAATAATCTTATATTTCAACGATATGGTTATGTTCCCTGAACTACGTTTTCCTTAATCTTGTTTCAAATACTTCTACTCCACATTCTTTGATAGAAAATATTACAAACCAATCATGAGTAACCTAGAGTCCACGTATAAATTAATATAATAACATAGATATATGGGTTCAAAGTCCCATATACCAATCATTTAATTATTTTTTTTAAAATAGATACATACATGATACACATTTTATATTAGGAATGACAAATAAAACATTGTAATGGAAAATATTCAGCATCTGTGAACTCATTCAAAGAGTTGTTTATCATATCCTTGGGAAAGGGAAAAAATAAGGGTGAGTTAAAATTATATGGTTTACAGAAATTGGATTATAAGATGAATCAATAATCCATAATCAATATGTAAAAGTAAATAACTAAACACACATGTGATTTAGTAAATAAAATTAAAATAACATTCATCCATAGATAATATGAATGTGAAAATATCCATTAAAATAATAATAAATGAATTATCAATTAATTAAATTATGAATTATTGTAAGTCATGATCTCTGGCTTCATGATAACTCCACATTCAAGGCTATTCACAAGAATGTTTAAAACTATTGGCAAACCCCAATATAATTCGGTCAATTCATTTGTCTAACGAGACATATTTATGCATTGAGGGGCTATATAATTATACTCCCCACCCAAAAATTTATTTCCAAATAATTCCTCACATATCAAATAAATGATTTTTTTTCACAATTAATGTGACTTAAAATCAAATAACCATATTGAGTAAAGAATAATAATTTATCAAATTTTCCCTGATTAGTCAAATAACGATCAAAATAAAAACTATTTGTTAACGTAGTATACAATTTAGGAAATATTTACATAAATGATACAAAAAATATGGATATTTAATATAAAAACAATATTTAATGAAATAATATCATAATAAAGTGATTATATCACTTGAAAGTTGACAATCAATAAATTAATCATGAAATTAGCGGTGATCATCAGTTCATTGAGAATATATGTGTATTCCTTAAAATCACATCCATTAGAAGAATAAATAGAATATAGGTGGAATATTAAAATATGATTTCGTAAAACAATATCTGACCATTGAAATTTATTAAAATATGTCACATTTCCTAAAATGGTTATGGTGGGGGTGGGAGTTTTTTACCTCCATATATGTTAAAAATATTTCTCTTTTTAATTTTTTTTAAATCATAACTTTTAATAAATAGTGGAATGATTAATTTAAAACCGATTTTAAAAGTAAAATAAAACATAAAATTAATTTTATAAGTTATATTATTAAATAAAAGTACTTTGGAAAAATATTTTCGGAAAAAATTGATATGGATGTAAAATATATCGTATTTAAAGGGAAATATTAATAGTTTTCTTGTAATCGTTTCATTTCCAGATCCATGTAAAAAGAGATAAATAGTTGGAGAAAAATATATAAAATCATTAAATAGCAATAGAATTAGAAAATAATTCGTTCATATGAAAGATAAATTATAATATTCCTTCAATAAAAGTAAAAGAAATTCCAAAAGATAGTGAAATTGTAAATTGGATACATACATCTATTGTAAATTTTAAATTTTTACCAATTAAAATAATATTTTTTAATTGATACATAAAATATCATGAAAAACATTTATTCATCATAAATACAAAAAATGGGTAGTATTTACACCACATAAAAGTGAATGGGTTCATAATAAAAAATATTTAGAAATGAAATGAAAATTGTGATGCAATCTCTTATCAGAAACATACCTTTAGTTGAGTTCTCATTAACCACAAATATAATGGTTTATAAAATTTTAATAAAATTTGATAGAACCATATTATTAATTTTAATATCATATATTATATTTTTCTAACATATTATTAACCATTCATTAACAATATTTAATTATCCCAATTATTTCGGTTGTTAATCACCTACTTTTCTCGTGAATGTTTTTTCATGAATGATCAAAATCATGAAAATAGGATATAATTTAATAATATCTATAATTATATCATTTATATATATATATAAATAAATATATATATTTATATATATATTCATTTGATATATATTTATTAATATTCATTAAATTTGGACATATTAAATGAATCACATCGCTTCGTAGAGATGGTATGTCATACGCATGAACGAGTGACAATGTCATTTCTTATGGGTGAAAGGGTAATGAATTTGGTGATATATTTATTTTAAAAAATATCATGTCATATAAATAACATATATTCAATAAATATATTCGTATTACATTTCATGTAAATATTAATTGAGAAATTAATCACATCATTTTGCGAAGAGGAAATCTATTGAACACACTCACAAAATTATC
Source organism: Viscum album (assembly GCA_963277665.1). Lineage (NCBI taxonomy): Eukaryota > Viridiplantae > Streptophyta > Magnoliopsida > Santalales > Viscaceae > Viscum > Viscum album. The sequence goes on along the minus strand of OY728141.1, from coordinate 640,565,109 downwards.
ATATTATAAATAAATGGTAAAGTAAGATGTTATATGTGATATTGCAGTCAAATAATTATAATTATATCATAAATATTATTTAAATACATTAAATCCATCATAATATTCAACTGTCATAAGTTTTGATTGAAACTTATTTACATCGGTTCGTGAGGCGGTAGTCTGTCGTATACACTGTCGATAACATTGTTTCCCATTTGTTTGAAGAGGAGATGAATAAAAGATATTTCATTAATATAATAAAATTTAATTATATTTTAAATAAAATTTTAATTATACTATAATGATTTAATAAGATTTCAAGAAGGTGGATGAAGAAATAAAATAAATAACTCTCATTTAAGAAAATTACCTCTTCTTTAGATAAACTCTTTTGGTTTGCACAATATACCTTACTATGAGGGATTATTAATAAAAACAAGTCATCTTGGATGTTAATATGAAATTAATAAAGGTATTTGGGTTGATATTGGATGAACTAAATGAATTTTTTTTGTGTAAATAGTGGAGGATAGGAGTGGCCTTTTATATGTGGGGGAGGAATCAATTAGAGTTTTAAAATGATGAATTAAACCCATGTTTTTTCTGAAAAAATAGTAAAATATGGTCCATTATCAAATATTTTATCATATAAGGTATAAATATTTACAAACAATAATAATTTTATAATATTCAAGTAATTTTTAACCCCTATCTTCTTTGCCTAACCCCTCAGTAAACATATTTTCACCTTAGCCATAGTAATTGATTTTTATTTTTTTATTATTCATTACGGTGAAAATTATGTTTAAAATACTAGATAATATTTATTAATATTATTTAAATTATTTAATCCTTTTTAAATAATACATCTTATATAATTGGTGAAATTAAATTTAAAATTAGTTCTACATACACAGTGAAATAATGTTTTTCTAAAGGAATGTTTTTCAAAAGTATAAAATGTTTTAACATTATAATTGAACATATAATCTATTCCAATTAAATAAATTAAATTTATTATAATAAAAATTAACTAATTTTTATTTTAAATCAATTTTTAAAGGAAATGAAACTTGAAAATACTACAAAAGGAAAGTCAGTTTATAATAAAAAAACAGTATTTGTCCCTACTCATTGCAAAATGAAACTTTTCATAAAAATAATAATAATTCAATATAATATAATTATGATATGTTTATTTCGAATATTAATTTAATTTTATCAAATTATATTTATTGAAATTTTAAAATTTTTTTTTAACATAAGTGTGTAAGACGTGTCGAACCTGTTTTTCCAAAAAAAAATCTTTTTCTTTTAAGTGCCTTTTATTTTTGTTCATAATCAATAGATACCTAATGACTATATGTAAACCATATTTTCTTTAACAATTACATAATTTATATTCATACCCACCAAATTATTGTATAGGATATAATAGTCACTTTTAAATAATAATATTTTAATATATTATTGTGTTTTGGTTAAACACATTGTTACATATATCACAAGCTATAGAAAAATTACATTTATTATAAAATAAATATATTATAATGTCTCAAGGTGTTATAATTATACTCTATATTCTAAAAAAAGTGAGTATATATATCAATTGGTCATATTATTTTCAGGTTCCAATGTTGTATTTGTAACAACCCAAGATTTTTGAAAATTTAAATTAATATTATCATCAATAGCTTGTGTTAAAAAAACACCAAACAAAAAACACCAGACTAAAATATGCCACTAAATAATATAATTTCATGAATAAAATAAAAATTTTTATACAAAATAATAAGTATAAATTAAAATAATAATATATACTTTTTTTTTGAAGAATCATTATAAATAATATGTCTTTTTGAAGAATAATTTAGAAAGGGGGTATTTTATTTTACCTACATGTATTGATAATGATTAAAATATTATTATAATAACTAATATTTATACTAGTAATCTATTATTTAAAGAGTTAGTTAATTATAAATTTATATGAAATAATATTAAAGACACTTTATGTTTAAAAAGTCAATTCTCAATAAAAATATTATTTCTTTACATTTTAAATTTTTTTTAAATAAATAATTAAATAAATTTTAAATTTTATATTAATAAAAAAAATTATTTTGTTATTTTTTAATGTCAAAATTATCCTAGGTCTAATTTTTTATATTATTCTAAAAATATTTATTTTTAGATGAATACTACAAAAAAATTTCAAATTAATTTACTTTTATGATATCACTAGTATATAATAATGAATTGGGAACTCATGAAACTTTTTTGTAAGACCAAATAATTATTTTATGAGTGAATATATATTATTAAAAATGTTCATTTCAATTTAAAACCCTATGTTTGACATTTTATAAATTGATATATATTTTTCAGAAAATTGTTTTTAAATATATTACTCTTTTTGTATTTTAAAATTATTTTTTATCACATTTAGAAAATTAATGTAATAAAATGGATTTCCAATTCTTAATTATAAGGTAAAAGTTATGTAATAAGGAATATTTTATGTATTAAAATAAAGTATAATTTACCTTAGAGAAAATCTAATTACCACAATAAAAGCGTAAAGGGTAAAAGAGGGTTTTGAAATTCAAATATGATGGGAACATGTCCAAAACATGTGTGTTGATGGATATTCAAGGACTGTCCCAACGTTTTCTTTTATTTTTAAATTTATAATCCATGTTCATTGAGAGTTAATTCACATTATTAAAAAAATTGTTACTTACAAAAATGTCATCCCTTTTCACTTATCAATGTATCTCTCCTCTCCTCACATCTCCTCACACCAAAACCCAATTATTTTATTTTAAAATATTTTTTAAAATCTCCTAAACACTTTGAAAAACCATAAATACCTTTTGGCCTTCTCAAAAAACCACCCATAAATGTATTAACCCCCTTTGTAATGGATTTAATTAAAGAAGTGGGGTATAAATTTCTAACTACTATCTTCTTGTCTCTATTTATTTTTTTCTACTCTATTTTACAAAAATTTCATTACAGTTAAAACCTGATATTTTGTGAAATATTATTTTCCAAATGAATTTAATATTTTTGAAATTTTTTACAATAAACACTATTTATTAATTTTTTTTATATGTAACACCATGTTGAGATTGTGTTACACGCAAATACGAGTTTCTTTGATTACATTCATGACACTTGACATCAAGATTCATTAAACCATGAAATAATTTTATTTTAAATACATACATTATAAATTCGAATTTAAATAGGATTTTATTAATAATATTAACTAATTTATTTAATATAAATATAAATTTCATTCTTGATATATATTTATAAATAAATTCTTAGTAAATAATCTGTTAATCTTCAAGTTTTGTAATTATATTCATCAAAAATATGTTTTCTTCAAAAATAATTTGTATTTATTATTATGAGAAAATAATATGATTAGTTAAAATTTATTTTATAAGATGTATTTTAAAAAATTAAATTCATTTTTTTAAAACTCATATAAAAAGTAACTTATTGTGAAATTTTGTTATTTTTCATAAAATATTGATTTTTTGGAATAGTGAAGATAATGATTTATGTAAAACTGCCATCTCTTTCAATTAAAATTTTTATTTTAAATTCCCCATTATGTTTTAAAGTAATATAATTAATATTTAGTTATATTTAATCAAATTAATAACTTTTTAATCAACTTCATTCTATATTTTAGAATAAGTTTATTTTTTCATTTAAGAAAAGATTTTTTCCGAAAACTATTTTGATGTGCATAATGTTTTTTCATTCTAATTGATTCAAATAATTCCAAATTAAGAATGTTTCAAATTAAATTTATATATTATATATTAATAAATTTTAATTTATATTCATATAATGATTATTAATATATATATATATATATAAACATTTGGTTCATAAAAGAAATACACTTCTTGAAAACCAGCTTTTTCAACACTTTTGATATTTTTGTTTCCAATATAAAATATTTCACAATTATAAAATTAATTGTTTTAAATAAAATTAAATCATCATGCCAAAATTATATTAGATTTAATTTGTTATAATTTTCTAAAAAAATTCATTTTTTGATATATATTGAAAAATACTGAATTTTAATTGTAAAATGATTTTTCATAGAAAACATAAAGATAAATTATATTTTTAATAGGATTTAAAGTAAAAATAGTTCAATTATATATGTATTAATCTTATTTTGGTCATTATAATCAATTTTATAATGATATTGGATAAACAAAATTCGAAAAATTGGAACAATTGGACCATTTTCCCTCTAAAAACTCGTTTTCTTATCAAATCTGTAAGATTAATTCTAAATAAAATTTTACAAATTATGTGAAATGAATTTATAAATTGGATTTATTATTTTAAATTATAATAATTTATATTATCAATAATGTTTAACATAGGTTTCTACCAATATTAATTGTATAAATAGTAAAATTTTATTAACATTGGTTAAGTAAAAATGAAATTTTTTGGCAGGTTTAAAATAAAACGATAAGGCATAATATAACCATAAAACTTATCTAAAATATATTGGTTGACCATATTTTGACCCTATAATATTTAAGGATCTAGAATAATACATTTTTTTTATCATTATAGAAATTCAAAAATGTGGGTACATGTTTTTATTTTAAAAAATTACATGTATGCTACTCACCACACTTATAAAAGGCAACCGCCTCTCCTCTATTATTCACACTATAAAAAATTGGGTCATCCAAGACCTGGATATATATAACTTCCCAGACATAATGAAAATGATATATTATATTTCCAAAAAAATTAATTATATCATAAATATCATATAGATGTTATGTATGTCACATATGTTTATTAAAACCATTATTAATACATTCCATGTATTGTGTGAATGAATAAAATTGATTTGAGGATTAGGTAGTCCACATGTCCACAAATGATGTTATCTTAATCCCAAAAAATGGAAAGCATGAAGATATGTGTGTATAAAAAATCGATAATTTTAAAGATATCATAAATATCATGTATATATCACATAAAAATAGTGTGTACATCATAATTTCCAACCCAGAGAGGTGGTAATGGAAAAAAATGAACAAAATCATTTTTTGAGGTGGTAGTTATCCCTTCACATGAATGGTAAATTTGTTACCCATTTGATAGAAGTGTGTGAATGTGTAGGTCTAACCGTTAACATAAAAACCTCTCAGTTTATTTAATATAGTTATATCTTCATATAATAATTATAAAATGTTCACAATGATTTTTCATAGATCCCTGGTCAATATATTATTTACCAAAACATGCAAGGGAGTGGAGAAAGAAACAATGTAAAAAATGAATGTTGATAAAATTTATCTCTTCCCTGGGAAACTATTTTTTGTGTGCACTTAAAGACTTATTAGTTTTATTTCTACCCAAAATTTGGCCTTTAGGGTGATTTTATATAAATTAGAATATATTTTATGTAATGTTTGTGTTATCTAAATGGGCTTGATAGGTGTGGATAAGTGAGGGGGTGATTTCCTTTTTATAGTGGAGAGAGAGTTGCATTCTTGTACTTAAAAAATAGTAAACACTATTAGGAGGTTTCCCTAACTTCATGAGACTAAAATAATGATATCAATTCAATAAATTAGATGATATGGTAGAATAATTTAAATCCAATTGATTTTGGACATGTTTCTAGGTCATTTAGACTCTTAAGATTAAATTTTAGGCACTGATTAAACCAATATTTACCTTAATCCTTGTTTCTAAATTTATTTATATTCACTAATAATTTGAGTGGAAACAAATTTCAACATATTATGAATTATGAATTATTATGATTCGAAATATCGAATAATTTTTTCAAAATTACAACCACATAAGTGGAATAAATTAATTTCAAATTAACCCCACATACGGGACAACAAAGCCACTTTTTAAAGTAAAAATGTTCAAAAGCATTTTATCTTGTTACATTTAAATTAAATGTAATATTTATTCCAATGACCAATTGTAATTTAAATGATATAAATAGGATTTAATTATACATTAAAACCAAATATAATCAAAATTATCGATATAATTTATTTAGATGAAAAATTAGTTTTTGATTAAAATTTAGTATTATTTACTATTCATCAATATTTTAATGTTCATAGAAAAACACCAACAATACAACCAATGATAATTTATTTATTTAAATTTCAAAAATGAAGTTCATTTTTTAATATAAAAATTATAAAATTGTAAAAAATAGTTTTAAATTAGGTTCACCATTAAAAGTTGATAAAACATCCTTTTAAAAGTATATAACCTTTTATGCTTAAAATGGAATTAATTATTTTTATAAGAATTTCATATTTTATTCTAATAAATTTAAAAAAAATTCTAAATATGTTTAAATGTAATATAGTTAGTAATATTCATTCCATATGATACAAATTCTGGCTGATAACTTTCATATTAAATAATAATATTAAGAATGTGTTATTATTCAGTATAACTCTTTATTTTGTGCAATATAACACTTCAGAGAAACTCATTATTGTGTTTTGGGAGTTCTACTATAAATATAGTCCCTTTCAAGATAAAATAATTATTTAATTAATAAATATTAAAAAATATGAAGAGTAATTATTTTATCTTTACTTGGGATGTTACATCCTTCCCCTCTTTTTGAAACTAAATCCTCTCAGTTTTATTCACTTATAAAATAATTAGGGATATTTTTACCCCATTGAATCGTTAAATTCCTGTGTTTCATCTTCAAAAATATGATTTTTCATAAAACCATAACCTTATGAATTACATTCTTACACAAATATTATCTTTATGGTCAAGAAACTGCACTAGTTTTCCCTCATAATAAATATTCTCTTCCGGCAGAACTACATCAAGGATCAAAAGATGAGATGAATCTGGTATGTAATTTCATATCATTGAAACATGAAATACATTTTTTAACTGAGATAAACTTGGAGGTAAATCCATTCGATAAGAAAGTGATCAAAATTTCTCAAGGATTTTATACAGTCCAATAAACCACGGACACATCATCCTCTTATTAGAGAAATAAATCACAGTTTTCAATGGAAAAACTTTGAGAAATACACGGTCACCTACCTTGAAAGAAATATATTTCTTCAGGTTATTCACGTATCATTTCTTCCCAATTTAATATTCCCTCATGTGTTTCTAAATCACCTAAACATTCTTTTCTTTTAGTCTTCAAACTCAGGTCCAATGAACTTCATTTATCCTATAATATCCCAAAAAGCTGATGTTAGACACTATTTTCCATGTAATTCCTCAAATGGTTTCATTTTTCCACTAAAATGAATCATTTTATGATAAGAAAACTCAAACAAATAAATATATTGATCCCAATTCCCCTATTAATCTATCGAGTATGAACAAATCATATCTTCCTAGTTTTGAATCATATGCTCATATTATCGTTCAAATTGAGTATGAAAAGTTGTACTGAAATATAATTATGTAAAAAATGACTACTGGAGTCCATTCAAAAAAATAGATGTGAACCTAGGATCTCTATATGATATAATGGAGAGAGGCACCACATGTACCTTGATATTGTCTTCTTTAAATAGTATAGAAATATGTTTTATAGGCATCTTATCTCAAGTTGGAAGAAAATGTGTAGATTTAGGAAATCGATCAAAAAAACAAATCGCATTACTAGCATCAATAATCTTTGTAAAACATACCATATAATCCACTAATATATTCTCACATTTCCACTCTAGAATTGTAAATTTTTTAAGAATCACCTTCGGTAACTTTTATTCTACTTTAACATGTTGACAAGTAAAACACTCAATGGTAAATTATTCAATATATATTTTCATTCCCTCCAACCTTTAATACTCTTGAAGGTCATTGAACATCTTAGTTCATCACATATGAATTTTAAAAATGTGAACTATGAGCTATAATGAAAAACTTTTTCCTCAACTATGAATCACAAGGTACCCATAATATTTTCCAAAATATTAAATCACATTCTTCATCAATATTAAAATAAAAAAACTTACCCTTCATAATATATTCTACATTTTCTAGAAAATATTTATCCACCTTATTAGCTACCTTCATTAATTTTTACATGTTTAAATGCACTATAACCTAAAAAAACAGTGGATGTCCTTGTATCCACAACTTCAAGGAAAAAAATCATCAAATCCTTAATGAAAAGGTCACATTCCAAATGTAGGATGGTTAACATAACATTTCTTGTTTAAACCAAAGTATCATCCACATTTTTTTTATTTACGAGTATGATAATGAATTTTAAAATCATAATCCTTGATTACGTTAATCCATATTATCTATCTCGAGTACAATTACTTCTATGTGAATATATACTTCAACCTTTTTTGATTTGTATATATTTCACAACATACACAATATAAATGATGCCTCCAAATTTTTAAATTAAAAAATAGCATATAATACGAAATTCAGTGTAAGGTAATTTAACAAATGAGGTTTTAACTGACAAGAAGAATATTTCATTACTTTAATATACTTCATTATGAAAAAACTAGGCCCTTCCAAAGAAGCATCATTATATATAATGAATTCCACATTTCAAAAAGTCTTGTCCCAAAGAGAAGTATTTACCAATCATTATTTTAGTTCCTAAAAACAATCATCACATTGTTTTCACCTAATGAACATAACTCCTTTTAGATTTATATTATTTATTTGTCTAGACAACCAAGAAAAAAACCTAATACATTTTCCATTCTACTTTGTAATTTTAGAGTATACCAATACATAAACAATAAAGACAACCACAAACTTATCCAAAAAAATCATAAAAAATTCATTCCATATATTTCATAGTCAAAAAGGGTATTTATTTAATTCTAATACATGATTAAAACCCTTTCATTACATCATTTGATGGAACAACATAAACTTTTTTAATAGAAAATTTCCCCTCTACAACTTTATATTTCTAATCATGGAGATTTTTATCCTGTGCAACTAACATCAAACATGAATTAACATAATGACCAATCTCATAGTAGGTAAAACAACTTACCATTATATCACTATTAATTATCGCATTCTTTGATTGTTTGTGATTATTTTGCTTGAATCTGAGGCCATATAGTCAAACATAACACAATAGTGACACATTCATGTCTTCATAAAACATTATTTTTTTCCAACACCTACTAGAAGATTGAAACTTTATTTTCCTACCTCCATATGTCTTTCTTAGACGTTTCCATGTCACCTTCTATATTTAATTCTTATTAAATTCATTATCAAGAGGAACATAAGAATCAGAAAAATCAATCTCAAGCTTTTCAGAACAAATAATACATTCTAATAGATTTTAACTAATCATGTAGCTAAATCCCTTTGTATACTTGGTTTCATTATGGAGTGAAATCGATTAATTTTTATATATGTGTCCCAAATAAAATATAACACATACCCATTCAATCTTATGAAATCTATTTCATATATAGATATACAATCTTTATCTTTTTTCCTCAATTTTATGAATTGTTTTTCTATTAAGATTCGAACAACCATAGGGAAATATTTTTCAAAGTAAATTTACATGAATGTTTCCTATTCCAATGCATCAAGATCACATTTTTCTCTAGTATTCATACATAAACACCACCATAGATCACCTTCACCTTTGAAATGATAAATGGTAAGTGTTACCTTTATTTATTCTAAATATTCCTGACATAAAATATGTTTTCTATGTTATTAATCAATCCATAGGCTTCCATTGGGATATATAATCCTATGAATGGTTAGAAATTTTGTAACATAAACTTTTCGACAATAATTATGTTCCTCTATGGTATATTTGGTTTCTCTCTATCATGGACACCAACACCACTAATATCTTATGTCAACTAATTCATCATTGAAATAAACTATTCTATTTCAATTCCAACCATCATGGAATGCGGATTCAAAATGATATTTTCCATTTATGGACTTCTAACTAAAGCTTGCTGATTTCTTCTATGGAAAATCATTCTGAAAAAACATACTTTATATGAAGAATCATGGTAATATTTAAATTCTATACCAGTTAATATTATCTATAAAGTAAAATATTCTAATGTAATGCTTTTAACACTATCTAAGATTCTAAATTTACCTAAACTGAACTTCGATACTAACTATATGTATCTAGACTCAAACTTTACATAATATTTACTTTCAGTCAATAAATTAATTTCTATCACATTGATTATATTTTCAACTCTTGAGTTTTCTAAAATTTGGCTTTAACTCATACATAACAAAACCATAAAATAAAAAGTGTACACTTCCAATCAATAGCTATTTTCCCCCCTATGAAAACATTATAAAATATAAAATGATTTATTCTATAAAAACTCATCACAAATTTCGTCTTGACCTTTTCCAAAACCTTACTCATCATTAAATCATATGAAAAAATTTCTAAAACTTTGGATGACCATAAAAATACCATTAAGGGACAAGAAAATAAAGAAATAGTTAGTCTATTAATATATATTAAGACTCATGAAACCCAATTTCATAAAAATAAAACATTTTCTCAATGATGGAAATATCGTTATTTAATAAATAACATTTATATTACCTTTTAAAAAAATCGTTTTGATGAAAAAACATGTAGAAACATAGAAAATATATGTAGGTACATTGGTATATCATCACATTGAACCCTTACAAAACCATTGTAGAACCCTTAAAAATATTAATAACTATATGTGCAATATCCAATATAATTCTATGAAAAATATAATCATTATCCATGGAATTGGAGTTCTATCAGGTAACTCCCATCGTTTAAGATATAACAGGATCACCCAATGCAATCTGGGCACAAATTTCATTTGTAATGTCCATGAACGACAATATGAAATAAAACATTTCAACAATTTTAATACTCTTTTAAAATCCTATGAAAATCACTTTCGTATATTAATATACCATTTTATTTTAAAAATACCATTTTCAATTTGAAATACACATTTCTTTTGAAAAAAAATTCAATACCAAAAAAATAAAGAATTTTTTTCATTTAAGAAAACCATAAATATAAAAAATAAATAGAATAATAAAATAATAGCCATTATGGTGGAAAATTCATTTTCATTGTGTATGTTAGGAATACAACATTCATTTTTCATTTTTCAAAACATTCCTTATAAAACACGTAAAAATATTAATTTTTTAAAACCATTTAATGAAATTAAAAATAAGCATAAAATGTAATTTATAACCATTTTATATCAATATAAATAAATATGCTACAAAATATATAGAATATTGACATGGAAAAAGGATTTCACAATTACATAATTAAACATTCAAAGTGTCTCACACCACTTTACCCATTTAAATAATAATCCCCTAGAAAGATTAAAAATTAAAAAAACTTTAAATGAAATAGGAATAGATAAAATATTGTTATAGAATGATAAAGTGGTTTTATATACAACTTATCAAACAATAAAGCTGTATATAATCAAGAAATTACTCAATGAAAAGAGATTGAGACAAAATCCTTTAACATGAGTCCAACTAGTCAGGTGTGCATTTATTTTCATAAATAATAATCTTATGTTAATTATTTAATTTCTCGAGAACCATTTTCATTTTAATAATCACTTTTATTTTACTTTTTACAATGTTTAATATCAATACTTCAATAATTATTTTCATGATGGGTTCGTTGACCGTATTCGGTTTATGTGTCAAAAACAGATTCTGTATGTCAACAATGTTCAAAGGAGTACTTATATAATCATATCCAGAATAAAAATAATGAAATAATTATCATATTTAGAATTAAATTAAATTTTTAAATCTAATTTTGAAATATTGTTCTGAATAATTAACAAACATTACAATCATGGAGAGGGTTGGTCATATGTATGCATGAGTAACATTCCCATTTTTCAATGATCGTTATGGAAATATAGTATATAAAATGTATCTTTAAAGAATAATAATTTTATAATAAATACCATTTTATTTAATCATATATACTTATATATATAACTGTATTAACATATAAGGAATCACATTGGGTCGAGGAGGTGGTAGTCCACATGTCCACAAATGGCATTATAACTATTTTAGTGTGTGAAAAGGGTAACAAAAAAATTATATATTATATATAAAAATGGTAATTATGTAAATAATATCATCTGTATTTTATTTTTATAATTTTTTTAAAACTAATCCACAATAAATTTCAAGTAATTTGTGAATGAATCACATTTCTTGGAGGTGGTGGTAGTCCACATGCCCAAAAATGATGTTATCATAATCCCATAAAAGAGAAAGCATGATGGTATGTCTATATAACAATTCCAAAATTATTAAACATCATAAATATCATATATATATATATAATATAAAAATATTGTTTCCATCATAATTCACATCCATGATAGGAAGTAAAGGAAAAAATGAATGACATCGTTTCATGAGGTAGTAGTTCATCGTACACATGAACGGTATGTTTGTCGCACATTTGTTGGATGTTTGTGTAGGTGTAGGTAGAAACCTTAACATAAAAACATCTCAATATTTTTTAAATACTTTGGTCATTATATAATCATTATATAAAGATAAATGAATCAATTGGAGGAGGGAAAAAATAAAATTTCACGTTGATGAATGTCACCCCATCTTATAGTGACTCATTTTTAGGTTGAACCAAAGGGATTACTGGTTTCATTTATACCCAATGTTAGGCCTATAGTGTTATATTGGGTATTTTTGGAGATTATTTGTTCATGGTTATGACTATAAAATGGGTTTCGAGTGTTTTTATTAAGCGAGGTGGGGAGTGACTTATTATAGTAGAAGGGGGTGGGATTCTTATAAATATAAAAAGGTAAACACTATTGGGAGGTCTCCGTTACATAATGTGACTCAAATAATGATCCCAATTATATAAAATATTTTATATGTTTGGATAATGTGCATAAAATGGGTTAATGATATGTTTATATGTCATTTAGACTCTTTGGATTAAATTTTAACCACTAAGTAAACTCATTTTTACCTTAATTATTGTAACTAATTATAATTACTTTCACTAATACTTTTAGTCAAAAAATAAGAATAAATTATTATAAATTGTAAATAATTATAATTCCAAATATGGACTCAGTTTTTACAAATTCTAATCACATATGTGTAAGAAATTAATTTTATATTAATCCCACACATGGCATGCCAAAGCGATTTTTTAATGTAAAAATTTTCAAAAGTTTGCAATGTTCTAAAATATATATTAAAAAGAAATTAAATTGACTTAAATGGGTTTAACTTATATATAATTGATCTCATTATATATGAAAACTAAATATAATATAATTTAACTAAATAAATTATTTATATGGAAAATAATTTTTGAATTAAAATTCTGTATTTATTTTTATTCATCAAAATATAAATGTTCTATGCAAACTACCAAAAACAAACCCAATGTAAATTTTTATAATTCTATTTCAAAAATGTTTTTTATTTTTCCATATAAGAATTATAAAAGGTTCAAATATTAGATATAATGTTTTGTGTCATTAAAAGACAATAAAAATTCATTTTAAAAATATACAAATTTTTTTGTATAAAATTGGATTTATTCTTGTTTTAAGCCTATCAAAAAAAATTAATGAATGTAAAAATATTTTTATAAACATGTGAAAACATAATATAGTTAGTCATATTCATTCCCTCTAATAATAAGGCTAAGTTATAACTATCATATTAAATAATAATATTAACAATATATTATTGTTTAGTATAACTCAATCTTCCGTACAATGTAAGACTTCATATAAACACATTATTTGAGGTCATGTATTAAATTGGACACATAATCACTTTTAAGGTAAAATTACTATTTAATTCATAAATATTAATAGACATGAAAAACATGTATTCTATAATTACATGGTTTGTTACACTAAATCACTTCTAAACATCCCTCCTATCATACTAGAAGCCTTATTTTGGATATTAATCTAACCTAAGAATAATTATGTTGAAAACCTAAGGTGGTTTCCAAAATAAGAGGTAACATTCTTGAATGAGAATTTTTATTTTATTTAATCCTCCACTTACATAAATTCTTATTAAAACATTATAATATAAAAACATCATTATCTTCCATATAATGATATTTTTAATGTTAAGTAATGACCTAAAACCATGTCCACTTCTATAAAATGGGTTATAAAATCATCGTTCGTGTATAAGGATGAATACTGTATCGCGAACCGATATCATTCATTTTTTACCACTTCTTATTTTTTTAGTGTTATTATGCATATAAATCATATATATGATATTTATAACATTATTATAACTCATTAGTAATTTTATCGTATATAAATTTTTATTTTCTATTCCATAGGGGATATAATAATGTTTTTTGTGTGTATAGTGGAATACCTCCCCGTGAACGATGTGATTTGGTTTCTCTAAATATATACATGGAAGATAAAAAGGATAAATTTAATAAATATATATGATATAAATAACATAATTATTATATTAAATAAATATTTATAATTCATAAAAGGTAATATATCATTTATTTAATAACTTTTCACCCAACAAAATATGATAACATCATTCTTATACATGTGGACTATCGCCTTTACTAAGCGATAAAACTCCTTATTTTCATCACAACACCAAATGGATGATACATGAAAGTATATTAAAATAAATAATTTATTATGTATGATATAATTATCAATATTTAAATTTAAAATATTACTTACCTTATTTCTATAATGATCATGGAAAAATGGAAATGTTAATCATGTGTGTGTACATCCTACCGTCTCCATGATTGTAACATACCTCATTTATAAAAACATCATTCTTGGTTAGTCATAAAATTTTAATTGACGTATAAATATTATAATTATTTCATGATTATAATTTTTTGGATTAAGGAATGATGATCAAAATAATAGGACCAAAAAATACCAATTTAAAACATATACAAAAAACAAAGCAGTCATTTCTCGAAACGTGAATTTAACAAGAAATAACAATAAAAATTTAATAATTATTTATAATTAAATTATTTATGCTATGTTACATATATTTATAGTACTTTAATATATTTATAATACAATTATATGTATTATAAATGAGTTTCAAACTTGTACATAAGAATTTAAGACATAATGTAAGGGATTTACATCTCTCATTTTACTTGTGGGAGAAAGTTGTCATATTCACCACATATTTATTTCATGTGGTGTATATAATTTCCCTGAATTTATTTTATTATTATTATTCTTAATATTATTTTTAATTACATATCCATTTTTTGATCTCTCTTTCATGGGGTTTTTGGTTCAAATGTTAACAAATTGTTAAGGTATTTTTGTCTCATTTTCTCTCTTTAAGAGATAATTTATGATATGCACCTATCTTTTTTTATGAGGTGTATATATTTCAAAATAAAATGTCATATCTTTTATATCCATATATTTATGATATTAAATGATTTATTTGTTGATGTTGTTTCATGGGGATTTGGATTCCTAGTCACCAAAGTCGAAAGTGTTTTATGTACCAAACACATCGGTTATCAGGATTCTATAGGATTATGATTTCAAATGATGAAATATTATATATATATATATATATATATCAAAAAACTCATTTATTTTCTTCCCCTATAGTTTTTTAATTAGAATACTTATTTCCCCTTCGTTTTCCTCTCTTTATGTTATCAGGAGACCAAATATAAAGTTTTTATGAAAAATCATCTTTTCAGTGAAAAGTATTTTTCTTCCAAAAAAATGTTTTCTAAAAATATATTTCACATTATTCAAACTATTTATTAATGAATTTTTTATCCATGTTATAATTTGTAAAAGAATTATTTCAAATGAATATTTATTTTCATTTCAAAAAAATAGTAATATTTTTACTGAAAATGTGAAAATTATATTTATTTTTTCATGAATGACTTGCACAGTATTTCTTGCCAACGTAAAATATTAATGATTTAAAGCCAACATTTTAGGTTTTAAAATATATTTTCAAAAAAATCTTCAATACTTTGGAAAAAAATATTATTTTAAATAAATTATTTCAAAGATAAAAGTATTTTGAAAATTATTTATTTTTCAAAAAGTTTTTTAATAGGAAAATATATTTTCCTCAAGAAATGTTTTAAATGTTTTATTAATTTTACTTTGTATGTTTTCATGTTTATTTTAAAATAAAATTATTTACAAAAAAAAAATACATTTTAAAAAGTTTTTTTTTAAGAAAAGTTATCTTAGTCAAGAAATGTTCCCTGGAATCGTTCAAAATCATTCTCTATCTAAGTAGACATCCTTTAAAGTTACTTCTACTTCACTGGGGATATGATCCGAGGATACCATTATTATTATTTCTCAAAATGTTTTATGTTGATTATTATAAAATTTTTATGAAACATATATCTCTACCATGGGTGAGTCAATAATAAAATGATTAAGATACCTACTTATTTTCTAGGGTAATGTTGTGATTAAAATATAAAATTATTATGAAACCATATCTTTTCCCTAGGTTTGGATATGATGTAATTCTTATAAAAATCATTTCATTTATTGGGTTATGATATGGTGAATTGTTATGATCTTGGGGCACACATAATATTATTTTCATTATGAGATGGTTTGGATCTATATATCCCTATAATGATTGGGTTAAACATTTATATCTCATGAGATAGAAGGGAAGAGAATCGTGAGTAAACCCAGTTAAAAAAGAGATTTTCTCCACTAAGATGGTATTGGGAGTGAACCTTTACTACTATGATGGTTTGGAGAGTGAATCCATTCCCCTATGATAAATATAGAAGTGATCCTTGACTAATATTTAAATTATTTTATATTCTTATATGTAATTCACACTTTTATTTCTTATGAAAATGTTATGCACTTATAGATCATGACCTTTGATTTCCTTGTGATTCATGTCATAATAATTTCCAATATTTATGATATGACTCAGTATTATGAACTCTTATTTACAAGTTATGGTTTTAAATTGTTATTCTCATGTCCTAATCCCATTTCTTCATGTTATTCTTAGTTATCTCTATTTTTTACCCTTACCGAGAATCTGCGATCACCATTTCATATGTTTTCTTTTCATAGTTTATGAATAAATGTTTTAATTTAGATATGTATATGCAGATTTATTAATTGTAATATCTTTATATGTGACATTGAATACCTTTAACCAAATTAAAATATTATGTTCCTAGTCTCCAATAACAGTAAACTATTATAGTCCCCTAGTTTTTGTTTGTGTAATTTATTGAATATTCAGGTAAAACGATATAATATCTATATATCATAAGACCGAGTCCCTATAGTTGGTATCATAAGAAATGTTTAGTTATCCTTTTAGAAATAAGGATTTTAAAACATTATTGAGAGAACTATATATGTTTCTAAGGATTTTTCTGGGGTTGTTTCTATGGATAAGTTTATGGATGAGTCATGGAATAGAAAAATGTCCAATAATTTTGTTAAAATACATAGTGAGTGGATTCATAGCCATTACATCCCATTATGGATACTACATGTTGATGTGTCTGTAGTACATGGGTACCTAGGGGTAATAACTCTAAAAAGGTAACATTGATCTAGACTCTATCGTCACTTGGTGCATGATAATAGGAATTGTTGCACACATGGTTTCACATTCATGGGGGAAATTATTTGGAAATTTACAAACTCTTTTCCTACCATAATAAAGTATTAAAATATATAATGATTATGAATGAACTATAATAAATATAAGGTGTCCAAAAATTTAATTAATTTGAAATTATTAAGACATAATACATGTGAATTTCACGATTATTTATTTTTCTACTATGATTGGTGTTTCTCACGCTATTGTTTTTTATTTTAGTCAATCGAGGGAACAAGAAGTAATTGGGTTAACATTGACTGTGATAGCCAAATTATATATGACCATTCAAATGGAATAACAAATATTTTAAAGTATTCTTTTATTATTCCCCATCATTAATCACAATATATTATTAAAAACATTAAACTTAACCAACTCTTAGACTCGGCAAAGAAGAGATGGATAAAGTTCATTGAATGTTCAGGTAGTTGTTATCAAATAGGAAAGCAGAATCAGTTTCTTATATGGTGAGAATATGGGAAGAATCGATCAAAGGAATGTCTCAAAGGGATGAGAATGTGTTTTGAGTGTGTAAAAGAATGAAAACAATCATTTAATATTAAAAAAATGGAAATATTGGTAAATACAATTTATAGGAATAATGGTATTCCTATGATATCATCAATGGTTGAATGTTTCAAATGCATAAAGTAGGGGCATTATGAAATTTTTTGTACTAAGGGGAATCTCATAAAGAAAACAAGAAACACTTATCAAGTGATGGTTTTAACATTGATGGTGAAGAGACTACGAGTGACATATGAAAATAATGCGTTATTAAACAATAAGATGATGAATCCATGTAAATTATAAGAAAATAATGTGGGATGATTTAAGTATTTATTTATTATAATTCAATAATCGAGTTATATGAATCAAAAAATATATAATTATTTTCCATTATATGTTTTTTGTAATTTATTTGAAAAAATATATTGAATGGAATTGATGGCCTAAGAAAAATATATTTAATGGAAATTTATTTTTTATATAAAACACGAGATTAAGTTAATATAAAACATTATATGTTCCTCAAATGAATAAAATGGAGTTTATTTTGGATATAGAGATTATTGATATGAATAATTTAAATTGGTTTGTATTAATGACCTTGTAATTGATTATGATTTTAGGAAAAAGTGGTTTATTTTATCATTAATGATGTTTACAAAGATGTTAGATTTGTGGAATATATTCAATAATATGTGGTTTTATTAAAGTAAAAAGGAATAATTTATTCTTTCAATAGTGTTTTATGGAAATTTATTTATTACCATATTTCAAAAGAATACATTGTGTATGTATTCACATGTTTGGTATGATAAAATTGAGGGATAATTTTTTTGTCTCAAGGATTAATGATAAGTTCATTTAAGAAATATAGTGACCACCTTTCTAAAAATTTTGATTTTAATATTTTAGAGGGGTTATAATACTAACCATTTATGTTGTGGTTTAAGTTTAACTTTGGACGGGGATTTAGATATTAATGTATTACTTGACCATATGATGGTTTATGTATATTGGAAAAATAGTTATAACCATTTTTTGTGATGATAACTAAATATAGATGAAATTAATTATCATTATATTTATGAATATTATTATCAATAATTGTTTCAGTCATAAAGAATTTACCTTTATTTCTTGGAGTAAGACAGTAAATGCAAATTTATCAAGGCATGACCAATGTGTGATATTGTACTTATGAATTGAAATTAAATCAAGTAACTATATATTCTCATGAAAATTATTCAAATTTTATAAAAGGATATTCAATTAAAACATTTTCATGAAATTATAATGTTTTATGATATCGATGACCATTTTCACTCATCTTTGTTTTATAGGTTTTTGGTCATCAATCTCCCTGGATCACCCTATTTCCTGTGATCAATGATATCAATTACTCTCTATAATTATTTATGTGTTTATTCACTTCAAAATATTTTATTTCCACCTATTTTCTTCTATTTTGAAACCTGGTTATGAGTTTATTTATATAAAATATATATTTCCAACATTCCCTATTTAATAGATGTTTTTTATTCATTTATAAAATCTGGGTTTCAATGATGTAGTTTTCAAAAGTTAAACCGTTAATGACCGTGATGAATTTCAAGGGAGAAATTCAGTTTAATGGGGGTTGAATGTAACACTCCTAGATTTTGTGAAATATTATTTTTAAAATGAAATTAAACATTAAATATTTTTTTACACCTAAAAATTAGTATATCATGTGTTATATGAAACACTGAGTTTATCATGTTTTACAAACAACAATTAGTTTCTTCAAAAGTGTTCATGAAACACGACATAGTGCTTTAGTGAAACACATAATAATATTGTTTTAAATATATATAACAAATCCGAACAAGTAAAAATTAGTGTATGAATTGTATTAACTAATTTAGGAAATATAAATATTAATTTACTACTCAATATATGTTTATATATATTCTTAGTAAATAATCAATCAATTTTCTTGTAAAGTAATAATATTCAACATAAATCTGTTTTCTTATAAAAGGATTTTTATTTATTTTAGTGAGAAAATAATATAATAAATTTATGGATATTTTAGAAAAAAGTACTATATAAAATTAATTCATTTTTAATCATCTTATCAAAATTCATTTTTGGAGAAAATTTGGGGCTTTTCAGAAATTATTGATTTTTAAATAAATACTGTAAAATAAAAGTTTTTGTAAAAATTCATTTATTTTCAGTAATTTTTTTAATTAAAATATAAAATTGTTATTTAAAGTAAGATAATTATTATTTATTTTTATTTAATTCACTTAATTACCTTCAATTCAAATTTATATTATATTTTCTTATGAGTTTATTATTGGGTTTAAAATGGGTTTATTATGAATGTTGTTTTAAGGTGAATAATGTTTCTCTGTATTAATTAATTGAAATAATATTAAATGATTTTTTTAAAGTAAAATTTTCATATTATATATTGAATAAATTATTTTATATGCACATAATTATTATTTTTAGATATAGAGTTAACATTAAATCATGTTTTGCCTGAAAAAATACACGTCCCTAAAACCCGTTATTTTAACACCAATGTGCATTTTGTTTTATATTAAATTTTTTTCACTCACAAAAAATTATTTTCAAAAGTAAATTTAAATTTTTAAATCATAATTTTAAAATTATAATATGGTGAATATATGATATTTTTCAAAAAAGAATAAATTTTTAATGAATAAAGAATAATACTAAATTTAAATTAAAAATAGCCTTTTGTTTAAATTATTTTTAAAATAAATTATATTATAAATTGGTTTTTAAGTTTAATTAGTTAATTTATATATCTATTGATCCGATTTAGGTCATTTTAATCACTATAATATTAAAAATGGTTTAAAAACAATGAAAACTTTTTAATTTTTTTCTTTAAAACTCCACTTTCTCATCGCGTCTAAAGGATTAATTTTAAATTAAAATTTCTACTTATGTCAGATGAATTTGGAAAAGTTTCTTCAATATTTTTAATAAATTCTATTTATATGATATTATAATTTAAACATAATATTTGACAAAAATTAACATTAAAAATAGTTAAAATTAATTACTGCATTTAATGTAAAAATTTGTTTACAATAGGATAAACTAAAAAGATAGGGGTTAATACGAACAAAAATCTGTCTATAATATAACTTGTGTCCATATTGATACCCTATAATTTCTATTTTTTTATAATTCTCTATTTTTATTGTTTTTCATGTGAATACACGGTCACACCTTTTTTTCAAATACATTACACGTCTGCCAGTCACCTCACTTATAAAGGGCCACTCACTCTCTTTTCCTATTAACACAATAAAACCCTTTTTTATAAAATACCTCCGAAAATAACATTACAAGTTCAATACTATGATCCAAGAATATATTTATTTAAATAAATCTATCTTAGAAGTTTTTTCGGTGAAAACCCAATGCAGTTACCCATAGAATAGGTAATGTTCTTCAATGAGTGATTTTATATTATTCCTTCCCCCATAACCATAAATTATTAAAAAACCATGATAATGTCATAAAATTATTATAATATTTATATTTATCTGTTATTATGTAAAGTTAGTGACCAATAACAATATCCACTTCCATCAAATGGGTTATGAAATCATCATTTGTGTGTACAAGAAGACTACCACCTCACAAACTGATGTTATTCATTTTTTCATTGACTCATATCACGTTTGGGTATGATGATGGGTATAAATTATATATGTGATATTTATAAAATTGTTATACCTATGGATTATTTATATCATATATATGTTTTTTATTTATATTTCAAAGGGGATATGATAGCATTGTTTGGGTGTATGACGGACTACTCCCTCACGGAGCGATGTGATTCGTTTTCACTGACTCATTACATTGAATATAATAATGATAAAATTAGTAAATATATATGATGTAGAATAAATAATTAATAAATTAATGTAATATTTATACTTATTACAATATAATATTTCATTTTTCTCTTAAATTTTTACTCACTGAAATATGGTAACATTGTTCATGTTCGTGTGGACTACAACATTCATAAAGCAATGTGACTCTCTCTTTTCATCACAACACCACATAGATGATATTGATAAGTATAATTAAAGAAATAATGTGACATTAATGATATTATTATCATTATTTAATGGTAAAATATTACTTACCTCCTTTTTATAATTATCTTGGAAAAATTGAAATGTCACTCATGCAGGCCTACCGTCTCCATGATCGTTAGGTACTTCATTTTTCAAAACCATCTTTCATGATTTGTATTAAAACAATATTTGATGTATAAATATTATAAATAATTCAGGATTATTATTCTATATATTATATAACCTTTATTTGTTTAATAGGAACAAAAAAATAAAAAATCAAATCATAAATGAAAACCAAATATTTCATTACACGAAAAGCAATTTTTACAAGTAATTGTTAATAAATTTGTAATAAATAGAAATAATTAAATAATATATGATATGTTATATATAATTATGGTTAATTAATATATGTATCATAAACTTATATTATTTACATAGGAGGATCTATCATATTTGAAGGAAGATGAGACATAAGGTAAGAGATTTTTGTCTCACATTTTACTTTTATGAGACACATTCTATATTAACAACCTTTTATTTTATGTAGTGTATATAATCAATATGAATTTATATTATAATAATGAGCCTAAAAATTATTGGTGTTTATATATCCAATTATGGATCTCTATTTCATGTGTTTTATACTTCAAAAATTAACAAATTTGTAAGGTATTTATGTCTCAACTTTCCATATTTGGGACACAAATTATGTTATGAACCTATATTATTAGATGAGGTGTATATACTTCCCCATGAAATATTATATCATGAATATCCATATTTTTATGATATTAAAATTTTAATTTAATTTAGTTCTTTCATAGGGATTACAATTTAATGTTACCAAACTAGGAATATTTTTATGGTACAATAACATCATTTATTGAGATTACCTATGATTGCACACACAAATGATGAAATATTATGACAAAACTCCCAATAAACTCATAAATTTTATTTTATTTTCATTATTTAAATATAATTAATTTTTTTCCTTCAATTTTCTCTCTTTATATACTCAAGAGTTCGAAAAGATATTTTCTTTTATGAAAAATCATCTTTTCGGTCGAATGGTGTGTTTCTTCGAAAACTATGTTTTCTAAAAAGAGTTGGAAATTATTTTTAAAATTTTTTAAATGGTTTATTAAATAAATTTATATCCATACTAGAATTTTTAACAAGAAAATAATATACTTTTATATTAGTTTTCTAAAAAAATTCCCATTTGGGTTTTACTATAAATGTGAAATGAATCTTTTTTTAAATGTATGTTGTCAGGACCACTAGGTCATATACCCAAAGAAGGGGGTAAATCAGGGTATGACAAATAAACACTATTATCACTTCGAATCTTGTTTATTTGTTAAACAAAACACACAAGTATCTTTCTTTGGTCGAAATATTTCAAGATAAATGAAATCATGAACACGACATAATGATTTGACTTGGTTCACCCACATTGGGCTACATCCAAGTAGAATACAATAGTGGTGTTCCAATGTTCAAAATACACTAAAGCTCACTGCCAAATTAAAGGTTTTGGGATTGATCTTCTACACCAAGGATTACCGCCATTATAAGGATTAGGGTCTTATTACTGTGTTCCCAATGGCCACTCCATATATCGCCTCATGTAGATCTTTACCAGTGGGAAAGATCACTATATACCTCTTCATTCTCTCACTATAATTGGATGAGATCTAATCATAGTTTATGGATTTGTATGTCCCTTCATTATCTCTAATGAATACATCCTATACTGTATGTAGATTCCCTATCGATGTCTGACTTTTGACCACTGATGAATACCACTTTACCCAAAAAACATTGGTAAATACCTTTTAACACACTTTCTCTAACCACACTGCATTCGTGAAGTACCTTATTTCATGAATCTCCAACTAGCCTTCGCGAAGCTCTTTCCTTTTCGCAAAGCTCACTTCTTTCTCAAAGTTCAATTAGCCTTTGAAAAGAACCCTGTTTCACAAATTTCAAAATATACATTGCGAAGAAACCACCCTTGGAGAAGATCCAATGTTTTGGCCTTCTTTTTAGGGACTTTTTTAATTCCAAAACTTTTTTGATTCTAAAAACCTTTGCTTGGCTCTAATAGCCTTCACAATGTTTCTCTCTAGAATTACCTTCATGAACAAACTTTATGAACCCCCTTTGTAATTCGAAATCCTTAGGATCTTCATTAAATCTTGATTCTATTCTAAAGGGGGGTAGAGGCCAATTTATAGTCATTTATACAAATTCCAGAACCATTCAAGACACATAATAACCATTTCATGGAGATCCCATTTTTTTATCACAAATATCCCTTATTCGCAAAGCTACACGAAAGGATCTTATTCACGATGCTCGTCGTAATCATGGATACTATTATCAAAAATTCATGATGTTGAAACACTACATTCTTTATACTCCTCACCTTTTCCATTTCTTAATGCTCTTTATATTCATAGAGCTCACTATCAGAACCCTTTAATCCTTCGTGAAACAATCTTCATGAATATCATCTTCACAAAACATATGTATTTTTCATATATTTATTACATTTTCAAGGAAATACATATTTCATAATGCCATCCACACTACAAATTTTGTATCCAAAAAATTTGGCAAACAGTGGGAAATTTAACCACTTTAGACACCTTATTCGGCACACACCAACCATCCTCATTCCCAGTCATTGGGCATTGTCAACAAACCCAACCATACGCAAAAACACTAAGAAGAAAACTTTAGGGATTTTTCCCCAAAAATATCCTAATTTGGGATTGTTGATAACTCTTTTATAATTTGATACATCAGTGAAGCTTCATCATGATTATACCACCATTTACTTCATGTGGTTTTGATAGTAATCAAGGACTTACTCAACACACACTCTAATCCCACATGAGCATTGCTTGGTGTGAGAAACAATAGTATAATGAAAATTTCATCAATGAATCACTTAATTCCAGACACCAACTCTTAAAACCAATAAAATTATTTTATCACGGACCTCAACTTTCATGATATATCACCTTGGGTCAATTACTTCTAGCATTGTAAAATTTAAAACTCCTCTAACTTTGCTGCTTGGTTTCTCGTGTTTTGGAATGCCTAAATATGTCCTAGGTATGATCTGACTATTTTGTTATCTTGTTACCCCCTTCCCTATAATGGTTTCCACATTTCATGATGAACTCCCCCTTTCTAAATACTCCACCTTTAAGATTACCCCCATGTCTTTGATGAAGAAATTTTCTCTCTTTTACCAGCCATATAATTTCTCCCCTTTTGTCAATGAACCCAAATGTCACTCCTTTATAGTCTAAAATATAGTAAGGAACACATATCAGTACATTAAGGAAAAACATATTATACCTCAAGGAGAGGGGGGCCACATCTAAACTTTTTAATATATGGGGAGTCTAATAGACTTGTAGAGCCATTTGATGCCTCTCAAACACTTATTTGGGAAAAAAATTTAAGAATGTCTAAAACATGTTGTTCTATAGTAACATACTCCAACATAATAGGCCATTTCCCTAACATATCCTAAATATAATTATATTTTATTTCAATGTTCTTTTTCATTGAGTAATGGGATGTTTTTTATAAGATTTATAGAACTTAAATTATCACAATGTATTCTAATCAGAGAATTCACTTCAACTCTCATATCATAAAGCTATTGTTTCATCCAAAATAATTGTATGCAATCTTGAGTTCCTGCAATATACTCAACTTCTATGGTGCTCAATGAAATTTAGTATTATTTCTTTATTAAACAATAAATGCACAATCCACCTAGATAGAAATCACCTCCTAGCATTGAGTTTCTAACATCTACTGATCTAGCCCAATCTGCATTAGTATATCCCAATAACTCCTTCTGAGATTTTTCATTATAAATTGAACAATAATCCACTCTGATCATGATATAACAATGTATTAATTTCTCTAAAATCATGTGGATTTATTTGGGATATTATTAATACCGCTCTTATTTACATGTGTAAAAAATAATATCCAGTCTTTTCACTGTCGAGTAAAAAATAATTCCAATGATCTATATTTATTCTGTAATATTAACCACATTGCCCCCATCATCTCTTGATAATTTCATCTGGGTTGATATCAGAGTCCTAATCTCCTTGGAATAATCCATTATAAAACATTTCTATCCTTCTTTGGAGTATTTTTGTTCTAAAATGAATGTTTCATTCCTTCATTGTGTAACCCGCACCATCATTCTTTGATTACTATCATTGTTGATATATTAATTGTAATCAATTCCACCGTGTTGGAAATTAAGCTTCTTTAAAAAACTAATAAAGGCCTGAATGGTCTTGGTGATATTTTCAAACCATATAAATCCATTTTCAACTAAAAAACTCTATTCTCATCTTCATGGATGAGAAAACTGTCTAGAATCTCAGTATAAACTTTATCTTCCAGAACCCCATTCAGAAATGATAATTTGATGTCCATCTGAAAAACTTGGAACTTTGATTTCCCTTATGTGGATAATAATAATATGATTGTATCTAGCCTTAAAATAGGTGAATATTTCCTATCATCATTAATGACCTATATCATGGAGTGTCTTTTTAACACTAGTTGTGCTTTGTTTCGAAACACAACCCCATCTCAATTTATCTTATTGAAAAAGACACATTTTTTCTTGATGACACTATTTTATATTGGTCTAGAAATAGTCTCCCATGTCTGAATTTTCTCAATATGGTCAAGCTCTTAATTCATAGCCTAAACCCAATTCGCATCACCAAATACTTCATCAAAACATTTTTTCTCTACCTGTGACACATATGATGCTTACTCTAGAGTCTTCAACTACTTTGTTTGCACTGGAGATGACTATTAAATAATTATGTTCTATCTACCAATTTCAGAACTTCGCTTCTTTCTTTGTACAGATACTGAATTTTGATTATTTTCTCATCATTTAAGACATTTTCTGAATCAACCTATTGAACTGGACCATCCACTGATTTTCTTATTACTTTATAACTATCCACCTGATATTGATCATGTATTTTCATAAGGTTCTTATCATTATCCACTACGGTTACATCATGTATTTAATCATTATTTCACATCCACTTATGGAATAATTTATATGCATTGCTTTTCTTTGAGTAACCAAGAAATATCCCTTCATCACCTGGGGATTCAACCTTCCATTGATTCTTTTTATTGATAATGAAACTGTTACTTCGGAAGATTCAAAATTAATTCAATGATGGCTTCTTTTCCTACTATAATTCATATGGAGTATTATCTTATTTTTGACATAGTAATCCTCTATTTGAAGTATAGAATATTTTCATCACATCTTCTTTCCAAAAAATATTTGGAATGTCTTTCTCAATGACAATTGTTTTATCCTTGTCATTGATAATTCAATTTCACAACTCAAATACTCCATTTTGTTGTGGAGTTCTTTCCTATGAAACCTGATTCATTGTTATATGATTCTCAAGATAATCCTTCTCTTGGATATTTGTGAAATTTATTCCATTATCTATTGTAATATTCTATATTTTTTGACCCACCATCTTTTCAACTTTCCATCAATATCATGTAATGAATTTGAACACATCAGACTTGTGTGAAATGATTAATACCCATTCCATTCTTCTATAATCATAAATGAAGAGAACATGATATCTCCTCCCATCAAGATATCTTGGGGACATTGTTCCACACCCAAAAATATCAACCATCTAAATAAATCATGTGGAATTTTTATCTTTTTCCTTACATGTATTTCATATGGTATTCCCTTGTTGGTAGGCATCAAACGTATGTGTACGATCATGTGATAATCTAGGAAGATCTCAAGATGAATCATATTTCACAATATCTTCTTAGGATGTTTGGATCATGGGGCCAAGATGACTATTCCATATCTAATTTTATTCTTCCTTAGACATAAAGCACATATCTTCTTCTCCACTCACAAGGTAGAGATTCTATTTTGTATTCTTTCACGACAACACAACATCCCCATATTTTTCCTTGATGACACATAATCTCTTGGAAATTCTTATGGAATTTATTAAGTCAGAAAATTAACTTAGAATTGGCATATTTTAACTTAGACCATAAACAACCAAGAGATATAAACATATCATGTCTTTTCCACCAAATTAAGCATTACTAGATCCAATCATTTTCACACCATAATCATTGAAAATCCAAAGGATACCTTCATTATCGTATCTAATTCAAATCAAAAAATCCATATTTCTTATCATATGGGATGTGTGTCCACTGTCAGTGATCTATACCCCAGTGTGATCTAATGACTTTAATACAATTTCTACAACTACTACATGCTCAGATCTTTTATTTTTGATCTATGTTTCTAATTTCATACACAGTATGGATTGATACAATTAACATTCCTCTTAATATAATGGACCATCATCATCGTTTATAACTGAAAATATATTTTTCATTTTCATATCATTTTATGAAACATTTTTCTACTACTTATAACCATCCTAAATAGTTTTTGGAACATTCCTTTGTATTGTGGATGATAAATATATTTCCATGTGTCTAAATCCTCCACACCTGAAATAGTTAACATCAAATGATTACCTAGATTGATGAGATCTTTATGATTGCCTCTATTGGTCATATTCCATTTGGTATTTCTTTATTATGGAAAAAAATCTTGTGCATGTCCCAACATTCTACAATAATATAATCTTAGGTGGGGTACATTCCTATATGGAAATATCGTGCCACTGGTTATCCCTGGGGTTTTTTTAATATTATGATTATGCTTTGCACCCAAATAAATCATTACTGCTTTCTATTTTTAATCAAGCCTCATTCCAACCTTACCATTTTGATTTGACTATTTATTTTATTCTTCTAGACAACTAGGCTCAACTTCTATCATCTCTATTGTCTGTATGATCTTATTTCTGGATTTAATACCTAGTTTCAACAATTTTTCATGATCTTTAAAACATAATCGTTGAACGAAGACTTCATATTCATGTTATTTTATGCAATTGATCTCATATTTTCCAGTTTCAGGAAAACTATCAATCTCTCTTTTCTGTTCATGAATTTTGAGTTTGTAATTAACCATATTTTCTGAGATTTCTTTCTTTGAAGACATAGTTTTTTCAATTTATTCATTTAACTTAGTCTTCTCCTATTCCTACTTCTATATATAGAGTTTTGAATCATGAAAACTTTTTTAGATTTATTTTTTTGGCTCTTTATAAATCTATTTCTTCAAGAGAGTCTTCTAATTCATCTAGAAGGAAAACTATTCCATCAAATTATCATTATTTATTGTTACATTATTCATTTGATTTAAAATTCCCAACAACCTCCACAAAAGAAACTATCTAATGATAATTGTATTAATCTATCGCTTCTTCCTCGTGTTCTTTTAAACATTCAATATATTTTGATAGAAAATTATTATTTTTGAAATACATTCTTGTAGAACTTATCCTACCTTTTACATTGATTGAATAATTCTTTTGGGTAAATTCATCATTGTCTTCATTATCATCCTAAAAATTATTAGGACACATTATTTCAAAATGTTCAAACTTTCAACTTTTGTAGCATGCATGTTTAAGTTTACCTTTGACCTTTCCTCTTCCACTTTGCATATTTGAAGAGAGAAATGACATGACATCATCCAAATCATCTTCCTCATAACTATCTTCAATAGACATCTTCTTCATAGACTTGAATTCCACATATTTGACTTCCCCTTTTCCACAACATCATTATCATCATTTCTTATTTCATATCCAACAAGGGTACTATGCAAGTTATCTAATGTCATCTCATTTGGATCTTTATTTTCCAATACTAAAATGATTAGTTTAAACTGAGGTGGAAGTTCATCAAGATACACATCAAAATATTTATATCTTCATTGACTTATCCAAGACCACACATGTCTTAAACTAAAACATTTACCCTATAAAAGAATGCATTAATAGATTCCTTTGGGTCCATTATCATATCTTCATACTTGTTCAAATAAACATGTAGCTTTTCCTCCCTGACAATTGAATCTCCTATATAGATATTCAATTGATTTTCCCATATAGTATGTGATGTTTTATATAACATCACTTTTGTATAAATTGTAGCATTTATCCATTTAGAATCAACAACCAATTATATTCTTTCAACTTTTGATAAATAACCACTACAGATATCAGATGATAATCTATGATTAGTTGTTGTGAAGACATCTATTCTATATGATTGGAAGTATTACCGTATCCAATTATCCCATAGCTTAAAATTTTTTCCCTTGAAGATCAGAATATCTATGTGATTGAACACCTCCATTTATTCTAATAAGATATAATAAATTACATATAACCTCCCTCTTATGTTAATTATTTTTTTCACTTGGTCAAATACCTTGAGATGGGGGTGAATCAGGGTATGATAGATTAAAACTAATTACCATTAAGATCTTGTTTTTTTGTTAGAAAACAAACTTCTATCTTTCTCTCATATAAATATTTGAAAAAAAATGAAATCATGTGCATGTGACATCTATTTAACTTGGTTCACCCTCACTGGTCTATGTCTAAGGAGCATACAACTGTGAAGTGTCGATCTATAAAATCGACTAAAAATAATATCCAAATTACAAGAATTAAGATAGATATTCTATACATAGGCTCACTTCCTTTACAATGATTAAGATTTTTCTTACCGCATTCCCAAGGGTCACTCCATATGTCTTTTCCTCTATATTTGTGCCAGTGGGAAGGATTATTATCATCCTATTCCTCCGCTCAATTATCATGTAAGAGATCCACTCACTGTTTATCGACTTGTAGGTCCCTCTGTTATCTCTAATGAATGTGTCCTGCACTGTATGTAGATACCATATTGATTTCCCACTTTCATCCACTAATTTAAACCACTTTAATATAAAACAGTGGTTATTCCCTTTTAAAACACTTTCAAAAAGAAAATTGCCTTCATGAAGCTCTTTATTTTGCAAATATCAAACTAGCCTTTGTGAAGCTCCTTCCATTTTCAGGAACCTCACATCTATCACAAAGCTCAACTAGCCTTCATGACGCACATTCTTTTAGAAAGAGTAAACTAGAATTTACAAAGAAACCAATATTTATGAATATCCTGAATTTCATTTGAATTTTTAAGGTCTCCAAGAATTCCAACACTTTCATGATGCTCAAAACATTCAGTTGGCTATAATATCATTTTCTAAGTTTCCTTCTAGAACTTCCTTCATGAACTACCTTCCTAAACCATCATCATCTGCCAACATCATGATTCGAGAGCCTTAAGATCTTCATTAAGTCTTTCATTAGTTTAGAAGGTGATATAAGACTATATATAGGGGTTTCTAATGATTTTAGAACCTTACGAGATATGTCATCACCATTTTGTGGAGATCCTAATTTTCCACCGCAAATCTCCCTTATTAGTGGAGCTCTATAGACATTTACCATTCACAATGGTTGTCATAATCGTGGATCCTTCCATCAAAACATCGTTCAGGTAAAATGCTCAATTTTCAATGCTCCTCACTTTTTCATTTTGTGATACTCGTCATACTCACCGAGCTCACCATCACAAACCTTTAATCCTTTACGATACATTATTTATTAATCAAATCTTCACAAAACATATTCTTTTTTAATATCTTGATGATATCTTCAAGGAAATCAATATTTTATAATGCTAGAAAAACTCCAAATTTTTTACCCCAAAAATTTGGAAAACAGTGGGAAATAGCTCAACCTTAGACAACTTTTTCAAAACACACCAACAAAACTCATTCCCAGTCATGTGGCTATATCAGCTGACAAAATCATACCCAAAAACACATAGATAATTCCTTGAGGAATTGTTTCCCAAAACATGTCATGAAGGTTTTTTCTAGATATCATGACCTCTCAATGATTTCAAGATTCAGTTACAATTTCTTAATTAATTTTTCAAACAAAAATATTTATTTAATATTTGGGATTATTTTTTATTATAAATAAATATTTTAAAGTGAAAAGTATTTTGAAACTTATTTATGTTTAAAAATAAATTTAACAAAAATTATATTTTCCTTAAGAATTTGTTTAAAGAATTATAGACAATTATTTATTTTCTTTCTTGTTTAATTTAAAAAGAAATGATTTACAAAAATGTTTTATCTTACAAAAATATATTTTAAATGAAAATTTGTCCTCTTCAAGAAATTTTCCAAGTATTCTTTTAGAATAATTATCTATCAATGATGGAATACTTTGATGTTACTTCTTATTTACTAAGTATATAATACAAGTATTCAATTATTTTTATTTCTCTGAATGATTTGTGTTTATGATGATAATATGTTCATAAAACCCATTTCACTTCCATGGGGTATAACATAATAAAATTATTAGGAAACCTGTTTCTTATTTAGTTTTATAATATCATGAAACGTTGAAATGATTATTCAGCCTATATATTATATATGCGTTTTGATATGATGAAATTTTCTTAAAAAAATCACTTCATGGGTAATGATATGTTGAATGCTAATGATCTTTTGAAACAAATATATGAGGTTTTAATTATGAGATGGGTGGGACCTATATCACCATCTAATGAATTGGTTAATGATATATATCTGATGAGTTATACAAGACCATAATGGGGAGTGAACCTAGTTTAGTAAGGGACTTTTTCCACTATTATGGTCTTGGAAGTAAACCATGACATATATGATGATTTTGGAAGTGAACTCATTCCAAAATGATATCATTGGGAGTGATTCTTGACTAATTTAGAAATTATTTTATAGGCTTATGTACATACCATAATTTTATTTCTTATACCGATGTTATACTGTCATGGATTATGTTATTGAGTTTCCATTTTATGAATTTATCATGAACTACCATTATTTATTATGTGACTTGGGATTATTATCTTTAATGTGAAGGGTACGGTTTTCATTTTATATTCTTGTTTCTTTATAAACTTATGATCATGTAATTCTTATATATCTAACCTTTTTACCCTTACTGAGCATTTGAGATCACCCTTTCTTGTGTTTCCATTTTTAAGGTTAATATTAAAGGATATAAGTTGGATATATTTATGAAGAGTACATAATGGGAAGATATTTATGGTTTATACTAAGGATCTTTAAACAAATGAGAATATTGTGTGTCTAGTCTCTAAATAGACAAAACTATTATGGTCCCCAGGTTTGTGTTTGTTTAATGTATTAAATATTATTCTAAAATTATGTAATATTTATGTATTATAAGATTATGTCACTATAATTACACCATATTGAAAATATTTCATCATTAAAATTGGTATAATTTAATTTAATTATAATGATGGTACACGCATTAACCATCTTTTTTCTTTTCCATTGTGAAAATTGAAATTGACATTCTTATATTGTATGGACAACTTCCTCTAAGAAGTAACATGTTCATTTTCCTTAAACTCATAACATAAAAGGTTTAAAAATCGAATATAATACATAATAATAATATCTATAATGTATTTAACATTATAAAATTGTAAATCATATTACTCCTCTCCCTCTCTTTCTAGGGAAAACAAAATAATCATCCTTATATATGTTTGTACTACCGCTTCCACCATAATGATTTAATTATGTTATTTTTTTTATCGAACCTTATATTGAACGTAATGAAAATTGATTGAAATGAAAAATACTATGTATATTAAATTATTAAGATTTTATAAGTCTAAATTAGGTATCCTACTAATAATATTAACAATAAATAATCGTGGTAAATTCAACACTTTAAAAGAGAATTTTAATAGAAAATAATGATTTATTAAAATAATAAAATAAGTTTTTCTCAATTATATTTTTCATATACTTCTTTAAAATTATTTAAAAACATAATATTATACATAAAAACATATAATTATTATTTTTTTATAATTATATTACAACAATACTACCACATAATAATTCATTAATCATGACATGTTCATGTTTCGATCGGTTTAACCACCTACATGAAAAATGTTATGACTTTAATTAGTGGATAAATATGGGTAATTAATTTACAGAAATATATTATATAAAAAATTAAATAATATTTTTTTCTATAACGGTAATATAAAATATTTTACTCATTATTTGAGAAAACACCCTCCATTCACTATGAATCGTGGAAACATTCTCATCGTCAAATTCATATTAATGGATCATAACAAAAACACCCATTGAATGAAATTATAACATAATAAATTATTATAAAAAATCTATAGACTTTTATGATCTGGTAGTTATGAAATTTGTAATATATATAGATAAAAATACCACCATTACAAAACAGTTTCAAAACAATCCTGATTACTCACACCCAATGTTAGAAGTATATCAAAACTGACTAATATACAATGGGAGACTAATTAGTAAATAAGATTAGAATGTTTTATTGACATGAATATGGTTATTAAATAGGTTATTTGGATATTTTTATTTTTTATACAGGATCTTATTATGCATTCTTCTAAGAGAGTAAATATAGTAAGGGTATCTTTGTCTCATTTTTGTCTCTGTAAAACATGTTTGACATTATGCATCATAACTGATGAAAATTAATTTTTATTCAAAATAAAAAAAGATAAATTATAAAGCCAAAGTCATTAAGGAGGTCGAAAGTTATTGAGACCAAGAGCATCATTTCTGACAATGAGTTTGCAATCATCAGGCAGAGATCCCAAGATAGTGTAGGTAATCAGTCTTTCTTCTGATGTTCCATTACTAGCTAACAATTTGGTTGAAAAAATCCCTTCACTCCAAGTGTGCTTGATATAAATTTTATAGTTGGAAAGGGTTTTACAGAGCCGAACCATATAAATCAGCTCCCGGGGATGACCACATTTCATTGAAGAAATTTGACAATCATAGTAGAATCAATCTCTACTTCAGGGATGTGGATATCGAACTGCCTACATAAGAAAATACATTTGACCAAGGTTCTAGCTTCCACACCCATGGAATTACCGGCACCAAAGTGTAACATTGATAAGAAACACTCTCTTTCTTAAAAATGAATATTTCCTTCCATTTTCATAATTTCCTTCCCATTAATATTTTTCTCTATTTTTAGGAAGTATAATATGGATTATTTTCTTTTATTTTCATATGTATCATTACCCATACATATAACAAAACTTAAATACTCTTTTTATGATGTTATTTCTTAAACAAATACAATTAAAAAAATTAAGAAAAGGTTTTCTTTCATTTTATAATAATAAAAATTTATCTTCCAGTCAAAAACTTTTATAACATTTCTTTATTTTTAATGATCTATTATTTTAGTTTAAATTTAAAAGGTAAACATTTTAAAAGATTCTACTTCACCTTTTAAAAAATTACTTTTATAAGTGACCTATAAATTATTATTTTTTAAAATATTAAAAAATATTTTTAAAAATATTTTTAAATTATTATTTCATGTGATACATAATTCCAAAAACTATATAATTTTACATGAAACTTTCCCTCTTTGTTTTCATTATTTTAAAAATTAATAATTTTTCACTCATTTTTATAAAATGTTTATTTTAAAATTATTTTAAAATATTAGAGACATTTCTTATTTCCAATGTGATATTTATAAAACCCTTAAAAGAATTCATCAAATACATTTTCATTGGATATATATTTATCTTGATTCAAGGATATTATTAAAGTATTACCATTTACCTTCCACCTATGGATTGATTATGTAATATTATATATCTCCATCATTGTCATTCTTAAATATCTTCTATGAATAGGCATAAATTTTCTTCAATGGATTTTCATTGTGAACACTCTATATTTACTTCCTTCGACTAAAGGTTGTTCACCAAGATTTCATTAAACAATTGATTGGGTAAATTATTTTCTTATCTATAAGCCCTTTATTTTTATAGTGTGAAAACAATATGCTTTATTACCTTGATTGATTGGTATTTTACTAGAAATTTTCGGAATATCATTAGATCACCATTTATTTTCCATGATTTTATCATGTAGATTATTTACTTTTGAAATTACAATTGAAATTGATATGACACCAATTTTATTTCTATAGATTCATTATGATTTGATAATTCAATGGTTTTCTAGTGGAACTCATAAGTATGTATGACAATGATTTTTGTCCTATATTAACTTCTGATGCATTAGTTAATAGTTTATGTCTCACGATATGGGTATTCTTGAGTACATTTTACTTTCGCATGTGCATGGTAACTAATGGTGTATTTCATGAAAGTTTTGTTTTCAATACAAATGTATTTTTCATATTTGAAATATGATTTGTAGTATTATACTTATTCTCTTGAATATATGAAGTTATCATGGATCATGTTTATTTTCTCACTATATTGAATCATGTCTTTTTTAATTTCAATCTTTCTTTGATGATTTATTTCCTAAAATTTCTTCAGTATACTTTTCATATATATCTATATTATTAACATATTCTCATATTATGCCCACTTATGTTATTTGGTAGTTGTATAATATGTTTACACTTACTAATCATATGAGATCACCCCATTCTTATGGTTCCATTTTCCCTAGTAGTAAATATTAAGAAAGTATGAAATTCATATAATAGAGTCTTATGTGGAGTAATTAGGGAGATTTTTAAGAGTCATTATAGATTATTTAGTTTCATATTTAGTAGTTAAAATTCCATATTGATACTAATATCATGGGTTTCTTAGTTAATGGTTTTCCTAATTCTATAAAAAAAACTAATCATAAAAGGTCTTGGGAATGTTTTACGATGAAATATTTTCTTATAGTCAGGTAATTTGATTGACTCATATGCAGAATGCTATAGTATAAATAGTATAAGCAGGTAAAATTTAAAACTGAAAGAAGATAATTTAGTTGGAGAGTCCAACAATATATCTTTTAAAATCATTTATAAATTGTTGAAACCAAATTTTTTTATCATAAAGGATGAGTAATGATTCTATATGACTAAATTAGATTCCTAAAGGGGTTTTGAAAACAGCATGGAATAACTATGTAGAGTATTAGTACTATATTAGTTAATTCTTTTCTTTTAAAGGCTATGTGATATCAAATTTATACTTTACAGATGTTTTGAGTGTACAGAAGTTCAAAATCAAGGAATAACCGGCCGAACATTTACATTCCAGTCATGGGTTGTTGTAAGAGTGTGTATATCAATAATTTGAATAGAAATGAATATATCCAGCACAAATACATCTATGTAAAGGATTTGAATATTCATTTTACATTCATTATATGATAAGATAAATTATTTACTAATTAAAGATGTTATTTATAATAAGATAATTATATATATACTTCATGATTCAACAGATTCTATAAAATGTTTAAAAAATAAAAAATAAAAAAAAATCTTTATCTATGATAAATGAAATTGTCCATATATTTGTTACAATGTGAGGAAAGGTGTTCCTTCCACCCTTCAGTTTAATATTTTAAAGAATAATGTATTATTTTTTGAATAAAATTATCTAAACACATATAATAAGATACATGTAATGGAAATAATGTTTCATTTTTTAAAGATCACTACTAAAAAGTTGAATCTGTAATTTCCTAAATATAATGGTGTTTTTGTTCATTTAAAAGATATAGAAAATAAAATGTAGTGCCTAAGTGGCAAGTGTGATTGTGTCTAGGCTCTGATATGTTTAATTGTAACAAATAAAATATTATGACAATGAATATTAAAATAAAATTTCCCATTATTGTTTAAAATTATAGGTTATTTCTGTATAAGATTAATGTAGATCGTTTAATTATTTTTGAATATCCCAATGGTATTGTGATTAGGAGTGTTTTATTTGATGTAAATAATAACTAAATTCAATATATTTTGAGGATGAAGAATAACATGGGGCTAACTATGGTTTTTATAGAAATTAAACACCTTGAATTTAATACATTAGAAGATGGAATACCAATAGATTATTGTAATAATACTAGTATATGACACTAATGGAGGATATTTGATTTAACTGAATGATTGTAGAGGTTGTTTAAAAATGTAATAATGTAGAGTAATCTTGATTAATGATTTTTGGTATGGGATTTATCTTGATTAAATATAAAGTTATGATGGTTGGTTAAATCACATAAAATATATTTTAAGGGAGTACATGATAATATATCCCTATTGGATGTAAAATATTTGTATGTTATATGGTCATCATCTAGATGATACGTTTTTCACAACATAAGCTCAATATTAATTAATTCCAAATCATAAAATGTGTTTCACAAATTTATGAGATCTGTGGAAGGCCTTAAACTGGAATGGATCTTTAATAATCATTTATATAAGAAAAGATTTTGGAATGTATGATATCTAACCGAATAATTCACATAATTTAAATTATATAGTGTAGATCAAAAAACTAGAGTCTTATGAGTCTAAAATATATTATATTTGATGAAATTATGTGTTTTATTCTTACATTTTGAAAGAAAAGAATCTCATGTTGTGCGTAAGATAATTTTTTATGATATGGAGGATAATTTTCCAAGGAAAGTCGGTATTTAGAAAAGGAAGTGTCTTTTCTTAATTCCATTCAGAGATATTTAAATCTGAAACTTTTTGAGAACATAAGATTCATCAAATTTATTTTAGGATACACTTAATTAATTCCCAAGACACTTTTAGTTTTCATAATATTCATCAATTAGATGAATTTAAGGAATTGAATTATCTTGAGTGTATCCAACTAAATGATGTGTTATAGATACTAAATTTAAATGTTATTGTATATTGAGGTGGAAATAAGAACTAAATATGCTAACCCTTCTTAAGGGTTTGGTTATTAAACAAAAACATGACATATTGATCACTAAATTTAAGAAAAATCATTATGGTTTATGGGGATATTGGGATTTAAGATGAGATATTATAGAAAAAAAGAAATGAAATTTCTGAAGGTATGAGCTAATCATTGGAATATGTCATATAGACTTAACTAAAGAAAATGACCTTTCAACGATGGGGAATATTGAGAGTTGACAAACATTAGTAAATAATTATCTATTTATCTACATTATTTTGTAATTTTAAATTGGTGAAATCAATAGATAAATATTTAAGTGGATAAGGATAGAAAATATCAAATGTATTAGAAGAATGAACATTGAAATATCCATAAGATGAAGTGAGAGTCCATAAAAATAGTAATTAAGGATGTTTTGTGATCATAATGTATTAAAATATTTTGAAGACTAGAGATGATGTATAAATTTATAATGTTTTTTAAAATATTATAT
The DNA here is from genome assembly GCA_963277665.1 of Viscum album. Lineage (NCBI taxonomy): Eukaryota > Viridiplantae > Streptophyta > Magnoliopsida > Santalales > Viscaceae > Viscum > Viscum album. The sequence continues at coordinate 640,525,416 of OY728141.1, read as the reverse complement.
GTAGAGTAAATTTTAATACTCTAGAACATTAGTTCATTTAAATTCATAGTATCATAAGGAATAAAATTATAATTTCCTAATCTAGATGATGAAGTATGGTTAATGTCGACAGAGACTAGATGTGTGAAAATGGTGAACATAAGAAGTTTAACATAATATTTAAATGTTGAGAAGAATGACTTCTATGAATTCATATATTTGGAGGAAGATCTCAAGAAAATATATAGTCATGGAAGAAAGACTTTGAGTTATGACTATGAGATGTTTCATTTTGTGAAATCATTTCTGTATAGATGATCAGCTATTAGGAATAACAAATGATGTGAATTTTTTGATGATGTAAATTTGATATGATCAAAATATTGGAATATGAGATGATTATAATATATATAGATTGATGGGATAACTATATGAAGAGATATAAGAGGCCAGGGTTTGAAAATTTGTTGGATAAATGGATGGAAAGTAATGGATTCTTAGAAGATAAATCATATTTTGTTCAAATATTCAATGTTTTTTGAAAATTTAAGTGCATAAAAATACATAATAAGATATTAAAGGGTCTTAAATAAAATGAATAATAGATACTAAATAGTTTACACGTATTACATATGTAAAGAAAAATTCAGTGTGGTGATTTTGATTTGTTCCTAAAATATACAAAAAATCTAGATACAGTCAATGCTTCTCAAAATGATATCATGAATTGATGATGATTTTTGACCAGTGACGTAAATTCAAATATGACTTCATCAATACAGATCTATTAGAGAGAATATGACGACATTTAGTTATATTTTGAGTTCATAGAGTTTTCATTACTCCATGAAGGATATAAACGTAGAATGGTTGACATTAATGATGTGTTATTTTGAAGATAGAATAAATTATAAGAGAGGGAGAAGTAGTCCTAAAAATTTATGAAAAATATTCTGGCTTGCATATTTTAGGAGGAAAAACTACAAGTTTCAAAGATTAGTAAGAGGATCCTGAAAACAAAGAATCCAAAATACATTGATAAAGATCGATGGTGAGTTTTGAAATACAAATATTTAGACGCTGAAGTTCATAGAGATATGAGATATTTAAAAATGAGTTTCTATAATATAGAGTATATGTATCAATTTCAAACATTAGGAGTTGAATATTTTGGGGAAATTTATGGCATGTGATTTTTGAAGTTTATATAGATACATCTAGGATCTGAAAGAATATCTTCTTTAGGATTACATTAACAAGGGCCTTTGAAGAGTGTAAAAAATAAATTTTTAAGGTCACATGCTTAAAGGTTTAATTGTTTTCTATAAGGATGTTTATCTTAGTATGAATGATGATTCCAGTATGTGCCGTGTTAGAGAATATATTAGAAGTAATTTGATGATCTTAAACATGTTGAGGGAAGAATTTTGTTTCAAAGTAATGATCAATTTTTTATGAAGAAGGTTAATTTGATAAAAAAACATCAAGGATAAAAAGTATAAGGTATTTTAAGGTTTCTAGAATTTACAAGTTTTATATTAAAGTTACAATCTTTTAAATGTTATTTTTATAAGGAATTATAATGATTTGGAAACAAATTCCAATATTAAAGCCATCACATCCACATAAGCAGCCAAGGAATCACAAGGACACCCAACTAATTTAGAAGGTGGACAACATCATCAAGACAACCAAGATAGGAATAATTAATATATATCATATGTGTAGGTTGGCGTAGATTTTGGAGGTTTAAGTGTAATTATCCTCCTCTATGTGGATTGGCACAAAATACTGCTGGAGAGAATCTTCTCCATGATTATTTAAAGGACTATCTAAGGTGTCATGGTGTATTATTAAGGAGTTATCACCCAATAAATAGTTCATCAATGGACAGGAAGTTGTCGTTATTATTCATCTATTTAAAATTTACAGAAATTGTGGTGCGGTATCTAATAATGATGAATCCTTTGGTTGTATTCTTCATCAAGCTCACATAATAGGCTTGTGTTTCATCTAATTTGATCATACATTGAGTAAAACTACAAAATTAAGAACACACTCACATCATGTATGAATATATGATCTTTTTCCATGTGAACTTTTCAATTTTGAGGGGTAAATTTGTATGATAAATACTTGGATATTTATTTGATGTGTATACATAAAACATTTGTCAAGATGTAGGATAAAGAATCTTATTGTGATAATGAAACATCATTAATTATTTTTAATATATCATCATTAAATATAATCTATAATACGATACTAGTTAATGATATTGATCTTTGAAATATGAAAGTCATGGCATGAAGGAAAATTCCGTCACATAATAAACTGTAGAGATGTATAATTCATTTTGATTGTGCAGGAAAATAATGGTACATGTAAGTTATTTTTAGGATCGTAATATAATTTTCAAACACATTAGAGAAATTCTATACATTTAATATAATTGTCAGATGAGTAGCAGAATTATCATACATGTATTAAATTTCGGTATAATAAATTATTTTTGTATGATATATGGTTCTGTATATGGTAAATCCATTTATGAAAAGTATAATAGTTTATTTATAGATAGAACATGTTTCATGGATAAACTTTAGATATATAGGATGTTTATGTAAATATGGAAACATTTTTTTAATTATAATGAAAATAATTTTCACTATCTGATGTAAAAAATTCTGCAATACATCATTAAAATAAAAAACATTGAAATTTGTTTTTACTAAGGTTATGTTTTTTAAGAATTCAATCCATGTAATTAAAAATTAATTTATCAAATATTGAGAAATATATATTTTACATGTAAGTGTGTATCAATTTAAATAATTGTAGAATAAGGAAGATGGTGTTGTAATATTTTTTTATCCTATAAATATAAACAATCCATATCTTCATGGAAGTATTTTTAATTACTATTTTGACTTTGTTTAAAATAGATGTATTTTTGTGCATTATAAATCATTAATTTTTTCTGAGATCAAAGGATATATATTTAGAAAATATAGAATATAAATTTATTATGAGGAATAAAGGGAATGTTTTTTAGATCTAGTTCTCTTTAATATATATTCTATATGAAAAAACTGATAAGGGAATACCTTTTAATAGTGCAATAAAAAAGAGAAAATTCTCTTTTAAAGAAGTGGAAAAAAGAATATAGGATCGACACTCATATCATTATTTCAAATTTTTTATGTTGATTGAGATTGAAAGAGGAAAATAGATCCATAATGATTTTTCTTATTTGGGGAGTTGAATAAGATGGAATGAATATATAATATCCTCATATTGTAGAATGAGTGTGATAATGGACATGCATTGTTTTTATTTTTTAATATGTTTGTGTCAAGACGTTTGCTATGTATATAACAGTTATGATTAATATATATAGTGAGTCTGAAAATATGAAAAAAATAGGTTGGCATGCATTATTTACAATATTATTTGGAAATAATAATAGTTGTTGTTTGAGGAATATTATCTCTTTCAAGTTGATGTTGTGTCATCCAAATCACAAAAATAAGAGATCAATTTTTGGATTGATATGAAGGATCTTGAAGAACTCATGTTTCTAGTATAAATAATTTCATAGAAGAACTCATGGTTTTAGTACAAACAACTCTATATTAGGGAATTGGATGATACCTGACCAACACATATGTATGACTTGGACAAAACTTCTAATCATAAATAATTTATTGTGATAAAAAAATTCATATACTCAAAAAAATCATGTATAGAAAGGAGTAGGCCCTCACATCAGGGTTGAACCATGAAAATATTATTTGCTACTATTATTTGTATATTTCTATATTTCATTGAAAGGGTTTCTTTTGGAGAACATTTATTGATCCATTTCTCTAAACTATAATATATGTCTGAGTGAAATTGTGGTTAATTAAAATAATGGAAAATTTAGTAAATAGTGGGTACACTGATTCACCTCACCCCCACTCAGGGTCCTTATATAAACTATCTAAAGTATAAGAGTGGTATCAGAGAATAAATATCCATTTAATTTGATAAAAAAATATCCCCTATCTTTTTTATAAGTTATGTAGGAAGTTTATACTAGAAGTTGATCCTAGAGTGGCTTAGCTACAATACATTTTCTCATCCCTATTGAAGTAAAATTAATGGTTTCAGAAAAATCACAAATAAATAAGAATAATAGGGAGAAAGAAAAATTGAGAAAAATATAAAGATATATAAAGGATATAACATTTATTGAATATAATCAAATTAGAATATTCTTGTCTATCATATGAGTTGAAAGTGACTGTTTTGAAGAAGGAATCTCAAGCTGTAAACAATTTAGATAATATAAGCCTATCAAAAATCTTTTAAACCGCTGCTCCAAAATTAAAAGTTACGTGAATAATGATCACTTAGGGATAATAACTTATATAATTTTTTTTATCAAGAAACTACTTGAATAAAACTAAAAAGTAATATAACAAATAAATTGAAACTACTATTTTCTAGAAATTCCAATGAGTAAATGTCATCAAAAAACTTATGGAATCCAAAGAAAGATAAATATAAATATATATCATTACAAAAAATATTAACATTGATTGAAAGTTAATTAAATAATTTGTTTATAATATAGGTAAAAAATATAATTAATATGTGATTCATTCATTCAAAAAATTACAAAACACTTCTATTAATCTCAAAGATTCCAAATTGGAGGTTAAAAGAAGAAAAAAAAGTCTGGATAATTATTTATAATAATTGAAAAATTTGAATCAAAATTATTATCAAAATATAAATACATATTTTGAAATCAAATTTAGATCAATTAAAAATGAAAATTATTTCCTCATATAATTTTTCTTGTCCTAGGGAAAAACTATGAGTTCTAAAAAACAAAAATGCTTGAACATTCCAAAAACATGAGAAAAGATATGTTTTCACATATGTTTATAATAATATTTATTACTCTAAGGTGACTAATTTTAGTTGAGATAAGATATCTAATATATCTCTAGATCAATCATTATCCTGCTTTTTGGAAACGGTACCATTCAACTAAAAAATTGACTGTGAAAATATCATTTTTATGCATATTGTTTGTTTGAATTCAAAAAATGTATAAATATGGATGAAGAAACATGAATTAATTATTCCAATCAATCAAAATTAAGGTCAGATGAAGATCCAAATTTTCACACATGAATCGTCCTTGATACAAAAGGGTCATTTACATAACATCAGGTATGAATTTGGAATCTTGAAGCGTCTAATGATTAAGGACAATTTATATCAACCGCATCACACTCTCGAGGTATTCTGGAGATTTCCCCTCCCTAGATTGATCAAAGCCAGTATTTATGGAGCCTCTAAGGGAAATCTGAGACCTACAGAGCGTGGTGTTGTCTTCAAGAATCACCTCAGTCAGATTATAGGATTCTTCATAGGTAAATGTGACATTGTAACCTTTCTTGAAGCTGATATGATGAGTTTTATTACTACTATTAAAATTTCCAAAATATTTTGTTAGAACGACCTCTTGATTGAAAATGACTCCATGACCATCATAAAAGTGATTTGGAATAGAATTACTCAACCCTCTTGTCCAATTACTACCTTTTGGATGAATTTTACCCATTCTCTTATCGATCTTAACAAAATCTCCCCACATGTTTATCAAGAACAAAACACAGTGGCAAATGGACTGCCAACGTGGGAGTAAATCAAGACATTACCTAGTTCGAAGATATCCCTGATGCTCTTTTTTACCTTCATGAACAATTAGTAATATGATCCCATATTTCAAACTCTTATAAATATTATTTTAATAATGTTGGTTCTTTGGTCGTTTATGGATAAGGAATCACCTTTAAAAAAACAATGATATATTATTATTATTATTACAATTGTTTTTAAATAGATCATTTATAGTTATTTTTTTATAATTGGACATATAAATAGGAATAAACAAATTTGAAATATTAACAATAATTTTTTAAATCAATAACAAATATTTATAAAAATATTACTTGATTTTTATTAAAGATTTTATTTGTTTTGAAAATATTAGTTTCACAAAAAATTATTTTTTATTGGTTTTTGAGAAAACAAATAAAAAAATTTCCACTTTTATAAAATGTATTTAAAAGAAACTTAATTTTTGAAATCTAAATCTCAATATTATCTTCTGAGTGAATTTTTGTGGGTTTTATAAGAAAATTAATTTTTTTGATAAATAGTAAAAATATATTGATCTTATTAAAAACCACCCTTTCATTTATATCATTTATAAGATACATTTTATTTTAATATAGTTATGAATTTAAAATTAGTTCATATTTCTTAATATAATTTATTCCATTATAATAAATTGTATAATGAATTTTGATATTAAAACATTCTATAATTTTGAATCATTCTCTTTGAAAAATAAATTTTTCATCAAATTTGTGGGATTAATCATGAATTAAATTTGGTCAATTTTTTTATTTGAATTTTATAAAATGGATTAAATATTTGGAATAATTATAATTTATATTATATAATATGGTAAAATTAATTTTTCTCATAAATAATTCTATGGACAATCAAAATTAATTATATTGATTAAGGCTAAATCGGGGTTATGCACATTACATGCACTCATGAATAAAAATAGTTTTTCACATACATGGGATATTTATTTTATAAATTTTATTTCATATATAGATACATGGTTTACAAATTTTATAAAAATTATCATTATAATTTTAGTCATAATGGATAATTTACCAAGGTAAATAAAAAGATAAGATTTTTTGTGGTGAAAACTAAAATTAAAAAAATTTGTAAACTTAATGGATAATGAATAACATGTTTAAATTTTTTTAAATTTTATGTTTGGATCCACCATATAGTCCCTAAAATACTTGAATTATATATTTTTTAGGAACTTAATGTGATATAGAGTTCTAATTATTGAATTATGTTGGTTATTAACAAAAATGTCACTCCTCCTCAATTATAAAAGGACACCCCACTTACTTATTTACACAAAATAATCCATTTTGGGCAAATGAACCCTATAAAAATCTCTGCCGAACATAATTATCAATTTTCTATCACTAATTTTCATCACAAAAGACCACCCCTATATTCCTTAATAAAATATCCAAAGTGGGTTGTTCTAAGAGATGGTAATTATCTTCACAAAACTCTTTAATTTTTAATTATTTTCATACCATATTCATTCATGTATTAATAATTAAAATTTAATAACTAGAAAATATAAATTTTACTAATATGTTATTATGTTTATTAGACAAACTGTATTCATCTCCTCTTCAATCAAATGGGAAATTAAATTATCGATCGTGTGTATGGAGAACTACCTCCTCACGAACAGATTTAATTAATTTTCCATCACCACCACTCATAGTTGGATATATTTATATATTTCATATATTTATATTATAGTTTTAAAATAATTATACTTATGAAATTATAATATCACACATAAATTATTAAATTCCATTTTAGGGGGGTATGATAATGTCACTCACTTGTAAGATGGGAAACCGCCTCACGAAATGATGTGATTCATTTTTCACTTATTGATTACATGGAAGGTGATAAAGATAAATTTAATGAATATATTCGGTTTATATGAAATAATTTTAAATATTTAATGTCAACATATTATTTACCTTTCTTTAATTTCATCCTTCAATAAAATTGAACCAATTTTCATTTGTATGTACGTTTTACCATCTCCATGAACTGTACATTTCGTTTTCTATATCTGTATTTTATGGAGTACTATAAATTCCTATATAATGAATATATATCATATTTACACCATGTTTAACATTTTTGATATGATGAAACTATAATCAAGTTAAAATTACCTAAAATAAATAATCAAAACACTAATGAGAAACATGGCATTTATTACCTGAAACATGATTTTAAAAAGTAATTGTTAATAAAAAGGTAATAAATGGTCATAATTAAATCATATATGGTATGATATATATATATATATATATATTTATGTTTCATAAATAATTTTATAATAATTTTATATTTATTATATAGTATTTTGAAAATGTATGAAATAAATCGATACCTAAGGTTAGGGATTTCTAGTCTCCATTATTTCTGAGATACATATGTCATATTCACCACTCATTTATTTTTTGTTGTGTATATAATAACCATTGAACATGGTATATAATTAACATAATTTTTTAATGATATTTATAATATTATTTTATTTTATTGTTTATATGGGATTACACATCAAAATATTTCCAATATAGTAAGTGATTTTTGTCTCAATTTTCTATATCTAATACATATGTTATCTTGGGAACTTATCTTATTTTATGAGGTTTATATACTTTCCCTTTGACATATTATATCATGAATCACATTCAATTCTTAACATTTAATATTTATTTTGATGTTTTTCTTTAATGGGTTTTATGATTCAAATGTTACCAATGTGGTTGGGGTACGATGTTACAATCACATTGTTTATAGGAATTATATATGATTATTCTTTCAATGATGAAATATTATCATATATTTCTAAATAACATCATTAATTTTCTTCACCATTAGTTATTTTTGTAAAATACATAAATAATTATTTTAGAAAATCTATCATTATTTCCCTCTTCATCCAGAAACCATTTTTTCTTCCATGACCTTGTTTATAAAAAAAATTTATTTAATGTTTTAATATTCCTTAAATATTGGATAAGTTAATTTTTACACGTCATTAAATTTTTACATAACGTTTTTAAAAGTAATATTGATATCATTTTCCAAAAAAAATCAAGTTTGTATTTTACTAAAGATTGAGAAGGAATCTTTTTTTTAATGTGTACAATACGAATTCAATTTCCCGATGTCATGACCAGACACTATTTTAAGTGTTCCATTATAAGCTTCAAATTTTTTTTTTCAAATAAAATTATTTCCATAATATTTTGTGAAATTTTAGTTTTAAAATGGTAATATTCAAACGGAAAAGATTATTTTCCAAAAGAGTTTTTGTAATTTTTATATAGTACATTAATTATAAGTTTATAAACTTATTTTTATTTAAAATTAATTTGAAAAAGTTTTATATTTAAAAAAAAAATCAAAGTGGAAATGATATTTTCATCAATAAATGTTTCAAACAATGTTTAATGAATCCTTTATTAGTTTAGATGGTCATTTTTTAAGAGAATGATTTTGAAAATGGTTTATATTTTAAGATGTTTTTTCAAAGTGGATGGATACTTTCTTCAATAAATATTTTATGTGATATTAGAAATTCATTTTCCATCTATGATGACATATTTTGTTGTTACATATTCGTTACTAGAGATATGATATAAGGATACCATTGTTATTCTTTCTATATTTGGTTTATATTTATAATTACAATATATTTATGAAACCCATTTCTCTTTAATGGGTTATTCCAAGATAAAATGATTGTAAAACATAATTATTTCCCCATGGATTATAATATAATGAAATGATGAAATGATTATAAAATCTATTTATATTCTATTGGGCATGTTATAATGAAATTTTTTTGAAACTCATTTCTTCTCAATTTTTCTAATATGATGAATGTTTTATGATCTTTTAGAAAAAATATGTCTGATTCTAATTGTGTAATGGTTGGGGACTATATCTCCCGCTAATGCATAGGGTAAATATGGATATCTCATTATATAAATAGGACTTTAATGGGGAGTGAGACTATTTTATTATAGGAATTTTTTTACTATGATAGTCTTGAGAGTGAACCTTTTCTACTTTTATGGTTTGGGTTGTGAACCCATTCTAATATGGTAGTTTTGTAAATAATAATTTACTTCTAAGTAAATTATTTTCTATGCTTGTGTGTATTACAGAAAACTATTTATTATTCCAATGTTATGTTCTCATAGAATATGTTTTTGTATTTATTTATGATCATGACTTATGGAATTATAAAATTTATATCATGAATCATATTTATAATCTTTTACATTATGTCTATGGTTTCTAATATTTACTCTCAGATTATCATACAATTATAATAAATTTATTCTTATGTGATCATTGATATCTCCCTTGTCTACCCTTACTGATCATCTAATCTCACACTTTATTATGTTACCTTTACCTAGGTTGTGAAGAAATTAATTATGTATGAAATGTCTAATAATATTTATATTTATATTAAACATAATTAGAGCTAATGTAGTTCCACTATGAAATATTTTTTTTATATTTAAATGAATCCAAATCCACTATACCGGAATCATTCCAGTGTGGATGGTTATGTTATTTAAAGAATATTATCCTTTTGAGATTTAAAATATATGTATAAAAATACATGGTTTATATATATATATATATATATAATAGTGTTTTTAGTAAGTAGTTCCCTAAAATAATAATAATATTCTCTGAAAACATCCTAAATAACCAATCACATTGTTCTATAAATTTTGGATAACAAGCACTCAAAATAATAAAAACAATATTTTGAGGTTTTAACTATGATTTTATATCTTTGGGAAAAAATAATTAGATTTTTTTAATAATAGGTATTCACCTATAATTCATGGAAATCTTAATGTGATGGAGATAAATTCATTGAATAGACATTATCAACATGTTATAAAAATATATATTACTCAAAAAGATTTAGAAAGCATGGAATGTTTGTGATACTTTTATTGGTTGTGTTCTCATGGATGGTTTATTCCCATCTCATAATTTACCAAAATAAAATGGGAATTTAAGGATGTAAAAAATTAGTTCATAATGAATATATAACCTTAGAAATGAATAGAAATAATTTTTATTGAAAAATTACTCCTAAGAAGTTTGAAAATAGAAATGGGGAAACATTTGAAAATAAGAAGAAAGTTGATAATGGTCAATGATATACCATGAATTTTATAATGAGTTCTATATAAAAATTTAAGATATAAATATATAATGTAAATTAATTTTACATCATGGAGGCATTCAAGCATCCCATAGATATATTTGTTGGAATATTGTAAAAGAAAAAATGGAAATCAATCCAAATAAATCATAAAGAAGATCATTTAAAGAAGGGAAATCAAATAAAAAATTCATGTAATCAATGAAAGATTCCAATTGACATAAATAATGATTAATAACTTGTATCATAGATTTTCAGAATGCTATAATGTTAGAGGAATCATATATAAAGGTGGTTGCTAAATTAAAAGAGAATATTCCACAAGAATATCTTGAATTTCAATAGAGGTTGTGAAAAAATGGTAAACCAGGTTTTAAATAAGAGTTTTGTTAGTAGTGGAATATAATTAGATATAATTTTAAATAGTGATTAAAAAAATTCAGTGTAAGAATAACCCTTAGTGAAATTTAGTATTTCATTAATTGATTTTTGTGGGAATGTCACACACAAAGAAATTATAGAAATAAATAGTTTCATGCTTCTCAAATAAAAAACTAAATTGAAGATCAAATATATAAGAATTAATAATTGATTGAAAGGACCAAATTTTTTGAAAAAATAATTTAAAACATTATATTCACATTTAAGATCATGTATTTGCACCTTATTCACTAGATCATTATGTGGTATTTTTGTAATTTTAATATTGGGCATTGGAGGTGATGCAAGAATGTGAATAAGTAGTAATACATATATAGAATTATAGAGAACAAACAACATGGATGAATGTTCAAAATATGGAAAAAGTGTAACATGTTTCATTATGGTGAAATCTCAAATAGGAATTATTGAATATTATCTAATTAAGAGATTCACCTTGATAAAGAGGACTATGACTATTCATTTGATGAGTATAAAAGATAATATGATGTTTAAAAAATTATTAAACATTCAATAAAAATGGAAATCTAATTTATAAAAGGTTACTGAGGTGTTTTCATTAAAAAGACTTGGGTTTATATTTTCCCAGCCCAGGTTCTAAAAATTCAATCCTAAATTTTAGGTGGAAAAGTTTATTTCTAATCAATGACATAAAAGTGGGAATTTGTGGATAATCTCATTATTATTTTAAAAGTTAGAAACCTATTACTTGTTATTGGTTGGTATGAATTTCTCTATTTACATGATTTCTTTTAGAAATCCTATTAATAAATATGATTTTCCAAAAACTAAAGTGAATAAGTGAAAGTGTTGTCACATGTTTTATGTTTTATGGACAACATCAAAAACCATTGTTACTGACTCTGATTTTTTACACCGATTTAGCCTATATAGACTTTGAAATGTATAATTAGAGTTTTGTAGCTAAGAAAACATTTGGTTAAAATACTTCAACTATTTTATTCTAGATGAATTTAAAATTATAAGTGGAAGGAGAATACATTTATTAACCATATATAAAATTTTATTTTTTTATCAATAATGTGGAGATAAAAAATATTTTATCTACACATATGAAATTAATGGATTCAGAGGGAATTAATAACAAAAAATTAGGCGATTAAATATACCATGCTTAATGCTATTATTTTTTCAATAAGGATGGTTACTGTGGAATGAATGATGATATCAGTATATGTGGAAGAAGAGTGTTGATTGGAAGTGGGTTTAGGATCATACGCTTGTTGAGGAAGGAATAGAGTTCCCATGAAACAAGTTATTATGCATGAATAAATTTAATTTCAGAAACAAACATCATGGAAGGAAAAAAAGGGAAAATAAGAACGTATTTTAATATTGGTGGACTTTTCTGGTTTTGTATTACATTTATACTCTTTAGATTATTATTTTTCTAAATAATCCAAAAGAGTTAACAAAAATATTCTAATATCAAAATCATCACATCCACATAAGTACATAGGGAATCAGAAGGAGGTCTAGTTAATAATGAAGGTAGAATCCATCCTTAAGCTAGATGAGAGAGGAATAGTGATAGGAACAGATTTTGTGTGATTTAACATAGGTTTCATATAGGGAATGGTGTTTATCTACCTTCAATTGTGTTAGTAAATAATTCTATTAGAGAGAACATGTGAATAATATATTTACAAAAATAGCTATGGGAGAAGGTTTTATTCTAAAAGAACACTCACCCAAATAATAGTTTGAAGTGTGATGGTTAATTTTGTGTAATATTCATCTAATTAAAATATAAATGCATCGTGGAATGTTGTGTTAAAACAATGATTCATTTAGTGTCATCTTCCTCATCCTATCATTATAAGACCCTTCTATATCTACTCTAGTTTAACCTCAATAGAAAATACCGAACTAAGAACACACTAACATCAATCATGAAAACAAGATTTCATATTATTTTGAAATATTCAAATTTGAAGTAGAATGTCATATAAGAAAGACTTGGGAGATCTTATAATGTGTTTACATACAAAAATGGTAAAGAATGGGGATGAAGAAGCTGATTCTAGAATTTTATTACTATTCAAATTTTGATGATATATCGATATGATTTACACTGCATAATCCAATTTGAGATAAATTTATTGAACATAAATCATGATATTCATTCCATGGAGAAATATTATAGAGCATAATAAAAAAATTAACACTAATAAGTCAATTTGATCATATATTATGATATCCGTAGGTTATTTTTTAGTCCATTAGATAATTTTGATATGATTATGTGAATTATCATATGAATATAAGAATTATAATAAAAATATTATTATAATATTATGGGTTGTAAATTTATTCATAAGAAATTATCATTGAATGATATATCGCATGACACAATATAATTGCATATAATAAAATCAGTAATGTTTCTTGAGAGGTAAAACATAAATCCTAGATGATGTGAGGAAACATAGGAATAAAAAAACTATGGAGAAAAAATTTAATGTAGATCAAAATTCATGGGGGATTTAGTATACGATTTCTAGGTTCTAAACTTCTGGGTAATTAAAATAACCAAAAAGTTATTTTTGATGAGGTTAAATTGAATGGATTCAATACACATCATAAAAAGAATATTATCAAATAGTGAAAAAAATTATATTTTGTACACCCCATGATAGACAAATTGAAAACAAAATATTTTACCATCACATAAATATAGATAATATATATTTTATACGAATATTTTCAAATGAGTGCGATGGATTGGAATAAAGTGGGGAGATTTATTAGATTAATGAATCATCAAGATTTACATTTAACTGAATAAATATATTCATGAATTGGTGAATATTATCATGATTTATATAAGAATAAATAAGTTTTTTTAGCTTTGGTTTTCCATTATATATATATATTTTGGGATAAAATTAAGAAGTTAGTAACTTTAACCCCTAAAACAATGAAGTTAATATCATATATCAAATTAGAGGAAAATGAAAGATAGGATCGACACTCATTTCATTGTTACACATTTTGTAACTCAGGAGATATATATATATATATATATATTATTTTAATCCCTATTTATAGAGTTAGAGAAGAAAGATATTATCTATCATATCCTTATATCATATCAGGATTGTGATAAGGGACTGATAGTTTTTTGTTATTGAATATATTTTGTCAATATCTTTGTTAAAATTAAAACCATTCGTATCAATATACAGAGTGATTCTAATAAGATAAAATTGAAAAAAGGGGCTTGAATTATTAGATATATTATTTATCAATATAGATATATATTTCTTGAGGAATAAGGTCTCTAATAAATTGTTGTGGTTTTATAAAAAAACTTAAGTAAGGGATCATTTTGAGGATTATGAAGAAGGATCTTGAAGAACTTGTGGTACGAGGATAAATAAAACCATTAAATAATTGTTGATTCTAGTATAAAAACCATCATATAAATGATGTGGAGGATACCTAGCCAAAAAAATGTGTGACTTGAACTAAACATGTAATCACTAAAAAATTACAATGATAATAAATTATGTGTACCCAACAAAGTCACACATAAGAAGGAGTAGGGTATCATATCGAGGCCAAGACTATTAAATATTTACTTCATTTATTATCTACCTATTTCAGTATTACATTGTATGTATATTTTGGAGAGTGAATCTATTTATCCATTTTTATTTATTGAGGTATAGTTCATAGTGTATGAGGGGTTAATTAAAACAATAGAAAACACATAAAAATTTGGGTACACTGATTCACCCCCCCACCATCACATTATCAGGGTCTTATTAATAACCATATGATCATTACAAGTATAAATAACTCTTAAATTACATAATATAGTGAATACCCACTTTTGGAACATGGTGAATTCATATTTTTTTATGACATGTTCTCTTTAAGACATGATAATAACTCACTACTATAACACTTGTAGGAATAGTAAAAATATATAGTGTGGGATAATAACTTGATACTTTAAGGAGTATTTTTTCTATGTTGGAACTAAACCTTATAAAAATATGTTTTTTGTTTGTCCTTTTTATTATATTCAATTATTGTGAGTTTAATTGTTGGGGGTTCCAAATAACGATACATACATCCTTACAAATATAGATGTTCAAATAACTACAAGAAGCTAAAATTTTAACTTGGAATAATATAATTAAAATGGTATAAATTGACCCCCCGCCCCCTCCACCACCATCTCTAATTGTGAATAATTATCTATTTTACACTTTAAGAGGTATCATTGAGAAACATTTACTATTATGTGATCTGAATTTTTTTATCATTATTTTTTTCAAACTTATTTACTTGATGTGTATATTTTTGGTGTAATATAGATTCATCAACTAAATTAAAAGAAAGTTACTAATTTTTTTCTTCTTATATAGGTTCTTGATAAAACATTGAAAAATAAGAAGAATTAGTATAATAAGATAAGTAAGTTAATTTCATATAACTTTCAAGACGAGAACAGATCACTATTTAAATATAATCAAGTAGGTAGTTTTTAATCATTAAAATCCGTTAATTTTGATCCTATAGAAGAATGTATTTTGATATATAAAGAGTATGAATAAAGTGGGACTATTAAATCTATTTAATATTCATGCTATGATGTTAATGTTTATTGAAATAATTTTTCCTCTAAATTTATCATCGATATATTTGATTTAATCAACATCTTACAAGATGATAAATCACAACCCGAAAATAAAACCAATGAAATAAAAATGGTATTAGAAAATAAATTAAAAAAGTTTAATACACTAACTAAAATAATTAAATATTATTTAATAAAGATATTTATATCTTTATAATATAATAAAACAAGGTATATGACGAAATAATAAATAATATGAATATCAAATGTGAACATAAAGTAAAATATCTTGAAGATTAAGAAAACATGTTAAATTTAAGGTGTTTGGAGTTGTGAGTAAGGTTAAAATATATTGAATTAACTCAATTTGAATATTCAAATTAATCCTAGAGAAGTAATAATCCAACTAAATTACCTAATAAATATACTATCATGAAAAAATAATTCATATGGAAGAATGATATTGAAAAAAATTTAAAGATGAGTCTTTAATCAGTTCATAAGAGAAGGTAACCTTATGTTATAGACATTATTATTTCACTATATTTAACCTTTAATAAAGTTATAATACATTTTTCATTTTTTTATATACGGTTAGATAAAATTATTGATACAATAAACATTTCCTTGAATATGGAAATGAATAATCAAAATGGAAGGATGCTCCTACATGGTCTCCATGATAATGGAATTATGGTCTAAAGTAAAAAAGTGTCAAAGTTTAAAAAGTATTTCTCAAAGAAAGAAATAAACATTTATTTCTATTTTTTGTTATACCATGTCTAGATTTAGGTCTATTTGTTTTTGGAATAACATGATAATTATCATAAAACAAAGAATAATTACATTAACTGGGAGAAAATGGGAGTTAGGAGACTACTTACTAAGCTTAACCAACCCACATATAAGAAGGTAAATATTTCTACTTTTAGAATATTATAATATAATGAAAACATATTTGAAATAAAAAATTTGTGGTTTCTTTATGATGATGAGTGATATTATATGACTACTGATCATGACATAACTATAACTAATGGAAGTGGGTCATGAAAGGTGTATGGACCCGAACATAAGCATTATATATTCTAGTGACATTGAGCTAGAATTCACTTTTTTACAATCCTAAGGATATTTTTAATTTATAGATATATATAGTTAGGAAATCCTATAATATAGTAATCTTATAAATTAAAAGTGGAAACTTCTACATTGTATTCATTTTTTCTATAAAAATAACTCTTTAATAAATAAATATAATTTCTTTTCATGAAAGAATAGTGTCACTTACAACTTAAATTGTTGATTTTTATAAACTATACTTAAAACCAATAAGAATAATTTTAAAAATGCGGGATGAGAGAGAAAATATATGTGAGGGACATCAAAAGAAAATAAATCATTATTCCTGTAAAAAATAAAAAATTCAGGATATATTTACATTTATCTAAATATTATTTTATATAAATAAATGAATCATTTTCTAATGAAAAAAATACATTTAGATTAAATAAAATAATTAAGACTCATATCAGGAAAATAAAAAAACATTTCTCTAATCATAGAGAATCACATTCAGAAACATTTTTAAACATGTGTCAGAATAAAATGGATCCTAGTTAAATACATTTGAGAAACCCTTTGGTAAAACCCTCCTTACGGACTTAATAGACAAGGTATATTAACTAATGAATTAGAGCACTCTCTGGGAACAACAAAATAAATAATGGGTTCACCTGAAACTATACAAGTTTACCTAACATATAAGATATATCGGGATGACCCATGAGCTATAATATAGATCAACCATTCGTATAAGTGGTATCGAGCTCAACTATTTCCAATATAATTCCAATGTTTCATATAATGAATAAAAAAACTTATGGTTTCTGTATTTTAAAAATAAAACCTTTTAAAAAATCTTTTAAACACAAATAAAAATACATTTGGATATCAAAATTACTTTTTTCTTAAAAATCACTATTTAAATCCAAAAACAAATTAACCAAGAAAAAAAGAAACCCTTTATTTTGAAAATAATAATGGAAAATTATTAGGTTAGCATAAAATAATTGAGTCATAATGATGGATGGTAAATCCTCTCATGTTTTATAATGTAAAAAACAATTCTATTTGAGTTTTGTAAAAAATAAAATAGGAACATTAAAAAATATTTTTTAAAAGTCCCTTACTTCAACTACAAATCATCACATTCGTCTCTTATCATCATGAATAATAAAGTTATGTTAATTTTTTACTATATTAATTTCCTTTTACAAGGTTATTATTCCTTTATATAAATTATTTTGAAGTTATTACTTAATCACTTAAGTTCACATTGCGAGTTTTTGTGATATTCGATACTTAAGTCCAAAATAAATTTGATATATTGATTGTGGTAAAAGTGTTCATTATTCCATCAAATATAAAATAATAATCATGAAATAATTATAATTTTATAAATAACATATACTTATAAATCCATTCATTAAATATGATTATGAAAAATGAACTATATTACAGTTACAGAGATTGTAGGTCATACGTATGCATGACTAGCATTTACAATTTTCAACGATCATTATAGGAATTAAGTATGTATTATTTTATCTTTAAATAATTTCAATATTATCATATATGTCATATTAAGTTTTTAAATACACTTATATATATCATCCAAGTGATGTTGGGAAGGAAAACGAATCATATCTCTTTGTGGATGTGGTAATCCATATGTAAGCACAAACGACATTCTTATTCTCTGTGTATTGTAAGGTAAGAACTTAAAAGGTATATTATATTTCAATAATGATTAATATTTCACTAATATCATAGATAAACATTAATTACCACACTACATCCATTTTGAGTGACAGTTATGGAAAATTAATTACATTGGTTCGCAAGGCTATAATCTTCTATACACTCAAATAATGAATTATTTTTCCATTTGATGGAATATGAGATAAATATAGGTTGTTTAAATTAAAAATAAATATCTAAATACATTAATTATAATTTATAAATTATATTATCATGGTTGAATAAGTTTATATTTATGTTGAAGAAGAAACAAAACAAAAAAATCAGATAAAAACTATACCTCTTCTTTGGAAAACATATTTTTATTAAAACCTTAAGTCATATGATTGGTATTATGACTAATTAAATGCCTCTAAAATGATGGTTGTAACTATAAGAAATTATTCTGGTTTAGATGGTTAGAACCAAATGACTTTTTATGTGTGAATAATTGATAATAATTTCTTCCATTCTATAAGAGAGAGAACGTGCACTCTATTAATTTCTAAAAATATGAAAATATAATAAGACTATTCTCAGTCCAAATGATTCGAAATGGCCTGAAAAAGAATAATTTTTGAAATTTTATATCATATATTATCCTATTTATTTTTATTTAACACTTTTTATGATTTTAAAATAATTTTAAAAAAATTAAATCAATAAAATATCATTATTTTCAATTTCTATTCTATTCGTTACTTTGACATTAAAATCATCAAAAAAATAAGTAAGATTTGAACCCAAAATTTTATTATATCCTAAAATTTTGACGTCCATATATATGTTTTTTATTTCAATACGTATCTCAAATTATGTTTCTTTTACAAATTTGGATTTCAATTTTTTTTCCTTTTTTAATTAATTGAATAATTACATCATTAGTGTTTTCTAATCATTTAAGGTAACTATTAATTATCTAAAAACATTTGTTAAAAATAATTTTTTTATATTTCCAAATAATACTTCTAGTAAAACATTTTTTTTAGATATCACCATATTAATATATTACAGTTAATAAAAATAAGATTGTGGCACGTTTAATTTTTCATCATATAAAATACTTTAAAATTCAAAATATAATCCAAATGGCCTAAAAAGTCATAAATTCTACCCTCAAATTATTAGGGTCAATATATACACTTCCAATAAAAAATTTATATATTTTTTTGTCATTTTAATTCTCCTATAATTTTATTTTTAACATATATTACCTGATTTACCCTATACTATGGTAACAACATTACTATGTTTACAATTCATATTGATCAAACAATTGAAAGGGGATATTTCATAAATTTGGATCCCTTGTTTCTGAATATGGAAAATATTTTTATAAATTCAAATTGCATATTTTTCATAATTGAATTTAAAAATAATTATGCAAAATGAAATGAAAAACATTTTTCCAAAAAAAATCCTTTTAAATATAAACAATTTTTATACTAAATACAAGTATAAAATCTATTTAAAAACTTTAATTGGATAATTATAAATATAATTTACCTAATTAAAATATATGAATAATACAAGACATAATTTTACCTTTTAAATATGTTATAATATTGTATAGTTTCCAATAAAAATCAATATTTTTACTATTCACTAAAAAATCAATATTTTTATAAAATTATCCAAAATTAATTTCAAGATAATTAATACAATAATAATAAAAAATAATTTACTTTTTCAAATTAATTTTCTATAACTTTTGTAAATTATAATATTAAATCATAAAAAACATATTTTTAAATAAAACATATTTTTGGATGAAGAGAATGACTTTACTAAGAATTGTGTATTTATTTTATAAGTAATTACGAAAACATTTATTTTGATTGTTGAATTTATTTATATTTCTTAAAAAATTTGTTAATATTCACATCCAAAAATTTAACAGCTATGTTATAATAGTATCATAATAATATTTAGTTGTTTTTTTAAGCCTGATAGGTCATATCTTATATGATATCGAACATAACATTTCTTTGTGAAATCATAGGATAGTGCATTCCCCCCCACCACCACCACTACCCCCTAGAAAATTTTATCCTTTAAATTTCGAACTGGGGATTGGAAACTAGGGTTCTAATCATCAAAATACATTTTTTTAAATCCCATGTCATATATAGGGTTAATAATATTTCCTCTTGAAAATAGAGAAAAGATGGTATGAAGGTCATTTGGAATAAAACATAGAAGGATTCCAAGAATTATAACATATGTGGAAATTGGAAATAGTAGAGAAGTAGTAGAAAAATGACTCCCAAAGACTGATAGAGAGTGATAGAGAACATGATCAAGAGAATGGTCACCATAAAAAATCATAAACATGTGATTGGTTATCATGCCATTGATTTCTTACAAAAAAAGAAAATAGTGTAGATAAAAACCAACTTATTTGTACTTTATGATAAACATGTATTAAATGTATTAATATTAATAAAATCCTTGTCACATGACGATGGTTCTTCTGCCTAACATAGTAGGTGATAATGTCCTGAGAATTGTTGTCGCACTAAGATTTCATAGCAGATCCATGTAATGATGAGAACATTTAAGTAGAATGACACTATTCATGAATATATGTTCTATGGCCGAATGATATCATTTTAAGGGAAACAAATGATACATGCTATATGGGATGGGACTCATGAAACATTGAGGCACTTTCGCATGGTGTGCGCCCTTGGTAATATCCAAGAGGATATTATGAGAATGAGACCCGCTAGTAGTAAATACACATTCAAAAGTGTCATTGGTTGTTCCTATCTATGGACGTGTGTATTGGTCTTTAGATATTAAGATTATTATTAATGGGTATAATGACTCGCACAATTAGATGTATTGAGAAAACCTGTCATGACATACGTCCACGACAATGTATGATATGTTGGGTGCATCATGAGTAATACCGCATTAATGAATATTGCAAGAAAAGATTTTTCACTTCTATGGAAGTAGATATCTCAGGCCCTTTTATTGAAATAATATATCCTAACTAAATCCATGACCATGGTGTTATATAGTCATTTTTAACTATGTTAAGTCAAAGAATTAGGAATCAAGAACGTGGGTTGATGGAACCTTCATGCAACCATCTTGATTAGAGATATCGGGATAAAGGGATTATATTACATAGTAATCATTCGTATGAGACGACATGTCATTGTCATATCAACTTCTTTCTCTTTGGTGTCTTAACCCATTGCTATATATTTGTCTTGGACTTTAAGAAAGCCCTCCTAATTCCAATGTGAAAGAGGCCTATAGTATCACACACTAAGTGTATTTAGTATCATAGTTAAATAATTTATTTATTTAACAAGTTGAATAAATATTTTTGTTAGTTCTGGTTTAAAAATTATTCATGCATTCCAGATAGAATTTAGTTTTTCTCTAGTTATTTGACATAATATATTGTGGACGAAATATTTATTAATTGGGGAATAATGAAGTTAAGTTTATTTAATAAATATATATTTATTATCCAATTCCTGGTAAATATTAAGGGGGATTGTAGGACCAAGTTATGGGTCCACTAATAAATAATATTAAAATATAACATTCAAGTTAAGCACATGTCATGGAAATAATATCATTTCTGTTATTATATGACATGGGGTTTCACATGGAATAATAAATTAAGTAATGGGACCTGTGATAATTATTTATTATTAACTGGAGAATTAAATTCCCCATTATGTTATTATTCTCTATATAATCCAAGGGTTTATTCGACTAGATAACCAATGGTTGTGTTCACAACATCCTTGGAGAAAAGATCTCCAGCCCAAAAAACTCTTCTCTCTCCAAGAATGACCTCAATAATGAGATAGATCCTCCTCCACCGGATCAAGGACAATGCTTTGGAATCAATTATAAAGGCGATTGAAGGAGGACATTGTATGAAAAAAGATGTTCCATGCTAGCACCTTGAGACGCCTTCGATGATGTTTAGAGAAACGTAGAGCACGTGTGGATCACCTCTAGAGGATTGTTATCCTTGAATTCTACATCTCAATGATGTTGCACCTTAGACCCATGGTCGGATGCAAAATTGAAAAAATAATCACCTTGGATGTAATTATGTAATTTATTTTAATTGATTATAAACAAAATATGTGGATCCTCACTTCATAGTTTCGGGTTCTCTAATTTGTCTTTTATCTTTGATTCAATTTTGTGGATACTGGCTATCATCCTCTTATTGATCCTAGATTAATCATCGATTATGGAAAATTTCAATATTGGGAACAAGCCCATCATGTGCTTCTGCTACGCCCATAACATACATGTCATTTCAAAGGGGTCATATTTTCATTTATAATTATCTAAATAATTCATTGATGATTTACGCTTTAAAATTTTAGTTTTTCATATTATGTTTTATCATTCTTGTAATCTGAATTTTTAGATCTATTACTCCCTTATCGTATCTTGCATATATAACAAAAATGAAAAATTTTATGATTAAAATTAAATATAGGAGCTCAATAAGAGACACTAAAAATTCTATCCAGATAACAAAAAAATACATGCCTTGTAGGAAGATATACATGTCGTGTATTTGTGTTCAATGCATTAGGATTAATTCAGCAATTACTCAATCTGTGTGCATTAATGACATGCGGTGTAGTTAATTCTAACATTGTGTGTTCACCCAGAAAAACTAGAGCAATGTCAGTCGGACTACACGTATTGTGGCCCATTGGACACAACGTGTAGTGCCTTCAGGCCTGGGTTAGGTCATGTATCTCATACACGCATTGCCTGGATGGTGACCTTGTAACGTGGAGTCTACATGGTGTGTGGCCAACTGGACACATCGTTTACTCCAAAGATTTCCAAATTACACCTCACACGTTGTTCCCCAGGTATGTACATAGAATGGACAGTGAGGAGGGTACAGTCTATGTAGTCGGATCTACATACTGTGTAATATTTTTATATTATGCAGATTTATTGATTTATTGTAATATTATGTAACCCTTGATACATGTACCATAATTTAGGCATAAATATTGGAAAAATGTGATAATATATAAATATATATATTTGTGTGTGTTTGTGTGTTTAACTAACATCTACATAATGTTCAAATATCTACACATAATGTATGAGTTGTATTATAATTATAATTCTACATGCATGCTACATGTCGCAATGAATAAAGTTCGTACAAGTATAAATAGATGATTGGTATTTTTGTATTGGTATTCACCATGTTTATTCTATTTTACAAGTTATGTACAAGTTTATGGATGAGAATCTTGAGGAAATTCTTAGAGGGATTAAGATAAAAATGATTGATTAATTGAACATATTGATTAACCGATTGTAGTGTAATTTATCATAATAGGAATGACTATATATTTTAATTATAGTTTTATTAAATGTGTAACGCGTTGCATGTATGTGTTTGATCATGATCTAGAGAAAACCTTTGTATATGATAGGTTCCCTTTTAATTTATTTCTTAATTTAATTGTTAGTTTTCATTCTGTCTCCTCATTAATATGTAGGGAATTTATTCACGTGGTTTCTTTTATGTAAACCCCATTTTACCCCACACTTGTGTGTGAGTTAAAAGAATATGTAATGGATGGAGCTCCCAAGTTAGTGGAGGCGGTTCAAGTTAGGAGCCAAAGCGAAACCAATCTAGGTAGATACAAAGGTAGATATGTGGAAAGTTGTAAACAGGAATATTAAATGGTTCAATGTGTTTCTCCTGTAGGTTAGGGTTATTTTATCAACAACTATAAAATCTATCCAATAGTAAAGCTCCTGAGCATACCCCTTATTTTACTTCTCTTATTTGTATTGTTATTCATTATAGATTTTTAATGTTATCACATAATTAATGAACTAGCAAGCATACAATATGGAACAAAAATAAAAATGTATTATGCATGAAAATTTTCTATACATGGTTAATCACATATGTAAATCCCACTTAACATTAACAATCATGTGAAAAGATAATAATTGTAAATTTATGAAAAAATCATAAAATTACTCAATTAAATATTAAGTCAGCATAGCCTTCTATTACTTCGGTTAGAATAGTACCTTAGTTTAAAGTTCTCACCATCCCTAGTTAGGGTGCATTAAATTACCAGAAAATTATAATATAAAGATTTGTGTTGATGTAACATAGTTTACATCAATGGTTGACATCCCTATTCAGGCTTGGTATAACTAAGAGACAAAGGTTGAAGAAATCTAAAATTAAGGATTTCATGATTGGGGAGTCCACTCAATAGATCAAGGAGTTTTCAGTTAATGTAGTTAAAAATTGTAATTCCTACCTAAAACCTTTAACGTTTCTTGACCAACCCTAGTTGGGGTAATTCATAGTAAAATATGTATCCTTATTTCTAGAATTTCCAAGTAATAGGATATTATGATGCCAATGGTGAGGGCTATTGGGTTTCAACAAAATAGTGGGAGACTAATTGATATTAATATATTTATTTTTCTATATTTATCAAGAAAATTTACTAAAAAAATCATCTTAATTTTTATAATAAATAGTCAAAATAGAATCTAACATATAATTGAGATCCAAAAATCAATAAGGAAACCCTTTTCACCAGTACTAACTTCCAAAAGTGGAAAAGTAACCTTCGGGTTATCCTTCACCATGAGAGGAAACATTATTTACTTGAAGCGACTCTGCAAGTTGTTCCTAGAAATGAGGTGAGTGATGAGGAACTCTCTGTGTATGGGAAACATTTGAATAAATCTATGGATAATCAGTTCCTTATGCTATCATCCATGACCAATGATCTCTTGAAGACACATTAAAAAATAGATATTTATTACATTTTGTCTCACCTTAGAGATCTCTATATAGATAAAGAGAGACATGAGTGGTATGAGATCTCCAACACATTTTTTACTACTATGCTTCGAGGGTCTATGCTAGCTGGACCACATATTGTCATGTTTATTGGCTAAATTGAGTGTCTGAATATCTTTGGGATTAAATTTTCATATGAGTTTTGTATATATCTGATACTATCATCACTTACCAAGACCTTCTCTGGTTTTATTGTGAATTACAATGTGAGAAATAATGATAAGATTCTATAATATATTCTTGCCCTAATTCCCTAAGTGGATAAGGACATGGGGCATAAAAATTCCGCAGTCCTTACGGTGAATAGAAAGAGGGAGCACAAGGAAAGGGGGATAATATTTATAAGAAATCTAAAACCTCTAAGCACCATCCGAATAAGAAGACGAATATCTAATGGTTGGGTATTGAAAAGGTGGTAGTATTCTTTTCATGTGGCAAGTCAGGCTACTAGAAGATGAATTGCACCCATAGGCAAGGAGAAGGAAAAGGTGTGTTTGTTATCGAGTGAAATCTTTCCATTTCTACACATCTGGTATTAGATATATATTTTGGGGTTTATATCTATATTCAAATACTATAACCAATTAGATTCCAAAAAATTTCTAGAGGAGAGGGGGATCTTGGAGCTGCCAATGGTTCGAGGCTAGTTTCTCTTTTCATTTGTGACTACCACCTCACATGCTGACATGAATGATTTTCGTTTTACATGGTTTTTATGATGTAACTTGTGTTACTAAAAACATATATTCTATATCTAGTTTAGATATAGATTAATTTATTTTCATGTTCAGAAATAAATGTTGTTACTTTTTTAAGGAAAACTTATGTTATTTTATGGAACATTTAAATAATGCTCTATATGTATAAAATTACAAGAACCAGGTGTTGGAAATGGATAATAAACCAAGTTCACATGAATCATACAACACCATGTTGTGGCATCACCGCCATAGTCATGTAAACGATAAGTGACTAAAAAACTCTATCAAGATGGTCATTTAGACTACTCTGAGCTAAAACCACTTGATAGATGTCATGATTGTTTATAAAAGAAAATGAATAAAACACCATTTGAGGAATTGGGTCCAAGTTCCACACAAATTAATGGATATGTACACACTGATGTGTGTGGACCATTTCCAATAGAATCTAGAGGTCGATATTAATACATTATTACTTTCATTTATGGCTTGAATAAATATGTATTTGTCTACTTAATGAGGTATAGTTTTGAGTCCATTGAGAAATTCAAGGAGTTCATGAATGTAGTAGAGAATCAGCATGGTAAGAAGATAAAGAATCTTTGAACGGATCAAGGTATAGAATATCTTAACCAATAGTTCATCAACCTTTAATTGGATTCTAGTATTTTATCTCAACTCATTACACCTTATACACCACACTAGAATGGTCTTAGTGAAATATGGAACTGTACATTGTTGGACGTGGTAAGATCGATGATGAGTCATGTAGAACTACCGTTATCCTTTTGAGGATGTGAACTGCAAACTGTGGAATACACATTAAACCAAGTGAGAAATATAGAGGTAAATGGGATTATCTTTGAGATATGGAGTTGAATGATACCCACTTTGTCACATACATGTGTATGGGGATGCGAGGAATTATTTAAGGCTTCCTAAGGAAACAAACTAAAACCCTATAGAATGAAGTGTATCCTTATAGGGTATCCCAAGGAAACAAATGGATACTACTTATTCAACCCCTTAGTAATGAAAATATTTGATTCTAGATGGGCTATCTTTATTGAGAGTGAGCACATCCTTAAAAAGGATATTGGGAGAAAGATTGACTCCGATGAAGTTGATGATCAAGATACACAGGAGTTAGTACATGAACAAGTTCCATAGTTCCCCATGTAATAGGTAGTTCTTGAAACACAAGTACTACATAAGAGAAAAAGAGAGGTAAAAGAACCAGACAGATATGCTTTCCATGTAACCAAGGATGGGGACTCATTATTATTGGACAATGATGATTCTCTCTCCTACAAGGAAGAAATAGAGACCTCAAAAGCTACAAGATGGCTTGAAGCTATGAATTCTTAGACGGATTCCATGTATAAGAACCTATTATGTGTTCTGGTAGATGCGCCAATTGATGTAAATAATGTTCGGGGTAAATGGGTATTCAAAAAGAAACTGGACATGGAAGGTCATGTTTATACCTATAAAGCAAGGTTAATCGCTAAAGGTTTTAAACAGTGTTAATGAATTTACTGAGTTGAAACCTTTTCACCAGTTTCCATTTTTAAATCCATAAGAATCATACATTCCATAAAATCTTTCCAATACATGAGATTATATGGATGGATGTCAAAACTGCATTCCTTAGCAGAAACCTTTTGGAATATGTCTATATAAGACAACAAGAAGGTTTTGTGGTACCAGGTGATTATAAAAGGGTATAAAAGTTAGGGAGATCCATTTATGGATTAAAAAAGTATTCGGGCCATGGAAAATTCAATTTGAAGAATCCATAAGAGAATTTGGATTCATTAATATTGAATGTGATCAATGTTTTTAAAAGTGGTTTAATGGGAATGTGGTCATTATCCAAGTAGTGTTTGTTGAATACAGATTTTTTATTGGAAATGTCATACCATTATTGCAGTCAATCAAGGATTGGTTGAACAAGTGCTTCTCCATGTAGGAATTAGGTGAAGTAGTCTACATTCTATGGATCACGTTCACTCATGATAGATCTAAGATACTACTTGGACTAAATCAAAGTACATAAATTTATTATATACTAAAGAGATTTATTATAGAGAAATCAAAGAGGGTATTAGGTCTAGTGTCACATGGTATACATCCTTCAATGAAAATTTGTCCTTAAACACAACCTGAGAAATATAGGATGAGTAAGATTTTATAATCTTTAGGGATAGAATCTATCATGTATTCCATGTTATGTACCATAGTGGATGTTTCTTATACCCTGAGTATGGTAAGAAGATATAAAACAGATCAAGGAGAACAGAATTGGACAACTGTAAAGACTATCCTGAAGTATTTGAGAATAAATAAGGATATGTTTCTAGTATATAGAGAATATGAGGATCTTTTCATTAGAGGGTATACTGATGGTAGTTTTTAGATAGATCAAAATGATCTGAAGTCGTAATCATGATACTTTTTCTGTCTCTATAGAGGAGATGTGAGATAGAATAGTTCAAAGTAGGTAGTTGTTGCTGATTCTATAGTGGATCCCAAATATATAGTGGATGGTGATGCAGTTGAGGAATCCATATGGATTCGGAACATTGCCCATGATCTTGATGTGTTTCCTAGTAGTAACGACCCCAATTCATTTTATTATAATAATACTGTATTGGTGGCTCTTGAAAAAAAATCCAAGGTCACATCAATGGAAGAAGCACATTCTCAGAATCTATAACCTCATGATTGATTTCTATAAAAGGGGTGAAGTTGTAGTGAGCATAGTGTCCATGAAAGAGAATGTGGTGGACCCTTTGACTAAATACATATCTCAACTGAAGCATGAATATCATGTGAGAGATAGAGGATTTAATGTTGTTAACAGTTGGCTATAGTTCAAGTGGGAGTCAGTAGAAGTTAGTTCACTAGAAACCAATTGTTTTTACTTTATGATAAACTTGTATTCATTGGATAAATATTAATGAACTCTCTATCAGATCATGATTTTTATTCTTCAAGAAATAGTATGTGATAATATTGTAAGAATAGGTGTCTCACTAAAAGGTCATAAAGGAACCCTCTTATGAAGAGAACCCAAAATTTCCATGAAAATATTCTTGAATATATGTTTTATCACCAGATGATATCATTTGAATGGAAAAATGATATAGGAAATCAGGGATGGGGAATCATGAAATATTGAGGCACCTTCTCATGGTATGTGCCCTTAGTAATATCTAGGAGGATATTATGAGAACTAGACTCACCAGTAGGAAATCTATATTCATAAGACTAATTCGATGTTCTTATTTGTGAATGTGTGTATTGGTTATTAGACATTAAGATTATAGTAAATTGGTATTATTACTCACACAGTTAGATGTATTGAAGAAAAATGTGAAAATATATTTTCACAGTGAGGTAGGATATATTGGGTGCGTCATGCGCAATACTGCATTAATGAATAATGCGATAAAGTATTTGTCACTTCTACTGAAATTGATATCTCAAACCCTTTGATGGAAATGATATAGCCCAAATAAATACATTTTCATGGGTTTCTCTACAAAAGTTCGATTATAGGAAGTCAATGACTGATAAATCGAGCACATGGGTTGATGGTACTTGTATACAACCGGCTTTACTAGAGATATTGGGACAAAGGGATTATATTGCATGGTAATTGTTCGTCTGAGGTTACATGTCATGGAGATATCAACATATTTCTCTTAGGTTCCTTGACCCAATGCTAGACAGTAATCTTGGACACTAGGCAATCCCGACTAATGCTAATGATAAAGAGGCCTATAGGGTCACATAATATGTGTATCCAATATCTCATTTAAATAATTTATTTATTTAACTAGTTGAATAAATATTATTCCTAGTTGTGGTTTAATAATTATTCAAGTATGTTTGATTTCATTTATTTCTTCAATAGTTATTCGAGAGAATATATTATGGAAGGAATATTTATTTATCAGTGAATAATGTAGTTATATTTATTTAATAAATAAATATCCATTATTAAATGCCCGGTAAATATTGAGGAGGATTGGCGGACCATGTTATGCATCCGGTGAGAAATAATATTTGAATATAACGTGTATGTTAAGCATGTGTCATGGAAATAATAGAATTTCTATTATTATTTGACATGTGGTTTCACATTGAATTATAAATTAAATATTGAAACCTATGCTAATTATTTATTATTACCTGTTGAATTAATTTCCTCATTATGTTATTATTATCAATATAATCCAAGGGATTATTCAATTGGCTAACCAATACTTATGTGCAAAACTTACTTGGATAAAATATATCTAACCTTGAGAACTCTTCCCTCTCTAATAATTATCTCATAAATGAAAGAGATCCTCATCCACTGGATCATGGACAATGCTTTGGAAGTGATTCTCAAGGTGATTGAAGGTGGAAATCGCAAGCGCAAGGGTCTTCTATGCTAGCACCCAGAGACTCCTTTGGCGAAGTCTGAATATACATAGAGCACATGTGGATCCCTACTAGAGGATTATTATCCTTGTGTTCTACACAGGAACGAAGCCGCACCTCATACCCATGGATGGATGCATAAGGGATGACAAACTGAACACTAACATTTTTATTGATTTTGGAAACACTCTAAAAAACATACAAGAATCACATCACAGAGGTCTAAAGTGGTGGATCCCCAAAGTGTCATTGATAACAAAGATAATACCACATGAAGGAAAGGAATAAAGGTTAAGGAACAGAGAAATGTTATGGTTTGTGGAATCCTAAGACACCAAGAAGTAACATTATTCCACTCTCCCCAAGTATGAGTGATCATTGTACGGACGCCCATAAGCAATTTGCACTTGCGGACACAATAATCAATACACCACAGGCATCTTCCAATTTCTGTGAGGGATTTCTAGAGTATTAAAGAATCTATTTACATAGCCTTAAATGTAAGATTTCTTTGTTCAATTAATTCCAACCCCATAACCAAATCCTTTACCTCAGCTTGTAAAGTGTCACCACAACCATAAAAGAATAGGAGTGAAGAAAAAATATATCAATACTCTCTTTTTGGTTCCAGGTTCTCTCATTTTTATCTTTTATTCAATTATATGGATACTGGCATTCATCTTCATATTTATCATAGATTAATCCTCGATTATGGAAATTTTCAATGTCTGGTACATTCCCATCACATGCTTCTATTGTTCACGGAACCTATAAATAAGTAACTTTTTGTTTCTACATCCCTTTGCTATAGTTAAATAATTCCATTTCCATCTATTAAGAACATATATAACTATACTTAATTAAAAATTATAATTTCATCTTTTAATAAATTTCCACCATAAACTAATATTTTCTTCAAATTATGACTACTAATTTTTCATGCCTAGAGCAGTGGAATCAATTTATATAGATCACAAAATAAAATAAAACTAGTTATATTTTATATATTTTTTCATTAACCAAAAAAGGATAGAATAAGAAAATATATTTCCCAAAAATAATATACCTTCGTAAAAGGAAAAGAACTTTAATAACCCAAATTTAATTGTAATACCTAAAGTTCAACATGGACAATTCAATAAATTACTATCCTTAAATATGCTCAAAAATATTTGAGACTGATATTAAAATCCAAAATTCATAGGGATTTGATCACATACTCTTGAAAGATATGTTTTAAAGTTTATCTCCAAATAGAATTAATCACTCTTAAAGTCTTATATAAAAATTGAAATTGCATAAATCAAATAATATCCATGATATGATTATCATTAACATAAATAACATGGATCACCATAAATCCATATAAAATAATATATTCTATCAAAATATAATTAAATATTTATTCATAAAATAATATCTCATGGTACACTGTTTAGCTTAATCATATAGGGTTCCCAAAATTGGGAACGTATCCTATACTAACATTAATCACTTAACAATAATCAAATTCCAATCCCATAGTTATTTATTTGATAAAAAAAATTCCCAAAATGAACATATCCTTTATCTATAATATTGTTCAAATAAATAAAAAATAATTTCATACTAACCAGGATATAAGAATGGACAGTGGTAGGTGATGCACCCTTGTCACCCAATAGTTGTAGGTTCAAACCCTAAAACCCTTCCAGATGAAACAGGTTTTTTACCGGCTGGTGGGATGCCTTTTTTATAAAAATATATTAATATAATCCTTAAAAAATAACAAAAAAATATAGAAATACCATCAAAAATAAAAAATATTGACATTAAGGAATTTTTGTATCCTCAATGGTTATCTCATGCATTTTTTTCATCCAAAAATGTAATAACAAATAATTACCTAAAAGCTTAATGAATCCAAAAATATCATTAGTCGTAATAAACTATTATAGAATATATCTTGAAAATTGGTATCTATGACATTGAACTTATGATAAACCTTAAAATTACAAACCCATGACGGTAGCCATTACTCATAAGATAACCTCACCTGAAAACATCACAATCTCTAATGTTGTCTAAAATCTATTCTGAAGCCAAATGCAAGGGATTTCTTTAATCATTACATATTCTAGTGACTTTGAGATGGAATTAACATTTTTACGATCTCAAGGATCTTTTTGGTTAATATTTTTAGATAATTATCATAAACACCTATATTGTAATTACATACATTACAATTGGATACTTCTACTCCTTATACATTTTTTACATAACAAATCTATTTCAAAATTAAACGTGGTTCCATTTCATGAAAAAACTTTATGACATTAAATGATAATTTGTCCTTTTTTTTAATCATCATTAAAATATATGAAATGATATTTAAAAACACGGTATGAGTTGAAAAATATCTGTAAGGGGCATAAACAGAAATAAAACTGTTAGTCTAGTGAAAAATATAAAAACTCGTGAAATATTTAAATTTATCCCAATTTTATTTTAAGTAATAAAATATATCATTTTCACAAGAAAAACACAAAATTTTATATAAAATAAAATCATTAAAATCCATATCATTAAAATAAAAACCCTTTTTGGAAACATAGAGCATCACAACAACGGCCTGTTTTAAACCTCTGTCAGAAATAACAAGATCCCAGTTAAATACATGGGATAAACCCTTTAGTATTTCATTAATTATTACCTAGAAAGAGAATGTATATTACCTAAATAATTTGGGAACCATTTTAGAACACCCAGTTCTACATCTATCTCATCCGACTTGATATGGGTGCAATCAATGTATAAGCAATATTAGGATCACTCATGATATATAATGGGGTGCAACCAATGATATAATATATATTGGGATAACATGTTGAAAATATAATAATAAAGTAACATATATTGAATAATAAAATATATTCCTTCAGTATTTTATTAAAAAAAATTCAAATCACTTTTAATCCCAAATAAAAATACATTTGGATATCAAAATAATTTTTTCTTAAAAATCATTTTTCAATACCAAAATATGTGCACATGATAAAGAAAAAAATTTATTTTAACATAAAAATGGAAACATATAATTTAAAAATAAAATAATTTATGTATAATAAAATTAGTAAAATACACTCATGTTTTATATGTTAAAAAATACTTCTAGACTTTTGTAAAAAATGAAATGGGAGTTTTAAAAAATAATTTTAAAGTAAATTCCCCAAACATGAGTGTGATTCATCATGTATGTCTATTATATCACTAAATAATATAATTATGTCATTTTTTAACTCTATTAAGAATAATTTTCAATGTTATTATTCCTTTTATATCAATTATTTCCTTTTTATAACTTAATCACTTATGTTTATGTTGGATTCCTTGATGATATTCGGTAGTTCAGTCCAAAATAGATCTAATATGATAAATATAGTGAAGTTGGTAATTATTCCATAATATACATAATATTAATCATGAAATAATTATAATATTTATAAATCAATTAGATATTTAAATCATTCCATTAAATATGTCCATGAAAAATTTTCTATGCTGCAATCCTGGAGATGGGAGGTCGCACGTACGCATGATTAATGTTTTTATTTTTCGACAACCATTATGGAAATGAGGTAAGTGTGATTTGATCTTAAAATAATGATCCTAATATCATATATTTAATATTATTTATTTACATATACTTATATCTATCATCCTTATGGTGCGGTTATGAAAAATGATTCACATCACTTCCTAGAGGTGGTAATCCACACTATACACGAATGACATTTTAATTTTTCTATGCATGGAAGTGTAAAAAATTAAATGATGAATTATATTTTAATTATGATAAATATTTACATAATATAATATATAAAAATTAATAAAATCATTTTATACCTTCTTTAGAGACAGTGATGGAAGATGAAATACATCGGTTCGTGAGGTGGTAGTATATCATAAGCACGAATGATGAATTCCTTTCCTATTTTGTGGAAGAGTATATTGATATATGTCATTAAACATACAAAAAAACATATCATAATATGGTTTATAATAGAGTTATTTTTTTATTATGGTTGACTAAAGTTTTAGGGAAGTTGAAGAAGAAATCATACAAGAACATCCAGAAATAACTATACATATTCTTTGGAAAAACTTCTTTTCCTAAACCATTAAGATCACTAAAATTCAAATTATTCCTAATAAAATAACTATAGAATGATATTATGGATTATATTAAATTATTGGTTTAGTAATTTTTAGAGCCACATAGGTTTTTATCTGTGAAGTATTGAGAATAAATGGTTCCATTTTATAAGAGAGGGAAGGGCACTCTTGGAATTTCTAAAAATATTAAAATATATAAGTATATTCTTGATCCAAATGATTCCAAATGGAACATAAATGAATATTTGGTGAACTTTTAGTCTATATAATATCCAATTTTTTTTTATTTATTAATTTTTTTATTTTTAAATAATTTAATAAAATAATAATCTGATAATATATTATTATTATAAAATTTGATATTATTTATTACTTTGACATTAAAATCATCAATACAACAATTAAATTTCGAATAAATTATTTTATTATATTATAAACATGTTATGTTCATCTATATAATTATTTTATTTAAATAATTCTGTAATACTATTTTTATTTTTATATTTTTAATATCTTTTGTTTGATTTTTTTCATTAATTAAATAATTATTGCATTGGCGTTTTTTATGCATTTAAGGAAACTATTATTTCCATTAAAAATTTAAAAAAAATTACTATAATGATGAATATAATTATTTTAACTTTTAAAATACTATTTATATTCAAACATATACTTTAGATAACGCCATATTAAAAAAATTACACTTATTAAAAATAAGAGTGTGACATGTTTGAATTTTTATTAAATAAGATACTATAAAGATAAAAATATCATCGAAGGAGATCAAGAGGTCATAAATTTAATTCTTAGATGATTAATATTGATATAAAATTATTTAATAAGATTTTGGTATGTGTTTATGTTATTTTATATTTCTTATAATTTTATTTTTAACCTGAATTACTTGATTTACCCTTTAATGTTGGAATAAAATTACAAAGATTGTTATCTATGTTGACAAAAAAAGGGACATGTTTTCAAAATTTGGAAAAAATGATTCACAATATAAAATAATATTTTATAAATTTAAATCACAACAGTTAAAAAATTTAATATAAAATTAATCAGAAAAAATGCAATGAAAATTAATTTTTCAAAAAAAACCATTTTAAATATAATTTTTTTTATTAAATTAAATTATAAAATACATTTTAAACCCCATAATTGGATTATTTTAAATAAAAATGAACTAATTAATATTTTAATGTAATCCAAAAAATAATTTTATATAAAATACAATTTTCAGTAAAAAAATATTTTTTACTATTAATTGAAAAAAAATTATTTTTTAAAAAATAATAAAAAATTAATTTTAGGATACTTTTGAACTAATTAATTCAGAAATGAAACTAATTTTTTCAAATAAATTATCTATAACATCTATAAATTATAATATTTACTCATAAAAAGAATAAAAACACATTTTTGAAGAAAGCATATTTTATTATGAATAAAATGAATTTACAAATAATTATGTGAATGTTTTATAATAAAATACCAATAAATACATATTGAGTTGTAACATTATATTTCTTCCATAAATTATTTATTCCAACTTATATCCACCAATTTATTTTCTATGTCATAATACCCACATAATAATATTGAGTTGTTCGTTTAAGTACGATGTGGTGTATCTTGTACACTATCAAATATAGTCTTAATTTTTGAAATGTCAATTAATTTCAAAATGTGATAAAATTTATATGTATATATATGGTAAGTACTCATCAATGTATAAATAAATATGAGATACTAAGAAAAAACACTTGAGAATAAAGTATTGTGAAATGTTACACCTAAGAAAAGATACTTTATTTGTGGAATGAAATGATAGTTCATGGATTTGTGGATGTAGACCCTAAATTTTAAAATTAAAGGATGAAAGCTAAAATAATTAAGTGAAATAATCTAAGAAATAAAATATGGGGTTTTATTGATGGAATACCTACCATATGAAGAAGTGGGATTTATAAAATCTTTAAAAATTATTTACATGGAGAATGTTGAGAAAGAATGTGGAAGATGCATATAAGATGATCATATTCCTCAAGAATTCATTACAATACTACCCAAATAAGAGATTTTTGTGAATAAATTGATAAATTAACAAAATATACATGTAGTACAAATGTTTTTATAAGGAATAAATGTCTACACAAAAATATAATTGAACATGTAATGAAATTTTGTATAAATATTTTGTCAGATGAGTCATAATAACCAAGGAACTTGGAGGAAAATGAAAAAAAAGTGTCTATGTGCCATCCTAAAAAACATGAAAATGGAAGTTCTATAAAAATTAAATGTCGAAGGTAAAATAAGTAACTCTATGTAACACAACTAGATTAGCTCTGGGAGAATAAAAGTTAAAATCATGATGATT
Source organism: Viscum album (assembly GCA_963277665.1). Lineage (NCBI taxonomy): Eukaryota > Viridiplantae > Streptophyta > Magnoliopsida > Santalales > Viscaceae > Viscum > Viscum album. The sequence continues at coordinate 640,488,126 of OY728141.1, read as the reverse complement.
TATCTAAAAAATTGATTTGGAATCAAAGGTGAACTAATTAAAATAAAGAGAACTAAAATCTACGTAGACAATCTAAAACAATAGGAATACACCTATAAAGGAGAAAATTTTTGTATCTATGAGTATTCTTGGTGCACTTTAACTAATATCAAATAAAACATCATAGTTGATATAAAACATGGGGATGATTATTGATAGTGTTCACCCATTCGGGGGAGTGAAGCTGGAATAAGTTGTTCTAGAGATTTTATATATTGAAGCATAATAGATAAATTCCAAAAAACTAAAAAATTGAACAACTCATAAATTGTATATATATAGACTGGACATAGAAGTTATATATTATAATAATGTTCTATATATTAATATTCTAGAAATTAATGATTCAATAGTGAATGAGGTTCATTAAATATTCTCTCATATTCATATAAGAAAAATAAATTCTAAATCCAAAAGGATTAAATTTATTACTTAATGGAAAATATAAAACCTAAATTGAAGGGGTAAAATTCATTTATGTTTCGAAGGCTTTAATTTTGTTTGTTGGTATAGATGCAAGAAATAAGTTAAATTAAAAATCACTCCCAATAACTATTAGACGAATATTTTTAATGGGTATCACATAATGAATATTTTATTAAAATCATTGAAGATAAATTTACCAACTCATGTTTTTTTCATCGATAATATATCACATATACATATTTTTTATTGATATATAGATCATTTAATAAGAAAAGTTATATTATAATTATCTGGATAAATTAATTGTATACATTCAATAAAAAATAATGATAAGGGGAGAATAATAAATGTGAATTAAGTATGAGATGTGAATATCCATCCCAAATTCTTGATTATTGGAATATAGATATGAAAAAATATTTTAAATTATTATCCAAACAAGGGATATGAATATCGAACGTATAGTTATAATGGGTATGCATAACAAATTCAGTGGTGGGGACTAATGATATGAAAAAATAATTATGATAAAGAGTGTTGTATATATTGTCAATGAAAGGAAAATTCAATATGTGCAGAGGATGAATAAGAAGATTGTGTATCCCAAGGGTTTTCTATAAAATAACACTATGTAATTTAATACATCAGAAGATATAATGCATAAATATGTTAGTTGATTATTGGAATACTACACTCAAGGAGGTTGGGTGGTTTATCTAGATGAAATAAGATATGGTGTTACAAATTGAAAAATTAAAGGATTAATATATAATTATTTTACAACATAACTTGATTGTGAATATATAGCTTTTATTGAAGGTTGATGAATGAACTATCATCCACACATGAAGAACATACCTGAGAATCCATCCATATATGATTAAGAATGTTTAAAAGATACATCCTGACCTTCCACATAAGAACCCATATTTTCACTCAGGTATGGATCCTTTAAATTTCAATATAATTATTTCTTTTGGGAATAATAAAGAAGAATTTTGAGTTAGAGACGGTCCCAAGGGTTTTATGGGCTTGTTCAAATCCCAAAACACAAATGTTTCAGAAAAATATCCCTTTTTATAGTTAGAGTAAATTGTGTGGTTGGCGCATGGTTATATCTAACAGTGTGGTTCATCTTTATTTTCCGACAGACCTATGTCACATGGTTGGATCATAGTTTTCCTAACCATTCATCCTAATCATGTGGTATTACCCTCTTTTTCAGGTACTCGTTCATGGTTTGTGCGTGGTTTTGGAAAATTATTTGGACAAACCATGCAAATGCTAAATTTTGGGTAATTTTAAATTTTTACCTTTAATGATTTGATTAAGACCCTCCTTCCCTAATCTGATCCCCAGTGTTGTTAACCTCTATTTATCTCATTTTGATGTGTTTTTAAGGCATATCCTAGGGATCAAGAGATCTCCTTAATTTGGGATCGGTTCGAGCTTTTTTTCATCGCGTTGGATGTCGAACGACAAGTACTAGATTCTGTTTGAGCCATTCTACATATCTCTTACTCACACCTAGTAAGAAAGGTGTGAGTGGTTTGACATTTTTCTTAGATATACTATCTTCCAAAAAATATTAGATGTTTTTACTAGAACAGGAGATTCATACAAGCTTATGGTTGGTGGTTTATAACTCATCCCTCAAGTTTATTTAATTTAAAATCATTGTGTGGGACCTGCTGATTTCATTGGGTGCTATTTATTGAATTTATATTCCATTTTTATAAACATTATAATAGTATGGTTATGCTCTTTCCAAATATGTGATTAGTTTTTATTCGTTATTCCAACTACTCTATATGTCCCATATAGGATGTTTTTCTAGAATTTATTTCTTAGTGTTATGACATGTTTGAGCGGTCATTCGGGTGTGCCATGGCTATACCTTTCTAAGGGTAATATTTTATATATTAAATGTATTGACTTAAATTGTGAATTTCCTAATGTAATGTACCATGTATTCTCACTAATTTACCCATCTAATGTAAGTGCTTTAATTTTTATAATTAAATGTGAAATAAAAAATGTAATGTATACAAAGTATACAACTTTTCCTTATTAAATATATTGAATAATAGGTTGAATGTTTTTACACCCCTTTCCATGTTAATGGAAGGTGTCAGAGTGAACCATGGCTTTTGAAAATTCCTCAAATGGATTAAATTAATGGTTTTCTGCTACTTGGGCTTGACACACTAATTAAATGAAAGGCATGAACCAAATGGACTAATTAATTAACTAAGACTTGATTAAACGGTTGCATGCTCAATTATCCTTGTCACACTAATGAATGTTATTAGAATAAAAAATATGAATTAAATATTACTTCATTATCAAAATAGGAGTTCCCAGACATGATATCACCTTGGAGTCCATAGAGAATGCCATGAGCACTCAGGAACCCCATTCTGATTCCAGGATACATCTTGCTTTGGGTGAGAAACATGTGGATCTCGAACCATGTCTGACATTTGAATCATATTTAACACCATACGATCCCTTAAATATTATAATATTATTCCTTGGATACAGTCTTGGATCTAGCGTTGAAAAGAAGGTTCCATGGTTAAATCACATCCGGACCAGTCAATGCTTATCTTCATTTTACCCTGGATGAACTCCTTGGACTCAGTAGGAATATTTTTATAGAATTCTATAAACCATGCTCCCTGAATTACACACTTACCATTATCTAGCCTATAGTTATTAGTGTGATAGATACCCTTGATGTCTATGTTGCCTTGGTTATTAACTTGGAACTTCATTGTTAAATATAATTATAGGATTTCGTGTCACATCTTGGAACATTCACTATTATTAACGTGTGATTTATTTATAAACTAGTAATAATGAAATAAATGATATGGTTACGTGTTCAGAAACCAACTAAGGGACGAAGCAGGTATATTGGAATTTAATTTCTTTATACTAATTTAATCTATACACACATTATTTCACATTATTACATTTCCATTACATGTCCCAAATTTTATAGACATCGTTGGTGGTGTCCCACTAAGATTTTTCTCACACCATCTACAAGCATCGTAGACTACTTGGGGAATATTACATGTATGAAGGTTTTGATAAAGGGGTGTATAATGATTTAGAAAATTGTTTTCTTGTGGTTCAATGATGGATCCTGTAGCATATGACTGAGCTGAGGCTCAGGATTCATGGGATAGTTTACGTATTTATTTTTTTCTACATTGGGATTTTCATGTATTACTGACACTTTGAATCTATGTTTTCCATATTTTTAGTGAAATGACATATCATCTTCTATTATTGTATGTTATTCCACTTATTTTATAAATTTTTACACTTATCTATTTTCATTGTATATTCTCTTTACTTATATTAGTTTTGTTATTTCCTATGTTTATATTTATCTAGTGTGCTATACTTTGGTAAAGAGGTCATAGTCTCCCCACAGAGACACTCCAGGCCGTCGTTGCTAGTTGGATGCCTCTGGCATTTGGGGAGACGCGCTTGAGGCCAAGTGTCATATAGGGATTGGGACACCTATTAAGTGGAATTTGGGTTCAAGAGGTCACAAAGTGGTATCATAGGGGTCTTATTATCTTTCTTTAAAATTTTGAGACAATATATTGGAGATTAGAAATGCTTGGGATTGGTTACAAGTTGTGTTTGGGCATCATGAACCCATGTTTGCGGTAAATTCCATGTTACCCAAAATGTAATTATTATCCTGTTTTTTTATAGTTGACATTATTTCGCTGATGGGTGATGCACATGTTGTGGTGTGGTTATTATTGTTACTCTAATTGGGAATTTCTTTCATCTATGGCCCTATGATATGAGGGAAAGGATAAATGTTACATGAATCATTATAGACACCTAAAATTCTCATGTCATGTATATTTTCAAGCCATATAGGTTAATTTAAAAACATTCATTGCCTGGTATGCTTGTGATTTTTGAGCGATGTTGTGATAGTTAGCTTATACTTGTAATACTTTTGGTTTTGATTGAGTGATTCCCTCTCTAAATTCATGAAGTGTAAGGCCCCTCATGGGTTGTAATGAGTTATTTAATGAATAATGTCTTTAATTAGGGATTCAAGTGGTGTTAATATTAGTCATAATGAGTATATTCCCTGATTCAATGGGATGGACAACCCATTTTAAAGGAAACTGGATACAGTAATAAGAAAAGGCAAACATAAAAGTGTAATGGATTCATGTCCTTATCTAACCTTTTAATATTTATGAAAGGTAACAGAGTGAACCTGGTACATAAATCTTAAATGAAATGAAATGGATTCCATTAAATGATGAGGCATGGTACTATTGACCCTTCATATATTGGAACCCCTGAAACTAATATCAAAGAACTTATTGATACCTAGTTGTCTAAGTAGGATGTCGGGGTAGTATGACTTGGGTAGTAAGTTTTATTTTGTTCAAATTACTATAGTCATATTATCATTATACTTATATGTTTTTTCTAAGGCATGTAATTTTTCAGTTTTAGACCAATGCCACCACAACGTCCTCATGTCATATGTTAGGAAGGTGGCGATGACCATGCTCCGTAAATGGTGGGCCCTGAGCCACCAATATTAACGCCATGAGTTACACCTGAGGCACCACCTATTGTACCAAATTTGGTCCCTAATTCCCTAGTCTGTTATAGTTTCCAATGTCTTATGCAATCCATGCATGGTCCATTATGAGTTTCATCTATGATGACTGATCTGGATTGTATGTTCTAGCCGCAATATCCTCCCACCTTCTCGGGGGATGGTGGTCCATAGGATACTATGTCTGGGATAGAAGAAACCCTATCTACCATTGATCATATGGAGGATCCTCTATAGTGGAGGGTCAAACATTCTATGTTCATGTTTTATGATTCGGACAAGCACTAGGGGGTGTGATTACCCATGATGGTAATCATTAGTGTATGATATGGGTTGATTTACAAAATATCTTATATGATCATTTCTTTACTCAAAAACTAAGATATGAAAAAAAACAAAAGAGTTTGTGCATATTGATTAGGTTTCTATGTCATTTATAGAGAATTCAATGCATTTCATACAGTTTATTCACCGTTTTCCACTTTTATCTAGTGGTGAGCTTTTGTGTGCTAGACTCTTCGAGGATGGGCATATGTAATGCACCCATAGGTTGATGAATGACTTTTGGAAACCTAATTTTTATAAAACAGTTAATCAAGAACTTATCAGTAATTGAAACTTGAAGGATGGTATCACTACCGAGCATAGAAGATCTATTTCGCGGTAGGCCCATAGTTATCTCAGTGGTGAGAAATGTTCCCTCAACGTTTCTTATTAGGAGGTGATAAACATAGTACTCATTTTGGTAACTCCATAGTGTGTCGACTGTGTGGATGACTGGGGAACCTGAAGTCTCATTTGGATTGATATAAAATAAATTTTTGTCCTTGCAGCCATATGGTGCATCTTAAAACATTCTACAGGACCTTTCCACTAGCTTCAATTGTTAAAGTAATAACACCAACTCAACCTTCAGGAGCGGATTCTTCTTCACCATGTCTAGTGGGGAGTTGGAATAGAACTGGAAGGACTGACCAAGGAGGAAGTCTTGGATTTCCTATTTAGACGTCTAATCACCAGTAACACCCAAAAAGATGTTATAATCATGGTAGGGTAACAATTTTATAGGGTCGTGGATGAGGTAGTTTCATGCACTACAACTGATACCTCCGGATCAGGCGGTGGGACCATTTATAGTATGAGGTGATATTCTAATGGAATCTACTATAGCATCTGGTTTATTTAATGTAGTTACTTTGATCTTTTTTATCTCTATATCTATCATGGAATGTCCCATACTAAATATACAATATTACTATGGTGTAATGACCCTAGATACACCATTAGGAGTACGGTCAGAGGGAATACACTACTATAGGTATTATCCCCTAGAGGTAGGAAGTTACCCTTTCTTTTTGATCCACTTAATTATCAAGATGGAAAGATTTGATGTCATTTTAAGGATTCATTGGTTGGTTTAGTATCATGATTTTATAGATTTCAATCACCGTAGGGTATCATTTATATCACCAGAGGGAATAAGTTTTCTAACTTTGGGTGACTACAATGTCTAGGATTCTAGAGTAGAAACTGATCATCGTGGGCTAAGTAAAGTAACCACTGATATTGAAATAATATTCATAGAGGATCAATGATTAGGAAAGGATGGATTCCCCCCAGTAGTATATCATTTCAGGGATGTTTTTCCAGATGACATTTCCATCTTACCTCCTCAGACAGAGGTAGAGATTACGATTGATCTTACTCTAGTAGTAGTTCCATCATCTATTACTTGATATAGTATAAAACCTACAGAGATTCAAGAGATCAAGAGGTTGTTAGATTAATTAAAGACCAAAGGTTTTAAATGGAATAATCAATCCTCTTGGAGTTCTCCAATGCTTTTTTCTAAGAAGGCAGATGAAATATCGCATATATGCATGGATTACAACAGGGTGAACCAACATATGATCAAGAAACAGTATCCATTTACTTGAATCGATGATATTTTCTACCAGCTCCATGGAGAAAGGGTAGTCTCTAAGATCTTCCAGAGTTCTGGATATCAACAAGTGTGAGTAAGTACATCATACATACCACATAAAACCATCCATAACAGGTTTGGTCTATATGACTACCTTGTTATTCTATTTAGTATTATGAATTCATCATCAATTCTCATTGCTCTAATGAATAAGGTTTTCCATCCCTATTTGGACTATTTTTTTAGTCTTTTTGGATGAGATAATGGTTGATTATCTCACTCATAGGAACAATGCCAAGAAAACTAAGAGCATTCTAAGTACACAAAGAGTGCATCAAATTTATTCCAATATTTCGAAGTTCCACTTCTTGATCGAAATATTTTACTTTTTGGGTCATACTATGTCGTAATTAGGAGTATATTTTGACACATAAAAGGTTAGTGTTGTAGCTTTCTGGGAGTATCTCAAGAACATGATTGATATATAGAGTTTTTTTGGAGGTGGTAGCTTATTAAATTCATTTCATATAGGTCATATAACTCCTTGATTCACCTATAATTTTCCATAAAAATATGGTTGTTAAGTTCATATGTTCATAATTGTGTGAGAATTCTTTTCAGAAACTCAAAGGGAGGCTTGTCTCAACACCGATTTAAATCCTACCATGTCTAGGATTAGATAATATTGTCTTCAATAATGCATCAGGAATTATCCTCAGAGAAGTGATGATATAGGAGGACAAAGTCATTGTGTATGTATCTCAATATTGGAGACCTCATGAGAGAAATTCCATGAGGCAAGAACTTGAGTTAGCAGAAATTGTCCATGCCTTATGTTGTTAGAGACACTATCTTTTGGGTGACCGATGTTTGGTTTAAATAGAACAAAAGAGACTCAAATATCTCTTTACATTGCATTACTTGAGCCTCAAATAGTGGATATGGGCCAAATATATATAGAAATTTGATTTTGAGCATACCCATATGCCTAGGAATGGAAATGTATTCATTGATGTGCTGAGTCAGAAAACACAAGCACATGCCATAAAGGAAGCCAGAAATGAATGAAATTTAATGGACCTCTTCTCTAAGATGCATCTAGAGTTTAATGGTAGTCATGAGTAGTTTTACATATCAATATTGAGAGTAATATCCTCCATCAATGAGAAGTTGATGGGTAGAACGTTTTCAGATAATGAGGTCTCGGTTCCCTGTGATAGTATATCATGAGAAAAGTTACCTATGGATTGGTCTACAGATAGGGAAGATATCATAAATATTCATGGTCATTTATAGGTTCATACAGATGTGAGAGAGGATTTGATGCAAGATTCACATTCTTCTCAGTGGATAGTTCATCATAGAATATCAAAAATGTATCAAGATATGTGACGCTAGTGTTGGTGGCCTTGGATAAAACATCAAATAGAAAGCTTTATCATATGGTGTTACACCTATCTATCGGTGAAGGTATTTTACTAGAGAGATATAGGCTTGTTACAACCACTTCAATTCCCAAAATATAAACGGGGATACTTTTCAATGGAATGTGTAGTCTGGTTACATTAGTCGCTGAGGGGTTGTATGGTTTTTTGGGAAGTTGTTGATCGACAAACAAAAGTATCCCAATTCATTCATATTATAGATACTTTCACAATTGATGAGATTAAAAAAATTATATATATGAAACTATAGGACTACATGAGGTCCCTCAAACTGTATTTTCGGATATAGATGCTCATTCTATGCCAATGTTCTAGTTGGGTTTTCATAATTCTATGGGTACACAGGTTCTTCTACACACATCTTTTTACCCTCACACCAATGGAAAATCAAAATGAAAAATATAGGTTTTAGAGTACCTACTTCAATAATGTGTCATTGATTTTGGTGGTTCTTGGGATAAGCATAACCCTCTCATCGAGATAACAAATTATAATGTATTGCAGATGAAAATTGAAATGAATCCTATTGAGGACTTATATTGTAGGTAGTATCGTTCACCACTATTCTAGCTAGGTGTAGGTGAGGTAGCCTAATGAGGTACTCATATCATAAATGAGACTTTATGGTAGGTTCATCTGATCAGGAAGAGTATGTCTACTACTCAATCTAGATAAAAATATTAATTCAATTTCCACTGAAAGCCTCTATACCTCAAGGTTGTGGATTGTTTATTCTTATAGGTATCACCCAGGATGGGCCATTAATGGTTACGAAGATAAAGGAATATATCGCCTCTTTCTGTATGGTTATTTGAGATTATAGAGAGAATCAGTTGGGTAGACTATTGGTTGCTACTACCAAAGAGGTATCATGACATGAATGATGTCTTCCATGTTTCATAGCTTCTCAAATTTCATGTTGACCTATCTAATACCATTGATCCTGAGGAGGTTGAGTTAGATTTTGATTCTACCTTTGAGGATTATCCAGTAAGCAGCCTTGACCAGAGCCCTAAGTCTAAATGAAGATGGTCTATCCCACTAGTACGGGTCATATGGTAGCATGGCCGGATGAAGGATGACACATTGGACTCATAGTATGACATACATTCCCAGTGGATATAGTTTTTCTCATATAGTGTTTCACCACCCTTGGAAGGTGATCTCAGGGATGAGTACTTTTAAGGGCGAATGACTGTAACAACTTGTTTTTTTACACGTGTATGGAATAATTAAGTTCAATTGTAATTATTTATGTTGGGGATAATATTGATTTATATTGAATAAAAAAGTTCCCAAGGGTTTCTAGAGGTTGTTCAGATCCTGGAACCCCAACTTTTTTGGAAAAATAGCCATGCCACATAGTTAGACTAAACTGTGTGTGTAGGGAGCACGGTTAGATCTAATTGTGTCAATGGTAAAAAATTTCAAAAGGTAACATCTGGAACGGTTTTCGTATAGTTTACCTAAAAATGTGGCATAATGTTATGGTATTCCCCTCTTCTCTATGTGCATTTTCATGGTTTGTGCACGGTTTGGAAGATTTTGGCACCATCCATTGGATAAATTTAGGATAATTTTATGTTGTTTACCTTAATGATCTAAGTAAGCCCCTTCATCTTACCTAATCAGATCTCCATTAGAATTAACCTCCATTTCTATGATTTTTTATCATTTTGGAGGGTTAACCTAGGGATCGAGATATCTCCTTCATTCATGATTCATTTGATATTGAGTTCATCAATTTGGATGTGCAATGGTAAGTAATCGAGTCTGTTTGATCCATTATCTGTCTCTATTTCTCTCGACATAGTTATCGAGGTGTGAGAATTTTTACCATTTTAATAGATCTAATCTATTCTAGTATAAATAATAGGGTCATACTAGATGGGTAGAGTCATACAAGGCTAATTTTGGTGGTCTATAACACATCCCTCATGTTCATTTATTTTGGAATTTTCGTGTTAGGCCTGATGATTTCATCGGGTGTTGGTTATTGAGTTTATATTACATGATTATAATCATTAGAACCATATGTTTTTTACATTACATATATGTGAGTAATTGTTAGTGGTTACAACCACAACTGTATCTATCCCATGTAAGATGTTTCTCCATAATTTTCATTTTAGTGTTTTGAAACGTTTGAGTTGTCGTTCGAGTGTTCCTTGCCTTGACCTTTGTAAGGGTGATATATTCTATATAAAATGGCATGATTTGAATTGTGAATTTTATAATGGAAAGTACCATGTATTATCTCTACTTGACCCATCTAATTTAAGCACTTCAATTTGATAATTAAATGTGAAATGGAAATTGGAATGTATACTAAGTATATAACTTGGCCTTATTAAATATAATTTAATAATAAGTTTCTTGTATATAGAACACCTTACCATGTTAATGGAAGGTACAGTAGTTTTCCTATACTTTTGAAAATTCTTCAAATGGATTAAATAAATGGATTGATGATACTCATCCTTGTCACAGAAATGAAAGTCAATGATTGAACCAAATGGATTTATTGATTAATTAAGACTTGATTAAATAATTTAATGCACAATTAGTCTTGTCTCACTAAGGAAAGGTAATGGATTGAACCTTATCAAATACATATGAAATCATTATCATAATAGGAGTGGCCTAGCTTGACCTCACCTTGGATTCCAAAGGTAATTCCTTGGGCACTCAAGAATCCCATTACAATTCTAGGATGTGGCTTTCTTTAGTTGAAACTGTAACACCCCAGGTAAATAAAGAATATGGTATCTTTATATTTATCCATATTTGTGAATAAAATATTAATATTACTTTAAGGGGGATGCTATGCTCAATGGCGTACCCAATACGGAACCACGAGTTTCTTGGGAATCTTACGTTGCACTCTAATAATAAAATAATATTATTTTAAATGGTAGTTAACGCCTAGCCGTTGTAAAGGCAGGAATGAACAGAACTAACTAAAAAATGATTATATATGTTTGTCAAATATTTTTACTCTTTACAATAAATTTTAGAGGATTAAAAATGCAAATGAATCCAGTTTTTAAGCGTAAACATTCTAATATTCTTCAAAAGGTCGATTAACCGCCTTTTGATGGCGAACCCCTTTTAAATCAACTTTTTGACAATTTTATAAGCTCTATTTTTCAAAATCAAAATATTATTTACTATTGGGACATTGAAATTTACCTTGGGTTAATTTTTGGTATTTTTCTGACAATGTTCATTTTTCAATGAATAGTGAAAAATACTGCATTTTACATCAAAACTGTTTTTTCATATAATTTAATTATATGGTTATATTATCTTTTTAATTTTTTTTAAAGTGTAATTAGAATATATTTTTACCATGTAATTCAATTATGGTCATTGGGATTAATTTCACTTTGAAATTGGGCATAAACAAGTGCCAAACTTTTCATAAATATTGTTTCTAAAAAACCCGCTATTTGTTTTGACAATGGGAAGTTTTTTTTAAATTCATTATTGCAACTTATGTGATTGGAATTTGGTAAAATGGATTACATATTTGGAATCAGAATCTCCAAATTATGTAATTAATACTCTTTTGTTTTTGGACATTACGAATAGTAACGACGGTAATTATCTTTAATTATCTTGATTAATGAGTAATCATGTAGTTAAAGATAATAAGATAATATCATAATAATAAAAAACGACCACAAAATTTGTCCTAAGGCTACTGGTTGTCTCATGGCCGACCATGGGATGCCTTGTGCTAATCTGGGGGGCCCCATGGAATCACTTTTGTGAGAAAGTGACTTTTTATCTTTTTATTTTTAAAGAATGTTAAATGTAACAAAGAATGTATCACCTAAGTAAAATATTTTTAATTTTCTCTACATAAATGATATTTTGGAATATAAATATTCATTAGAAAGATAAAAAGATTTCCTACATCATGATTTTTTTTTAGACATTAAATAAATTAAATTATTTTTGACATCATGATGATGCAGCGATGACCTCATTATTTAACGATTTAAATAAAATGGAAAGATAATGTAAAATCTAAGACCTACACATGTCCCAAACCTATTGGATGGGTAGAGTTCGAACCCTTATCACCTTATCCTCGAAACACATCAATGTGGGACCATTAAAATCTGAAACTCATTTGAAAATAAAGTTACATTTTATACCTTTCCAAGAGTGCCCTTCCTCTCCTCTTATAAAAGGCCCCCACCTCTACCTCCTTACCCACACTTCAAAAGCCATTGGCCCGGCCAAACCCTACCCATTTTTTCTCTCCACATCCCTCTATAACTCCTTGAAGCCTCACTTTGGGAAGAAGTCTTCCCATGGAAGCCTTTGATCTCAAACCAAAGGGAGTTACCCGATTTTAAGGTAATGTCTTCACTTGTGTCCTTTTGTTTTATTTTGCTTCTCCAACCCCCTAAACTCTCACTACTACAAATCTGACCTATAGCCACGGACCTATAGCCATGGTTCTATAGGTCTGTGGATATATCTTATATACTTCCACGTTAATATCTTTATCTGTGGCTATATGCAGCAGCCCCGTTTTTTTTCAAACCTATCGGGCTACTTCTCCCCCCCCCCCTCGTGATTCCTCCTCCTCGTCGTGCCCTCCTCGTCGTGCCCTCCTCGCTGCGCCCTCCTCCTCGCCGCGCCCTCCCCCTCACCGCGCCCTCCTCACTGATGCCTCCTTTCCACGCCCTCCTCCTCGACGCCTCCTCGATGACGTCTCCTCTGCGCCACGCCCTCCTCGCCGCGCCCTCCTCGCACAGGTGTGTTAGTGATGGGTGCTTAGATTCTTCTATTTTTCGCAGTGTTTACTTGATAATAATTCTTCGATTCTTCTATTTGATAGCCCCTTCAAGCATTTTTCCTACACTGGATACTACTCGGATGGCTGTAGTGCTTCATCTATCTTCATTTCCATGAGTTCTAATTATTGTAGAAACCATTCCATCATCTACTCTATCAAACCCAATTTCATCTCCATTATAGGATGCACTGACCATGATCCACAGACACTACCAAATCTCTAAATTAAAGAATTTTTTTTTCAGTTTTGAACTTTAAATTTTATAAATTAATGTATATGTTTACACTTATAGGAGATGAAATTTTGGAAATCAAAGGTATTTAGTCAACAAGAAAAGAAGGGAAATTTTTTCCAATGATCTCAAATGAATAGAGCATCTACACCATGGGAGTAATAGTTTAAATTCTGTGATTTTTCTACTTAAACATGAAAATTCACTTCTTTTTTTTAGTTGAAATAAATGGTTGGAAGTTTCCTTTTAATAAAATTTGTATGCTGAAATCATCTTGTTAAATCTGTTGGTTGTTGCTTCCTTTTTTACAACCTTTGTGTATTGAAATTCTGGTTTTTATGCTTATTTTAATGTTTTACTAAAAATCATTTTTGAACTTCAAATTTTAACATGCATCTACTTTAAAACCCATGAATATGTGTTGAAGTTGTTAATATAGTAACTAGTGGGTATCATTCATGCATTTTGTGTGATTGTTTGAACACTATGTTCTTCATTTCTTTTTTTTAAATATATTAGTTATATGCTTTGTTTGTAATTCGATAAAAAAAATCCATTACTGTTACAAATTGATGCATATATCTAATTAATCATTTCTACCATAGGATGAGGTGGTTGGTGTTGGTTCTAATGCGGGCACGTTGGCATGCAACCGACAAGCAAGGGGGAACATCCATTCTTGGTAATGGGCATCTATGTGAACTTCACTTCTCAGTTATTGGTTTTGATTAGAGTGATATTAACATATTATTTTGTTCACATTTAGTTTTACAAACATAAAATAAATATTTAATCATAGTTTTATGATTTCAATTCTAAAATCTTTTTTATGACCTGAATTCTACGGTACTCAATTGTTGGGCTCGATATGATTGTATCACCTTCTTTCTTCCATAAACCTTTTACAGTTTGATGAAGATAGGGTGCAACTGGTGATGAAATTTTTGAAGCTCTAATTTCTAATAGTAACTTTTCAAAACAAAACATTTTCCTCTCAAGTAAGCTTTGATTTGTGGTTCTTGAATCTACTATTTTTGCAGGATACATGTTTGAATTCAGGCACATAAACACAAATATATTTCTTATCAATTATTTATTCTCTACATAATTACTTTTGATTTATTTTGATCTTTTTTTCATTATTTATTGTAGGTAAAATAAAGGCTTAGGGTGAAAAAGAAATATGCACCCAAAGTACTCTTAAGGAACCATTTTGTATGATGGTAACATGTTGGTAAGTTCATTTATTTCTTTTTACCATACTACATCATGTATGTTGAGAGGGGTCTTTGATCTGTGGTTCTTGCATCATATATTTTGGTCTTTTGTTATATTTGTTGAAAATAGTCATTTTATGTCTTGAAGTGTTTTTGATAATATCTTCGGGGTGTATTGAAGTATGATAGGGGCTGGGTGTAGGGGGGCAGGGGGCATGGAGGAGGGGTGCAGGGGGGCAGGGTGGAGGGGGGAGGAGGCAGGGGGAGGGGTGTCTGGGGGGAGGGGTTGTCCGGCAGGGGGAGGGCTGTCCAGTAGGGGGAGGGCTGTCCTACAGGGGGAGGGTTGTCCAGCAGGGGGGAGGACTATCCTGAAGGGGGGAGGGTTGTCCAGCAGGGGGGAGGGCTGTCCAGTAGGGGGGAGGGCTGTTCAGCAGGGGGAGGGCTGTCCAGCAGGGGGAGGGGTATCCAGCAGGGGGGAGGGGTGTCCAGGTAGGGGGAAGGGATGTCCAGCAGGGAGGGAGGGGTGTCCAGGAAGGGGGAGGGGCTGTCTAGCAGGGGGAGGGGCTGTCCAGCAGGGGGAGGGGCTGTCCAGCAAGGGGGAGGGGTGTCTAGCAGGGGGGAGGGTTGTCCAGCAGGGGGGAGGGGTGTTGAGCAGAGGGGGTGTCCAGGCAGGGGGAGGGGCTGTCCAGTAGGGGGTAGGGGTGTCCAGGCAGGGGGAATTAAATAGGACTTAGACTTGGTTCATGCTATTAATTCTTCCCTTATTTATGAAATTGTGGAAAGATCCCAAAACACTCCTATATATTTAACAGGGGTGAGTGGTATGTGAAAATCATCATGAAGATTCTATATACAGATGAACAAAAAATATTCTTGAGGAAAATGTTGGCTTAAGGAGTATTTCAACTCCATTCACCACGAAATGAAATATAAAACCCTCTCATTATCCTACCGTTTTTAGTTTGAGAGATTTAGTATGGTTTTCTTCTATATAATCAAGCTGAATTGGAACAGAAACATCCAATAGAGATCTTCCTACCCAGTAATTTATTGAGTCGATGGACCGGTGTACCCTACAAATGTTGGTCCCTATAATTTCTGTATAAGGATCTTGGGTTTCAATACATATTTTTTAGGGGTCCCCATCATGGAATCACAACGGGACACAAATTGGGTCAAATTCTTCTTTGGGTCCCCTAAACCATTGAAAATTGGAAATGTAGTGTTTCCCAATTTTAGTGGGGAAAATTCAGATCACCCCCTTTAGGGTAAGGCTTGTTTTATAGTTGTACCAATTCCCACTATACCTCTATAGATTCTAATCAATCCATTAGAGAATCAATAGTTTTTATGAGCCCTTGAGGAATGTCTAGCTGAGAAGGAGCATGAATAAGTGCAACAGCAGGTAGAGTAAAATGTGGCAGCCCTATTAGTATATGTCATGTGTAAACTATAGGGTGAGGTCTGTAATGATGCTCTTAGACATGTTTTGGTTGTGTAAAAAATGTTGAGAACTCTCTATTTTCTATTTATTGATTCATGTATGTTGGTTGTTGGTACCCCATGTTGATAGGATGTTTCATCTTAATTCTAGTTGTGGTAGAGAACCCTCTTTGATAAGGTGCTCAAGTTGGGAGTACGAGTTGAGGATCTGCTTATAGAATATATCCAGCAGGAACGCTACCTCAGAGAAGTTATTCATTGATTCTTCTCAATTATTTCAAATCTTCTACCTATTGAGAAAATCCTTCCTCATGTGTAAGGGGTTAAACCACTTCAGTATGTGGTTGCAGTGGATCCTTAATTTTACTCTTTTCCTTGGTGGATAATATCTAAGGAGGTAATCATAGAGTGGTTGAGTGAACTCCAAATTTCAAGGAAAGCATATGAAGGTTGTAAGAATTTTATGGTCCAAGAATTATTAAACATATAGGGAATTGTTATCTTGTCCCCCTTAGCAATGAAGGTTGTAAGAATTGGATGGTGATCAGAATTGTGCTTTACTAGAGTGACATAAGAGATGGTTTTCAAACTTCCCTGAAGAGAGTGATTACCAAACGCACGGTCAACCCTATAGGCCCTACTTCCATTTAGATTCCTCCTATACCAAGTGTATTTGGCACCAATCAGATTGGTTTCAATAAGTTTTAATTCCTCAATACAAGCTCTGAAATATCTCATTGTGGTAGCATTGGAAACATGTCCAATCTTGTCATCTGCATGTAAAATAGCATTGGAATCTCCCATTATAACTGAGGGATCTAATATAACTTTTGAAATCTCATTCATGTGTTTCCAATGAGTTCTTTGACTGATGTAACAGTAGAAAGCATAAACCATTTAACAAAAATAGATCTGACCCTCGTTAACAAAGGTGCAAGTGATAATTTGGTTGTCCACTCAAAAAATGGAAGGATTAGTAACATTATGATGGAAAACCAAGAAAATTATTTCAATACTAGTAATATCTTTCATAGAACATAGAAAAGAATTACCATTTTGGGAAAAAAAGAACCAGAAGTGATGTTATTAGATTTTAGCTCAGAGATGCCAATGAAATCTGGTTTCCGTTTACTCACAAGAAGCCTAAGGCAACATAATGTTCTAGGGTTGGCTAGCCCCTGGAAATTCTAGAAGAGGATACACATAATTGTTTTTGAATGGGGGAAAGTCCCCCTTTCTATTATTTCTCAGTTTCACTTTTTTAATTGGAGCTTCTCAACTCTCTCTTGTTAGAATAGTTGGTAGAATAAACTTTCTTTACTGTGAGATGGATCCCCAGCCTAAAATAATCTTCCCTAGTTTGTAATCCTTTCATTATAGGGAATGAATATTTTATACTGATGTTTATATGTTGAGAAGGTGTGTGCTCTGACAATTTCATAGAGAGAGCAGCCTGAGAAAATCCAGCTGCAAGTCTGTCATCCATATCAACTGTTTTTAATAATTCGGAGGTAATGAACTCCAAAAGAGGGATTCAGACTGTAGATTTAAAGAAAAAGAGAGAATGTAATCTGATGCCTCTTAGAAAATTAAGGATTATTTAGAAAAATCACTTAGTATTTCCCCACTATTAGAGTTACTAGTTTCAGCATGAATACATCCTTGGGATTCTTATTCCTCTACTAAGTCTTCCTAGGATTTACTAGTAGCATAATTGTTATCCCAGGTGACCTCTTTTTAACCTTCTTTGTATTTTTTTCTAACATAGTGTTTGGTATTAATATTTTTCCCTTTCAGAGAATCTTTCGACGAAGTATTAATAGAAGATGGCTTGCAGAAGTTTTGTACAATTCTGCACTTATCAGGGGGTCTAGGGGGAGGGAGGGGTGTCCAGGGGGGTTGTCTTGGGGGGGAGGGGGGATGTGTAGGGGGTACAAGGGGGGTGTGTAGGGGGGTGCAAGGGGGATGTGCAGGGGGTGCAAGGGAAGCTATACAGGGGGGTGGCAGGGGGCAGGGGGGTGATCCTCGCATTTGGAATCTCTCAAATAAAGAGTCATTAAACTCTTTTATTTTCTTAATCTTCACTTCTAACTGAGCATCACTGACATTCATGGATACTTTATGCAATTTCTCCAAAGCATGGATCACTTTTGTAACAACATTTTCAAACAATTTTCACATAAAGTCTTTGCAATTCTTCATCATCTTGAAAAAATCATTCATTGCAGGGGTGGGGGTGTCCAAACATGCAATCTCTTTTCATTATTTTGTTTGTTCTATTGCATTCTGTTTTTGATTAGTTATTATATTTGTTTGTTCTATTGCACTCTGTTTTTGTTATTTTGTCGTTTTTAAATTTCTGTTGTTCTGGAAACATGCATTCTATTTTTTTCCAAGTGCATCAACAATCCCCATGACGAGATGTCAACAGAATTCATCTTGTTGAAGTACACATGTGGGGAACGATATTTCTCTACCATTTCCCAACTAATATAGGATTCCTTGAAAAGTACTAATCTCAAGTCCAGGGAAACTCCATTAGCCCCAAGAAAAAATAGTGGGGGGCAGGTGTGATTGCATTTCTGATAAAAAGTTCTGGAATTTGAAACCGATGAATTATTCACATGTAAAATCTTTTTGAGTTTTCAATGGAAATCTCTACCTTAGCTACTGGTAATGTTTGTGTTTTCCTGCAGGGTCTCAAGCAGGAAGTTATTGTTGATTTAGTGGAACAGTGCCATGCATACAAGCGAAGAGTGGTACACTTTGTTCATTTGATATATCAAATTTGGTTTTCCTGCACTTAGAATGTTATGTGTTATCTTGTGCTATTTTTAATCATGGCTGCTACTAGCATCTATTCAGACTTACTAGTTTGGTTCTTTATACAGGAAACCATATCCCCTGGGAATTTATATCTTGAATATGGTATTTTATTCTCATCATTTTATTCTATGTAATTGAATCGTTTCTATACAGAATTTCATTTTTTTTTCTATGAGGTTGAGGTAGGGTCCCTCTCCTAGCACATTTAATTCGATAATGTTTTAAATTGCATTTAGTTGCCTTCTTAATTTTTCATGTTTATATTAAATTGCAATTCTTGAATAAGTGTTAGTTCAGATAATTGTTTCGTTTGATAAATAAGTCCTGGTTTTGTAATAAAACCCCTCCAACGGAGGTGTGCTGTCTGCAAAAACTCACAGTGGTATACCTTGCTTAACATTATTGCATTGATGTTTTCCTTATACTTGGTGTCATTGTTAGTCATAAAGCACACATCGTAATTGACCCTTTTT
The DNA here is from genome assembly GCA_963277665.1 of Viscum album. Classification (NCBI taxonomy): domain Eukaryota; kingdom Viridiplantae; phylum Streptophyta; class Magnoliopsida; order Santalales; family Viscaceae; genus Viscum; species Viscum album. Next base: position 640,468,667 of record OY728141.1, on the reverse strand, counting down.
ATATCCCTGTAGGGGGTTTCCCTCTTTTTATTAAAACAGCCGTTTGAACCAAGACAATCTTTAAGTGCCGTTAGACTTTTAAGATGGTTCCCATTTTGTGTGACCATGTCACATGGCATGTGATATTTAAATCCAACCAAAAGCCCAGTTCCACAGCCCAGGGGTCCCACAGTACCGGTAATGTCAGATTACATGTTATGTAACCTGTGATTTTCCTGATCCCATGGGGTATTCCTCTAGGTATTCATACACATTTATAGATCTCCAAACCTCGCCGAATTAGGTATATCATGGTTCATCTAATCCTCTAGTCATCACATATTAGCATTTATTTCTTTAAATCTTCTAAGAAAACATCCTCTCATTCCATACATATCATCCTATTTGAAACTAAGTGGAAGATGTTGCCCCGCGGATGTCGTTGGACCGGGCCAACACATTGTGGTCACGTTGCGGTCACGCCGCGGTCACGCCGCAGTCACGCCGTGGTCACGCCGCGGTCACGCCGCGGTCATGCCGCGGTCACGCCGCGGTCACGCCGCGGTCACGCCGCGGTCATGCTGCGGTCACACCGCAGTCACACCGCGGTCACGCCACGGTCACGCCGTGATTTGGCTCTGCTCCAGGACGACACCCTGCGTCGATTACTCCTCCAGGACAACACCCTGCGGCGGTCACGCCGCGGTCATGCCGCGGTCACGCCGCGGTCACGCCGTGATTTGGCCCTGCTCGAGGATGACACCCTGCAGCGGTTACTCCTCCAGGATGACACCCTGCGGCGGTCACACCGCGGTCACGCTGTGATTTGGCCCTGCTCCAGGATGACACCCTGCGGCGGTTACTCCTCCAGGATGACACCCTACGGCGGTCACGCCGCAGTCATACCGCGGTCACGCCGCGGTCACGCTGCGGTCACGCCGCGGTCACGCCGCGGTCACGCCGCGGTCACGTCGAGGTCACGCCGCGGTCCTGCCGTGATTTGGCCCTACTCCAGGACGACACCCTGCGGCGGTTACTCCTCTCGGACGACACCCTGCGGCGGTCTCGCTGCGGTCATGCCACGGTCACGCCGCGGTCACGCCGTGATTTGGCCCTGCTATAGGACGACACCCTGCGGTGGTTACTCCTCCAGGACAACACTCTGCGGCGGTCACGCCGCAGTCACGCCGCGGTCACGCCGCGGTCACACTGCGGTCACGCCGCGGTCACGCTGCGGTCACGCCGTGATTTGGCTCTGCTCCAGGATGACACCCTGCGGCGGTTACTCCTCTTTAGAGAAATATTGAATGTTTAGCTCTATAATTTTTCGTATTTTCTCATTCCTAAACTATATCTCCTCTCAGCGCTGCCTCTCATCCATGTTTCCACAAAACGTGCATAGCAGGTGGTACAAAGGCTCAATTCAACTGAAAACATTGGTTTGGAATTGTCTGGAATATTTTATTTTACATTTATCACATAATATTTGTTCGGTAATTCTTCTTTTTCCTCATCCTCTTCACATGTTGTCCGAACCAGATCATCCTCATCCTCTGCACATGTCATCTGAACCGGATCAGCCTGTTGTGATGGAAATTCAATGTCTGCTTTTGGCTGTTTTAGATGAAATTCCTTCCATAATTCCCTCATCTCATGTAGCACTCATTGGAGGAGGATGATCACTGCCAAGTTGAGTTTTAAAGGCTACACACAATCTGTTTGATGCAATTCCAAAGAGGCTGTTCTATTCTGAGGGCCTATTTCATGCTGGAGTTCCCACATTTCCCCCACAAGCTGGCAAAGGGAGGTCTGTTTGGGCCTATGTAAACATGGCTTGTTTGTTATGGACAAAGATGCAACTGGAGACATGGTTTGCTTGAAGCGTTTCCATGAAGGGTCTTCATTGTAGAGGAGACTAGCTCTGGTCTGCATTTGGTAGTTGCTTCCATGATGGTTCCCACAACCGTTTGACTGAATTTCACACCAAACCAAGCCCTGCTAGTGACTATTTTTCGATGCACTATAAAAATTCCAAGGCCAACCCACCAAAATCAAACCAGCTATTCCAGGGCCATTTCCACTCTCACTAAAAAATCCAAACTCAAGCCCTACTACAATTCCAAGATCCCACTTCAATTTAGCCACTATGAACTCCTTCCCAGTCCCCCACCATTTTTCAATCCACCTAGGCAACCCATCCACAACTTGACCACGAATCAGGCCTACCCACCTCTCAACTTCTAAGCCACCAACCCCACATTTTCCACCAGGCATCCCACTTTAAAACCATTCCAAACCTCACCCAATTCTAACCAATTAAACCAGACACCTTAACATTTGAAGCCCTCATCCAAATTCCTGTTCCAACTCACTTATTTTAGACCCAATCAGTCCTGCCACTTCAGAAAAACAAGAGCAGCCTACTTAAAATCCAGTCCAACTTAGTTTCCTTCATGCTTGCCCCCATGAGTCCACGTCCTCACCTCAACCAAATTATTAACCACCTGGACACCTGGAAGCCACAAGAAGAGAGAGAAGGTTTATAGATTTTTTTGTAATATTTTATTCCATTGGAATAGAATTTGTTGGATGCTTCCACTTGTAATGAGGTACTTAATTTCCTCTCCCTATTTCATCCATTAAATATTATACATATCCTATGTAAAAAAATAATTCTCTACATCTGGGGAAGGAACTCTCAGTTATCGTTCTTCTGTTCCTCTTCCTGCTGATGAATAAAATTCCCCAAGTATATTGGGAAAATTTTATTTATTTTTCTTCATTTACCTCTTCTTACTTACTGTTGATTTCAGCAACAGGATTCTGTCTTTTAGAAATAGCCCATAACATACATCCATTTTCTAGGGGGTCCAGTGGGGGGGGTCCAGTGGGGGGGGGTCTGTCCTGGGGTGTCTAGGGTCTGGGGGGTCTATCCCTGGGGGTCTGGGTTTGGGGGGGGGGGTAGGTTATGGGGGGTGTCCATGGTCTGGGGGGCTGTCCAGGTTCTAGGGGGGTCTGTCCTGGGGTGTCCAGGGTCTGGGGGGGGAAGGACTGGCAGGGGTGTCCAGGGTCTGGGGGGGGGGGGTCTGTCCTGGGGTGGGGTCTGTCCTGGGGTGTCCAGGGTCAGGGGACAGGGGGGCAGGGGGCAGGGGGCAGGGGTTTCTAGCAGGGGGAGGGGTGTCTGGCAGGGGGAGGGGCTATCCAGGAAGGGGGGAGGGGTGTCCAGCATGGGGGAGGGGTGTCCAGGGGGTGTTCCAGGGGTGTCCAGGGGTGGTGGTTCAGGGGGAGGGGTGTCCAGCAGTGGTGTCTATTGCTGGTACTCTTTTTTGGACTTCAACAGATTATGCAAGGACTCGGCGAATGGTCCTTCAACAGATTATGCAAGGACTCGGCGAATGGTTCTTCCACTTCTTCCTCTTCTCCCCCAAACTGTAACTCTCTCTCTCTCTCTGTACTGCTTGCTCTCAATACAGAAATTTACCATTTTACCTTCTTGTTTTTCTCCTCTCTCAATTTTATTCCTAACTAAATGTGTATCCTCTATTTCTATCAACCTTCAGCACACCTTCTATACATTTTCAACTTGTATTCCTTCCACCTATTTCGCAAATAATATGTGCCAAGAAATGTATGTTCTGTGTTGTTCTTAGTGGCTATAGAATGGTTATACTGAAAGATGAAAATTTATATGTGGCTATATGTGCGATTTGGCCAATATTCTCTCGGTCTCCTCCTACAGAACCCTCCCCGACTCACTCCCCTCCCCCGATGCACTTCCCTCCCTGGACGACCGCGCCTCCCCCCTCCCCAGACGACAGCGCCTCCCCCGACGCCGACGGACTCCCCTCCTCCCCCGACGCACTCCCCTCCTCCCGATGACCTCTCCTCCCCGGACGACCGCGCCTCCCCTGACGGACTCCCCTCCTCCGGTCACCATTAATATATTTGAGGGCTAACTTGGATTCTCCCTTCATATCCATTTGGGGGAAATAAATATCATCTGATAACTGATGATCAGTAATGACTGCCTAATAATTTGCCTCATCATCAATGAAACCTTATAAAAATAGGAAAAATTATGATTGGACGTCTTGTGTTGGTGTGATAAAGACAACCACCTTCCCTACTCAATTAAGATTAGAATTATTAAGAATTATTTCAGTCGATCTTTGAAAATCACCATAAAAATATGTTTTCTAATACTCTTTGACATGATCCACTAAGAGGGTATCCTCATTTGGGAAATCAACATTCATGGGTAGTTCTTCAGGGGTGGATGTGTGTCCAGTGGGGCTATCCAATTGGGGCATGGGGGCTGTCCAGTGGGGTGCAGGGGGCAGGGGGCTGGGGTGTCCAGCAGGGGGAGGAGTGTCTAGCAGGGGGAGGGGTTGTCCAAGCAGGGGGGGGTGTCCGGTAGGGGGGGAGGGCTATCCAGGGGGTGTCCAGTGGGGCTGTCCAGTGGGGCATGGGGGATGCCTAGTGGGGTGAAGGGGGGCATGGGGGACTAAGGGGGGTATGGGGGACTAAGGGGGGAATGGGGGTGCAGGGGGGTGTTCAAGGGGGCTGTCCAGGGGGTTGAAAGGGGGTGCAAGAGGGCTGTCCAGGTTCCTAAGCTCATGCAAGTTATGAATGTCTCTATAGAGAAAATGCAGTGCTGTCCAGATCTGGAAAATATCATAAAACATCCCATAGATACTTCACATGCACCAGGTATAACTATTTCACCACCTATAGATAGTGATCACGGTGCTATAAAATCTGGTAACTCTATTTCAAATCATAATTCCAATGTTTTGTTTAATGCAGTACTACATGAAATGCAAGAAGATTTTATTTGAGGATGAGCATGTGTGACCATGATTTCACCAAGCAGTTTGTTTAGTTGATAAACAGTTTTTCTGGTAATGTTTTCCAATTTCAAATATGTTTTATTTTATTTCTATAAACATTTTATAGTTTATTCTGTTTTATTTTCCAGACTGATTATATGTATGTTTTCTTAGATTACTCATATATATATACTTCTGAATTTTGTTTCATTTGTTTCCCAAGTCCTACTAAGAACCTATAGTATGGGGTGGTCCTACTAAGAACCTATAGTATGGGGACAGTGTCCAGCAGGGGTCCAGTGTCCAGCAGGGGTAAATATGCAGGGGGAGTCCAGTGTCTAGGGGAGAGTCCAGTGTCCAATAGGGGTAAATATGATTTGGGCATCCCAATAACTAGTTTCCAGGGGGAGTCCTGTGTCCAGCAGGGGTACAAGGGGGCTGGTAGGGGTGGGGGGAGTATGGGTCTAGTTTCCAGTAGGGGTCCAGTGTCCAGCAAGGGTAAATATGCAGGGGGAGTCCAGTGTCCAGGTGGGGAGGGAGGGGGGATGCTGTCCAGGGAGGGGGGTGCTGTCCAGGAAGGGGGGTGTCTAGTAGGGGGGAGGGGTGCTAAACATGGTCTGTAACTATAATGTAGTTCAGTCTGTTCCTATCTTATCTCATGCTGCTAAACATGTCAGAATTGGTGAATTGGTACCTGTTAAACCTGAATCTGGCAGTGCTGATGATGTTGTGGTTATCAGATCAGATAAACTTGGTTATCATATTAGGGGCAGGGGACTAGCAGGGGACTGACAGGGGGCCTAAAAGGGGGCCTAGCAAGGGGTAGGGGGCCTAGCAGGGGTAGGGGGACTTTCTGGGGGCTGGGGGGCTGGCAGGGGGCAGGGGGGAACTAGCAGGGGGTAGGGGGCAGGGGGGCTGGCCGGGGGTGGCAGGGGTGACTGGCATGGGGCAGGGGGGAAATCCAGGGGACAAGTAGGGGTGGCAGGGGGGAGGGGTGTCCAGGCAGGGGGGAGGGGTATCCAGGCAGGGGGAGGGGCTGTCCAGCAGGGGGAGGGGTGTCCAAGCTGGGGGAGGGGCTGCCCAGTAGGGGGAGGGGTTGTCCAGCACGGGGGAGGAGTGTTGTCCAGCAGGGGGGAGGGCTGTCCAGCAGGGGGAGTGCAGTCCAGTAGGGGGAGGGGTGTCTAGGTAGGGGGAGGGTTGTCCAGCAGTGGGGAGGGGTGTCCAGGTAGGGGGAGGGGGGCTGCCAGGGGGACAAGCAGGGGGAAGGGGGGGCTGGCAGGGGGACAAGCAGGGGTGTTGCGGGGGGGGGGGGGGACTAGCAGGGGCAGGGGGGACTAGAAGGGGGAAGGGGGGACAAGTAGGGGGTGGCAGGGGGCAGGGGGGACTTGTAGGGGGTGGCAGGGGGGACTGGCTGGGGGGTGGCAGGGGGGACTGGCAGGGGGTGGTAGGGGGTGGCAGGGGGTGTCCAGGGGGGTGTCTAGGGGATGTAGAGGGGGTGTCCAGGGGGTGTCGGGGGGGGGGGGGTATTTTTTTATGGATTTCAACACCCTATAACCACGGTTTAAACCGTGGCTATTGGTTTATTACCATGGTTATTAACCGTGGATATAGACATAATTCCACGGTTTTAAACCGTGGAAATTAAGTCTGTTCGGCCTTTAGTATAGCCACAGTTTCAACCGTGGATATAGTGTTAAAGCCATGGTTTGGAACCGTGGCTATAGGTCTAGTCCTATAGCCACGCCAAAATTAGCCACGGTTTGAGGAACCGTGGCCAGTACCTATAGCCACGGTTTAGAGCCGTGGCTATAGCCCGAATTTCCTGTAGTGTCTTTTTATTCATTTATTTTGTAACAACTACAGTATATTAATTATACTAGGATGTTGTTATAAAAATAATTAGAGCTACACTTACACACACCTACATCAAATGGTTAAAGAACATACTGTTTTTGTGGATGGCGAATTTCTGCCTCACGAAACGATGATTGTTCAACACTCATATAACACATTAAAAGGTGGCCAATAAGATGTCACTATATTTATATATGATATATAATATGTTTATGTTTCTGTATTTTTCTTTTGTGGCATACCTTTATGGTTTCCATTGTGGATAAACACGATAATTTCATTTTAGGAAGTGCAGACTACCGCCCCCTCAAAGTGATTTGATTCATTAATTCCATATGTGGGTTGTATAAAGGATGGATTTAAATTTATTATATATGATGTATGTTAAATATAAATGATGAATATAATTCTGGAATTAAAATATACATACCTATCATTTTGTTTTAATTCCATTAATATGACATAGAAATGAAAGTAGCATTCATGCGTACGTACGGCTTACTGTCTCCATGAACGGTGCATTTCATTTCTTACCTATAAATGATTATGTAATATTATAAATACATGTATATTCTGGATATATATGATATATATGATATCCAAATCATGAATATAATTCTGGATATAATGATCATTTGACCACACGAACAACATGTAATTATAAGAAGTCCACTTTCGACTTAAGAACCAAATATCGACAAAACAAACATTATTAACTTAAATGATTACATAATGTTTATAAAATGGAAATAAGTGATATAAAAGGAATAATTAACTAGAAAAGTTTTATTAATAAAGTGGAAATTAACTCAAGTTTATTATTCCGGACATTAATGAACGATCGAGTCAAGTCGGACCCGAGGTAAGGGATCCTACTCCTCTCTTTATTTTTAAGTACACTCTTTTATGTCATTCCTTCTAAGCTCATATTTCTTGTTATTGGGATGTTTTTTTATATTAATCGTACTGTAATTTTTATGTTCATATTATGAGAGACCCTATTCTCTCTCATCAATCCATTTTGGAAGTTTTGAGTGGCGCCGTTAGGCTACCGAATTTTCGTAAGAGATCTAACCTCTATCTTTCTCTTTAAGTACTCTCCTTTATGTCACTTCTTTTAAGCTCTTATTTGTTATGATGGGGTATGTTCTTTTATATTATTCTTGCTGTAAATTTTATTGTAATGTGATGAGATACCCTATTTGATCTAATCAATCCATTTTTGGATGTTTTAAGTGGCGCTGTTAGGCTGCCGAGTTTTCGTAAGGGATTTTTCATCTCACTTTTATTCCCTTGAGATTTATGCAACATTTGACACAATTTCCTTTGAGTGGTGTATGTACTGACCATTATTTTACTGATTGTGTAATATTATTTCATTTATGAGTATTTACATCAATGTTGTATTGTCCTTCTTTCACGGGGCGTTTGTTTCGAAAGATACCCATGTCGGTAAGGGAACCTTTCACCCTCCTCTTTTTAAAAGACTTATTTTGTTATGTCTTTTAATTCACATACTATTATGTTGGCATATGTTCTTATATATCCTTATTGATGTAAATTTTAAGACCAAGTGATGAGATACCCTTTTTATCTCTCATCAACACTTTTTCTGAATTTTGAAATGACGTCGTTAGGCTGTCGAATTTTTGCAAGGGAACTTCTTAACCCAATTTTGATTATTTGGGATAAACTTGTACTCCTTGAATATGTCGTTCTATGATTATGTGTGAATTTCCTCTGATTGTATTACACTTAATACCCACTTATATTTCTTGTATTTGTTTGTCACACATAATTATGTAATTGATTTATCCTTAATCCAAGGATACCGTCTTTGAATGGGACTTCGTCTCAATCTCCATTCATTGAGGCATATTTTTTTTTATACACAACCATCTTTTATACGGTGTATAAACCCCTTTGACTTTTACGTTTATCGAAAAAGGAATCTTTTTTATATAAAACGTTTACTAAACGACAAAATGGAATGTTTTTGTCATACGTATGCGTTGACAATGACTTCTCCACCGCCGTGACCATTATTTGAGTTTCGGCTTCCTCTACAAGCCATACCTTATTTTTTAAAGAAAAATAAATACCATGTTTTACATTTCTTTTATTTTGGTATTGAAAATGGTTTTCATAATGTTTTTATATCAATGTGTTGTATTGATATCTTATTATTGAAAGGTGGAAATGTTAGGTTTCCTTTATGCATGTTTTATGTGATAAGATTATGTTATGGTTCTTGGGCATTGTTATGAAGATAGGTGGTTCTGTGATAAAAAAATGGTGGGTGAGCCCGATATATCTCTCCAATGCATTGGGTAACGTGAAGGAGTGAAATGTTAAGGTTTCTCTGAAGAGATTTAGGGAATATACTGTGGTGGGTATTCCAAACGTAACCAAGAGGGTTACTCCCTACGTAAGAATGTTATGAATGCCTCAAGTTACATTTTATGTCTTATGATTTCTATGATTTATTCATGATTTGATGAGGTATGTTAAAGTGCCCATGTTTTATGGGTAAAGTATGATTTCATTCTTATGTATATATGAACTCATGTTTCCTTTCCATATTTTTATAACCCTTACTGAGCTTTTTATGCTCTTCCCAAGTTTCCGAAATTTTTTTCACAGGTCAAGGGAAAGGTACATGATGTGATGATATTGTCAAGGATGTGTCAAGAAAGAATCCATGTTTTATTTTAAATATGTTTTCGTTGATGGGAAGAATGAATACTATCTTTTATGTAACAACTTTGTTTAAATGTGGAATGTAATGCAAGTTTCATGATCTAATTCTCTAAAACTCTAATCCTGAAAAGATCCTTAAAGTGTAATCTTCTAATAACCCAAGATTAAGTAAGTTTTAAGGTTGGGGCCTTATAGTTGGTATCATAGGTCGGTTTAGATAACTTTAGAGGTTAGGGTATTCTTTAAGCATAAGTGACATTACAATAATTGTTAAGATTTCAGAAAGAGTCCTAGTTTTAGATAAAGTGAATGAGTTAGTATATCTTAGTGTTTATCTTCCTCATTAGTACATGATGGGTTTGTTGACATACTCACACTGACGTTTTTTGTTTTAGTAAATGGCTGGATCTATCAGGCACCAAAGTAACACCATATGTGAAGGAAACTGTGACAGTTTTTTGAGAAAGCAACTGAATGATATGGGAGCTGCAATGAGAACTCTTGTGATTATCCTCAACCAACTAACTGGAGTCATGATTGACCACCTAAACCTTGGTGATTTCTCTAAGGCATCATATATGCGAGAAACAAATAATTATGGAATTACAGGTAATAATCATAAAGGTAAGTATGTTCAAAAACCTATGTGTCAAAAATGTGGAAAGAAACACCTAGGAAATGTTTCAAAGGGACAGAAATATGCTATAGATGTGGAAGTGAAGGTCATAAAGCAATAACCATCAATGGAAAAAGGAAGCATCATGTTGACTCGAGGAAAGGGAAAAAAGTTCTTTCTGAGGGATCAATTTAATGTTTTAAATGTGGTGTGCATGGTCATTATGCAAACAAATTTCCTACGAAGAAGTTTCATGAATGGGATCACCGTGATCGTACAAATGTTCTTTTACCAATACCTATTTCCATTCCGATTGAGGATGAAGAAACCGAAAATGACCAATCAAAGGTATGGATTATTTCATAACTATTGTTTTCCTATTTTGGAATCTTAGGATATGATTCATGATTTTGTTTGTAGGAAAGAATTATTTTAGAATAAGTTGGAAAGGAATGGTTAATGTGTCATGAAGAATGTTTAATGAGTAAGATGTAAACATAGAAGGGCTCCAAGAGTTATGGTAAAATTCTTAAGAGTATTAAGACTCTTTTGATGATGGGGTTACATTAGAAGACTTTTTATAGTATGTTTAACCCTGATGTTTAATATATGAAAATTTTATTCAAGGAATAGTTATATGTTCTTTTGTGACATAGTTATAAATAACCATTTGGGTTTATATGATCCTTACTTTTGAGGTAATTATGGGTTACTATATGTTATGATGGAAGTGAAAGGCTTGAGATAAAATTGAAGAAAAATTATGTTATGGTTATTTTTGATGATTTTCTCTCTTTTTGGGGAATGATTTGAGAATTATATAGTTTTAGAAAAAGGAAAACATGCAGACCGTTTGACAACCCGTCGCGTTGGACAAAGTTGCGGGAATCGAACCCACAACCAAAGTGCAACTGGTATTTATCGCCTACCACTGGACTACGTGAAGTCCCAGGTTAGTTTGACTGATTCCTTTTAGTTAGATGATTCTATGAATTAAGAGTAAGTTGATTTTGGGTTATCTATAGATATTTATTATCCTATCATGGAGGATATGTGGTTAGGTTAATTACTTTTGAATACGAGACATTAAGAGCAACTTATGTTGTTTGGAGACAAATGTTACGATTTAACTTGGAATACTATGTGACTAAATCCTTCAAATATTTGGGTTTCAATCTTAGTTTGGTTTACTTTGAAGAATTTTATTGAAAAATTAATTATAGAATGGTCCTCGTTGAACTTTGGGTTTTGTTGGACAAATTTTGGAGATTAAGAATAGATTTTATTTTTATAAAGGGTTATCCTTTTCTGGATTATCTGATCATGTACTAACCTTTTTGGTTTTGGTTTTGGTTAAAGTCTAAAACCTTGGGAAGTATATAGTTCTCTGTTGTAGATTAGGTGATTCTCTAGAAGTTTATTATAGTACTCTTAATGTGAACAAGTCTTCCTAAATACTCGTCTTTGGGAGAAAATATGAGTTTGTGTAAGGAATTTAATAAAAGTTGAAAGTCAACATGATAAGTGATTATGTTTCCTTATGAATAAATTCCTCAATAAAAAGTAACTTAAAACAAAAAATTTTTCTATTAACTTTTCCTACTGGGGAATCGAATACCATTTAACCCATCACAAGTTTGTGATTTTCTTGTGGTTAACTTTCTCCTAAACATGTTTTTTATCACTCTCCATTAGAATATGACCCTTTGTTTTTTTCCTCCATGTCCATATTTTCATACTTGTAATCCTAGTATGGGTTAACTCGGGTGACCATTGTACTTATATTTCTTTATTTTAAAGTGATTGTTTTACCGACTCTTGTTCTGATGTGGGACATTCAAGGATGTTTCCAAGCCCAATTTTAAAATTGCGAGGAAGTAATTCCCAAAAGGGGGGAAGGATGTAACACCCCATGTAAATAAAGAATATGACATCTTTATATTTATCCATATTTGTGAATAAAATATTAATATTAATTTAAAGGGGATGTTATTCTCGATGGCGTACCCAATACATAACCACGAGTTTCATGGAAATCTTACGTTGCACTCTAATAATAAAATAATATTATTTTAAATCGTAGTTAATGCATAGCCGCTGTAATGGCGGGAATGAACAGAACTAACTAAAAAATGATTATATATGTTTGTCGAATATTTTTACTCTTCACAATAAATGTTATAGGATTAAAAATGCAAATGAATCCAGTTTTTAAGCGTAAACATTCTAATATTCTTTAAAAGGTCGATTAACCGCCTTTTGATGGAAACCCCATTTTAAATCCACTTTTTGATAGTTTTATAAGCTCTATTTTTCAAAATAAACATATTATTTATTATTGGGACATTGAAATTTACCTTGGTTTAATTTTTGGTATTTTTCTGACAACGTTCATTTTTCAATGAATAGTGAAAAATACTGCATTTTACATCAAAAATGCCTTTTCATATAATTTAATTATATGGTTATATTATATTTTTAATTTTTTCTAAAGTGTAATTAGAATATAATTTTACCATTTAATTCAATGATGGTAATTGGGATTAATTTCACTTTGGAATTGGGCATAAACAACTGCCAAACTTTTCATAAATATTGTTTCTAAAAAACCCGCTATTTGTTTTGACAACGGGAAGTTTTTTTAAAATTAATTATTGCAATTTATGTGTTTGGAATTTGGTAAAATGGATTAAATATTTGGAATCAAAAGGTCCAAATTATGTAATTAACACTCTTTTTCTTTTGGACATTATGAATAGTAACGACGGTAATTATCTTTAATTATCTTGATTAATGAGTAATCAGGTAGTCAAAGATAATAAGATAATATCATAATAATAAAAAATGACCAAAGCATATGTCCTAAGGCTACAGGTTGACTCATGTCCGACCATGGGATTCCTTGTGCCAAAATTGGGGGGCCCATGGAATCACTTTTGTGAGAAAGTGACTTTTTATCTTTTTATTTTTAACGAATGTTAAATGTAACAAAGAATGTATCACCTAAGTAAAATATTTTTAATTTTGTCTAAATAAATGATATTTGGGACTATAAATATTAATTAGAAAGATAAAAAGATTTCCTACATCATGATAGTTTTTTTATAATTTTTCAACGTAAATAAATTAAATTATTTATGACATCATGATGATGCAATGATGACCTCATTATTTAACGATTTAAATAAAATGGAAAGATAATGTAACATCTAAGACCTACACATGTCCAAAACCTATTGGATTGGTAGCTTTAGAACCCTTATCACCTTATCCTCGAAACACATCAATGTGTGGACCATTAAAATCCGAAACTCATTTGAAAATAAAGTTACATTTTATACCTTTCCAAGAGTGGCCCTCCTCTCCTCTTATAAAAAGCCCCCACCTCTACCTCCTTACCCACACTTCCAAAGCCTTTGACTCGACCAAACCCTACCGATTTTGTCTCTCCAAATCTCTCTCTTACTCCTTGAAGCCTCACTTTGGGCAGAAGTCTTCCCAAGGAAGCCTTTGAGCTCAAACCAAAGGGAGTTACTCGATTTTAAGGTAAGGTCTTCACTTGTGTTCTTTTGTTTTATTTTGCTTCTCCAACCCCCTAAACTCTTTTTATTAATTTATTTTGTAACAACTACAGTATCTTAAATATACTAGGATGTTGTTATAAGAATTATTCGAGCTACACTTACACACACCTACATCAAATGGTTAAAGAACATATTGTTTCTGTGGATGGAGAATTTATGCCTCACGAAACGATGATTGTTCAACACTCATATAACACCTTAAAAGGTGGCCATTAAGATTTCAATATATTTATATATGATATATAATATGTTTATTTTTCTTTATTTGTCTCTTTTGGCATACCTTTATGGTTTCCATTGTGGTTAAACACGATAATTTCATTTTAGGAAGTGCGGACTACCGCCCCCTCAAAGTGATTTGATTCGTTAATGCCATATGTGGGATTTATAAAGGATGGATTTAAAGTTATTATATACGATGTATGTTACATATAAATGATGAATATAATTCTGGAATTAAAATATACATACCTCTCATTTGGTTTTAATTCCATTAATATGACATAGAAATGAAAGTAGCGTTCATGCGTACGTACGGCTTACAGTCTCCATGAACGGTGCATTTCATTTCTTACCTCTAAATGATTATGTAATATTATAAATACATGTATATTCTGGATATATATGATATATATGATATCCATATCATGAATATAATTCTGGATATAATGAACATTTGACCACACGAACAACATGTAATTGTAAGAAGTCCACTTTCGACTTAAGAACCAAATATCGACAAAACAAACATTATAAACTTAAATGATTACATAATGTTTATAACATGGAAATAAGTGATATAAAATGAATAATGAACTATAAAAAGTTTCTTTATAATGTTTAAATTAACTCAAGTTTATTATTCAGGACGTTGAAGAACGATCGAGTCAAGTCGGACCCGAGGTAAGGGATCCTACTCCTCTCTTTCTTTTTAAGTACACTCCTTTATGTCATTCCTTATAAGCTCATCTTTCTTGTTATTGGGATGTTCTTTTATATTACTCTTACTGTAATTTTTATGTTCATTTGATGAGAGACCCTATTCTCTCTCATCAATCCATTTTGGAAGTTTTGAGTGGCGCCGTTAGGCTGCCGAATTTTCGTAAGAGATCTAACATCTCTCTTTCTCTTTAAGTACTCTCCTTTATGTCACTTCTTTTAAGCTCATATTTGTTATTATGGGGGGTGTTCTTTTATATTCCTCTTGCTGTAAATTTTATTGTAATGTGATTAGATACCCTATTTGATCTCATCAATCCATTTTTGGAAGTTTTAAGTGGCGCTGTTAGGCTGCCGAGTTTTCGTAAGGGATTTTTCATCTCACTTTTTTTCCCGTGAGATTTATGCTACATTTGCCACAATTTCCTTTGAGTGGTGTATGTACTGACCATTATTTTACTCATTGTGTAATATTATTTCATTTATGAGTATTTACATCAATGTTTTATTGTCCTTCTTTCACGGGGCGTATGTTTCGAAAGATACCCATGTCGGTAAGGGAACCTTTCACCCTCCTCTTTTTAAAAGACTTCTTTTGATATGTCTTTTAATTCACATACTATTATGTTGGGATATGTTCTTATATATCCTTATTGATGTAAATTTTATGACCAAGTGATGAGATACCCTTTTAATCTCTCATCAACTCTTTTTCTGAATTTTGAAGTGACGCCATTAGGCTGTCGAATTTTAGCAAGGGAACTTCGTAACCTAATTTTGATTCTTTGGGATAAACTTGTACTCATTGAATATGTCGCTCTATGATTATGTGTGAATGTCCTCTGGTTGTATTACACTTAATACCCACTTATATTTCGTGTATTATTTAGTCACACATAATTATGTAATTGATTTATCCTTAATCTAGCGATATTGTCTTTGAATGGGACTTCGTCTCAATCTACATTCATTTTGGAATATTTTGTTTTATACACAACCATCTTTTATACGGTGTATAAACCCCTTTTACTTTTACTTTTATCCAAAAATGAATCTTTTTTATACGAAGTGTTTACTAAACGACAAAATCTAATGTTTTTGTCATACGTATGCGGCGACAATGACTTCTCCGCCACTGTGACCATTATTTGAGTTTCGGATTCCTCTACAAGCCACACCTTATTTTTTAAAGAAAAATAAATACCATGTTTTACATTTATTTTTTTTTTGGTATTGAAAATGGTTTTCATAATGTTTTTATATCAATGTGTTATATTGATATCTTGTTATTGAAAGGTGGAAATGTTAGGTTTCCTTTATGCATGTTTTATGTGATAAGATTATGTTATGGTTCTTGGAAATTGTCATGAAGACGGGTGGTTCCGTGATTAACTAAGGGTGGGTGAGCCCGATATAGCTCTCCAATGCATTGGGTAATGCGATGGAGTGAAATGTTAAGGTTTCTCTGAAGATATTTAGGGAATATACTGTGGTGGGTATTCTAAACGTAACCAAGAGGGTTACTCCCTACGTAAGAATGTAATGAATGCCTCAAGTTACCTTTTATGTCTTATGATTTCTATGATTTATTCATGATTTGATGAGGTATGTTTAAGTGCCTATGTTTTATGGGTAAAGTATGATTTCATTCTTATGTATATATGAACTCATGTTTCCTTTCCATATTTTTATAACCCTTACTGAGCTTTTTATGCTCATCCCAAGTTTCTGAAATGTTTTTCACAGGTCAAGGGAAAGGTACATGATGTGATGATAGTGTCAAGGATGTGTCAATAAAGAATCCATGTTTTATTTTAAATATGTTTCCATTGATGGGAATAATGAATACTGTATTTTATGTAACCACTTTGTTTAAATGTGGAATGTAATGCAAGTTTCATGATCTAATTCTCTAAAACTCTAAACCTGAAAAGATCCCCAATGTGTAATGTTGTAATAACTAAAGATTAAGTAAGGTTTAAGGCTGGGGCCTTATAGAAATGAATCAGAATCCTGATCGTTTTCTAAATTCGGATGCTCAGTATGACACCATACTTTCCCTTCAATATTTTTATAGGATTTTCTGGATACACTCCTTAGATATATCATTGAAAAGTAGGTTCCATAGTTAAATCCCATCAAGCCCAGTCATTTCATAGACACATTTTTTTATATGAACTCCTTGAACATGGTATGAATTAAATTGCGGAATACCATGGACAATGATGCTTGGATTACACACTTACCCTTATACAAGATATAGTTAATACTGAGTTGTAGACCCTTGAGGCCTACATTTCCTTGGTTATTACCTTGGAATGTCATTATTAAATATCATTACAGGTTTCCTTGTTACATCATTGAACCTTTAATATTGTTTACATGTGAAATTTTTATAAACTGGTAAAAATCATATAATTAATTGGTTATATGTTCATAAACAAGACAAGGGCTGATGTGGGTATATAGGAATTTTGTTACATTGTACTAATTTAATTTACATATTCATGCTTGCACACTATTACATTCCCATTACATGGCCTTGATGTTATAGAAATCATTGGTGGTGGCCCACTAAGACTTATCTTACACCCTCCCTGGGAACCGTTTGGTACCCGAGGTAGATTACATGTATTGAAGTGTTGAAAAATGGAAGTTTAATTTTTCATAAACTTGATTTCATACTGTGTTAAGATAGAGTTGGCAGTAGATGACAGAGTTAAGGCTCTGGATTCTTGGGATAGTTTATGTATTTCCTTTTTTCTACATTTGGCTTTGTATGTATGCCTTCTACTTTGTATCCATGTTTCCCAGCATTCTAGTTACATGTCATATAATTATAAGTTATTGTATGGTATTCCAGTTATTTCAGTTGTTGTTACCCTTGACTATATCCACTATGTGTTCACTTTACTTATATTACTTTCACAATTTAAATCTATTTATATTTATCCACTGTCATACACTCTGGTAATGAGAGAATATTCTTCCCATGGACACACCCTAGGACCATAGATCTTGTCGGTAACCTTTGGCATTTGGGGATATGTTCTTGAGGCCATGTGGTCAACTGGGCTCAGGACACCAATTAAGTGGAATCTGGGTCTGGGATGTTACATTCTAGAAGATAAGTTAGTCGAAAAATGTTCTCATAATATATCAACTATCAAAGTAAACAATTTCTGTTAAGAAATTTCATGAGTAGAGGATGTTAACATGAAATAATTCATGGAGGTATATTCATTGAATAGGTGTTGTCAAAAGGTATGATGGATGAAATACTAACTCATAAAAGGTAGATAAAGTAGAAACTATCATAATATTGTATTACAAGTAGTCCATGATACAATAGATTTCAGGAAATTTGGTGTTCATTACTAAAATTTACAGAGGAAAGAATCTTATGTGTTGTCTAAATTATTTGTTTCAAATACTAAAGATACTTTCTAGGATGAATCAAGAATTTGGAAATGGGATGGATTTTTCATAATAATTTCCAGAAAAAAAATTTATATAATTCATGAGCATTTAAGAGTCATATGTTACATTTTTTTAATAATCTCAGAGAAAACATATGACTCATTGTGTTTTTGTAAGTGTTATTGGTTAGCTAAATATGGGGAGATAAATTAACCAGATTGTATACTGCTAGAAGATATGATGAATTTTCTGAGTTGTAATGTAATCAATGGTTATGGAATGTGTGATAATTATGAAGAACAAACTATATAAATAATTTTATAGTTATAGAATGTGTTTTTATGTTTATCATTTAATACATTAAATACCATAATTTTTTAAAAGATATATAAATTTAATCTATGTTAAAGTTGAAACCAGAAAAGGGAACATATGTTGTGAAGGTAGGAGCTGATTATTGGGTGTTTTTCAGCAGATTTAGCTGTAGAAAATTCTTTTATGGGGATAAATAAGTTTGATGTGTAAAAAATATTATTAATGATTAACCATATATTTTTATTATGTTTCAATGTTAAATAAGTTTAATCAATAGAAGGACTTTTAATTGACTAAGAATAGAAAAAATCAAAATTATTGGAAAACATAACATTGATGTAACACCCCGAGATTTTATGAGATATATTATTTTTAATTTCTTTGATTTCTTATATTATACAATACACCAAGATTAGATTGTACTATACGCAACACCATATCATCTTGCAGTATAGGCAACACTATTCTTGGCTCGTGTTATACACAATTTCAAATTCGTTTTGTGGAAATTATACTACGCAACATTATGTATAGATTTTGTTTAATGTATAAATGAAATAAGTTTTGATTATGTTATACGCAACACCAAACAGAGCTTTCACTACACGCATCCTTGACTTTTCTTGCATTACACGCAATCAAGACATTCCCCGATAGCGTGTGTAGTACGCAATACCGTGTTTCACTAAATGAGATATTATTACAATATTATTATGAACTAGCCATTATGAATAGTAATACCCACTTTTTGAAATTTTATAATTTTTTTTATTTCAAAATGGACTTCATTTTTGGATTCAGAATATCAAAATTATCCTAGGGTGAATTTTTGGTATTTTTCTGAAAACTTTCAATTTTTGATGAATAGTGAAAACATGGGGTTACTATTTAAAAACCGACTTTTTATTTAAATAATTATTTATTTTATTTAAATTTATTTTTGGTAAAAATTGATACATAATACCTATATAAGTTTAATGAAATTTATTGGGGTCATTTTATAATAATTTTAGATATATAAAAATTTTATTGAACCTTTCACCGTCTTTTACCCACCTCGTATGAGAATTTGAAAATTTACATAAAACATAAATTTACTACTTCTGTGGGTGGAATTTCTAAAATATTAGAGACACAGTTAATATCAAGGTGTAAAATGTGGTTTAATAAGCTCTAAATAATTTTTTGTGAATAGTAACGTTTTACTTTTATTTATCACGGTTAAAAGTCAATAGGGTAATTAAGGGTAAAAATGAAATTATTATTACCCTAAAACATGTCCTAATTCTATTGGATAAGTGTAATTAGACCAAAAACCACCATAGGAATAAAATATTAACCTTTAGGTCCACATGTATTAGATTAGGACATTTATTATTATTTTATTTAAAGAAGAGTTAAAATAGTTAAAATCAAAGTTTAATAACTAAAAAAATATTAATATAGGGCTATACAAAAGATACATTCTACTATAAATATTCATTATAAATGTAATACAATTTCCTACATAATGGTAATTTATTTATAATTTTTAGACATTAAATAATTTAATTTATTTATGACACAATGATGATACAGTAATTACCTTATTAATAAAATATTAACATAATTGATGTTATGAATACCCAAATAAATGTAATTTGAGACTTTTTATAAATTACCCTAATTTTATATGTTAATATGACATGTTGGTATTTATTTAATTAATTTTTTTGAAATAATCATTCTGTTATGATTTTCACGAAAATCAATTACCCAATAGTGTCAAAATTGACATTAAATGTTTTTTAAAACAAATATTATATTATTAATTGTTAATATATTCCTAAAAAACTAAATTTCGGCCATATGACTAGATAAGGTTATATTAATTATAATTAACCACTTGGCGTTCTATTGGATTGTTATAGAAAGTTTATTAACCATATAGTTTAAGAAAACAAGAAGACACGGTAAAAGATAAATTATTTAACTTAGAGTTAAATCTAAATGATAAGGTTAAAATAGTGAACTAAACTTGTCTAAAACTTATTGGTTGGGAGGATTTCGATCCATCCCCACTTTAGCTTAGAAATAAATCAATTTTTAGATATTATAAACTTAATATGACTTTATTATAAAATAATATTTTTTGTTTTTTCTTAAGGTGCCCCTCTCCTCCCTTATAAAAGGGCAGCTCCTCCCTCTTCTCTTTAAACAATTTTGAGCTTTCAAGCTTGGCCAACCCCTACCCATTTCCCTTATCTACTTCCCTATAAACATTATAGAGGTTCTGGTATCCTCAAAAGACAAACTCTAGTGCCTTAAGAGGAATCTTAAAAGAGGTGCGTCGAAGAAGAGGTAATCTCTTCTACCGATTCTTTCATGTTTATTTCTTCTTCAACTTCTTCATATTTAGTTTTTTTCATTATAAAGTAATAACTTCTGAAACATTAATATACAGATATGTTATTATAAATATGAAACAACCACATTTCACCTTCTATCCATCCTACGGAAAATGAAATCACTGCACGTGCATACGTACGGAATACCATCTCCACGCTGTGGTGTAATCAGTTTTTTCACCAACACCTTACTTGGATGGGTATAATGGTGTGAAGAATATATACATATATTTATTATAACATCATAATGATTATGAGATATTATATCATCCACTCAAATTAAATTCAATAATTATGGGAACGATATCATCACTAGTGCGTACGTACGGATTACCGTCCCCACGACGCGGTGAGATTCATTCTCCCTGTTAACCACTCAAGAATAATTATAATGTATATATAATGAATTATAATGAAATATATGACATGATAAAGCTACTTTATCTATGTGTGTGTATATATATATATATTTCATCTACTTACTTTCATTCAAGTCAATAAGGAAAGGAAAACAACGTTCATGCGTACGTACGGCCTACCGTCTCCATGAACGGTGTTTTTCTTTTCATTTATCTATCTATTATATATATATACTGAATATATATGATATTTAAATTATGATTTACACTCTGGAAGTAATTAAATCATGATATATTTAATAATAATATCAATAACAACAAGTCCAAACACGTACGATAAATAAAACGATTTTACCCAAAACGCTGCTTTAACATGAAATTTACAAAATAACGGGTAATAAGTCATATGTGAACCATATATGATATAATAACAATGAATATGATTCTGTAATAAGTCAATGAAATTATTTAAATCATTATACAGGAGGTTCAGATACGTACGAAGCATATCAGACCTAAGGTAAGGGATAACATTTCCAATCTCTTTTTTATCTGAGATTATTTATTTGTATGTATTTACTGGGGTTATATTTTTCATCCATGTCCATAAAATGTTTTTCATAAAGTGTTTAATATTATTCCATGTATTTTTAAAGTCATTTTCACCCCTCTTTGACTTTTACTTTGTGTTATGAAAGTGATCTTCCTTTTGTTTACCATACGTGGTACTTTTTGACTTTTCCGACAAAAGTACGAGGAGAATGTTTTTTTATCTTGTACAGCATGAATGGATTTTTACAATTTTGTAATGCCTTATTTTAACGAAAATTACAATACAATATTTCATGACTATTTTCAACAAAATCCTTTTCATTTAAAATTGCATGGCATTTTTTGAAAAGAAAATGATTTTGAAAAAGAAAGGATATTTTCCTCAAAAATTCATTTCAAGTGTCTTATCAGAACTATTTTCCATCTACGATGAAATTATTCAGTATGTTTATGTTTCAAGTATAATGTCTCTATTATTTACATGGTTTTATTTTTAATATGATGATATGATATCCATTTTTTAAATATTTATTATTTTATGATGGAATGATATTTATGAAACCCATTTTATTCTTTGGGTTATGATGAATGATTTATGTTTATTTTGTGGCACAAGTAAGAATGATTTCATTATGAGATGGGTAGGACCTATATCTCCCTCCAATGCATTGGGTAAAGATTTTTATCTCATGAGATAGACATGGAAAGAATGTCAAGTAAATCTGGTTAGTAATACATGGCTGAAACAGCAAGTAAACCTGGTCCAGTAATGGACTATGTCCACTAAGATGGTCTTAGAAGCAATGCCTTAGCTACTATGGAAATCATATCATGGGCTTAATGTTTTTCCACAATTAAAAGTTTTATTCCCATGATATCATATCATGATTAATGTTCTTTTATGATCTATTCTTTATGTAATGCAATGATTTATGTCATTACTCAAGATTTTGATGTTTAGATTTTGTGCTCAAGTTTTTACATTCAAATGTATGTGGATTGTTTCATGTTCTCTATGTTTACCCTTACTGAGCATTTTAGTTCACCCTTTATATGTTTTATTTTCCCCTGGATATAAAGAAAGGTTTTAGGTAAGAAAACAAAAGGGGAAGATCTTTATGGGAGATGTTGAAGATCTTTCACCATGATTAGAAGATTATGTTCCGAGTTTCCAAAGACACTAAACTATTACGGTCCTAGTGTGTTGGTTTTTTTTATGTATTAAGTATTCCGAAAAAGTAATGTAATGTCTATGTACGTCAAGATTTGGGTCTCTACAGTTGGTATCAGAGGGAAGTTTTAGTTAACCTTTGGAAACTATGATGCGAAAATTTTAGTGAAATCCCTAGAGATATTTCTAAGGTTTATTATAAGTATATGTTATAGTCCCAGAATTATGGTAACGATATTATAATTAAACCTAAGATGTTAGATATTGAAGGTACTCCCACTTGACTATAATTTTATCCTCTCACACTATTTTATTTGGGTTTTAGAAAATGGCTGGAAATAGGAAGATTCAAGAAAATGGAAGATATGATGGACAATGGAATGATATTCTTCATGAGTAACAAAATGAAATTGGATCTGGAGGTCCACATATCATTATTACTCCTAATCAGAAATCGTATAATATGATTAATAATAACAACTTTGGTAAGTTTCTCGACTCATCTAATAAGAGAAAGTTGGAGTTTTATGATGATCAGATAGGAAAGAATGTTCAGTTTCCCCCATGTAAATCATGTGGGAAGATGCATCAAGAAGAATGTTTCAAAGGAACTGGAAGATGCTTTGGGTTTGTAAAAGAAGGACACAAAGCCAGTAATTGTAAAGGAAATGGTTCAGTTAACACCATTCATAAGTACAATGGTATTTCTAAGACATCAACAACGGTTAAATGTTTTAAATGTGGAATGTACGGGAATTATGCAAACCAATCCCCAAAGGGAAAATCTCTTGAATAGAATCAGCAGGGTCGTATGGGTAGTATTTTTGTTGATTATTATGAAGAGACTACAAATGATATGTGAGAGAAAATAATTGTTGAATCTCGGTCAATGGTTTAAGAAGGTAGTGGAATGATTTATGTTTATCAAGTGTAATGTTGTATATGTAATGGTACTATGGAATAAAGACACATCTAATGATTGTTACACTATGTTTTTTTCCTTGAGTATTTGAAAGTATATGTTGAATGGTACTCGTAAACATGAAAGGTTATTCAGATATTTTCTAAATGAAGATGATATGCGCATAATGAAGGTATAAGGTGAATGAAATGTTTGATAGTATTAACGAGCTCATGACTGAAATAAGGACAAAGTGACATTATGGTTTGAGTATAATGAAATTTTGGGATTTTGGTATGTGGAAAGAGTTAACTTTTGACAGCATTCATGTTTTCACTAAGGTTCAATGGGTATTCATTTTTCAAGAGAATACAAGATTAAGGTATTCACGTGTTTGGAATGTGATGAACAATATATATCTTATTATATATGGGGGAATAAATTATAGTATTCACATGCTCGATACATGACATTTCTAGTAATTGTTTTCTTTATACTATGAGCTTGGAATGAAGTATTTTGGATAAGCCTAAATATTGGAATGAATTAAGTTAGACATAAGATATTATTGTTGAAGGATAGAACTTTTCTTCGATATTATTGCAGGAATGTTATAATAATGTAGTTTTAGAAAAAGGGACAACCTATAGGACGGGCGACAAACCGTCGCGTCGGACAAGGATGTGGGAATTGAACCCACAACTGAAGTGTGACAGGCCTTTATCGCCTACCACTAGCCTACATGAAGTACCTGGTTAGTAGAAACTAGTTTTATTTTATTAATTAGGATGATAGATAAAGTATAAGTGCATTTTGGAAGCATATTCGATTAATCTCACTATAGATGGATTTATGTATATAACTTTTTCTAACATATGTTTGAGACAGATGTAATGACCTATCATTCTATGGCATGATCTGCTAAAACTTCGCGAAAGGAAAATTCAACTTCATTTCATTATGAGATGAAGTTGAAATTGTTCAAGGCACGAACAACGGTGAGATTGTACCAAAATAAAGTAAGTATTTCTTCTAATTCAAATTCTTCAACATTAGGGAAATGATCTTGAAAACAAAAATTTTGTCATAGTATCCTCATATCCTACGAATTAGATGCTACCGTAGATCATCACAAATTTATGGCTTTGTGATTGTTGTATTTTTCATAGCCATGTTATCTACAACTCTCCCTCAGAACTTGATGGATAGATTTTTCTTTCATATCTATATTTTCTTCTATGTTTTCCTATGTGGAAACCCAGTGATGAGTTAATTTAGGTAGCTGTTATGTTTCATACTTCATTTTTAAAATTTTGTTTTAGTATTCCTTTTTATGATGTGGGTTTCTATGAAAGAAACTTTCAAGTAGAAAACCATTTATAACCCCGGCAAATTTTGAGGGCAAAATTAATTTTAAGGGGGTAGAATGTAGCACCCTTAGATTTTATGAGATATATTATTTTTAATTTCTTTGATTTATTCTATTATACACTACACCAAGATTAGCTCGTACTATACGCAACACCGTATTAGCTTGCAGTATACGCAACACTATTCTTGGCTTGTGTTACACACAATTTCAAATTCATTTTTTGGAAATTATTCTATGCAACATTATGTATAGATTTTGTTTAATGTATAAATGAAATAAGTTTTGATTATTTTATACGCAACACCAAACAGATCTTTCACTACATGCATCCTTGACTTGGCTTTCATTACATGCAATCAAAACCTTCCTCGATAGCGTGTGTAGTACGCAATACCGAGATTCACTAAAAGAGATATTATTATAATATTATTATGAACTAGTCGTTATGAATAGTAATACCCACTTTTTGAAATTTTATAAATTATATCTTTCAAAATGGGCTTCATTTTTGAATTTGAAATATCAAAATTAGCCTAGGGTGAATTGTTGGTATTTTTCTGAAAACATTCAATTTTTGATGAATAGTGAAAACACTAGGTTACTATTTAAAAACCAACTTTTTATTTAAATAATTATTTATTTTATTTAAATTTAATTTAGGTAAAAAAATGATACATAATACCTATATAAGTCTAATTTAATTCATTGGGGTCATTTTATAATAATTTTAGATATATACAAATTTTATTGAACTTTTCACCGTCTTTTACCCACCTCATAGGAGAATTTGAAAATTTACGTAAAACAAAAAATTACCGCTTTAGTGAGTAGAATTTAGAAAATCCGAGAGACACAGTTAATATCAAGGAGTAAAATTTGGTTCAATAAGATAAAAATAATTTTTGATGAATAGTAACTTTTTACTTTTATTTACCACGGTTAAAAGTAAATATGGTAATTAAGGGTAAAAATGATATTATTATTACCCTAACACATGTTATAATTCTAATGGATAAGGGTAATTCAACCAAAAACATCCTTAGGAATAAAATATTACCCTTTAGGTCCACTTGGATTAGATTAAGACATTTATTATTATTTTATTTAAAGAACAGTTAAAATAGTTAAAATTAATGTCTAATAACTATAACATTTTCAATATAGGGTTATACATACGATAAATTAGACTATAAATATTAATTAGAAAGCTAAAAATATTTAATACATAATGGTATTTTATTTATAATTTTTAGACATTAAATAATTTAATTTATTTATGACACAATGATGATACTGTAATTACCTTATTAATAAAATATTAACATAATTGATGTTATAAATACCCAAATAAATTTAATTTGAGACTTTTTATTAATTAAACTAATTTTATAGATTAATATGACATTATTTTATTTATTTAATTATTTTTTTTGTATTAATCATGCTATTATTATTTTCAAAAAAATCAATTACCAAATAGTGTCAAAATTTACATAAAATAGTTTTTAAAAAAAATATTATATTATTAATTGTTATTCTATTACTAAAAATAAAATGTTCTAACAAATGACTTAGATAAGGTTATATATATTAATAATGAACCACTTGGAGTTCTTTTGTCTTGTTATAGTAATTTTATTAACCATATAATGTAAGAAAACAAGAAGACATGGTAAAAGTTAAATTATTTAACATAGAGTAAAATCTAAATGATAAGGTCAAAATATTAACTTAAACATGTA
Organism: Viscum album; assembly: GCA_963277665.1. Lineage (NCBI taxonomy): Eukaryota > Viridiplantae > Streptophyta > Magnoliopsida > Santalales > Viscaceae > Viscum > Viscum album. The sequence goes on along the minus strand of OY728141.1, from coordinate 640,441,947 downwards.
TAAAGACTATTGGTTTGGAGTATTTCAACCCGTACCTACTTTAGCTTCTAAATAAATCAATTTTTATCTATTATAAACCAAATATGACTTTATTATAAAATAATATTTTAAGTTTTTCCTAAGATGCCCCTCTCCTCCCTTATAAAAGGGAACCTCCTCCATTTTCTCTTTACACAATTTTGATCTTTCAAGCTCAGAAAAACCCTGAAAATTTCCCTTAAAAACTTTCCTATAAACATTATAGAGGTTCTGGTCTCCTCAAAAGACCAACTCTAGTGCCTTAAGATGAATATTAAAAGAGGTGCGTCGAAGAAGATGTAATCTCTTCTACCGATTCTTTCATGTTTCTTTCTTCTTAAACTTCTTCTTATTTAGTTTTTTTCATTATAAAGTAATAACATAAGTATCACTAATATACTTATATGTTATTATAAATATGAAACAACCACATTTCACCTTCTATCTATCCTATGGAAAATGGAATCACCGCACGTGCGTACGTACGGAATACCGTCTCCACGCCGTGGTGTAATCTGTTTTTCCACCACCACCTTACTTGGATGGGTATAATGGTGTAAAGAATAACTATATATAGTTATTATAACATAATACTTATTATGAGATATTATATCATCCACTACAATTCAATTCAATAATTATGGGAACGGTATCATCGCTCGTGCGTATGTACGGATTACCATCTCGACGACGTGATGAGATTCATTCTCCATGAAACAACTCAAGAATGATTATAAAGCATATATAATGAATAATAATGAAATATATGAAATTATAAAGCTACTGTATTTATGTATATATATATTTCATCCGCTTACTTTCATTCAAGTCAATAAGGAATGGAAAACAACGTTCATGCGTACGTACGGCCTACCGTCTCCATGAACGGTGTATTTCATTTCATTTATCAATCTATTATATATATATATATGCTGAATATATATGATATATAAATCATTATTTACACTCTGGAAGTAATTAAATCATGATATAAGTAATAATAATATCAAGAACAACAATTCCAAACACGTACGATAAATAAAACAATTTTACCGAAAATGCTGCTTTAACATGGAATTTACAAAAGAACGGGTAATATAAAGTCATAAGTGAACCATATATGATATAATAACAATGAATATGATTCTTTAATATGTCAATGACATTATTTAAATCATTATACAGGAGTTTCGGATACGTACGAATCATATCAGACCTAAGGTAAGGGATAACTTTTCTAATCTCGTTTTTATCCGAGGTTGTTTATTCGTAAGTATTTATTGGGGTTATATTTTTCATCCATGTCAATAAAATGTTTTTCATAAAGTGTTTAATATTATTACATGTAAGTTTAAAGTCATTTTACCCCTCTTTTACTTTTACTTTGTGTTATGAAATTGTTCTTTGTTTTGTTTACCATACGTGGTACTTTTTGACTTTTCCGACCAAAGTACGAGGAGAATGTTTTTTTTAAAATATACAGCACAAATGGATTTTTATGGTTTCATAACACCTTATTTTCAAGAATATTACTCTACAATATTTCATGAATATTTTCAACAAAACCCTTTTCATTTAAAATTTCATGGAATTTTGTGAAAAGAAAATGATTTTGAAAAAGAAAGGATATTTTCCTCAAGAATTTATTTCAAGTGTTTTATCAAAACTATTTTCCATATATGATGACATTATTCAGTATGTTTATGTTTAAAATATAATTCCTCTATTATTTACATGGTTTTATTTTTTTTATGATGAAATGATATATGTCTGTTATATATCTATTATGTTATGATGGAATGATATTTATGAAACCCATTTCATTCTTTGGGTTATGATGAATGATTTATGTTTATTTTGTGTCAAAAGTAAGAATGATTTCATTATCAGATGGGTGTGATCTATATCTCCCTCCAATGCATTGCGTAAAGATTTATATCTCATGATATAGACATGGATGGAATGGAAAGTAAATCCGGTTCAATAATACAGGGCTAGAATGACAAGTAAACCCAGTCCAGTAAGGGACTTTTTCCACGAAGATGGCCTTGGCAACAATGCCTTGGCTATTATGGAAATCATATCATGTGCTTAATGTTTTTCCATAGTTACAAGTTTTATTCCCATGCTATTCTATTATGAATAATTTTATTTTATGATCTATTCCTTATGTACTGAAATATTTTATGTCATGGCTCAAGATTTTGATGTTTAGATTTTATGCTCATGTTTTTACATTCAAATTTCTATGAATTGTTTTATGTTCTCTATGTTTAACCTTACCGAGCATTTGAGATCACCCTTTATATGTTTTATTTTCCCGGGGATATAAAAAATGATTTAGGTAAGAATACAAAATTGGAAGATATTTCTGGGAGATTTTGAAGATCTTTCACCATGATTCGAAGATTATGTTCTGAGTTTCCAAAGACAATAAACTATTACAGTCCTTGTGTGTTGGTTTTTGTTATGTGTTAAGTATTCTGAAAATGTAATGTAATTTCTATGTATGTCAAGATTTGGTTCTCTAAAATTGACATGTATAAATTAATAAAGGATACTTTAGTGGTATTTACTGATTTTTTAGAAGCATCATACATCAAAATATAGAATATTGTTGTGTAAGTGGAAATTGAGAAGATGGTTTCTATGTATTTAAAGTCAATGCATGCAATAATGCTGATAAACATTGGGATATGTATATCTAAACTGTTAGATATAATGAAATTTTAATTTATAGATCTAGGGGATAGAGTAATGAAATAAAATGATGGAACCTTGATAAACCAAAATATAGAAAATTGAAATCTATGAATATGTAGTAAAAGTTAAAAAAAATTGATGGAGTCCCTAATATGAATGTATAACTCTAGAAAATCCATAGTCAGAGTGAATAGACTTTAAGTTGGCTTCTAAGATAACACTAAGATATATCCTATGAAAATAGTGTTCTCCATCTATTTATTTTACAGTTGTTTGATCATTGGCTTCTAACATTTATCATTCAGGTTCTCATGTTGATTTAATGATAATTTGATCAACATGAGAACCTAAATGATAAATTTTAAAATCCAATGATCAAAAAATTGTAAAAGAAATTGATATAGAACACCATTTTCATAGGATATATGTTAGTGTTTTCTTAAAATTCAAATTATATAGATTATTGGTTCCAAGAAAAAGAAATAATCTAGTGTTCAATAGTTATAAGAAAAAGGACCATAAGTTTGTAAATTGATTTCACAGATACTTTATATAATTCCAAATTCATTTTTATAATGGTGAGTTGGGTATAGGAGATAAAAAATAGTCAGTTGAATGATATTATTATCTTCCATATTTTAATAAGGAGTGAATCTTTTTACCAATGAGTAATACTCAATTAAATCTTATATTATCTTGATTTATCATATCGATGAACATGACAATGGGTAATCATCATATTTCATGGTGGTTTCACTACTCTATGAAGGATATAAAATTAAGAGAGATCGTGCTAATATTGTATGATGTTTAATAGAAAAGAAATTAAATAGAGGGAGTGACCAACTGGTATGTTCTAAAAGATTATCATTGATGGATTATTGAGGAGTGGAAACTATAATTTCCAAAGATCATCAGGATGATTTTGGAAATCATGAAACCGAAAGATGAAGAGAATATATTATATCCATTGGTGACATATATTAGATCTAAAAAATTATTTAAATAGAGAATAGATACCTTTAGAAATTGATTTCTCAAAATATAGAGTGCAAAAAATACTCCCATGTTTTTGGAGTTAATTATTTTTTGGTAGTCAAAGACATGGGGATGAAGAATATGATGATTTTTATGTAGAGACATCTAGATTCTGAATGAAAATATTTTTTTATAGTTCTTCAAGGAATAAATTTTAATTCTATTGGAATGTATCATTGAATAATATTCACATCCATAATATAGTAATGAGTCACTAATAAAATATGGTGATGTCAGTGTTAAGATGATTCCTGGTCTTGGGTATATAATAATAATTTTCCTTTTGTAATACTTATGGTAATAGTGAGAATTGGTGGTGTATGAGAATAACTAGATGCAATAACGAGTATGCTTTCCAAATTCAGAGTAAATATTGTAAAAAAATGTGTTCTTGTATTCATTTTAAATATTTATATTTCATGTGAGAGTACATGTTGAGGTTGATTAATCAAGATACATGAATCCTAAAGAATATAGAGGTTTTAATAACAATGAAGTGGTAAAATGTTAAAGTTAAAATAAATTAATAAAATTTTCTATACAAATTTACCCCCCCCCCCCTCTCCATATCTTTTGGGAACATTAAGACACTAAATTATATTATAGAAAATTTTTATGGAAAGTGTTCTATTAATGATGATGATGAACTTAAAAGATATTTAACTAGGAAATAGAAGTTATTAACATCATAATATTTGATATAGAGATGTTAAGGAGTTTCAATATGTTTAATGAGTTCAACATTAGGAATATGATTCCTAAATATCACCATTATTAAAACCTTTTTAATTCATGGATGTTGCTGACTAAATAGTTTAGTAGGAAGTTTTTATTAGTTGGTCACATATAAATGCGGATGGTATTAAATAAATATGCAAGGACTTTTATAAAACCTCTAAAACTATAGAATACTTACGACTAATTTAGAAGTCCATAATATATGATATATTAAATTGGTGATTATGTATTATTTTTTAAGTCTTATTTAATTGTTTTAATAATTTAAAATTTATCACCTTAGAATATTATGGGTAGTGAAGATACTTTTTTAATAATGTTTGTATAATATTTTAATTGATACATATATATATATATATTTGTATAATTTATATAAAAAATATACACATGAGGTAAAAAGTAATGACTTTTTTTAACCAAACAATGTACATCACAAAGAATGTCATACAGTCATCCATATACATAGAGGTTTGTGATTATTATAAAGCCCCATTACCTAAGGTTGAAGAGATACATATAATGATAACCTTTAAACTTTGATAGCATTATTACATAATCCATGACTATTATCTAATCAGGTTATGGTAAGGTATGTTTCTAATCATATAATCAATTGGAGATTGACCAATATAGGATTAATCCCATCATTTGATAGGTAAAGACATATTTTCCCATGATTAAATTTCACTTAGTAAATGAAAGGTCAATATTATTTGAGTGACATGTAACATGATAGGCTATTTATATGGCCTAATCTTATGTGATAAGCTACTAGTTGGTTGAGATGTGATGTATTCATCAACAATTTCAATATATTTCAAATAATGATGAATTTATGAGAGGGTTCATAATAGAATGATATTTTTCATGTCTAGAGGAAACTATATGTCAGGAAAAAAAGGATTATATAGTAATATTGCAATTTATATGATTCATACTGTAGTGTATATGTTCATATGGAAATATAAGTGTATTTTATTAATATCACACAAAACCCCTTGGAAGGTTGATTACAACTAATGATTTTTACGAGGGAACTCTTTTCATATATCTTTGAAATTTATATATTTTTTTCAATGCTATAAGTACTTGTAGGGTTATATTTTTAGGCGTTGATGTATAGGTGAAATTTTGTAAAATGTTTTTATTCCAAAATTAATAGATTTTGATAATAGTAACCAAGAGAGTCTAGAAGGATTCACAATGAGTTGTGATGTTGATCACAAAGTCCTTATATCGAATTTTAGTGAAACTAGTAATTATTTGATATGAAAATCATATAGATATCTTATTTTATGATATTTCTTAATTCAAAGTGTATGATATGTATGTGATTCATATCATAGAATATGATATCTCGATATCGTATAATGATTGTGAACCCTCTATCATAGCATAAGAAATGATCATGATATCGAGTGAATGGATTCTACTATGTCTCTTACATTTTTTTTCCTTTAGTTATGGATATATATTATCATTTAAAATGTAAAATATGATAATAGGTATCCCAATGGGAATGAGTTATAGGTAACGCCTAATGGCTACCAAGAAATGGAAGTTGATGTTAGACTCCCTTCATTAAATGAAGGGAGCCTATATAAATGGTGGGTAACTTCCTATTAGATACGTGAGACTATGCCAATCCATAATAGGACTCTATTTTATCTCTAATACTTAATTTTTCATTATCAAATATGGTTATCACAAACCTTTAATGATTGGTGGTCCTCTCATTTTGTGAATGTATTCTAGTGGATCTTATACCATCTAGAGATGAAAGAGTTCATTGGATATCACAAGGTGACCTCAATCAATATTACTCCATATAAGAGTAGAATACATAGTTCATTATTATTCAAGTGTCCATATTTATATTTTATAATCATACTATAACATGTTGGTTTAGTGATGATAGATCAGTCTGGTAAAATGAATTTATTATATTTCTATTATCATTATATGTTCCCCCAAAAACCATCGTTAACCACCATAGAATGGTGGTTCCTTTAGTGAAAAATACCATAAATTTCTTACTTATACTAATTCCTCATGGATTTATCAAATAATCACCTTATGTAACATTACATTCAAAACAATAAGGAAATTATATCCAAAAAACTTATAGGAAAATGTTGTATTCTTTACCTATCTATTGCATCAGATGCAATACCTTGTGAATATATATCTATAACTTCTATTGGATATCCTCCAAACCACTTTTTAGGTATATCCCAAAGATTTATAAATTTTTTCCTCAATCAAAAAACTAAAAATTATTCCTCCATTGTCCATTATATAATTTCTAATGAATAACAATTATTAAATTCATAAATATAAGAAATGGAAGGCCTCTACAGTAATGTCAATTCGATAGCGGCTACAAAGGGATCTGGCCAAATCTAAATCAAACCATGTTATCTTGATACCTATAACCACCAGTATAATCTAAAGAAATTATAAATAATCATATAATCCCTTTATCAAAGACATAGGGTAGTAGTGATAAATAATTTATGTCAATATTATATATCTACTATTCGATTGTCGGTTTTATGAATATCGAATGACATGGTCGATGAATATATCCCATGACATTCATCTTAAGTAGATGATCTCATCACATAACCCTCACCATAATAGATTATTCAATCATATTTCCTATATGCGAAAGGTTGTACACTTCTCAGTTTATCTTAATAGAGGGACCAGGTGTCATGTCCATCATATAAAGGGATAAAACCCATCTCGGTTAAGCCCCACCTATAACATTATCAACAACCAAACCAACTTCTCACTTATTATCTAAGCCTTGTGGCTTGTTTAAGAAAGGTATTAGAGTAAGAAATTTATAAGGTTAAGTATTTCCCCAACCTCTTGCATGAGGATTAAATAGAAAACATGCACCCATAATATAACAAATACACAGTGTATGACACTTTAAGTGGTATATACTTAATGGTTCATCAAGTGAAAAAAAAACCTTCATTGTGCCTTATGAGAATATTTGGTATCTCAATAGGTGAATTTGTCTTATGTTAACATTAAAATTTCATCATAATGTATAATACTCCCTAACATAAATTGGTTAGGGATAAATTAAATTTTATGTGGTTAATTACCATTCCACTTCAAGAAATATTTTCATCTAATGTAAAATAATAATGATGTATATATTTCATTCATTATATAATGGAGAATTTTATATTCATTAATTATTTAAAAATACTTAAAAAATCATACACAATAATATTTATAACATATCATATAGGATATAAATCCATAAATTTCATCTTTAGTATACTTTTCATTTGTTTTTAAACTCATTAAATCTCTATGTAATTCCGTTCAAATCTCTATATGACCACCTAATAAAATACTCCCAATAAAATCTATTATTGTGTAACCTTTATAAAGAACTGTAATTTTATTAATTGTGAGACTTAGGAATCATATTATTAATGTTGAAATCCTTGAATAGGAATTCAAACCCATTTACTTCAAAACATTAAATGTTATGATGCTAATAGCATTTTTTTTCTTACAACTCTTTCAAAATTCATTATCATCATCACAATTGGAACATTTATATGCAAATTTTCCTTGAGTTTATTTTAGTAAATAATGAAACTCTTAAATTGATATTTCTTTACTTACTCTAAGGATTTTATGATAATAACGAATATACACTATTTATTTTTACTTGAATAATCTTTTTTTATTAACATTATTTTTTGAAAGACGAAACAAACTCCCACTAGAAAATTATATACTCTAATATTTTCACATTATAATGTTAAGATATAGAAAATACATTTTTAGGGAATAATTCATATTTTATTTAATGTAAATATTGAAAAATAAAATATTACATCTAAATAGCATAGAAATTTATATGTTTTTTAGTTATTTTTATAAAATTTTATTTTATTATTTAAAATACATCACTAATGATTGGTGAAATAAAATCCCTCATAGATTAAAAAATAATAATATAAACACTTTTACTATAATTAAATATTTTTTCTTCTTGTCATATTCTAAATACATGTTATAGAATCCAATGAATCACAAACCATGTGAATGTAATTAATCATCTCATATGACTTATAACTAATTTTTGTTAAACAAATTCCCATATCATATAAGAGAATGAGATAAAAATAAAAATAAAATTTTAAGTTACATCTATGAATGAATTATTCTTTTCATTTAAATCATAATACAGAAACCATTTTCATCATAATTTATATTCAAACTACATGAAACATAAATTATTTTCTTGATTTTAAAATAATTAATATTCGAAACATTTTTAAATTATACATTTGGTATTATATACCATTTAAAACGTATTAATGGATTTATATAACCTATATACTCTACATGAAAATTCCATAAATATTTATAAACCACCTTTACATATTCTAGATGATTACATCATATAAAATCATAATTTCGTATTCTTAAAACCACTACTAGGTTTCAATTACCTTAGTTGATTATTTGATGAAACATTTTTTGAATTTAAAATAAATATTTCTTTTCAATGTTGAAATTTAACTCACTTATAATATCTATACAATTCCATAACATAGAAATCATATTCCCTTGTATATCTATAGTTAATTATTGGAAAATATTTTCTAAACATTCACTAAAAATCATTTATGTCATTAGATAACATCTAGAAGAATGGATTTTGTTGTTAGAGAAAGTGTTAGAAGCAATCTTCAACCTCTTATGGCAAAATATCATATTCAATTATGTTGAATTTTTTGTGGATAGTAAAGTTACCTTGGATCATCTTGAATCTAATGAATTTGAATCTTTAAATGAATCCTTATATGATTCACATAAGAATTTGGATTCACTTGTTGAACAACTTCAACAATTTCTCATTTTGGAAAGTATTTCTCTTATCACATATAATTTTCTTTTCTTACTTATGATAATTTATTATGGTTTATAGAAGTCTTATGAAGTTACTTATATTAAGATCCTTTTTTCTCTAAGATTTTATCCAAATTTATTTTGGTTGGTGGTGATTCTACTTTATCTACAACTGAATCCTTTCTTAGATAAGTATCACATTTTACTTTTACATAATAAGGATTTTTAGAGAATATTCTAAAATTAAAATGATAAACCCTTTAAAATCAATCGTATACATTTATGGAACATGATCTATATTTCTTATTAAATGAGTTTCCTTTGGTGTTTATTTCTCCACTTAGTTATTTGAGCATGAAAATTTCCCAATCATACCAGATATAACTCTTAGGCGGTTGAGTAGACAAATCTTTTACAAATTAATTATACGTGTTAACAAAACTCTACTACTCTAGTGGCCAAATATTATTAGGGTTTTTCAAATAATTATAACCCAATAAAAATTACAAGGATAGAAACCAAAATAAAATAAAGTTCACACATTAATTTATTTCTTTACCTAACATAATCTAGGGGAACCCAACTTTTGTATGACCTACCTGCTTAGATAAAAAATGACATGAAAATTATACTCTTTAGAAAGAATTTAAAAACTGGTTATTTTAAAGGAGATATAATCTCAGTGAATTAGATCATATTGTTCCCTTTATATATATTCATGAATCTATATATTTATTTTGGAATTTTATTCCTTCCACCAAATCAACATGTATAAACCATGTTGATTTTTAACTCTTTACAAAACCCATATCTTTTATTACTAAGTTGAATTAAAATTAAAGTGTGTCTATACATATCCATATTCATGTCATTCATATGTTATATTAAAAACTTTCATGTAAATTACTATAATAATATTAAATTAACAATTTCTTTAAGAGTATTCACGGAGTGATACATATTCATCCTCTACTTTACTTAACATGGTATAAGCATCTAAACTCGAAACATTATCCAACTTTATGTAACTCTAACTAGGGATACATTACTAAATAATGATTTAAAAAAGACCATAATTCTATAAACTAATGTATATAAACATTAATCATCATTTAAATTCATGTTCATAACCTTGTACAAGAAAATTTCATTATGGATTGAAACTAAATAACATTTATACCTATCATGTATATCCTTAGATATATATATAAAATTTTAGAAGCATATTTGAAAATTAAACTAATTAATATAAAAAAAAAATCATAATATAACACTATATATCTATAACTAAAAAATTAATTATTTAATTAATTAAAAATTCATATATTTAAACAAAAGATAATTAATTTATGAATATTTCATAAATAAATCAAAATCACTTAAAAATTTAGGCACAGATAAACATGAACAATTCACTTTTATCTAATATAAACATTTTATATTATCGTTTACATGGATTTAATATGTACTCCTTATTATTAAAATTATGAGATATTTTATAAACGCATTTATTACTAAATAATTACCATATCATATTTATGTAAAAACATTAATAAATTAAAATTTACACCTTTAATTTTATTTAATCCTTCAAAAATTTCAACATCCCAAAAAAAATTGGAATGGGTTAAAAAATTCAGTGAAATCATTAACATAAAATTTTTTTAATATATATTTATGAGTAATTCACAATAAAACATAAACAATGTTATATTTTTACCGAATGTTATAATTTTCAAAAACATTATATATTATAAAACTATGTAAATCCAATTTAAACCAACATCATATCTAAAAAATTAGGTATTACTTACATCCCCATTCTTATAATTCAACATGGGCCCATAGGTCCCTTTTAACCATGGTAATTTTAAAATTTTACTAAAAAATTTAATTTAAAATTATATCCAAAACCACATGAATGATGGTATAGTGGAATCAATTTGAGTCCTCTGAAACTCAATATATTATATCCTTTTAGAAATAGTTCTGATTCAAGATAATAACATGAAAATGGGCATTTTGGGTATCTATTTTACCTTGATGAGTTGTTTCTTTTGGGTGTTTCTCCCATGAAGTATGATATAGATCAATTTTTATGTTTTTAAAAAAATTAATTGATTCCCTTTTACACATAAATTTGTAAATTTATGGGTAATTATTACATATTTATATTATAGTTATTTGTTGGGATTTAATTTTCTATTTTCTTGAATTCTTTATTTTTATTAATTTCATTTTGTTTTGTAATTATTCAACTAGAACTTGCATTGTATATTTTTTCAAGATTTTTTGGATGTTCAATAAAAAAGAAATATTTTACAAGTAATTTTCATTTTCTATGAAATCTGAATACAGTATAGATCCAAATCATACGTTTTAGTGGAAAATAATATTAATTCCTCTGGAAAATGAATTCCTTAAAATCCAGTTTAATTTGTAAAAGTATCTAATAAGAGAACAAGGAATACATAAAACTCATATACTCCATTGTAATATTTATTTTGATGTAGTGATGAAATTTAAGATAAGAATGGGATAACTTCCTGAAAATAGTTAGATAAATTTGTAGTAGTATTATGATATAAAAAATTAAAATTTCTCTATATAGAAGTATGTTTGAGGATTTCTAGTAGACATTGCCTTTATCACTTAAGTGAATTAATATAATTTCAACATGGGAGACAATTTTATAAAGTCATACACTCAAACACATAAATATGTAAGCTTCATCTGGATGAATACATTAGTGTCCTTCTAATAAATGGGGATAAAAAGTTTCAAATTAAATGAAACTTATGTATGGGTATATTATAGTTTCATTAAAATAGGTAAGAGTCGCCTATATCGAATAATATCTTACATAAAATACATGACATTGATGATGGGAAGCATTTTCTATAACCAACATGGTACATAATAATAATTTAGATAATACATAAGATTAGTCGTCCATTACAAAAACTTATTATACCTTTCAAAAATAGTATGACCAAATATTTCTATAATGTGAATATTGCTATTATGATTTTTCATCAATATCAAGGACTTCACTAATAAAATATTATTGCCTCTTATTTATACCACATCCATTAAAATAAATATATGATTAAATATTTATGATCATGGGAATTATTAAAAGAACAATAAATGTTGTTTCCACCCAGAGTAAGATTTTGAATAATTTAATATTATAAAAAAAATATTTTTACAACATGAACGTTCACTATTGTTGATACATGAGTTAATAGAATCCACTATATACATGTTGATTATCTGGATACAGTAATTATACCTATTTAAAGAATTTTTCTTTCTATTATAATGATATTATGGATCCTCAATTTCTAACTTTGACTTCAGCCTTACGAAGAGTTAGGGGTTTCTTTTAAAATACTTTATTTATTTATAATAATTTTTTTCTATTTCTATATCCCTTATAATTTTCAATTTATTTTTTCAATCATTATTACTCTCTTAAAAGAGGATTATGTACAAGTTGAAACTTAATATGGCCTTCCCATATTTGAATGAAAAAAATCAGCAGTATTATACCTCTGTTTTTTTGGAAGATGGAACACTAGAAGTTGTGGGATTTGCCGAAAAGTGAAAAAAATTCACTACCAACATACAACTGCAAAAAAAATCTCATAGTTAATATTCATTGAGGAGGAGATATAAACATAAGGACACATCCTTAAAACATTACCTAGTCCAAAGTATTAAATCATGAATTTACTTTCTTGTTTTTCTAGAATAATTTTAATTTTTAGTTTTAGAGGATTGGGTGATACATTACAAAATAATTTGAACATTTCCAAAAAATATTTATTCTTCCCAAAAAATTGTTCTTTTAAAAATGAAACAATTGTTTTTCATGAAATATATTCATGACTTTTAACATGACTTCATCATCATTCCTGCTCATCCTTAAACACTATGAAACACATATCAATGTGTAGGATGAGAATAAAATGATCAATAAAGAATATAAATGAAATAAATCTATAATTCTAGGGAAAATATAAAAAAATTATAAATATTTTACCTTTTTCACATTATAGTTTAATTGTTTAAAATAAATCATATCCACATGGTGAAAAAAAATAAAAATAGAACCTTTACATAACCATAGAAAATACAACCCCTATAGAAATCCATGTTATTATATTATTAACTCAAAGTCACTAATGTATGAAATTATTATAGCCAACTTAAATCCTTTGGATAACCACCGTTGTTAAATCCCTCCTTACCTTGGAAGACAATGAACATTTCTCAATGTATCTGAGATCAATAGCATGTTCACCCATCGATTAAACTATATCAAGCCCACCCATCATATGATCTATATCAGGCTCACCAATCATCATCAATAATTTATATGTATCATACAAGAATATAATTCATGAAATCATTCAATTTAATCATCAAAATTTTGAATACAACTTTCATTTCATTATAACTTGATTTACTAATGGAAAATATATTGGATTCATGGAAATATATTTAAAAAATAATTTCAATCTTTTAATATAAATAATATGGATAGTATCATAAGATCATACTGTTATTAATGAATAATAATCATTAAAATAATTTTTCATAGATGAAAATAACTTTTAAATAACACTTAAAATGTATCTTTAAAAAAAGGAAATACCCTTTTATTTCAATATTGTTAATAACTAATAATTTAATAAAACAATAATAAAATCATTTTCATTGGAATAACCATGGAAAAATGTAATGTAAAATTCAATAAAAAATAGATATAATGGTGGAAAAATAAAATCAATTGTATATGTTAAAATAATTATTTTGTTCACACCTTTGGTAAAAAGTACATCGACAGGAAAATGAAAATAATTTACCATATGAAAAATATTATATAAAGTAAAAAAGGATAAAATTTACTTCAATAAATAATTAAAGAATCATAATAAAATTTTTGAGAACATATTAAATATTTCATGGATATTTTAAGATCCCATATTTTTTCAGGAACATCCCTCATTGAGTATTATGTTGGACCATGTTTTCTAAGTATTGTTTGTAAATGGAGATCCTTCAGAGGGGAATGACAAAAATTTTAGGGATAAATGATTATTATAATTAATGTATTCTAGATATAAACATGTTAAGTATTATTATTTGTGAATTATATGACTTTTTAAGGCATCATAGGTGTTTGGGGAACTCTCATAGAAGATGGGTTGGAAACAGTTTGCTGGAAAATTGCATGCCATGTACATGATACAAGACATGTAACTACCACTATAGGTGTTGTAAACTATTTCATTACATGAAGTGGCTACACTTCATGAACCTAATTCACACTCTGTAAATTCTTATTGAGATAAATATTATCCTAAGGTGATGGATTTTTCAGCATAACCTAAAAATGAGGTGTTTCACAACTTGAAAAGGTCACATGTTATGTAATCTTTGATTCTAGTAGTTTTAAGAGTTTCTTAAATTTTATTCTCTAATTAACCTCATATTAAACCTTTGTATCTCAACCCTATATTTATTTACCATAGATTTTAAAGTCTTCCATTCCTTTCGGAACATCATGTTTTCATGTCTGGTCGTTATTTAGTTGGTTTGTTTAGGTTTTCCTTATTTTATGTTGTTCATTAGTTATCATGGTGTAAATTCTGTGAACATGGTTTTTATTGTTCTTAATATTAATATATATTTATTTGGTATATTTATTTTTATGATATTCAACATTGTTATTGTAGGAAAATCATGTTGGAATATTTATTTAATCTTCAATTAAATTTAGTGGGACTAAACCAAACCCTATGGTCTGATTTCAAATATTGAATTATGTGAAATGTACATGATTTCAATAATGCACCTTTATCATTAATTAATGGTTTAATTGGAAAGAATAATCATGTAATGGGTTCACTCCTCGAATCCCTTAGTCTGTTGAGATGCATCTTAACTTTTGCTTTCCTTTGGAAATAATGAATTGTCTAGGGATTACATCTGACATTATCATGGAATTTGTTTCATTTGATTTACTTTTATAAATTCACCATGGAAATTGGATTTTCTAATTAATTTAATAAATGATTAAATTTTAGGGTAAATGGTAATTAGCATAATTTCTCATTTGGTCTTATGAGGTTTTATTTTTATAATAATTATAGTGTGATATACTTGTTGTGATATGCACTTGTGACACATGTTGTGATGATTATATATGAGTATAGGCCCGGAAACATGCTACGATGCTTATATACAGGGTTACGCCCTAACACGTGTTGTGATGCTTATATATCAGGATTGGCCTAGACACATGTTGCGATGCTTATATATCGGGCTAGACCCTCACACGTGTTGAGATGCTTATATAGCGAGTTTAGACCAATGATATATTATACCATCTGTATATGGTTGTGGTTGGAATGGTTGTTATACATGATTAGAGACATTACAGTATGGTTCTAAAGAAGTTTTTATGGTTTTCTGGTTGTGTTGGTATTGTTGTGCTACTTGCTTAGAGACATTCTTGTGGGGTGCCAAAGAAGGTTGATTGAAGTATTGTATTAATTGTTGAATTAATTTATAAACCTATTAACTACATTATTTCATACACTTATTATCAAAGTAGTTTATTTATACACAGCGGTGTCAATCTACTGATTTTTACTCACACACTATTTGGTCCATCATTTGGCACCCAATAAGATTACATAAATACTGGTTTTGATAAGGGTGAGGGACCTTGTTTCTGATTGTTGATTTCCATAATATGCTTGTGTATAGATACAATATTAACTTGGGTTCAAGACCATGGTCCTTGAGTTATTTTTTTTGTTTGTTGTTTTATTTGAAATTTTTTTACATTTAGATATATCTCAACTTGTCATTATATTATTCATCTTTAATTTTTATTGGTTTTTTCATTACTTTATCATTCTATTATACTCTGTTTCCACTATTTTCATGTTAATATAATATTTATTCTTAGGAATTACTACACTATAGTTTACTCTTTATCATGTGCTATACCCTCTCCACTAAACATATAAAACCCCTATATATATAGTTGGAAGCCTCTCGGGTATGAGGAGGTGTGCTTGATGTCTCATAACTAACTTGTTTTGGCCACATGAGATAGTTCCAGATTGGGGGACATTAAAAATTGGTATCAGAGCTAGATTTTATTTTTTATTTCTTTACTATTTTGAGAAATGTAAGAAGGAGAGTAGGATGTTTCAAGACTTGGTTATGAGATTATTCATGGAATAACAAACCCATTTATGGATAAAATCCGAGTGTCTGAGAATTTTACTATTGTTTATGTTCTTTTCTTATAAGGTTTTTCTGTTATTTAACCCTACTTTATTCATATGTTTAGGGATTTTATTATTCCATTAGATTTATACTCGTGGCCCGGTATGGCATAATATGAGAATGTATGCATCATGGTAGGCACATAGGGATATATTTTTCTATAAATTTTTCCTGATAGGGACATATTTATTAAATGTGATATATTTATATATATGGTCTATGAAATGAGACACCTGTTATATATGATAAATAAAATAAATTAATTGATATGTCATTCTAAATAAATTGTTAATTCATGTATATATAGATCATCAGCTAGTGGATCACTGTTATTGTCACCTATTGTGTTTTACCTTGTTGTTAACATGTATTCTAAGGAGTTTGTTTTTCATGTAGAGAAAATAAATCCACATCATCCTCAAATTTAGTATTAGGATAGTGGAAATATGTACACTCTTAACAAAGATAATCTTAATCATTCTGTAGCTCCTGATGATCATATGTTTTTCCTACTTTATGAAAGATTCCTAATGGTTATGCGATCCATGTAAAGGGATATTGTTCACACTATAAAATTAATTTATAAGATAAAGAGAGATTTTTAGTTATATAATAAACCTATTTTCACCAAATAGGGAGGCCCCAAGGTTGGTTAGTTCAAGATTTACGCATTCAACATGATCTTAAAGCTCTTCTAGATACCCATAGAGAGAGGGTTTAAGATTATTAATACTTACATCATTGATTAACCAAGTTATAGTTAGATATTCATGATCAATACAAGAAGTAATATGAGTTATATTAGAAGGAATTCAAGACAATTATCCTAAGAAACATATATCCTAAGAACTTTAGGGATGATAAGACACTAAATTTAATTGAACAATATATGAGGTCATATAATTTTCGGACAACATTAGGCACTTCACTAATCTGCAATGCTTTGATCCATCTATATAAGCTCATAATATCACTATGGTAAGGAATTTCCAAGATTGGATTCTCTATGAGATCAGGTTGTATGTGAATGTTTTTTTAAATAGTTTTGAGGAAGTGATGAATCATGCACTCATTATAATAGTGAATCTAAAAGATTCTTCGAGCAACATCCATTCTATTTATGTTTGGAAAACTGAAATCTATTCTTAATCCAATAGAGAGTTCCACTATGACATTTCTCATGAAGTAAATAAAAGGAAGAGTAGTCATGTTAGTGGGAATCCATAGATAGAATCTATTCCATTGTAGAGATATCAGTGTGGAAAGTTTTTCCATTAGTGGCCTCAGTGTCCATACCCTACTTAATAATTTCGTTATTGGCATAGATAAGGATATATATATAAGTTTTGGGTACTATCTTGATGGCATAATAGAGTTAGTGAATCAAGATAGAAACCTAATTCTGGAAGGGGCTCAGCAACCCATTAGTAGACATCAAGTTTTAGTTCCACTAGCCATTTTTTCCAAGTAAGGTAACATGGTACCCCAGTACAAGAGTGGTAGTACCACTCAGAGTGAATATAACATGGGATTCAAACATTATCTTAGTGTAGAGTGTTTATATATCAACATGATATACAATCCTCTCTAACTGACATCGATCCACGACTATATACCATTAGAGGTTCTATACCTGACTCATCTACCTTATCTTACAAATTTTTAATACAAGATCATTTAAATCCCATTTATCTTCTCTTTTTTCAAAGGGTTTAGGTTTTTAAATAAAGATCATGGATTGGGTTATTATAATTTTCACTCTATTGGGAGCATGGTCAATGTGTATCAAGCACTATAGGTAGTGTTCTCTTGAAATTGGTGGATATTATTTCATTTGGAAATTTTTTTTTCTAGAAATGATAGAACTTGATTTGATTAATAGTATGGATAAGTAATTAATTTAACATTATTTTCGAAACTATTCCAAAAAAATAATTACATTTATATCTCCATAGGTAGGAATCTATTCTCACTAGGGTGAGTGAGATCATCAGGCTGGTCATGTTGGACCAATTCAGTGAGGATTGGATTATATCATGATTAAGATTGTGATTCCTATTCTAGATGGTAGACTAATTCATCATGATACTTTTCCTCCAGTGGTGGACTATTTTCATGAATTATTTCCTAAAAATTTATATTACATTATGACTAAGAGGGAGATCGAGTTCATGATTTAGTTGGTCTGGGGAGAAGAGAGATTTTTTATCTCATTGTATATATTGTCACCTGAAGATCTTCATGAGATCAATGTTTTGTTGTAAGATCTAGAATCCAAAGGTTTCGTGTAGAATAGTACACCTATATGAGAATTTCCAAATCTTCTTACTAATAATTATCATGGTACATTGTGTTTTTGTGTTGATTATTGGATATTGAACCAAATAATGTTCAAGAACCATTATCTTATTCTCTGTATTGAAAATCTCTTACATCAGATGATAGGGTATAGGATAATACCCAATATTTATTTGAGTTCATGATACCACTATTTGAGGGTGTTACCATAATACATACCACGAACTATTTTTAGGTGAATGTATTTCTTACAAGAAAATTTAGAGATTTCATTTAGTTTGAAAAATGCATCGTTGGTCTTCATGGCCTTGATAAATCCAATCTTTAATTATTTTTTGGACTTGTTTTGGGTGGTTTTATCGATGAAATATTAAATTAATCCCTCCATAAAGATGATCATTTTCAATATCTCGACATTTTCTTCATTAAATTTAGATAGGATTGGATTTATGCCAAGCTAACCAATATTGTTTCAAGATTGATAGAGTGCACTTGTTTTTCCATGTTATCTCAACGGAAATAGTGTTAGTAGACCAAGAGACGGTTGAAGTCATGGTATCTTGGTAGACATCCAAGAATGTATTTCAGATTAAAATTTTCTTGGGACTAGTAGGTTATTATAAATGTTTCATCGAGGACCTTTCCAATTTGGTTTCCCAAATGTCAAGGCTGAAAAATAATGGGGTGAAGTTTATTTGGATGGATTCTTATGAGAGTGGTTTATCAAAGCTAAAAAGCAGACTGACATGAGTATCAATCATCAATTTTCATATTCTCGTTAGAGCTTATACCATATACTATAATGAATCATAATTTAGACATGGAGCTATTATGATTCAAAAGGATTTAATGGTTTCTTATGAATGAAGAAATTTGATACTATTTAAGAGAAATTATCCGACTCCAGATCTAAATTTTCATACAATGGTGCATGCACAAGGATGCTTGTCACGAACCTGATCTAGGATCCATCAAAATTAAAACTCAACCAAGTTTTTTGAAAATACAATGGGAGTTCCGAATAACCATGGGTTGGAAAAAGTTCTTGGGTATCATATATTAGTGTTTGGGAATGATTTACTCGAGTTTAGAAACATAAAACATCCAAATAAAATAAAAAAACTGAATCTGAAATTTTACCCCAAACAAGCCTTTAATAAAATTCGGAATTGGAAAACAGGGTTTATAGAAATCCCAATGATTACAACAAATTAATAATTCAAAAATAGAAACCCTAATAACCACCTCATGTCAAGGGGAAACACCCTAAATCCATCTCCACAATACCACGCCATGAAGGACCGCTAGAAACCTGGACTACCAGTTCAAATAGCTATACCCAAACCAATAACAAAAATTACCAAGTATACTTACACCCAAATGATTAATTATGGTATAATAAAAATTCCAGTAGGATGTCACCACAAAAATATTTTATGTGATAATCATTATAAGACAAAAATCATTCAATTTTGTAAACCAGAAATGCTAGTAAAAATGTTTAGGAAATGAAACTTTAAATAAAAATTAGTTTTCAAGTGGTCTATTTTAAAGAATAAACACTTTTAAATAAAATGAAAAAGATAAAGAATTTTCTCGGCCAAACACAAAATATGTAGATGATGAGTGTAAAACGTCCTATGAGCACTAGCAACGGGAACACTCCCAGGCACTAGCTAATTCTGGGTCCTAGGTACCTCATATCTCAATGAAAGTAACCATACAAATATCCATTCTCTTTCACATGAGCCACTAGTAGGGATAATACCCATAACCTAGTTTTCCCCCAACATCATAATCATCATAGTTTAGATAGTGTTTTCATCGTCAAACTTTCTACGTGAAATAGGGGCTAAACCCTATAGGATCACTAGCATACTAGTACACATCCACCAACCTAGTTACCCATGTTTTCCCTCCTATTATAAAACAAGTTCCACAAGACATGAAATTCCATTTTCACATTAAAATATAATTTCCAAATAACATACAAAACAAGAACCCCAAACACATGTCACATAATTTCCTTTTTCTTCTAAATTCATTTTGAAACCATACTCACACCAAAACAGCCCACAACGTGTTTGACATCTCTGTAACACTTCAATAAATAATTTAAAAAAAATTATAAAACATTTACATGATATTACACATCACATAACATCCCTTTCACATTAAAATGGGCCATTTCAAATGTAAACTCCAACCAAAATAGTTTTCCAACATAGTTTCACCTCTTACATAAATCAAAAAACCATTTAAAACCATCATAAAACAATTCTAAGGAGTGTAACCAAGATTCGCACATAAAATCGTTCTAAAAACCATATTTTGAAACAAAATGACTTCTAATATAACATATAACCGGATTTTCTTCCCTATATACATTTAATAAAACCATTTCATGAACCATAAAATAGTCCAAGGTGGTATAACATGGAATATACAAGACAAACACACATTTTTACACAAAAATACTACTTTAAAATTAACTGCCCAACCAATGCTACCAAAAATAGTTTTCCCACCACACAAATTATATTAGTAACATTATAAATAAATAAATAACACAATCCAACTCGTCAATAAATTCTTACACATGGAATCACCTACCATAAATGTCAAAACACCAAATCCTTGTGTGAACGTTCACCCGCACCAGTGCCACACCACAAGGGATTTAAATAAAAACTAAAAAATATGAGACCAATAATCCCAATATAAAACCCTAGGATTGAATCCCTAACTTATGGAAATTATTAACATCAAAAAAAATATGGATGAAACCTTAAGAAAAAGGAAGACACCCTATGAAAATGGGAAATGGTAGGAAGGAAACCTACTTACTTGAGATATATTGAATAAAAATCCCTAATACACAATTATCTAAATTTCCTAATTTCCAAAAATGAATTTGAGGATCCAATAAGGGTAAGTAAGTCATTTGAGAACTGAAATGGAGGGAAAAGAGTAAAAATTTAAGGAGTTATGAAAGAAACAAGTTACCTCTTCAAATCTGGATGATTTGAGAAATTCAGATAACTTTTTCCCTAATTAGCGTTGAATATGAGCTCTAAAAAGGGTTAAAAAAGAATGAGGGCACTATTTGCGTAATTGGTCTCAGGTTGGAGTTGAAATCACTAAAAACCCATAAAAACTGAATGATATATTAAAGAATTAAAATTTTTAAGCAGCAAATGGGCTTACGAACGGCCCAATACCTTAACAAAAAACACAAATCTTTCTTGATTATCGATTCTTATGAATTAAAAATGAAAATGGTGGTTTTAATATACTAGGGTATGCCAATTGGGAAGTGAAATGGGTGTAAAAGGTTCAAATTGATGGTGTTATAAACATAACAAATTTTTTTAAAAATGAAATGGGCTCACAGTTTGGCTCAAATCATGAAAACACACACTTTATTCAAAAACTACATGGGAAACCCCCACAAACAAATAGATAATAGTAATTAAATGAAAATACCTTTTAAAGAAGCAATGGATGTGAAAATTTTCCCCACCATAAAACTTTCCACCCTTAGAAATCCACAACAATACAAAAATCACAAAAAACCAAACCCAACTGAAAGGCTGAAATGGACTCCTTTTACAAGTTCCACCCACACCCAAAAGGCCAAAAAACACCCAATTGATCAATAATGGAAATAATAATTTCACCAACTAAAACATACACCCCATCCTGAAATGATCAAGAATATTCAAACTATAACCCAAAACAAAACTACTCAAACAATTTCCAAACAAGACTCAAGAAACTTACCTGGAATGAACAACAAAAATGAATGATGTCACATCAGTATTACTTCAACAAAACTATTGGGAGCACTCCAATCCCAATTTTTACTCAAGGAGGAAGTTGGTAGTTAAATAATTCTAAATGAGACTACCTATTTCTAGATGAACACATGGGAAAAAACCAATTTAATGATACAGGGATGCACAAATAGACTCCCCACCATAAAAGGAAACTCAATTTTTGTTTTCAATATAGAATTGGGACACAAATAGGGGAGGCCGGAATCGACTCTGGGTATAAGGGGTAAAAATTAATTTGAATTTTCCAAAAAGAACATACTTGTGATTCATAGTGGTTCTCCCCGCCATGAGAACCAACCACCTTAATCAACTAGCATGGTCCGACATGAAAAGACCCCCAAAATTTAAAGATTTGGCACGACTGCATGGTTAGTCCACATGGTTTTAGAAATTGTTCACAAACCATGCGTATAATGTTTTCCAAAGGGGAATCTTTGCTTGGTTACATGGTATGGGGTGCACAGCCATATAGAGACCATGAAGTAGCTACTATCTCTTATCACACTTTTTCCTATGTTGGTGCACAGTTACTACTAACTGGGTGAAAACTATGATCTTCATTCTACCTAGCCCAATTTTTATCCATTTCTATAAACATTAAAAGTATTCCCATGGTAATAACATGAAATCAAGATATAACATGGAAACAAGGTCCCCACACCTCTTCTATTGAATGGGAACAGCTAGAACAAGACGATGACAATAGAGGTTTACACTATTCTCATCTTTAGTATGAAGGATAGGACTTTGACCAAAGGTTTGAATGACCCCTTGATTTCTATGACTACATGCCAACTTCACTCTGGGACCTATGGATGGATCTCAGATTATTAAAGCATCTTCTTCCCTATAGTTAGTCTTTAGACACCCCGGAATGGATCTTCTTCTTCCAGTTACATAAAAAATTACAATGTGATCTCAAATGGGCTCAGTGAGACATGAAACACTTCAAACTCACTTTACCCAAACCCATCATTTTACCAAAATAGGGGCTTAGAGGATGCACACACATCACCTCTTATTTCATGGGATGGAAAAAATAGAATGAAAGGAATCATAGAAACACCTTCCTCTAGAACATAGGATTTTGGAATTCCTTGAAGGGATACACGCATTCGACCAAATAGAGACTCACATAAGATTACACAACCTTCAACATTATAGTCAAACGAACACACGACATCACAAGGAATCACCGAACCTGACCATTGAAACTAATAAAAAACACAAGGACTGGGACCTTATGGTGAGTCCCAAACAGCACACGATTCTAGCTAGATACCAAAACATCGACACTTGGCTATATTTTCCACACTGGTGGGCTAACACGGACTCTTGCTTTGATGAATTTAATGAAATATCCAAAGTCCCTTTAAGGAATCATTCTAGACTGACAACCCTGAACTGTATTCACCTTATAAGACTCCTAAAAATTAAGAAACTAAGGTCTATTTCAACCACCCAAAACCAATCTCCCTCTACAAGGGGTTCCACATAACACAAAATTAGGAGGGGTAAACACAATATCCAAAGATCAAGATGAAATTATTTATGTTGATCATCTAGAGGATCATCAAATGAAGAATCACTATCGCCCACACATCAGTCATGCATTAACATTATATGGGGGCATACCCTAGCCCACATGAAAACCCAAGGACCCAACCAAACTGGTCATTTGGTCACAACATACCATAAAAAACTGAACACATGAGGGGAGCCACCACATTGGCCTCCTAAACGTTTTCTCAAAAGAGACCACTGACCGATTCTTTATTCTAACTTATCGACAAACCACCAACCCAAAACTTCTTTTAAATAGTTGGAGTTCTTGATCTCGAAACATCCCACAATAACAATCTCAAAAACACTTAAAGAACACCTCCCAACCACACATTATTAAAAAAACATAACTTTCATTCAAAATAATTCTTAAAAAATAGTGTTGGTGGGTTGCGCATTTTTCAATGGTATCTCATGAGCCTCACACATGCATGTTTACATGACACACCTGGAACCCACCTCATATCCATCCGAACACTCATCCATTCATGCAATTAACCATCCATATTCTCATATAAACCCACACATTTTGTCACCCTAAATGACACCAAAGACCAAAACCAAACCATTCCTCTTTTATAAATCAAAACATTTTAACCACACTTTCCCTTTCTCAAACCCACAAACCATAAAATCAAAACCCAATTTACAACTTACAGAAAAATTTAGAAAACCACCCATCTTTCTATAGAAAAATACTTTCATGCCGTGAAAACTATTTCAAATTATTTCAAAACATTTCAAAATACTTATAATTTCATAAAAAACTCCATTTTCCAAATCTCTATTTAATTAAGAACTCAAAACATCTAATTTGAAAACATGGTTCTAAAATTTCATAAAATTTTTAAAATGATCAGTAGTTAACAGATCAAAGTTCATCTTCAACCCCCACAGAAAAAATCTAAAACACTTTGTTCTATTTGAATCAATTTTCATTATTCTAGAAAATTTTATTTGAAATAGATTTTCAAAACCTATTTTAATATAAATTATGTTTTAAAAGGTGGTGTAGACACCAATTTACCATTTCAAAAAAAATATGAAAATTAATTTCCACCCATTCAGAAATGAAACAACTTCAACTTTATTAGAACATAATTTCCCAAAAATATCATGTTTATTAAAACCAAGTCATTTTTATTTTGAAACCAAATTTCCAAGATTCCAAAACAAAAAGAAACAATACAATGAGAGAGGTAACTAGTTTATGTGGGTGACCAAGACATATGTTTGTAATCTATACACCCATCACTTCACTGTCACAGAGAGTGTTCTAGGGAAATACCCCTAGCTCTACATAGCTTTCTAGGCCCTACAAGCTCATTGGGACCATTAACCCAACTCTCTTCTCATTTCCCCCAATAATCAATGAACTATGAGAGAAAAAGAACTCGAATAAAACCTAACTTCCCTAGGTGACATGAATCTCATCAAGAGGTGTGTTGTCTAGGTACCCTACTCATAATTATAAGGTCATTTCCCAAGAATCCTAGCCTTAAACTACCTTGACTCTTCCCAAATAACATGGCCCAAGAGAGTGATCCTCCTCTGATACCATTTTGCCACGAACCAAATGTGGTCGACTTCAAAAGTGGCACCCAAGCTGGTTCGTGGAAATAACTGAAGGGCATTTTTGATCCCCAAAAGTTGGGAAAATTGTCCATGTATTATATATGATTTTTTGGGAATGTTTTACCCGTGTTTAGAAACATAAGATAACCCAATACAAAAAATAAACAGAATCTAAAATTTAACCACAAATAAGCCTTTAATTAATTTCAGAATTGGGAAACAAGGTATATAAAAATACCAATGACTATAAAAAAAATAGGAAACCAAAAATATACATCCCAAAAACCACCTCATGTCAAGGGGAAAACACCCCCAAGCCATCTCCACAATACCACACCACGAAGGATCTCTAGAAACTCGGACCTCTAATTCTAAGAGATTTACCTAAACCTGCAACAAACATTACCATGTATACTTAGACCCAATGGTGTAAGAAAGGTGTTATCCAAAGTCTATTAGTATTTCACCAAAAAAAATATTCCTCATGATAATTATTATAAGATAAAAATATTGTAGGTTTGGTAGACCAGAAATTCAAGTAAAAATGTTTAGGAAATGCAACTTTAAATAAAAATTAGTTTTCAAGTGGGCTATATTAAAGAATCAGCAATTTTAAATAAAATGAAAAGGATACTAAATTTTTCTATCCAGAAGCATTGTATGTTGATGATGATTGTAAAATTTCCAATGATCACTAACAACGGGAACAACCCAAGGCACTAGCTTATTATGGGTTTGAGGTACCTTGTATCTCGGTGAAAGTTACCATACAAATATCTATTCTCGTGCACACAATTCACTGGTAGGGATCATACCCATAACATAGTGGTCCTCCATCATCATCATCATCATAGTTTAGTTAGTGTTGGCATCGTCAAACTTTTTACATGAAATAGGGGCCAAAGACCAAGGGATCACTAGCATACTAGTACAGGTCCACCCACCTAGTTTCTCGAGTTCTCCCTCTTATGATCAAAAAATTTCCACTAGACATGAAATACCATTTTCAGATTCAAATACAATTTCCAAATCACACACACACCAAAAATCTCATACACATTTCACATAACACCCCTTTTCATTCAAAATCAGTTTGAAACCATACTCAAACAAAAACATCCCACAACACGTTTCACATCTCTTTCACATTTCAATAAATATGTTAAAATATTTTATAAAACATTTCCAAGATAGTACACATCACCTAATAGACCTTTTTTATTAAAAGGGGCCATTTAAAATTAACACTCCTACCAAAATAGTTTTCTAACATAGTTTCACCTCTTACATAAAACAATAAACAATTTAAAACCTTCATAAAACAATTCCAATGAGTGTAACCAATCTATGGAGATAAAATCCTTATAAAACCCCTATTTTGAAACCAAATTAATTATAATATAACATAAACCCAGAATTAGAAGCCTTTTATAAATTTAATAAAACCATTTCATGAACCATAAAATTGTCCCATGTGGTACAACATGGAATACACAATACAAACACACATTTTTACACGAAAATGCTACTTTAAAATTAACCTCTCAACCAATGCTACCAAAAATAGTTTTATCAGCACAAAAAACATATTAGAAACATTTTAAATAAATAAATAAAGACATCCAACTCATCAAGAAATTCATACACATGGAATCACCTACCACAAATGTCAAAACACTAAATATTTGTGCAAAGGTTCACCCGCACCACCACCACACCACAAGGGAGTTAAATAAAACCAAAAACCACAAGATTGGATCAATAAACCCAAGATTAAACCCTAGGTTCAAATATATAATTTAATGTAAATTAATAAATTCAATAAAATATAGATGAAACCCTAAGAAAAAGAAAGAAACCCTCACAAAATGGGAGATAGAAGGAAGGAAACCCACTTAATTGAGATATCTTGAATAAAACGCCCCAAATACACTAGAAACTGATTTTCCAAACATCCAAAAATAAAATTGTGGTTCTCATAAGGCTGATTTAGTCATGTGAGAACTGAAACTAAGGAAAAATTGTAAAAAGTGGAGGAGGTATGAAAAAAACAAGGTACCTCTTCAAATCTAGATGATTTGAGAAATCTAGAGAAGTTTTTCCCTAATTTGCAATGAATATTAGCTCCAAATATGGGGAAAATAGAATGGGCAATAACCTTGGGTTATTAGGCTCAGGGGAGAGTTGGAATCACTGCAAAAACATAAAAATAAAAAGATATATTAAAGAGTTAAAATAAATTAATAAGGAAATGGGCTTACGGGCTGGCCCAATACCATAATAAAAAACCCAAATCCATCATGATTATGAATTATTAGGAAGCCCAAATGGATATGGGGATTTTAATATTGCATGGGATTCTAATTGGATAGTGGAATGGGTGTAAAATGTTGAAAAATGAAGTAGTTATAAACAAAACAAAATATGTTTTTAATACCAAAAATGGGCTCACGGTTTGGCCCAAATCATGAAAACACACCCTTTACTCCAAAACAATATGGTAAACCCCCACAAAAAAATCAAGAATAGTAATTAAATGAAAAATAAATTTAATATAAGTCATGGATTTTGCAATTATGGAGACATTAACTTTTAGGTGAGAGGTTTTATTGTAAACACGCACCACAAGGGCATCAAGTAAATATTTTCTCAGTGGGATGTGAACCTTGAAAAGAGGAGGTGGGTCAAGTATCTTCTGTATTTTAACACCAAGAAATATTATAAATTATTCAAAGGAAACTTAGTTTCTAATTATTTAATATGAGAGATGCAAAAAGAGGAAAACTAGCAATTTAGTGGTGAGTGGAAGATGATGGAACTCTTTTCATATATGCATCTAGCTGTTTAGGAATCTCTAGGATGAGTAACTCTTTCTTAGAAATATGTTATAAAAATTATTTTGGACCAGATCAAGAAATATCAATTTTATTATATAGAGTTATTAGTTCAAATTGATAGCTTATATGGTGGAGAGACACCATCAAAATGGTCTTGGAAGTAGAAATTCTCTTCTTTTCAATGGCTGAGTATGGGTTCCTATGGGCTTGTGTGAGGATCTTATGAAAGAGTTTTATGAATCTAGATGGTTTTTACATCCTATTTCAATTAATATGTATCATAATAAGTGTAGACAGTGTCGGTGGTTTGGAAATAAGAAAAAGGTAGTTCTCTTCATGGAGATATGTTTCACTTGTCTTTGGGTGAAAGTTGAGCATCATAGGCCAACCAGGATTTTGTAGGCTCTACCCATTTTTGAGTAGAAATGTGACTATGTCACTATGGATTTTGTGACTGGATTACCAATGAAAACCTATAAGAATGATGTAGTATGTGTGATTTTGGAACAATTGATGATGGTATCCCACTTCATACCACTCATGGAGACCATCACTTTTGATGATTTGGGTAGTCTATATATGCATGATATATTTAGGTTGAATGGTGTTTGATGGAGCATAATTTTAGATAGGGATCATTGTTTCCCATAATAGTTCTCGTATGGTATTTAAAAGGCTTTTGGATTACATCTTCTTTTAATAACTAACTATCATCCTCATACTGGTATCAAATCTAAGGAAACCATTCAGGTTCTGGAGGATATGTTATGAGCCTGTATTTTGGACTTTGGGGGTTTATGGGAGCATCATATGGACTGAGAATTTGGTTTTTATTAATTGGATTCAAACAACAAGAAAAATGCATTCCCTCGCCCCCTCATGGGGTCCAGAAATGATAAAGACCTAGGGCATCACCCATTAAAAAATATCTTACATTCATCTAGTGATGAACCTAAAGCATTATAGAGAATGAGTGAATCACATGGGTCTCATTTGATGGTGATCACATCAACCACAAAATTACCTTCTCTCTAGGTGTGAGAAACTTGAATCCCCTAGTTTATATACAATATTTACCTCTTGATAAAATAGGTCAACTCTCATGGGGGTATACCTTTCCCTTGAAGGAGCCCAACTAACACCATCGAATCTTACTCGATCTATACAATCGGAAGGTTGTATAGGCTACATAACTTGAGGCCTATGACCATTTATCTAACTTCTAGAAATATCATATGGAACTCATAGAGTTTTTATATAATAAAATCTTCCATGAATTGATACATATTTCACCTTTTGAATATTTTTATAATATTTGGTGTCCATAATATATTTGTTCGATATAGGTAGGTGAGCTAGTTCTTATTGGGTATAGTCTCATTAAAGATAATTATATGAACGTTTAGTTGATCAAGAGGTGGTTGGTGGTCTTGAAGAGTGTGAAGATATCCTATTTTTTCTATTGGAGATGATCGTTGTTGTACAAGGTTGTTTATTATGTTTTCTTTTGGTTGTCACTTAGGTTGGGGAAACATCGTATCAGGAAATAAGGAAAGATAATTCCCTGTTTAATTTGGTCATTTGAGATAGTTGATAGGGTCATTTTAATGGCATATTGATTATCCCTTCCACAGTTATGTAGTGCCATGAATAAGGTGTTCCATTTGACACAGCTTCATGGATATCATCCTAACCCTTCTCATATAGGGAACATTGAGGATGTCAATATTTGTTCAGATGCATCCTCAAAGGAGAATCTGATGTGGATTGTAGACTATAGTGAAAATTGTCTCTTGGGAAGGACCATACCGTAGGTTTGAGTGTAGTGAAATCATGGGAATGTTCAAGAGGGGAACTAGGAGAGAATGTCAAATATATGAGCATATTGACCATAATTGTTCACATAGACCCCATAGTTGAAAAACCCCGAGATTTAATGAGATATATTCTTTTTAATTTAATTCATATTTTTTATTGTACACTACACCAAGATTATCTTGCACTATACGAATCACCATATTAGCTTTCAGTATATGGAATACTATTCTTGGATCGTGTTACACACAACTTCAATGTTCGTTTGATAGTAGTCATTCTATGCAACATTGAGTGTGTATATATATATACATATATTCAATGAACAAATGAAATATGGTTTGATTCTGTTATACACAACAACAAAGGAGTCTTGCAGTACACGCAACCCTGACTTGGCTTGCATTACACTCAATCTCGACCTTCCTCGATAGCGTGTGTAGTACACAATATTGAGTTTCACTAAACAATGATATATTGTCATAATATTATTATGGACTAGCTGTTATGAATAGTATTACCTAAATTTTTAATTTTATAACATTATTATTCAACTTACAAATTTTTAAGAACATGGTATGAGAACAAAATAAATTTTTTGGGTAAAATAAGTATTTTTCGAAAAATGCAGTTTTTCCACCATTTGATGGCACACACACTTTAAATCTAGTTTTTTCCATGTTTATAAGTTCAATTTGGGAAAATAAAATTCTATTTTCAATCAGGATATAAAATTTTACTTTGGATAAAATTTTCATATTATTCTGATAACTTTCATATTTTAATGAATAGTAAAAACACGCTATATTTTAATTAAAAACTACTTTTTTCATCAAAATAATTAATATGGTTAGATTATATATTTAATTGGTTTTAAAGTATAAATAGAATATATTTTTACCATTTAATCCAATGTTGGTCATTGGAATTAATCTCACTTTGAAATTGGACATAAACAAGTGTGGATCTTTTGATAGTTATTATTTCTTAAAAACACGCTATTTGTTTTAATAACAGGAATTACTTATAAAATTAATTAATGCCACTTCTATGTTTTTAATTTTGAAAAATTGACATCATTTTTGAATTCGGAATATCAAATATAGGTTAGGCTGAATTTTCGGTATTTTTTCCGAAAAACATCAATTTTTGATGAATAGTGAAACCACTTAGTTGTAGTTAAAAAACTGACTTTTTCATTTAAATGAAATTTTACCACTTCTATGAATTGAATTTCAAAAATTATAAATACATGGTTATTATCAAGAAGTAAAATGTGGTTCAATATGATGAAAATAATGTTTGCTGAATAGTAACATTTGACTTTTATTTACTGCGGTTAAAGGTAAATAGGGTAATTCAAGGTTAAAAGAATATTATAATAATTCCAAATTACCTTAACACTTGTCCTAAACTTATTGGATGATTAGTTTCATACCATGGTCATACTTGGGTCGATTTTGGGACTCAATTAATCCACATGGTAGTGATAATGACATTTTGGATTAATTAATTTAATGTAAAGACAAAATTGGCATTAACAAAAATCTTTTAGTAATTAAATTTTATAAGAGGTTATATAAATTATTTTTTAGACTATAAATATTAATTGGAAAGATAAAAAGGTTTCTTACATGATTATATTTTTATTGTAATTTTTAGACATCAAATAAATTAAATTATTTATGACACAATAATGATGCGGTATTCACCTGATTAATAAATCATTTAAATAAATAAGATTATAATGATTAAAATATTATCCAAAACATGTAAAATTCTGATTTAATGATTTTATTTCTACCATGAGTCATCTTATATTCATCTTTAATGATTTTTGGTTTTTTTAAAACCGAAAATATGTTTATAATAAAATAATATTTTCACTCTTTCCAAAATAGCCCCTCCTCCCCCTTATAAAAGGAGACCATTTCTATCCAATTACTCAAACCTCTAAAGCCATTTGGCTCGTCCAACCTCTGCCCAATTAATCTCCCTACATCACTATCCTCCCCCTAGAAGCCTTACCTTAGTCAGAAGGCAATTCAAGAAGTCCTTTTGGTTCAAACCAAAGGAAGTTACCCAAATTAAATGTAACGGTTTCTCTTAAATTGTTTTCTTTTATTCTACTTCTCCAACCACTAAACTCTTTTTAATCCTTTATTTTGTAAAAAAAAAGTATCCTAAATATACTAGGATGTTTTTATGATAAGTATTTCATCTACACTTACACACACATTCATCTAATGGATGAAGAAAATAATGTTTCTGTGGATGCCAAACTAATGCGTCACGAAATGATGATTGTTCGATTTTATCCTACCGCCTCTCATCGTGGCCATTATGATGGAACAGTATTTATATATGATATATATTAATTTTATTATTTCCTTATACTTCTTTACTTCCCAATTATATCAAGACTTTATGGTTTCTATAGTGGGTAAATATGATAATCTCATTTGAGGAAGTGTGGACTACCTCCCCCTCAGAGTGATGGGATTCGTTAATGCCTTATGTGGGATGTATAAAGGATGGAGTTAATGATATTATATATTATATTATACTGGAATTATAATATACTTATGCATCATTATGTTTTAATTCCATTAAAATAAGAAATATAAATTAAAGTAGTGTTCATGCATACGTACGGCTTACCGTCTCCATGAACGGTGCATTTCATTTCTTACCTCCATATGTTATGTACTATTATAAATACATGTATATGCTATATATATGATATATAAATCATTAATATCATTTTTTGTGTAATGAACCTTTGACCACATGAACAACATGTAATTATAAGAAGTCCATCTTTGCTCAAGTACCAAATATCGACAAAACAAACGTTATTAACTTAAATCGTTACATAATGTTTATAACATGATAATAAGTGATATAAAAGGAATAATAAACTTTAAAAAGGATCTTAAGAAAGTAGAAATTAATTTTTTTTTATTATTCAGGAAATTAAAGAACGATCGAGTCAAGTTGGACATGAGGTAAGGGAACTTCTTAACCCAATTTCCGTTCTTTGGGTTGATCTTCTCTTTCTTGTTTATATCGTTCTCTAATTATGTGAGAAATTAATTTTTATATATTATCATGTATTTATACTTTATTTATGTGACCTTATAGTGAATAAAAATTGGTGATCTATTTTATTTACAAATATATCTTTTTAAGGGATAACTTTTCCAATTTCATTTTATCTGAGATTGTTTATTCGTAAGTATTTTGGGGTTATAGTTATCACCCATGCCCATTTTTTCTCAAAATGTTTTCATGTATTTTGAAAGTCCTTTTTACCCATTGTTGAAATTTACCACATGTTATGAAAGGAATCTTACTTTTTTTACCACACGAGTAACTTTTTTACTTTTCCGACAAAAGTACGAGAGGAATGTTATTTTTAACTTATATGGCGTGAACGAATTTTTACAATTTCATAACACCTCATTTTCATGAAGATTACTGTACAAGATTTTATGACTATTTTCAAAAAAATACTTTTCTTTTAAAATTGAATGGAATTTTTTGAAAAGAAAATGATTTTGAAGAAGAAATGATATTTTCCTCAAAAATTCATTTCAAGTGTTTTATCAAAACCATTTTCCATCTAAGATGACATTATTTTATATGTGTATGTTTCAAGTATAATTTCTCTATGATTTACATGGTTTCACTTTTCTTATGATGAAATATCCATTTGTTTTATATGGATTATGTGATGATGGGATGATTTTTATGAAACCCATTTTATTCTTTGGGTTATGATGAATGTTTTAAGTTTATTTTGTGGCACAAGTAAGAATTATTTCATTATGAGATGGGTGGGACCTATATATCCCTACAATGCATTGGGTAAAGACTTATATTTCATGAGATAGAAATGGTGGAATGGTATGTTAATCCGGTTCAGTGATACAGGACTAGAATGAGGAGTGAACTCCTTTCAGAAAGGGAATTTGTCCACTAAGATGGTCTTGGCAGCAATGCCTTGGCTACAATGGAAATCATATCATGTGATTAATGGTTTTCCAAAATTACATGTTTTATTCCCATGCTATTTTATCATGATTGATGTTACTTTATGACTATGCCTTATGTACTGCCAAGATTTATTTCACAACTCAGGATTTTTACATTTAAACTTTATGTTCATGTTTTAATGTTCAAATGTATATGGTTTGTTTTATTTTCTCCATGCATACCCTTACTGAGAATTTGATCTCACCCTTTATATGTTTTATTTTCCCCAGGATATAATGAAAGGTTTTTAGGTAAGAAAAAAAGGGGGGAAGATCTTTATGGGAGATTTCGAAGATCTTTCACCATGATTAAAAGATTATATTCCGAGTTTCCAAAGACACTAAACTATTACGGTCCTTTGGTGCATGTTTTTGTTATGTACTATATGTTCCGAAAAAGTAATTTAATGCATATGTATGTTAGGTTTGGGGTCTCCACATTTGGTATCAGAGGAAAGGTTTAGTCAACCATTGGAATCTAGGATGCGAGAACTTTAGTGAGATCCCTAAAGATATTTCTAAGGCATGTCTAGGGATGTCTCTAAGGCTAATTATAAGTATAGGTTATAGTACAAGAATTACGGTAAATATATTATAATTAAACCTAAGATGTTAGATATTGAAGGTACTCCCCCTTGATTATGATTTTATCCTCTCACATTATTTTTTTTGGGTTTTAAAAAATGGCTGGAAACAGGAAGATTCACGATAATGGAAGATATAATGGACAATGGAATGATATTCTTCATGAGAAACCAAATGAAATTGGATCTAGAGTTCCACATATCGTTATTATTCCTAATCAGAAATCTCATAATATGATCAATAATTTCAACTTTGGTATGTTTATCTACTCAGCTAATAAGAGAAAGATAGAGTTTCATGATGATCATAGAAGAAAAAAACTTCAGTTTACCCCATGTAAATCCTGTAGGAAGAGGCATCAAATATATTGTTTCAAAGGAACTGGAAGATGCTTTGGGTGTGGAAAATAAGCACACAAAGCCAGTAATTTTAAAGGAAATGGTTTAGTTAACACCATGGACAAGGATAATGGTATTGCTAAGACATCAACACCGGTTAAATGTTTTAAATGTGGAACGTACATGCATTATGCAAACCAATCCCTCTAAGGGAAAATCTCATTAAGAGAATCAGTATGGTCATATGGTTAGTATTTATAATGATGATGATAAATAAACTACAAATGACACTACAACAAAATTGTCGTTTAGCGGCAGTTTTGTAGTGGACGTTCCTAGAACCACTACTAAACCTTTTTTTAAAAGTTTTAATGGTGGTTTAAAATAAACCACCGCGAAACATTTTTTTTAATAGCCCCAACCCTTCCCCCCCCCCCCCCACTCCAACCCTCCTTTTTCTCACCCAGCAACCGCTATTCCCCCGTCCCCCCGCGACCCCGCGACCCCGCCCCCCCACGACCCTGGAGACCCCGCGACCCAGGTGACCCCGCGACCCCAGCAACCCCGCGACCCCGGTGACCCCGCGACCTCGGTGACCCCGGCCCCCCGTGACCCAAGTGACCCTGCGACCTCGGCGACCCTACTTCCCCGGTGACCTATATGAACTGTAGGGTCTGATTTCTAATTTTTTTGTTGTTCTGATATTATTTATTTCTTTATTATTTTTAATTATTATAATAAATTGTAGTGTTGTATTTATTGTATTGAATACAGATGTTTTCGTTTATGAGTATTTGTTTTTATACTTTTCCATGTGATTTTTTATATATGTTTGTTAGTTTTTATTCTTAAGTGATTTTTTTTCTATCTGCTTGACTGTTTTTCGTTGTTTGATACTATACTCATGGGTTGTGATGGCTCATGGTTACAATACATGCTTATATTAGGGGTTATAATGGATTAGGGTATAACATGTACACATTTCCCTAGGTTTTGATGGATTTATGTCTATGTCATGTTTTTGGTTGTGATGGCTCGAGGTTATAACATGTGTCATTGAGGTAATGATGTGTAAATTTAGTGGATGTTGTGATGGTTAACACTGGTTGAGAGTTTGACTTTCTTGTTCTGCTGATGTGATGATGATGAGATGATTGACATAGATTGAGAGTTGGTATTACCTATTTTCTAGCTAATATAATGATGTGATAGTGTTTATTGACACATGTTAGGAGTTGGGGTTTCTATTTTGTCGAAAATATTGATGGTTTCCATATTATGTAAATTTTTGTGAAGTGGCATAATTATTCGATGATGATTATAAATATAGAATCTATACATTTTTGTTATAATTACATGGAAATAAATATCACCATTCCTTACTTTCTTTTGATAATCCATTGGTTTAATATGATAATACCTTTATAGGTGATATGGTTAAAGATAGAAAATATATAATGTGTTACATTTCTTTTTAGAATAACCCATATTATAGTATTTCTTAGTTGTTTCACATATGTCTATTCTGGAACATATATCTTGCATGGATATATAACTACTTAGAATATATTCTTTCTGAGTACTCCCAAGTGTTCATCCCCCTCTATAGTGTTCTTGAGTTGTTTTTCTGGACAAATCGATAGAGATTTTAGATGCTACTATTTGGGAAGCCAGATTAGATCTTAAGAGGTCTTTTTTCATTGTTCTTGATGAATTATATTCATTATTATATAGATTTTAAGTTGTATGAAATTTTTTATTTATTTTATTTTATATATATAAATATATATTTTTTAAGTTGATTGGAGGTTCTATTTTTATACATAGGAAATTAAGAAGGTGATTCCTCTCATACGTGTGGCCCCCTCAAATAATTTTCTTATTTTGATGTTATATAATGTTCATTGATCTTTATTGATTAAATATTTCATCATGCATTTACATGAACACCACCACTTATCATGCCTCAAGACTATCCCTCACGTGGTTCTTGCCACTCCAAATTAACAATGTGTTGAGTTTTATAAGCATCATAAGGTTTTCCCTAAACATTA
The DNA here is from genome assembly GCA_963277665.1 of Viscum album. Classification (NCBI taxonomy): domain Eukaryota; kingdom Viridiplantae; phylum Streptophyta; class Magnoliopsida; order Santalales; family Viscaceae; genus Viscum; species Viscum album. The sequence goes on along the minus strand of OY728141.1, from coordinate 640,404,302 downwards.
TTTATTATAGATTTATTCAATATTAGAGATTTATATGAAGACTCTATAGAGAACTTAGGTTGGGGTTATTCCAAATTAACAATATGCTTTTTTTTCATGGTAAAGTAGCTATGACATTGTAAGAACACTGTTTCTCTTTACCAAAGAAACTTCTCCTATCCCAATCACTAGAGGGTTCATATCTAACTCAGGGGATCATATTTATTATATTATGTTTCTGAAATGTTACACTACCATATATATGATTCTCTTTCTCTATTTTGTAGTAACTATGTGTTTTAATTATTTTTATTATTGTGTAGGCACATTGTGATATACATGGATAAAATCTGGATCACATTACCAAGGAACACACCTCAGTGTGTTAAGGGTTTGAATGAGTTTTTAGATTTTTCAATTTTTAATCAATCCGTTGAAGGGAGAATAAAATGTCCCTGTCATAAATGTAAATTTATAACATGGTTGAAGAGAGATGAGGTTTATGAACATTTAATATTGAAGAAATTCTCTAGTCAATATTTGGGTTGGATTTGGCATAGATAATTGAATGTTACAGAAAGATTGAGCATTGATGTTAATCCGTAGAATGAGGTCCCGAGTTCATTGAAAATGGAATATAAAATGAAAATCCTCATAAATGATGCATTCGGTACTGCAGGACACCACTATCATCATCATAACATATCAGAACAAATAGAAGAAGGTGCTACAAATTGCAATGTGACAATTAATGTTTTTGAGACTGTAACACAGGCAGATCAAGATTGTAACATATCATTGGATCCTCCTCTTGATTTTGTAGAGCCAAATGTAAGAGAAAACTTCACTGAGGAAAATGTGTTTCATGATTTAGTTGATGATGTAAATCAAGAGTTGTATAGTGGGTATTTGAAATATTCAAATCTTTCATTTCTACTGAAGTTGTACCATATCAAATGTCTATGTGGAATTACAAATAAGGCAATTTCCATGATATTGGAATTGATTTGTGATGCATTTCCTGAAGCAAAAATTCCAGAATATTTTTATGATATGAAAAAAGTTGTTAAAAATCTTATTCTGAATTATACAAAAATACATGTATGTCCCAATGATTGTATGCTTTATTGGGGAGAGGATTCAAGTAGAAAGAATTGAAAGATATGTTCTTCTTCTAGATGGCAGGAAAAGGGTGATTTTGGACGTCTGAATAAACATAATTTCATGGAGAAGAAGAAAAGGAACACACCTTCAAAGGTTTTGGGTTACTTTCTTTTGAATCCTTGATAGAAAATATTATTCATGTCATCGAAAACTGCTGAATACATTGTTGAGTCAAAAGTCCTCTTTTGACTTCTACATCATGTTTTGGAAATCACAAATGTATTCTATCATATTCTGGAAATTACAGTTGTCTTCTATCATGTTTATCTTATCGTACAATGATGATCGTACTGATCATGCTGATCGTACTGATCATGCTGATCATACTAATCATGCTGATCGTACTGATCATACTGATCATACTGACCATATCGTATCATACTGACTCTGTTAATTGTATCGTACTGACTTTGTCAATCGTATCGTACTGACTCTGCTATTCAGATGTTCATTACTAGTTTTGGTACTTTGTCAAAAACACTTATTACATTTTAATCGTACTCATGTTTTTCATTTCTATATATATTATGTCCTAACAAAAATGATGTCGTTGAGTTAGTTACAAACTAATCAAAACGATGTCGTACTTTCAGTTTCAATATGACCGTTGGAGGCAATATGACCATTGGAACCTGAGGCCTATAAATAGGAGGTCATTTGAAGCTGAGGGGATATAGAAATGAATGAAGGGACTTCGTGAACTATCAAGATTCTAAAGAGAGACACTGTGACTTCTCTCATCTGCCTTGTGCGTCCGATCATCGTATCGAGGGCTTTTAAGTGATTTAAAGACAGAGGTGTTGATTACATATAAAATCGAGGGCTGTCGGGGATAGGCAGATAGACGTGTCGATCATCGTATCAAGGGCTGCTAGGGATAGGCAGACAGACGTGCCGATCATCGTATCGAGGGCTGCCAGGGATAGGCAAACAGACGTTCCGATCATCGTATCGAGGGCTGCCAGGGATAGGCAGACAGACGTGCCGATCATCGTATCGAGGGCTACCGGGGATAGGCAGACAGACGTGCCGATCATCGTATCGAGGGCTCACCAAGGTTTTGGCGAGATAGACCTTTTATCCTAGGTGAAAGGATAACCCTTCTCTTTGGGCTAAAAGAATTTTAATACTTTTACATTTCTACTATTACTTGTATTAGAAAGGAATTTGCATTGTTTCCTTTCTTCTTTACATAATCAATTGTAATTGTTTCAATTACAATCATTCTTTTACATGTTGTATTGATTGATTCTATACGCTTTAAGGTAGAATCATTCATCTTTGTATTACTATGATCATTGTGTTCATCTTGAATACAATTGTTTTACATTACATTAGTATTACAATACATCATACCTTTTTATATTCAATACAATTGTGGGTGATTGTATTTGTATTAGTTTAAGATCATTTAAACTAATCTCTTAGTTTCTAAAACTCAAAGGTTTTTAAACCTACAATTCACCCCCCTTCTTGTATTGTTCCATATAATAAACATATATATCTACATATTCGATCCAACAATTGGTATCAGAGGAGGTTTTCCACTGTTTTATATTACTAGCATTATTTCTTTCATATTTCTTTAATACTTACTACACTAACGTGTGGAGTGGAAAAGTTTTTTTGTAGTATTAGATGGCAGGAATGAATATTGGTTCAATAGACAATCTGAATCCTTCTAGACCACCAATCTTTGATGGGAATGATTATGAGTATTGTAGAGATCGTATGAAGACTTTCGTTATTAATACTGGTGTAGACAATTTTATTATGCTTACTGGAGGTTACAAAATTCCTGATAAAGAAGTCAGTACTTTCACTAACCAAGAGAAGCAAGAATATCAACTGAATTACAAGGTACGCAATACTCTATTTTTCTCTATGACCAGGAATATATACCATCAGATATCTTCATGTGATTTAGCCAATTGTATTTGGAAGAAATTATAAGTCACTCATTTTGTTACATCCAAGGTTATAGAAACAAGAAGAGCAATGCTTCGAGCAGAGTATCATGGATTTTTTTTCCTTATGGAGAGCCAGTATGTAAAGTGCAACAAAGGTTTATGAAAATTGTCAACAGCTTACAATCAATGGGAGAAAAAGGTCTTGATGATGAAGCCCTAGTTGATAAGATCATAGATATAATGCCGAATGAATGGGAGTCAAAAAGGACAGCTATTGATGAGAATAGAAAAGTTTCCCAGATTACTCTTGATGAAATTTTTGGAACTCTTCTACATCATGAGACAAGAATGAAGAGAGATGCTGATTTTAACAAGAAAAAAAATGGGAATGGAAGTGTAGCCTTTGCATCTAAAGCTAAAACACCTGAAAGGCTTACAAGTTCTAAATCCAAGAAAGTTGTTATATCTGATTCAAGTGATTGTAATATTTTGGATAATGAGTTATCCAATCTTGCTCGAAGGATGAACAAGATTGTGGGAAAGAAAAGTTTCCAATATAGATTCAAAAAGAAAGATATGAAGGATAGGAAAGATTCAGAGGTAACTTGTTTGGAATGTAAGAAAGCAGGACATATATGGCCTGATTGTCCTTTACTAAAAAGGAAAGACAGAAAAGAGAAACACTCTGAAAGAAACAAGAAAAAATATTACAAGTCAAAGAAAAAGAATGTTTTAAGGGAAAATGATACTTGGAGTGCAAGTGATAGTGATTCTTCATATGATTCTTCAGAATATGAGAACTCAGGACAGAGGAATATTGGACTTTTAGCCAGATTACCAATTGAAGATCATTGTCTCATGGCTAAGGTACATAATGTTGAAGCTATTACAAATGTCTCCTTGAATGAAAATTATACTGATAATAGATATTATGAATCTTCAAATGATGAATATTCATCATCAGAAGATGATACATTACCTTCTTTTGAAGAAGATTCTAGATTTGCTAAATTACTGGAAAATGAAAATTCTAAACTCAAGAAGAGACTTGAAAAAGAAAATTCTAGAATTTCAATCTTGACTAAAGAAGTATCAGATCTTTCTAAAGATCTTGATGTGAGAACTCAGATTTTGAATGTATTTTAAAAACCCTTGAGAAAGTTAAATCTGAAAAGGATAAACTTTCTAAGGATCTTGAAACTTTAATTTCAAAGAAAAATATTTTAGAGACTAACTCTAGTTCAAATTCAAATGTTTTGGAAAATAAGAATTTGGTTTTAAAACTAAAGTCAAAGATTTTATCTTTGAAGAAATGTTTGTCAAACTATACTCATGGAAAAGAAAACTTTGACAGGATGTATTCTCAAATTAGACCTTTAAAAAATCGTTCTGGTCTTGGTTATACTTATTCCAAACCTGTTTTTAGCAATAACTATTTTGTTCCCCAAAAAACCACTTTCTGTTCTAAGTGTCAATGTGGTGGACCCTGGAGAAGATATTGTTCTCTTAACAAAATTCAATCTTTAGGATTTCATAACGATCATTTTTCAAAACAAATGTGGATTCCTAAAATTCTTTTATCTAAACCCTCTGGATCTAAACAAGTTTGGATTTCTAAAATCTAATTATTTCTTTTTCAGGAAAATGAGAAATGTACCAATAATAATATTTGGTACATAGATAGTGGTTGTTCTCGACACATGACTGGAAACAAAGATCTCTTTGAAAAGGTTATCAAAACAAAAGGTGGAAAAGTTACCTTCGGAGATAATGCACAGGGAAAGATTGTTGGTATAGGTAATATTGTTTTTCTTGGAAATGTTCTTATCTCAAATGTTTTGTTTGTTAAAGGTCTTAGGCACAATCTCATCAGCATAAGTCAATTATGTGATGAAGGTTACCTTGTGAATTTTAGAAATGATATGTGTCGTGTTCACAATTCCAAGGATGAGTTCATTATATCTGCCCATAGGCAAGAGAATGTTTACACTATTAACCTAGAAGACCTTAGGAACCAAAACTAACCTTGCTTAAGTGAAATATAAGACTAATCATGGCTATGGAATAGGAGACTAGGACACTGTAATCTGAGAAACCTTAGTAAACTCTCAAAGAAAAGACTTGTGAAGGGGCTACCGGATCTTAGATATGATTCTTCAAAAGTTTGTGATCCTTGTCAATTTGGAAAGAAGCATAAAACTAGCTTTAAATCAATTAATGAAGTTTCAACTTCTAATGCATTACAGCTAGTGCATATGGATCTTTTTGGTCCTTCACAAACTGGAAGCATTGGAGGTAAATACTATGTATTTGTTTTAGTTGATGACTTTACTAGATTTATATGGGTCTAATTTCTCACAAAGAAATCTGAAGCCCTTACTTATTTCAAAACTTTTAGAGCCCAAGTTAAAAATGAGAAAAACCTACCATTGATAACTATTCATAGTGATCATGGTGGTGAATTTCAAAATTCAGATTTTGAAAATTTTTGTAGTATGAAAGGTATTACTCACAGTTTCTCAGCTCCAAGAACTCGTTAGCAAAATGGTGTTGTTGAAAGAAGAAATCGTATTCTTCATGAAATGACTCGAACCATGTTGAGTGAATACTCAATTGCTAAACCCTTTTGGGCCGAAGCTGTTAGTACTGCCTGTTATACTATAAATCGTGTTTTAACTAGACCATTTCTTAATAAAACCCCTTATGAGTTCTGGACTGGCCGAAAACCAAAAGTCTCATACTTCAATGTTTTTGGATGCAAAGTATTCATTCTGAATAAAAAAGATAATCTACACAAATTTTCACCAAAATCTGATGAAGGAATCTTTCTAGGCTATTCTATGACTTCAAAGGCTTATAGATTTTTTAATAAAAACACATGTACTATTGAAGAAACAGTACATGTAAAATTCGATGAAACTGATCCTTTTGTTTTCAATCAACCCAATCCTACATCCTCAGATGTGTTTTCAAAAACTGATTATCGGTCTTTGATAGAAGATCCTTCTGATAAGGAAAATTTTCAAGAAAGTATTCCTGAAACATTTACCACTGAAGATTTTCAATCATACTTTGATGAACAGGTTTTACAAAACCCAAATCAATTGTTTCTTAGGAATCATCCCAGTGACAACATCATTGGTGATGTAAATCAACCTGTAAGGACCAGAAATTCCTTAAGAAATGAAATAGAACATCTTGCTTTTCTTTCCCAATTTGAACCTAAAAGTCCATGTGAGGCCTTAGGTGATGATTATTGGATCAAAGCAATGCAAGATGAACTAAATGAATTTTAAAGGAATCAAGTCTGGACTTTAGTTGATAGACCTAAAGAAATAACTGTAATTGGTGTAAAATGGGTTTTCAGAAACAAATGTGATGAAAATGGAATCATTGTAAGAAATAAATCAAGACTTGTTGCTAAAGGCTATAATCAACAAGAGGGAATAGACTATGAAGAAACATATGCTCATGTAGCTAGACTTGAATCCATCGGTATTCTATTAGCCTTTGCAGCTTTTTTCAATTTCAAACTATTTCAAATGGATGTCAAATGTTCTTTTCTAAATGGTTTTGTTCAAGAAGAAGTTTTTGTTGAACAACCTCCTAGTTTTCAAGACCCAAAACATCCTGATCATGTTTTCAAACTTACCAAGGCTCTATATGGTCTTAAACAAGCCCCTAGAGCATGGTATGATAGACTTAAAGGATTTCTTTTACAAAACAATTATACAAAAGGTACAGCAGATCCAACCCTTTTTATAAAAGTGGAAGACAAAAATGTTTTGATTGTTCAAATCTATGTTGATGACATCATATTTGGATCAACTCAGAAATCTTTAACTAATTCTTTTGCAAATTTAATGAAATCTGAGTTTGAAATGAGTATGATGGGTGAGTTAACATTATTTTTAGGTTTTCAAATTTCTCAAAAACCAGACGGAACATATATATCTCAACATAAGTATATTAAGGATTTAATTAAAAAGTATGGTTATGACAAGACTAAAAGTATTATCACTCCAATTGGTACCTCAAATACACTTGATCTTGATGAAACTGGGAAACCAGTATATCAAACAATCTTTAGAGGTATGATAAGAAGTTTGCTATACTTGACAGCTAGTCGACCCAACTTAATGTTTTCTGTATGCTTATGTGCAAGATATCAATATAATACAAACGAGTCTCATTTAAAAGTCATAAAGAGAATCTTTCAGTATTTAAAAGGCACTATGGATTTAGGTCTTTTTTACTCCTCTGGGAATGATTTTGTTTTAAAAAGTTTCTCAGATGCTGACTTTGGTGGTTGTAGAATGGATAGAAAAAGTACATCTGGAACATGTCATTTCTTATGAGATTCTCTGGTTTCTTGGTCCTAAAAGAAACAACACTCAGTAGCACTATCCACTGCTGAAGATGAATATGTAGCAGCTGGAAGTTGTTGTGCTCAAGTTTTGTGGATGCAACACACACTCACTGACTATGGATTGAGTTTCTCCAAAACTCAAATTCTTTGTGATAATACAAGTGCCATAGCTCTCAGTAAGAACCCATCACATCACTCACGTGAAAAAAAAACTTATATGTTAGGCATCACTTTCTTAGAGATCACACACATAAAGGAGATATTATTTTACAATTTATCGGAACGCAAGAACAACTTGCTGATATTTTTACAAAACCTTTACCTTCTGATAGATTTGAATTTTTAAAACAGAATCTATGAATGATTACATTAAAATAATCATTCATATCTACTTCCTGTTGTACATCTCTCCTAATAGTTAGAAACTCCTCGTAGAAAGGGGGATAACATTTCTTTCTATGTTTCTCACTTTATTTCATCTTATCTTATGTTTTTCCCTGATATGTGTTTTTCTGTTTGTCGTATTGACAATTTTATCGTATCATTAATTTTTCTGTTTATCGTATTGACAGTTTTATCGTATCATTCATTTTTCTGTTTATCGTATTGACAGTTTTATCGTATCATTCATTTTTCTGTTTATCGTATTGACAGTTTTATTGTATCATTCATTTTTTTGTTTATCGTATTGACAGTTTTATCGTACCATTCATTTTTCTGTTTATCGTATTGACAGTTTCATCGTAACATTCATTTTTCTGTTCATCGAATCGACCGATGATGGTATTGAATTTCTTTTCCATCGTATCGAATGATGATGGTAATGATTTTCTTTTCCATTGTATCGACCGATGATGGTATTGAATTTCTTTTCCATCGTATCTAACGATAATGGTAATGATTTTCTTTTCCATTGTATCGACCGATGATAGTATTGAATTTCTTTTCCATCGTATCGAATGATAATGGTAATGATTTTCTTTTCCATTATATTGACTGATGATGGTATTGAATTTGTTTTCCATCGTATTGTCAGTTCATGGTAACGAGATTGTTTTCCATCGTACGGTCAGTTCATGGTAACGAGATTGTTTTCCATCGTACTGTCAGTTCCTGGTAACGAGATTATTTTCCATCATACTGTCAGTTCATGGTAACAAGATTGTTTTCCATCATACGGTCAGTTCATGGTAAAGACTTTGTTTTCCATCGGCATGGTGATTTTTTTTTTAAATTTTCTTTTCTTTTGATTTTTACTAAAACCAACAATCACCTTACGATCTCCGGCATGTACTTTTTATTTATTTTATTTTTTTATTTTCATTTTAAATCCTAACCGTTGATCTTATTTCCTATAATATTGACCGTAGAAGATCAAAGGTCACCCCATTATCGCCTATAAATATCCCCTCCCCTCCCCAAACCCATATCATTATTTTCAGGATCTACGTCGAAGCTCTGTCTCATTGTTTTAAGACATCGTACGATCTTTCATCAGCATCACCTTTATGTCTCAATCCTCTACTAATACTCCTGTTGAAATGTCTTCAAAGACTTTTACAGATAAAGACTTTAACAGAGAAAGGTTAGTATCTCGGGATTTTTTCGATACGTACGATTCCACAATCAGGAGGATTATTTTGTTTCAAGGGTGGGAACATCTGTGTGTTGAAAAGCCTGATTCTCAAGATCCGGTTCTTTTTCATGAAGTCAGACATTTTTATAAAACCTTATCTTTCGACAAAGACATGACTATAAACATTGTTGTGTACGATAGAAAGATATCCATGTCTGTGAAACAAGCGGCTCATTTTCTAAATGTCTCAACTGAAGGGGATTCTTTCTGTCCATCTCATAAACTACCAGAGGAAGTTGGTACGTTTAATAGAGAAAGTGCTGAGAAGTCTTTGTTTGTTTTTAATAAAGATAAAAGGAAAGTATCTCATCTTTCTCCAGACAATCGTTTTGTCACTTTATGGATGCAAGGTTTTCTTATTCCAAGGAAAGGGGATAGAGAAACTCTAAAATTTTCTGATATTTTCATGCTTGACTATCTTGTGAATATGAGAAAAGTGAATCTCATGGGGTATGTTTTTGAAACCATAAAGAATGTCAAGACAGGAGGGATTAAGTCCCAAATGATTATGTATCCAGCCATCCTTACGAAGTTCATTCTTGAGAGTATGATGTTTTGTAACATTCCTTTGAAAGGAAACCCCATAGATTTGAAGCCTTCTTGGATTAACAAAAGTACTATGAAGAAGTTGAATGTTTGTTTTGATCACAATTCAAAACTTTTTGTCAGAGATGTAGAAGATGAATTGGCTCAGAATCAATCGGCACATATGCCAGCCAAAGACATTCAATCTACTGGTGTTACTCAAAAGTCTGATCCGCAAACTAGTTCAAAGCCTAAGAAGAAGCCAAGGTACACTAAGGAAGTAGTAGCCAAATGGAGAAAGGATAATGAACAGAGAAAGGAAGATGATCCAAAGTTCGGTCTTGACCCTGCTGAGGCTTCTGCAGAAAGAATAAGGGTAGAAGAAACTCATAAGGCTGAGAAGAAAAAGAAAACTGTGTTGAAAAGAAAGGCTCACGATTTTGATATCTCTAAAGTTTTGAAAATGGTTGAGGATGCTAGTGCTCAACTAACAGAAGAAGTGCACCAAGAGCCCATCGTACAGAGTCTCCCTGTGAAAGGAAAAAAAAACAAGTGATGGAAGGGATAGAAGAAGTGGAAGAAGAAGGATATTTTCTATTATAATTCCTTCAGAGTTCAAAGAAGAGTAAGGAGAAATCGGTTCAAAAGCTAAGTGAAGGTGTTCAACAAATTCCTCATGCCGATCAAGCACGAACTCCGAACAGAATGTCATCTAAAGAAAAGCAAGGTGCTCAATCCTCTCACACAGATAAAGATATTGTCATTAGTGACAAAGTGGAAGAAGAAAAAAAGCAGAAATAAAAAGAAAAAGGAAAACAACCAGTTGTTGACTCAAGCCGATCGTATAAACTAGCATCGTACGATGAAGATACTGATTCAGAACATACAATCTCTCTAAAGAAGAGTGATTATATTTTCCATGTTTTGAGAATTGTTTAGAAGACAATTCCTTATTTCCCAATGCTGGAAGGGAAGATTGATTTTATTACTGATAATCAAAAGAAGAAGTTTGGCTCTGTAAAAGAATTGAGAAAGAAAGTTTTGTCAGTTGAAGCCGATTTGAAAGTTCTATCAGAAAGTTCGGTTGCTCATAAAAAGGCATGTGATAAGATGACCAAGTGGTCTTACAAAACAGAAAGCTCAATAAATGACCATGAAATAGAAATTGAAGATATAAGGAGGTTGTCAAATGAGCTTGCAATTGCTTTCAATAATCATGACAGAGAAACGGTTGAAAGGTTGAATCTTTTGTCTTCTCAAAGAGCCGATGTTCCTTCAGTGAAAGATTTGCAAGAGAGAATGAATGATTTCCAATCTGAATTATCGAAGGTTTCATCTTTAAAAGTTGAAATGATTTTGTTGATGAAACAAAATTCGGTGTTATCCAAAGATAACAAGAATCTGCAAGACAGAATTGATACCCTTGAAGAAGTAATCAGAGTCCAGGAGGAGACTATCAAGAATCAAGATCAGATTTTTGCAGATCAACAAGAGCTTCTCAGAACTCAGGGTGAATCTATTTCTTGAATACAAGAAAGAAATCAAAAATATGAAAGTTTTTCTTCATGAGCTCATAAATAAGGAGAAGGAAAGATAAAACAAATGATTGTTGTATTTGTTTTCCTTTGGAACATGTCTTTGTTTTGTAATAATTGTTATAACGCTTTTCTTTTGTCCTACATTTTTTCCTCTCTAACTCTTTCAGGCAAATCAAAGTAACCCAATTCTTTTTGTAAACCACAAAGGGGGAGAATATTATAAAATGGGAGGATGTTATAAAATGGGAGAATGTTTCACAAAAGGGGATACTGTTTTACAAAGGGGGATTGGTTTAATCAAATGCTTCAAAACCAAGGAAAAACTATGAATACAATCCTTAGGAAAGTCCATACCTAAGGGGGAGTTAGTTGTATTCAATTCCTTATTCAAAAGAGTTTCCAATAACTCAGGGGGAGATAAGTATTTCTTGTTACATTTACTTTGTGTGTTGTGATTTCCAAAAAGGGGGAGATTGTTGAGTCAAAATTCCTCTTTTGACTTCTACAACATGTTTTGGAAATCAAAAATGTATTCTATCATATTCTAGAAATTCCAGTTGTCTTCTATCATGTTTATCGTATCGTAAAATGATTATCGTACTGATAATGCTGATCATACTGATCATGTTGATCGTACTAATCATGATGATCGTACTGACCATATCGTATCGTACTGACTCTGTTAATCATATCGTTCTGACTCTGTCAATCGTATCGTACTGACTCTGCTATTCAGATGTTCATTACTTGTTTTGGTTCTTTTTCAAAAACACTGATTACATTTTAATCGTACTCATGTTTTTCATTTCTATATATCTTATGTCCAAACAAAAACGATGTTGTGGAGTTAGTTACAAACTAATCAAAATGATGTCGTACTTTCAGTTTCAATATGACCGTTGGAGGCAATATGACCGTTGGAACCCGAGGCCTATAAATAGGAGGTCATTTGAAGCTGAGGGGATATCGAAATGAATGAAGAGACTTCGTGAACGATCAAGATTATAGAGAGAGACACTATGACTTCTCTCATCTGCCTTGTGCGTCCGATCATCATATCGAGGGCTTTCAAGTGATTGAAAGACAGAGGTGTCGATTACCTATAAAATAGAGGGCTGCCGGGGATAGGCAGACAAACGTGCCGATCATCGTATCGGGGGCTGCCAGGGATAGGCAGACAGACATGCGGATCATCATATCGAGGGCTGCCAGGGATAGGCAGACAGACGTGCCGATCATCGTATCGAGGGCTGCCAGGGATAGGCAGACAGACGTGTCGATCATCGTATCGAGTGCTGCCGGGGATAGGCAAACAGACGTGCTGATCATCGTATCGAGGGCTCACCAAGGTGTTGGTGAGACAGACCTTTTATCCTAGGTGAAAGGATAACCCTTCACTTTGGCTTAAAAGAATTGTAATACTTTTACATTTCAGCTGTTACTTGTATTAGAAAGGAATTTCCATTGTTTCCTTTCTTCTTTACATAATCAATTGTAATTGTTTCAATTACAATCATTCTATTACATGTTGTATTGATTGATTCTATACGCTTTAAGGTAGAATCATTCATCTTTGTATTACTCTGATCATTGTGTTCATCTTGAATATAATTGTTTTACATTACATTATTATTACAATACATCATACCTTTTTATATTCAATACAATTGTGGGTGATTGTTTTTGTTTTAGTTTAAGATCATTTAAACTAATCTCTTAGTTGCTAAAACTCAAAGGTTTTTAAACCTCCAATTCACCCCCCCCCCTCTTATATTGTTCCATCTAATAAACATATATATGTACATATTCGATCCAACATACATGAAATGGAATTATTTAGATAATAACAATGATGGGTTAATGAGACATCCACGAGATTCTCAATCATGGAATACATTTGATTCATTAAATCTCGATTTCCCAGTTGATCCTAGGAATGTTCAATTGGGATTGGCTACCGATGGATTCAACCCATTTGGGCTTTAAGAACCAGTTATATCATTTGGCCGGTTGTTTTGATCCCTTATAATCCGCATCCTTGGATGTGTATGAAACAAACATCTTTTATCCTTTCTATGGTTATTCCTGGAAAAAAATGCCTAGAAATGATATTTATGTATACTTGGAGCCTTTTATTGATGAATTGCATGAGTTATGGAGTAATGGTGTTGAAACATTTGATGTTTCTTCTAAAACAATGTTCAAAATGAATGCTGCTTTAATGTGGACCATTACTGACTTCCTTGGGCTTGGGAATTTATCTAGTTGGAACAATTACACGGGTTTGGCTTGTCCCGTTTGTAACATTTATTTTGATCCCAAATGGCTACCTCACAGTAGAAAATGGTGCTTCTTGTGTCATCAAAGATTTCTCGATGCATCTCATAGATTTTGGCTTAAAAGATCAAAATTTAATGGTTCCATTGATTGTAGACCACCTCCAAAGATGTTAACTGGTTCAGAAAAGTTGACACAGCTCAAAAATGTTGAAACAGAATTTGGGAAGGTTCATCATTTTAATGAGAGCGGAAAAAAGGTCCTAAGTGCATCGTCAAGTGAAATCAAAACGCAACAATGGAAGAAAAAAAGTATATTCTTCAAAATTCCTTATTGGAAATTTAATTTGTTGCGGAATAATATTGAGGTGATTCATATTGAGAAGAATGTCTGTGACAATTTGATATTCACATTTCTTAATGATCATGGAAAGTCGAAGGATCATCTCAATGCTCGCAAAGACTTACAATCAATGAACATAAAACGCGATCTCAGGCCAGATGAGAAGAAAAGTATCCTCCGACAATTTTTGCAATGAAAAATAGGGATAAAGATACGTTCCTTCAAATGTTAAAGAATGTCAAGGTATCTAATGGGTATTCAAGTAACATATCGAGGTGTGTTGACTTGAATATTTGTAAGTTACATGGATTGAAAAGTCACGATTCACATATTTTATTACAGCAGTACACCATTGGAATTGCATACATTATTACCTGAAAAAATTACTGTTGTTGTACTCCAGTTCTGCACATTTTTCAGAAAACTATGTGAGAAATATCTACATCCATTTCAGCTTGACAACCCCCAGGAGAGGTTTGTATTGATCCTTTGTGCAATGTAGATGATCTTTCCTCCGTCGTTTTTTACTGTAACGATGCATTTAACTGTTCATTTTGTTGAGGAAGATAAATTAGGAGGCCTCGTTCATTATCGATGGATGTATCCAGTTGAGAGGTAATTTATTTATATGTTTTCCAGTTAAGTAAACAATTTTTGGTACTTAATTAAATGCCTAATTATGTTTATTTTATTTCACAGATATTTTGTGTTTTGAAATCATACGTGAGAAATAAAGTTCAACAAGAAGGCTCTATTGCTGAAGGATATTTGGATGAGGAGTGTCTGACCTTTTTTTCTTGATACTTGGATGATATTGAGACAATATTTAATTGAGTTGGACGTGTTGACGACACATCGACTCAATATCAAATACTTTAGAAATCCAAAATATTTCCTGCTGTTGGCCAATCAGTTGGGAGGACCTCAAATGTGACATTTACAGAATTGGAATTATTACAAGCACTTAGATATGTGCTGCTGAATAATGAAATTAAAGATCCATTTATTTAATAGTTGAGGATACAAACAAAGAGACTAATGGGAGTCCAAACACTAAATGAGAAAGATATAACATAAGCTGTTAAGAAATATCTTTTAGAATGGTTTGCATGACGTGTCAGTTCATAAATATTGCAATAAATACGAATATTAGTTTGACACATACATTTTGTAAATCTAATAAAGTATATTTCTTTTTCCATATCATTAATACTGATACTCGAGCAGAGGTGTTATAAGATTTGATGTTTCTTTCTAGAGTTCCTCTAAAACAATTTAGAAAGTTTGATTCTTATAATGTGAATGGATTTAGATTTCGTACAGTTGATCGAGAAGGGGGTTTGAAAACAAAGAATAGTGGTATATTTACATTTTTTGAAGTGGAATACTATGTAAAGATGCATGATATTATTGAATTAAACTACCACAGACATTTTTCAGTTGTTTTATTCAAATTCAAATGGGTCTATTTTATCATAGGTGTTAAAAGAGATTCCTTGCAATTTACTTTTGTGAACTTCTCTCGCTTGATGGATGTTGGTGATCAGGAACTACATGATCCATATATCTTAGCATCGCAATAGAAAATGGTATATTATGTGAATGATTTTGCTGATGTAGGGTGGAGTGTTGTTTCTCACGTAATATAAAGAGATTTGTATGATATGGGCGATGAAGTGGAAAATTTGACCTCTGAAATTGAATTTAATAAGCAACAGGAAGCAGGATTATTTGTCCATCATGATATTAAAAATATTATTCTAGTAAGGATGAATGAAGTGGTTGAAGAAATGGAGCAGGAAACTGATATTATTGAAGGGGAAAATGATTGTATGTACATATATTTATTTATTCAGCAACCACTTGTTTCATTTCTGCAGTCATTCATTATCATTGTTATATATATTTTGTCTGTTAGTACTGGGCATCTATTATCATTTTAATTTTTATTCTGCAAATTTTTTTTGAAATATATATTCTGAACTTAATTTTATTTGAATAAATTACAGGAATGCCAAGGAGGAAGTTGTACACTATTTCATCTAGTTCTGCGACAGATGGCGATCCATCTGGCTCCCTCCCCATGACATTTGAGGCATCAGCTACCGACACCCCTGCACCATCTCCCCCTGCACCATCTCTCACACCATCTATGGATTTTCCATTAGAGGGAGAGTCTCCAACTCCTCGTTCAGGAGCCTCAGCAGTGGGGCAACATCACACCCCTCCCAGTTCATCCTGGGCATACTGGAGTGTCATTGTCATAGGTACAAATTTTAATTAAATAAATTTATTGCATTTTGTTTATACTAATTGTTTGCTCATTTAAGATAACAAAAATGCAACCGTGGGGAAAAACATAAAAATTTCAGATGTTTGGAATATGACTGGAGAGAAGATAGTCGTTCCATTTGATTCTTATGGGGTCCCTACGGCTGACGATGTGGGGTTACTTGGCCAAATTTTAGGCCAGCTGGTAGCAGAGCCTGTTTCCCTTCCCATTTTGTATAAAGATTGGAGACATATGCCTCCATGCAGAAAAAAGGAGTTTATGTTTCTCAAATAAAGGTAAATTTATTACATTATGGTTTAATTGAATGTCATGTTACTAATATGTTCAAAATGAATTCATGTATATAGATGTTCTTCCACTTTACCATTGCTGATGTGATAGCACGGAAGTGGATGTTAAAAAATCTAGGTAAGAAGTGGAAAGATTTCAAATGGATATTTTGGTGTGATGTCAATGATACTTCATTCACCTCGCAACAAATGTATGAGAATCTACCGAGTGGGGTACCGAAAAAACAATGGAAACTGTTTGTTGACAGACATCGTGATCAGAAGAGGATAGTATTGAAATATATATTATTATATTATCCTCATTTTATATTTATACTTGTATATGAAAAGGAAATGACATTCAATACCTTAGTATTAAATTTCATTTTATTTATTTTAGGATCTCTCAAGACAGAATTCATCAAACCGGGCTAAACAAGTCATCCCACACACTGCGGACTCAAAAATTTTTTATATAATCCGAACGACATTGGTAATATTTTAATTAGTATAAATATTTATAAGACAATATTATCTATTTAATATATTGAATTGTAGATTTATCTTTTCTTAATGCAGTCCTAGAGTTTAGGGCATGAAGCATCTAGAACTGAACTGTGGTGGGATGTTCACAAGAAATCATATGGAATCTTTGTTAATGAGCCTGCTAAATAAGTTGGGGTATGAAGTCGATTTTTTTATCATAATAACTTATTATCAGTTTTTACTATGTTAATATATATTGATATTTGATTTATAGGTAAAAAATAGAGAACTATGGGATGCCAATCCTGCACAGTCCTACTCAGTCTCCCAGGATAACCTGGTTGCTAAAGTCCTTGGGAAGGAGCATCCTGGGAGAGTGTGTGGGATGAGTTTGCGACCCGTACCATCTGATGTTTTTAGCTAGCCACCGGGGATGGAAGATGCATCTACTCCTGACTTTACTCAGCCCATACCCAAAGATGCTAAGAAAGAGATTGTTTCTCTATAAAACATATATCACCATCAGGGGGATTAGATATCTGCTTTGCAGAAAGAGTTGACTGAAATATGTCAACAAATGACCAGATATGCCCTCGGTGGTAGTGCATCGACTGGTGGTATGCAGGTAAATCACAAAAAATAAAATTCATTTAGTTTTATAACTTTAATTGGTTTTAAGTTTTAATATAAATATGCAATCGTATTTAATTTTCAATATAATGTTCTTACAAGTGCCAGCAGAAAGTTGAGATGAAGGTGGAGAGGGTGACAATACATCATTCGACCCTAATTAGTTGTATTGTTGATGTGTTTAAACAATATCGGAACATTGGGTTTTTATATGTAACATTTTTGGCACATAGTTTCCACCACACATTTTCATGTCCTAAAATTTCCTTGATTTTTCATTTTTCTTTTTATGCATTTTATTTATTTCTGATGTTTCCTTTTATGTCTTGATTTCTCGAGTGTGGTATACATCATTCCATTTAGGCCTATGTTTGAATTGGTAGTTTCCACCACAAATTTTCATGCCCTAACTCTTACCCATACTATCACACATCAATCACTTCTACATCCTCCCTTAATAGTATAAGTAATAATGGACTAATTAAACAATAAATACTTGGTTATTCAAGAGGTTTACTGGCTGCAATGAATGATCTATACTTAAATGTTCATTGTGTGCATCAATTGAGAGGGTTACCAACTCTATGAATGGAGGACCCATGCCCTATCACTATGATAGGGTCACGTAATCCAAAAAATAAATAGAGGACTCATTCCATAGATCCATTATTCTACCAGGAGGGTTATCGATCCGATGGATGCTCCAATTGTCCACCCACGCCTATCATAATCCCTACAAAGCTATAAAGCACCATCTAATTTTATGTTATCAATATAAACCCTAGATTATAAATGCATGTGTATCATCATGTTCTATATAGAAAAATTATTAGAATGGACTACTCATATGTCCCAAACTAATACTCTAGTGAGAAGATATATAAATTACTATAATATATCTATCACACAGGACCCGATGGATTTTTTTTTGCAAAAAAGGTACCAAAATTAGTTTTACATCTATCATATATGATTGATGCTAGTTTTACTAAGTGTACACCCCATATATGTCATGATAATAAATTAGAAACACAATAAGAATCAAAGGGTCTCATCCATCCCAACAAGTGATTCATAGGTGTCCAAAGTAATGAAAATTATGTCATGCCCAATTAGAGATTCTAATGAATCTTGTTAAATATCATGAATCGATACAAAATATAAATATAAATAAAACCATGTTTAACTGAACAACCATTCCCATCATTATCATCTTAGCTCCATCAGGCATCCACATTGGTTCAGGTTCTATAGTGACACATGTAACCATCTCTAAAGAAACACATGCACCTGTTCAGGGTTGGTCTATCTACTAGGAACCCACATGGGTCTTCTAGGTCTGTATATATGTAAAGGAATCCCTCTTGAGATCCTTGTTCATGGACCACTATCTCAATCTAGTACTTTTCATTCGATAAAATCACAATTTCTAGCAGTGTCAATATATAAAATAACATCTCGGCCTCAATGCGGAAACCAAATAATGGGTTTTCCAAGAATATGGATCGTGGACCATATTAGTTAGAAGGTTCCACTTAGATGGCCCACTTAGCAAACACAATCCTAGTCCATCCTATTTTCGTCCACTTAGAGTAAATCACAACTAATGGAAAAGGGTTTGGTCAATACAAACAATTACTATGATTGCATAACTTGATGGTATACTCAAGACACATTCCAGACTAGATAGGCCATGGATTCTAAGTCAAATATTATTTAATTGTTGGAGGTGTCTCAAGGGTCTTAGCTAGCCCACATTGGATGGTAATCTTATGTCAGAAAACACCTCCATAAAAAGGTATACAAAGCTCATCCTCTAGGGAAAAGACAACTCAAAAGCCCCCCCCCCCCCCAATGAAGGGGTCAGGAAGTCACTTGAGATCTCTAAGTTCAATGCCTCATCCTTTAGTGACCGAGGAATCAGGCCAGTACACAATCTTCTATTTGTTCCATAGCATGTAGTTTAGTTTCTTCATGGTCTTCAATCACCTTAACATTTTAATTTCAATTAACCATTTGATTAAAAAATAATAATTGGGTTTGTAGAAGGAAAATGGAATCCAATGGAAATCTTACACACCTCAAACCACACAAAATAATAATAAAAACAATATGTCTAGAACATTAGAGAGCCTAACTCATTTTGAAGCCCCTTTCCATTGACACGCCACTTAACAGCTCATGGGCAGACCTCACCCCCAAGATTTCCATGGACCAATCTTCCACCACCCATTTCTTTAGGTCCTATAACATACAAAGGAATCATACATAAATAATTATAATATTTTATCATCAGTTATAATTAATTAATCCATTTTAACCAAATATGAATAATATATAATTTCTTACCAAATAATTTTGTGTGGAAAGTGATGTTTTGGTGTGTGATTGTCATGTTGTTATTTTTGATATTTAGGAAGTGATTGTGGGAATGTGATTTAGTGAAGTATGAGGGCTAGTGATGATGATACAAGATGCGGGTTATGCATGGTAGGAGGGATATAATGTATCTTAGTTGGTTTATATTTCTGGATTGATTTGTTTTTCAGGGCAGTGGTGCAGCAAAAGCCGAATATTTATTTTTTTTTCTGGGCAGCTTTTATTGATGGTTTTAACTACTGTGACATTTATATGGGCGGCGGTTTAAACTGCCTCTAAACTGTGAAAACCACCACTAAACATAAATTTTTTCTTACATTTAGCGTCGGTTTTAACCGACACGACATAGTCGAATCGTTGCGGACTCATTCCACGGCGGTTCCTGTGACTTCGATGGAAGTTTTATGGCTGCTGAATTTGAGTTTATTCTTGGCGATTATAACCACCACGAATAAATTGATATCCAGGGATAGTAAAAACCACTTCTCAATTCAGGAACACCACCTGCGAAATGAGGCAGCTACGACACTTTCCTTAAACTTCCACGAAATGGAAAAAACTACCGCGAATAGATTGGCGATGCCGTATCAGGCGGCGGTTTCTATAAACTGCCTCCAAACCATGTCGCGGCGGTTTAAACCGCCGCAAAATGCAAAAAAACCCGTTGTTAAACGGCGCTTCTGTGGTAGTGTGATATGTGAGATGAAAGAATTGTTGAAGCTAGGTCAATTGTTTCAGAAGGTAGTGGAATGATTTATGTTTATCAGTAGTTATGTTGTATAGGTAATGGTACTATGGAATAAAGACACATCTAATGATTGTTACACTATTGCTTTTCCTTGATTATTTGAAAGTATATGTTGAATGGTACTGGTAACCATGAATGGTTATTGGGATATTTTTGGAAAGAAGATGACATGCGCATAATGAGTGGATAAGGTGAATGAAATGTTTGATAGTATTAATGAGATCATGACTGATATAAGGACAAGGTGACATTATGGTTTGAGTATATGGAAATTATGAGATTTTGGAATGTGAAAAGAGTTAACTTTTGACAGCATTTGTGTTTTCACTAAGGTTCAATGGGTATTCATTTTTCAAGTGAATACAAGATTAAGGTATTCACATGTTTTGAATGTCATCAACAATATATATCTTATGATATATGGGGGAATAAATGATGGTATTCACATGCTCGGTAGATGACATTTCTAGTAATTGTTTTCTTTATACTATGATCTTGGACAGATGTATTTTGGATAAGCCTAAATATTGGAATGAATTAAGTTAGACATAATATATTATTTTTTAAGGCTAGAAATTTTTTCGATATTATTGCAGGAATGTTATAATAATGTAGTTTTAGAAAAAGGGACAACCTGCAGGACGGGCGACAACCCGTGGCGTCGAACAAGGATGTGGGAATATAACCCACAACCAAAGTGAGATAGGACTTTATCACCTACCACTGGCCTACAGGAAGTACTTGGTTAGTAGAAACTAGTTTTATTTTAGTTAGCGGTATGATAGATGAAGTATAAGTCCTTTTTTGTAACCGTATAAGTTTAATCTCACCATAAATGGACTTATGTATATAACTACTTCTAACCTTATGTTTGAGACAGATGGAATGACCCATCATTCTATTACATGATCCGCTATCACTTGATGGAAGACAAATTCAACTTTATTTCTTTAATTCATGCAGTGGAAATTTTTGAAGGCACGAAAAACGGTGAGATTAAACCGAAATAAAGTAAGTATTTCTTCTAATTCAAATTCTTCAACATTAGGGAAATGATCTTGAAAACAAAAAATGTTTTCCTAGTGTCCTCATATCCGATGAATTAGATGGTACCTTAAATCATTACAAATATTTGGCTTTGTGATTGTTGGATTTTTCATTTCCATGTTCTCTACCACTCTCCATCAGAACATGATGGTTAGATTTCTCCTCCATATCGATATTTTCACCTATGATCTTTTATGTGGAAACCTAGTGATGAGTTAATTTGGGTAACCGTTATGTTTCATATTTTACATTTTAAAATTAAGTTTTATTATTCATTTTTACGATGTAGGTTTCTATGAAAGAAACTCTCAAGTAATAAACCATTTATAACCCCAACGAATTTCGAGGGAGATATTCATTTTAAGGGCGGTAGAATGTAACACCTTGAGATTTTATGAGATATATTTTTTTTAATTTCTTTCATATCTTCTATTGTACGCTACACCAGGATTATCTTGCGCTATACGCAACACTGTATTATCTTGCAGTATATGGAATACTTTTCTTGGATTGTGTTACACACAATTTCAAAGTCCGTTTCATAGTAGTCATTCTATGCAACATTGAGGGTATATATATATATACATATATTCTATGTATAAATGAAATATGGTTGGATTCTATTATACGTAACAACAAAGGAGTCTTTCACTACACGCAACCCTGACTTGGCTTGCATTACACGCAATCCCGACCTTCCTCGATAGCGTGTATAGTATGTAATACCGAGTTTCACTAAACAACGATATATTGTTATAATATTATTATGGACTAGCCGTTATAAATTGTATTAACTACATTTTGAATATTATAACATTATTATTCATCTTACACATTTTATTGAACATGGTATGAGAACAAAATAAATTTTTCGGGTAAAATAAGTATTTTTAAAAAAATGCAGTTTTTCCACCTTTTGATGGCACACACACATTAAATCTAGTTTTTTCCATGTTTATAAGTTCAATTTGAGAAAATAAAATTCTACTTTTGAATCAGGAAATAAAAATTTACTTTGGATAAATTTTTCATATTATTCTGATAACTCTTATATTTTAATGAATAGTAAAAACGAGCTATATTTTAATTAAAAACAACTTTTTTCATCGCAATAATTTATATGGTTATATTATCTTTTTAATTGGTTTTAAAGTATAAATAGAATATATTTTTACCATTTAACCCAATGTTGGTCATTGGAATTAATCTCACTTTGAAATTGGACATAAACATGTGTCGATCTTTTGATATAGATTGTTTCTTAAAAACACGCTATTTGTTTTGATAACGGGAATTACTTTTAAAATTAATTAATACCAATTATATTTTTTGAATTTTGAAAAACTGAATTCATTTTTTAATTTGTAATATCAAATATAGCTTTGGCTTTATTTTTGGTATTTTTCTGAAAAACTTCAATTTTTGATGAATAGTGAAACAACTTAGTGGTAGTTAAAAAAATGACTCTTTCATTTAAATGAAATTTTACCACTTCTTGGAATTGAATTTCAAAAATCATACATACTTGGTTGTTATCAAGAGGTAAAATGTGGTTCAATAAGATGAAAATAATTTTTGGTGAATAGTAACTTTTGCCTTTAATTTAATGCGGTTAAAGGTAAATAGGGTAATTCAAGGTTAAAAGAATATTATAATAATTCAAAATTACCTTAACACTTATCCTAACCTTATTGGATGAATAGTTTCTGACCATGGAAATCCTTGGGTAGATTTTGGGACCCCATTAAGACACTTGGTAGTGATAATGACAATTTGGATTAATTAATTTAATGTAAAGACAAAATTGACATTAACAAAAATCTTTTTGTAATTAATTTTTATAAGGGGTTATATAAATTATTGTTTTGACTGTAAATATTAATTCTAAATATAAAAGGATTTCCTACATGATGGTATTTTGTTTATAATTTTTAGTCATCAAATAAATTTATTTATTTATGACACAGTAATGATGCAGTGTTTACATCATTAATAAATGATTTAAATAAATAAGATTATAATGAGAAAAATATTATCCAAAACATGTCCAATTCTGATTTGATGACTTTATTTCGACCATTAGTCATATTATCTTCATCTTTAATGATTTTTGGACCTTTTCAAACTGAAGATATGTTTATAATAAAATAATATTTTCACATTTTCCAAAAGAGACCCTCCTCCCCCTTATAAAAGGAGACCATTTCTATCCAATTACTCACACCTCTCATGCCATTTGGCTCATCCAAACTCTGCCAAATTAACCTCCACACATCCCTCTACTCCCCCTAGAAGCCTTACCTTAGGTAGAAGGCACTTCAAGAAGTCATTTTGGTTCAAACCAAATGAAGTTACCCAAATTAAAGGTAACGGTCTCTCTTAAATTGTTTTATTTTAATCTAATTCTCCAACCCCTAAACTTTTTTTAATCCTTTATTTTGTAACAACACCAATGTCCTCAATATACTATGATTTGTTTATGATAAGGATTCAAACTACACTTACACTCACCTCCATCTAAGGGATAAGAACATAATTTTTCTGTGGATGAAAAACTAACACCTCACGAAACGATGATTGTTCGATTTTCCCCTACCGCCTCTCATGGTGGCCATTATGATGGAACTGTTTTAATATATGATATATATTATGTTTAGTATTTCATTATTATTATTTACTTCTCAATTATATCAATCCTTTATGGTTTCTATAGTGGGTAAATACGATAATCTCATTTGAGGAAGTGCAGACTACAGCCCCCTCAAAGTGATGTGATTCGTTAATGCCTTATGTGAGATGTATAAAGGATGGAGTTAATGATATTATATATGATATTACACTATAATTATAATATAATTATGTATAATTATGTTTTAGTTCCATTAAAATAAGAAATAGAAATGAAAGTAGCGTGCATGCGTACGTACGACTTACCGTCTCCATGAACGGTGCACTTCATTTCTTACCTCCATATGTTATGTTCTATTATAAATACATGTATATTCTGGATATATATGATATATAAATCATTAATATCATTATGGATATAATTAAACTTTGACCACATGAACAACATGTAATTATAAGAAGTCCATTTTTGACTCAAGTACCAAATATCGACAAAACGAATGTTATTAACAAAAATGTTTACATAATGTTTATAACATGATAATAAGTGATATAAAAGGAATAATAAACTTGAAAAAGGTTTTTAACAAAGTAGAAATTAACTCTTTTTATTATTCATGAGATTAAAGAACGATCGATTCAAGTCAGACACGAGGTAAGGGAACTTCTTAACCCAATATCTGTTCTTTGGGTAGATCTTCTCTTTCTTGTTTATGTCGTTCTTTGATTATGCGAGAAATGAATTTTTATATCTTATCATGTATTTATACTTTCTTTATGTGACCTTATAGTGAATACACATAAGTGATCTATTTTATTTACAGATCTTTGTAAGGGATAATTTTTCCAATCTCATTTTATCTGAGATTGTATATTCGTAAGTATTTTGTGGTTGTTGTTATCGTTCATGCCCATGTTTTATAAAAATGTTTTCATGTATTTTTAAAGTCCTTTTTATCCATTGTTTAAATTTACCACATGTTATGAAAGTAGTATTACTTTTTTTTACCACATGAGGATCTTTTTAACTTTTCCGGCAAAAGTACGAGAAGAATGTTATTTTTCACTTATAAAACATGAACAGATTTTTACGGTTTCATAACGCCTCATTTTTATGAAGCTTACTCTACAATATTTTATGAATATTTTCAACAAAATACTTTTCTTTTAAAATTTCATGTCATATTTTGAAAATAAAATGATTTTTTTAAGAAAGGATATTTTCCTCAAGAATCCATTTCAAGTGTTTTATCAAAACCATTTTCCATCTAAGATGACATTATTTCATAAGTGTATGTTTCAAGTATAATGTCTCTATGATTTACATGGTTTCACTTTTCTTATGATGAAATATCCATTTGTTTTATATGGATTATGTGATTATGGGATGATGTTTATGAATCCCATTTTATTCTTTGGGTTATGATGAATGTTTTAAGTTTATTTTGTGGCACAAGTAAGAATGATTTCATTATGAGATGGGTGGGACCTATATCTCCCTCCAATACATTAGGTAAAGATTTATATCTCATGAGATAGACATGGCTGGAATGGTATGTTAATATGGTTCAGTGATATAGGACTGGAATGAGTATTGAACTCGATTCAGAAAGGGATTTTTTCCACTAAGATGGTCTTGGAAGCAATGTCTTGGCTACTATGGAAATCATATCATGTGCTTAATGGTTTTCCAGAATTACATGTTTTATTCCCATGTTATTTTATCATGATTGATGTTCCTTTATGACTATGCCTTACGTACTTCCAAGATTTATTTCACAACTCACGATTTTGACGTGTAAAATCTATGTTCATGTTTTAAAGTTCAAATGTATATGGTTTGTTTTATTTTCTCCATGATTACCCTTACTGAGCATTTGAGCTCATCGTTTATATGTTTTCTTTTCCCCAAGATATAAAGAAAGGTTTTTAGATAAGAAAAAAGGGTAATATCTTTATAGGAGATGATGAAGATCTTTCACCACGATTAGAAGATTATATTCTGAGTTTCCAGAGACACTAAACAATTATGGTCCTTTGGTGTCTGTTTTTGTTATGCATTAGATGTTCTACAAAAGTAATGTAATGTCTATGTACATCAGGTTTCGGGTCTCTACAATAGTGATGCTTAGATTATCTTTGGGATTAGTTTCTATATGGTGGGTAGGTTGTAAGATCATATATTTTGTTAGATATGTTCTTTTCTATGTATTATGTAGGACCTTGGATGTCAAGTCTTGTTTAGAGACAGGGAGCTTTTACTGGAAAAAATGACCTATGTTTTAGGGATATATTTTTATTTGTATTAATGGAGTATGGGTATAAAAATGTTAAATTGGGTTACAAGGGTTTTTTATGATATTTTAATTCTTCAAAAGTGGTTCAAAAACATTCATTGAAACTGGGTTGAAAACTATTCACTAGAAAGTTACATATCATGTGCATGTTACACAACATATAGATTCCACTAGATATGTCGTGAACCAGTTCATGACATGAAGTAGTTAATCTTCAGAAAAAAAAATTCACACTGTGTAAATATCGATCAGGATAAATATTAACCCAAGGAAACAGCTTTTTTAATGTAACATACAAATGAGGACCTACACGACATGAAAGGGTTATATGCTGTGTAATCCACAAAACCAGTGGTTTTAAGTGTACCACGTGTTTGATTATCTCATTCATATCATGTGAATCCTTTCTCTCTCTACCCTAGGATAATTTCTAACTGATTTTGGAGTCTTCCCATCCTTTATAGATGTTTAGGTTTCATGTAATAACCCCAACGAGATGGTTTGTTTAGTTTCTCCCTTCTTTTTTGTTGTTCTCAGGTTTTTGTGGTGGAAATTATTTGACCATGGTTGTTTTTTGATTTTATCATGATCTATATTGATCTAATATCTTTATTTTGATCATTTTTTCCTTCTTTAATGATGAATAATCATGTTTGATGTTTTTTATCACTCATTAGTGGTAGAGGTATAAACAAAACCTTATGGTTTGATTTCAATTTCTAAAGTGCATGAAATATACATGATTTTTCTGATGAAAAATTTGCATTACAAAATTTATTTTTTGTAAATATAATCATATAATTAGATCTCTAATTGGATACCCTTATTCTATTGAAATGTGACACGACTTAAGAATTCCTCTAGAAAGAATGAATTAGTTATGGCTTAAATATTATTTTAGAATCAAATGTGTTTTTGGTGATTTCATGTTATATACTAACCTTGGAAAATGTATAATTTAATTAATTGAATAAATGAGTAAATTAAAGGATAAATGGTAATTAGCAGAATTAACCATTTAGTCTTATGTGGTTATATTGCGACGAGCTTGTGATTATGATATAATTGTTGTTTTAATTTTCACTTTTGAAATAGGTTGGTATTATTACATATCAGGATAGGCCCTAAAACATGTTGTGATGTTTGTATATTGGGCTAGTCCCAGACACATGTTGTGATTCTTATATACTGGGCTAGGACCTGACACATTCTACAAAGCTTATATATCAGGCTAGGCCCTAACACATAGTGAGATTATTATATAGCAGGTTTGGCTGAGTGATATTTTATAACATGTGTATATGGTTTTGGTTGTAAAGATTATGTTACATGCCTAGAGACATTCTAGCATGGTATCGAAGAAGGTTGTTTGGTTTCATGTTTGTGGTTTTCATGGCTTTATTACATTCTAGGAGGAATTATGTAATGGTTTAAAATTAGGTTTATTGATATATTTTATTAATTTTTTTATTAATTTATACACATGTTTATTTCATTATTTCATGCACTTATTATCATACTAGTTTTTTCATACATGGTTGTGTCAACCTATAGATTTTTACTCACACCCAGTTCATTACACATTTAGTACCTGAGAAGATTACATGTATTCAGGTTTGGATAAGGGAAAATGAACTTGTTGGGGATTATTGATTTCATAGATAAGTTAGAGTTTGGAGATGGTCTCACCTAGGTTTGGGGATGGAGTCCTTGAGTTTTTTTCTGTCATATATTTCTTTTATTTGTATTATTTTTTGTTAAACATTTCAATACAACTCATCTATTCATTACATGATTCTTATTTATTGGTTTATTGGTTTCTCCTTTACTTTTTAGTTGTATTTTACTTTGTTTCTGATGTTTTTCCTTTACTTTCATATTTATTATTATGGATCACTCTGTTGTATTTTACTCTATACCATGGGGTATAGTATCCCCACTATAAATATCACTCCCCCACTTCTATTCAGAATCCTATGGAATACAGGGAGGCACCCATGTGGTCCTGTAACCACGTCATTTTATCTATGTGAGAGAGTTCTGGATTAGGGTATGTTGCAAATATGGAATAAAATGTTTATCTAACAAAGACAAAATAAGGTAAATTTATTTTCAAAAAACATTATTAGTCATTTTAATTACCAAATAATAGGAAACTAAAAGAAAATAATGCAATCCTTAGAAATAACCCTAAAATAATAACAAATTTATGGTTCTTAAAATTAAGATCATATAATTTCCCCCAAAGGAACCTTAAAGATAAACAATCCTACAAATAAATTATATTTTAACATAAAAATTTTACAACTTCGATAAATTTTTAATAAAATTTAATTGAAATAAAAAATATGATATAGATCTATAAATCCCATTAATTACATGAATTTATATGTTAAAATATATTCATGTTGTGTAATTCGCACCAGCCAGTGATATAATGGTTCATGCCATCAAACATTTCTTATGAAAAATATATTGAGATGAATAATCCTTGCAAATAACATATAATTAAATTTATAACTGATAATTTAAGTAATTATGTTCCATATTTTCAAAATAACCTAAAACAAATATAAATTCAACATAAACCAATAAATATTCATTAAACTCATAGTCTTGGAATAACATAATCGTTGAAGCTGAAGTATAACCCAATAAATTGAAATTGAGTTAGGAAACCCCTTACATTGAGCATGAATAATAAAATTCACTCTTTAAATTTATAAATAATAAATAGATATTAATTATTTACTTTTTTAATAAATTTATAATTATAGTTATTCTTTTTTTAATTTTAACCATGCTATATTTAATTAATTAATATATTAATTTCACATTAGTTTTTTTGAGGATATCCATTTCAATTGTCAAAAATGACTTTAGTTGGATGACAACGGTCAAATGCATCATGATTATATCATTTATATAATATTAATCATGTGATAATTATAATTTTTATACATTAATTATAATTTTAAAACCAACCATGTTTGTTGGTTATGAATGATGAATTATGTTTCAACATGGAGATGGTAGTTCATACATACGCATGACTAAAGTTTCTGTTTTTTAATGAATGTGAGAGAAATCTGTTAAAAAATATATATTTATATAATTATTACTATATCATAAATATCATATTATTATTAAAATACACTTATATATTTTATACATGTGAGGTGGTGATGAGAAATAAAATACATCGGTTCGTTAGGCGGTAGTCTGCACGTACTCAGGAGATATTTTTTTATTTTTCAATGAATGTTAATGAAAAAACTAGAATATTTGTTATCGTTAAAACATGAAATTTAAATCATATGTATATATATATAATATCATTTATTTTTTATCCATTATTATGAAAGACCAATAGAGGCAATGATAAAAATTAGATACATCTTCTTCAAGTGGGGCTGGTCCACACATTCACAAGGAAGATGTTTTCATTTTCAATTAAATGGATTAGTATAGAAAAAGGGTTAAAAAATAAAAAATTAAATTAAATTATAATGTACATATTAAATTAATTATATCACTATGTTTATGAGAGTTTTGAAGGAGGTAAAATGAGAAATAAAATGAAAACGCTTGATTAGGAACTATATTGGTTCTTTAGAAAACAACCATAGGATTATACATGATGTCTTACTATGATGGTATTATGATAAAAAATGGAACTATGGGATGTATTTAGGGATTTAATTAATGTATTTTGGTAGGTATTTTCTAATATAATAGAATCTTTATGTTTTTATATAAGAGGATAGGTGGTGTTCTTTTATAATTTAGGAAGAGGGAACACTTGAAATTTTACCAAAAAATAAAATATATTAATGTATTACTCAATATAAGTGGATCAAACATTACTATTTATAGAGTAATGGATATCATTTTTTATAAATAATACCAGTAAAATGTATTTAGATAATTTTTCATTTCATTTTAACACTTCCCATATTAGTTTTAACATGTCTTAAAAATTACTATGGTAAATGAATTTTTTTACCAGTCACGACTCATAATGACCAGAAATGAAAGTGACCAAATTAAAAAAAGTATAAATTATTATACCAAATATGGATTTCATTTTTAAAAAAAAATTTATATCATTTTTATAAATTACTTTCAAAATAAATCAGCAAAACTTGAGGAAAAAATAATTTCTAGAAAAATGAATTTTTAAGTATAAAAATGATTTTATACAAAATTTAAGAATAAGGTAGATTAAAATAAAATTAATTATATTATGTTTAATAAAACTGAATTAATTAAATTTTAAAATCCATTAAAAACAAAATGGGACTTTCTAAATACTTGAATGCAAAAGAAATTTTTTTATAAAATCTGTATTTTTCACTATTAACAGGAAAATTATTCTTTCTAGAATAAACCAAAAATTTAACATTGTTATAATATTGATATTATATTTTAAAAAATTATTTATTTATTTATAAAATAAAATTCCTAAAATTTTAATATCTTGGTTATAATATTTATTCACAAAATCTTATAAAACTCATTCTTGAAGAAAATGTTTTCTCGAAGTAAAAATTACCTTATTTTCAATCATTTACTAACATTAATTAAATGAATATTAATTAATTAAATTGAATATATAATATATTTATTTCAATATAAATATTTATCAATGGTAACTAATTTAATCCATTAAGATAAAAATACATTGCATATATAAAAATTGTTTTAATGAAAATATCACTTCAATCATCAATGGATTTTATCTTCAAGTCACCAAAAGTGTATTTAAATATTCCTAATGTATATATATATATAATGGATATATAAAAAAAATATGTTTCCAATGGGAATATATATAACATTAATTTTAAATTACTATATATATCCTTACATGCTTCACTAAAATTTATTCATCAACTCCTCTCTCATCATGTCTATTGTATACTTAAATATTTTCCTTATTTCCATAGTTGTAGTGTAAATACCCCAACCCTAGTAGCTATGATTTGGTGTCTTAATTTATTACATTGGAATAATAATAAATGAATTTTCATCCTGGAGTACCAAATAGTTTAGTATATTTTTAAAACTAGATACAAACATAAGTTTTACATTAGGAATTTGAAAGGAAAAAACAAATAAAATCAAATGGAAACATCCTTAAACTTATATATTATCCCTTCAAGTCATTCATAATATAAATATTCTCATCCTAGGGGAAAATAAAACATATAAAATGGGTTAGATTATATGCCTAGTAAGTGTAATAAATACAATAAAATCTATCATAAACATGAAAATTAAGGTAAGGTGAATATCAAACAACACATGTAATTAAAACAAAAACTTTAATATAATACGGGATAAATAATATATGATCAAAATAATTTCATAAAAATAATTTCATTGGAATGAAACATATCCAAGGATATTCTAATAGTAAAATGATCACATTGATTATCAATTACTAATGTCATAATGATGGAATGAAAAATTATGGATATCCAAAACATACCTTCGAGGCCTCAACCAATACATCTATAAATTAATGGTTAAGGCATCATCCAAAAACATATCTAAAAATAAATGGGAAAGGCCTCTGCCAAGTCTATATATGGTTTTTCTCATGATACCTATCGATGTATAAAGGGTAAATAGAGGACCCATGTATTCACTTAACATTCCCAAGTCATTCCTCATATGAATGGGGTGAAACATAAATAACTTATACATATGAAATTTGAATAACATTCCCCAATTAGTAAACATAGTCACAAACCATAATGAGTAATATTTTGAACGGCATCAAGATAGAACGTCCACAGTAAAATTGATCATAAATCATTAAATAAAATATGGTACATGATATCATAAAATATCAATCCCAATTAATCATAATATTCAACATAGGGGTTTTAAATATATGAAAATACTATAATAAAATCACTGGTGCATTCTTAAGATAAATTTCCTTTTTCCTTAAAAATGAGAGTTATTTGGAAAATTCATTTATGTTTCTCAAAAAAAACATATTTTAAACATGTATATCCCATAAAAGAAAATTTAAGTACATAAAATTATATTTTAGTCATAAAATATTTTCAACTGAAGTGGAAACATGTAAAAATGCCTTTTTATAAACTTTAGTAATGGGCCACTTTACTGCGATTTAAGAGAAAATATAAGAGTCTTAAAAGAGGAAAATTATTAATTGTTTAGATTAAACCAAAAAACAAAAAAGACAGTTTTTCATGATAAAAAGATTTATTCTAGATCAATAATTATTTCTTAAAATATTATTTTTATAGTACTTTAAAATGAGTATGAAATCAGGAAGTTCCCTTTAATCAAGACTGGTTAACAGGAAGAATTGAAAAGGGAACCTTATAAAACATGTAACTCTACATAAAATAAAGTTTAACTAATTTGGATACATGAATTTGGAACATATATATAATTTAAAATAAATATTTAGAAATAAATAATAATTACATTAGGTTAAAGGGGGAGAAAGTGTAACCCAAAAGAAAAATGATGATTTGGTTAGAATCCCTTAGCACTTTGGAAATAGTCAAACTATATGCCCCATAAAATTAATGAAAATTAAATGAAACATTTAATAGAATAAAGATAAATATATTAATTATATAAAACATTTTTTTTAATTATAAGTATATTCCATGTGACAAATAGTGGTAAATCATTAATGTCTCACAGAAATGAAAGTGAGATGAGAAAACCCTTACCTTATGTCTGAAAGTGTTCTCCACAAGTAATTAATATTATGGATAATGAAATTATATTCATTTATAATTTGATTTATAACACATTAAAAATTTATTTTATTTAATATAACTTTATTATGTTTATTTAGGCCCTTTTTGATGATTCATAATTTTTAGTTTAATCGTTTAGAAGTGCTCGTTTCCTTGGTTTTCATGATTGGTTCACATGTATACATTATGAAAGATCATTTAAAATGGAAATAGTTATCCCAAATTTAAATTATATATTATTAATGAACATAGTGGATATATGTTTTTCTTATATATAAGTTTTTCATTTATGAGGATGGTCCATTAGAAAAAGCATTACTGATAACCATTATGATTATTTTGGCATTTTTTCAATCATCGTGAACTAGTTTTTTTAGTTTGAATTAACATTATGTATATATACATGTTTAATAATATTAAATAATTTTTATTTAAAATATTAAGTTATTTTTTACCATAAAAATTGATTTATGACTAGAATTTGAGGTGTAATTGAAAAACCAAAACTCATCATCCACGAAAGTATAAAATTAGCACCTCACGGATGACGTTTTCATTTTTAGAATAAAAATGGGGAGATAAGAGAATTGGTGTTTGATATACCATTAAAATATCAAAATTACTTTATATAAAATATAATGGAGTTATCATGTCACTTTGTATAGGGGAGGTGGGGGAATGATAAGAAAAGAAAAGAAATTTGAAAGAGAGAGCAAGAGAGATAAAGGGAGAGAGAGAAGGTTTTACCTATTGAGGGTTTCTTCCTTGAGAACCTCCCCATGGGATGTGGGAATGGTTTTTTATTAAGACCAAGAATAATTGGATATGGGGAAAGCTTTAGGAGAGTAAATTTGAAGAATATAATAATCATTCAAGGATTTCGAGGTGTAGGGATAAGGTGTGGTATTTATAGTGGATAAGAGGGGTTTTTTAACTATTTTAATCATTAGTTTTTTATTTTGGCTCAATAATTTGAATATTTTAGATTACCATGAATATATACAGTAAAACAATTAATATTATTTTGATATTAGTGTTATTAAATTAGCAATGACCCAATAAATAGTGTATTTAATTTATAATTTATATATACCGTAAACTATTGTATTTCATTATTCACAAAAAATTCATCTATTTTAGAAAAATCCTAAAACTTCACCCTAATAACTTTTCTATTTTTAGAATTCATAAATGGAATCCATGTTATTAAATTAATTTTCTATATATGATCAATTTAATATTTGATTAAAATCATCGTTTATTTGGAAAATACAACTTTCAAAATTATAACTGATTTTATAACAATTTGAAACATTAATTAAGGTATCATAAAAATATATTATAATAATAAGACAGAAAAATATTTATTAATATATCTATTTTATGAAAATAAATTTCCTTATAAATCATTATATTAATTATGAAACAGTAAATAAACATTTGTGCTTTTCAAAAACACCAACACTTAATTTCATATTTTTAAAACATTTTTTTACATATTAATTGATGTAAATATATCATATTTTCATTTATAAGATACCCAAATATTATTTACACATTAATATATGAGGTTACTATTTAAATCACAATTATAATATTAATATAACGAAAATGATTATTTTTTAAAAAATCCTGATTTTTCAATGTTCACTGAAAAATAAATATTTTCTTAAAAATACAAATAATATACACTAAGCTATTTTTGACATTACTCTTTTAAAAATAAAGTTTATTTTGTTCAATAGAATTTATTAATGTGTAAAAATTTAGTTTTTAAACATTTTATCCATTAAAAGTTTGTAAATTTTCCTTTTAGAAAATATATCTTTTTATACTTAAAGCTGGATTTATTTTTATCCTAAGACAATAAAACTTATTGATTGAATATAAAAATATTTTATTGAATATGAAATATATAAATTTCATTAATATCTTTCAATAACTGTTATTAATTTAATATAAAATGTCATTTTGGTCATAAATTTAATATCTTTTTAAAATGCATCATCTTTGTTCAACAGGTTTTCATTTCCATTTATAAATAATTGGTAACTAATGAATTAATTTTTTAAACATGTGAAAACTATTTTTTCAAAATTTAATTAATCCCATTATTCGTCCCGTTCTAACAGATATGTTGTAATAATAAAATTTTATCAATTTTTTAAGCTATGTGTTCTATGTAACCTAAGCTATCGAATAAGTTAAATTTTTAAAAGAGACATACCGTAAAATCTTGGGTGTTAAATTCTTCCCTAATTTAATAAATTTAATCCTTGAAGTTTGAAATTTCACTTCAAAAATTAAATGTTGATACTCAAATATTTTTTTTGGAAATACAACGTCGGAAAAAGGGTTTATAAAACTTCCTCTAAAAAATTGTAATGTGAAATGCGAAGTTCACCATTAAGATTCTAAAATAAGAGAAAATATGTAAACATATGGACATGGAAGAGAAATATAATTATTATGTTTTGATGGATATTTATTGAGAACATGATCATTCGAATGTATACCATAACAAAACCGTAAACTTTTTATTGGTAAAATATCATTGTTTTTTCAGAAAGAGAAGTGGTCAGATTACATTTTTGTTACAACATAATTTTCCTAGAGTTGAGGGTTTCATTTACTATCCATAGAAGAAAATTAGAAAATAAAATTACTTGATACCTTTATATTTGATAGTCTCATCATTTAGTTGTGATTCTATCTATATCTGCTTCATTTATTTAACCAAAAGGTGGATATTCAAGATTAATTTTTATGCTTGAAGAATTTTGATTAGACGATCTATAAGTAATTAATTTGGCCTTTAAATATTTATTGAAACCAAAAATGATATACCAAGTTATCCAATATGATAAATTATACTTTAACATTAATCAATAATATCCTTAATCTATTCTATTATTGGTTAACCTTAAGACTCATCCAAAATATGTCTTTCCAAATTAAAAGACTAATGATTTAGAATAAATGTTACATAACATCAAATTTCCCACAAAACAATATAATGAATCTCTTATTATTACATACCAAATATTTGAATTCCTTGATCACCAATTAACCTTAATGAAAACATTCATGCTTCCAAAAACAAGATATCATGTTTTCCTTATTTCCAAAAATCTAATTACATAAACCATCAGATCACTACCCACCATAATGGCCACTAATTCTATCCCATTAACATCTAGTTATTATTATCTCAACATCAAGATAATATTTAGGGTTATTTTTACAAAGTCACGTTTTTTCAAAAAATTAAAATTACAGTAGAATTACTCCTATTGATTATTGTTATATTCAGAACATGGTTCCAATTCCTTAAAAATAAGTACTTGAGTACAATCCTATTGTATCTCATGTTTCTTATAACAATAGAATTATTGAAAAAATACTCAAAATTTTTTAATCTAAATGAATGATACCAATTAATCCTCTATATATGTGTTAGTATAATGAGATTAAACGTGGTCCATTATCCTTTTTTGGGGTATATTCTTTTGATTCATGAAACATTGATTTGAATACTACCTAATCTTATTATAGTAAATGCATTGGATATATTCTTTACTTACTTTGAAATCCTGAGCATAGTGGACCTTCTCTCCATAGTTCTAGAAAAATCACATTTCCTTTAGGAAAGTATCATGGTGTTTCCTTCCACATTTATCACATGTGGTAAAATCCTTATTTCACTTATTCCCATTATACATCATTTTACCTATTTTCCTCATTTTCTCTTTCTTCCTTTCGATGTCATAAAACATGGAGAATTATTTCTTTATATTTATTGAACATGACACTATATCCTAATATAACGGTAATATTTTGGAGACTTTTTCCATTAATAATATTGGAAAAATAATATAAAAGATATGATCATTCATACACTTTAGATCTTGTGAATTTGTGAGGTTCACATTCCTTCTATGAGGTTCTATTTTAAACAATGGAATAAAATATATTAGGTTATGAATCATACTTAATAATCTCATACTAGAAAAACACTAAATACGAATTGAAAATTTATGCATACCAATTAATAGAATCCTAATCATGGTTTCTTTGGGAATATTTACTTTTTAAATACTTTATAATGGTTTATAGGTAAAATTTTAATTATCCAAAGAATATCCCATGGGTGTTTCAAACCAGGTGCACAATAAGGCCTATTGTTGTGTATCAGGTTACACCGAGTCAGACCTGATGCACCTTGTTGAAATTGTTACCCCTGGGTAAATCGGTTCCAAAACCACATCAACTTTTAGTATCCAAATAATCATGTGTTTCTAGAAATACCTTTATAATCCATACCCTGCCAAAATTCTTTGATGTCATTCTATGATTACCCTAAAAGTTTATCTAAGGGTTAAGTTCCCTAATCTACATTTTATAAATATATTTTCGAAGGTTTATTCAAAACTTCCTCTAATACAAACTATTAAGACCCCGACCCCAGTATCATAGATCTGGTTACTTACTTTATCACATTGTTATAATAAACAAGGAAGTCGCATCTCAAAGCACTGAAAAGTTTATTATATTTGGACAACCAAGTAAAAATATAATATTTACATTACAACATTGAAAGTAAAAACAACATATAAACTCCAATGGAATTTTATATAAACTCCAATATTATCCCTAAAATTCATTCATAATATATATCTTTACATCCTAGGGAAAAATAAAACATAAGAAAGGGGTGAGATAAGATGCTCAATAAGGGTAAGAAATACCTTAGAAAAAATAATAAACATAAATAATAAGGTAGTGTGAGTGTCTATGAACACAATACATTAAAACATAAACATGAACATAATATGTTAGGAATAAAAGTTGATCAAAATAAATCCATATAAATAGTAACATGAGAATAAAACATAACCAGGGATATTCTACTAGTAGAATAATCACATGGGTTATCAATTACTAATATCATAATGATAGAATGCATAATGCTAGATATATAAAACATATCGTTGAGTCTACAACAAAGAAATCTCAAAATAAATGGTTAAGGCCTCTTCCAAAACCATATCTAAAAATAAATGGGAAATGCCTTGGCTTAGTTAATATATGGTTTATCACATTAGATCTACTGATTCATCAAGGTTCTATAGAGATACCAACATATAAATTACAATTTTCAATTAACACTTTCTATGAATGGGGTAAATATTAAAAAATATATATATTAAATATTAATAAATTTCTCTAATAATTAAACATAATCACTAATCTTTTGGAGTAATATGGTGAACAGTATCAAGATGGCACATCAGTCAAACTGATCATCAACCATTAAATAAAACATGGTATATGATATCAAAAAATATCAATACCAGTTAATAATAGGACTAAAAAAATTATTTTAAATAAATGAAAATACTCTAGTAAAATCATTGAGAAATTCCTCTGAGAAATACCCTTTTTCATTGGAATGAATAGTTCTTTTCAGAAAAAATTGGTATTTTTCATAAACATTAATATTGGAAACATATATATCCTAAAAATTAAAATGGAATTACAATAAAATTATTTTTATTAATAAAATATTTCCAACTAAAGTTAAAACATGTAAAAATATTTTTTAATAAACTTTAGAGATGGGCCACTTTGATGTGGTTTAAGAGGAAATAAAAAAAAGTTAATAAATTGGAAAAGGATTAATTGATTATATAAAACCAAAAATAAAAAATATATTTTTTCATTATGAAAATTTTAATTTTATAAAAATAATGGTGTCTTATAACATATTATGTATGGTATATGAAAATGGGTAAAAAAATTGAGAATTTTCCTTTAATCAGGCTTTCTTAACGAGCTGAATTGAAAAGGGAACCTTATAAAATAGGTAATTACCCTAAAATAAATATAATCTTATATGATAACATTATTTTTGATAATATAAACATAATTTATAAGATTTATATAAAATTAATAAGGAACTAATTTGTGGTCTATAGAGAGAAATCATAACCCGAAAGAAAAATTGAGATTCAGGTAAAATCCCTTACCACATTTCAAATAGTCAAACAGTGTGCCCCATAAAATTAATGAACATTAAATGAAACATTTAATACCATTAATATTGATATATTAATTATATGAAACGTAAATTGGTATTATATATACACCACACCTAAGAAATAGTGGTGAGTAAGTCATATCTCACAGAAATTAATGTGGGATGAAAAAACCCTTACCTTATGTCTGAAAGTGTTTTTTGTTTGTACATAATGTCCTTGAAAATGAAATTAGATTCATTAATAATATAACTCATAACCTATTAAAATTTTATTTTATTTATTATGCTTTTATTAAGTTCATTTATAGCCTTTTTCATGATTTATAATATTCATTTTCGTCGTACGAGAGTGTTCATTTCTTTAGTTTTCGTGATTGGATCACTCATATACATATTCAAAAGATCATGTAAAATGGAAAAAGTTTTCCCAAATTTTAATTATATATTATTAATTAAATTATAGGATATTTATTGGTCTTATATATCATTTTTATATATGAGGATGATTCACTTGATAAATCATTAATGATAACCATTTAGATTATTTTGTGGTTATTTCTATCATCAGGAATTAGTTTTATTATTATGAATTAATATATTCTATATATACTAGTTAAAGAACATTAAATAATTTTTATTACATATATTAATGTCTATTTTAAACATAAAAGGTTTTTATGACTATTTTTATAGGAAAAATTGAAAAATGAAATCTCATCACCCATGAAGGCATAAAATTAGCACCTTACGGGCAATGTTTTCATTTTTAGAATGAAAAATGAGTGAAAAGAGTATTTATAGTTTATATAATACTAACATAATAGCATTAAATTATATAAAAGATACTATTGTTTTAAGGTGACTTTGGATAAGTTATTTTAGTGAAATATAAGAAAAGAAATAAATTGAAAGAGAGAGAAATTGATTTACCTCTTGAGTGTCGCCTCCTTGAGAACCTCCCTAAGTGACTTGGAAATGGTATTTTGGAAAGAACAGAAATAAAAGAACATGGGGGAGAGGTTTGGGATAGGAAATGGTCATAATATAATTAAAATTCATGGATTTGTAAGTGTGAAGACAAGGAGTGGTGAAGGGTGGTATTTATAGTGGAAGAGAGGGGTGTTTTTTTATTACTTTAACAATTAGTTTATTATTTTGGGTCAAGACTAGAAATATATTTGATTTTCATGAATAAATTTAGTAAATAGATAATGGGAGTTATAAATTATGCTTCTTACATTATAAATGACTCAATAAATAGTGTATTCAACTTAAAATGTATATATATTGTAAATTACTATATATCGCTATGTACAAAAAATTCAACTAGTTTAGAAAAATCAAAAAAATTACAATAAATATTTATTGAAATGTAGAATTCAAAAATGGACTCTATTTTATGAATATAATTTTTTATATATGAGAAATTTAATTTTTAATTGAAATCATCTTTTATTCAAAATAAGATTGATTTTATATTATAAATAATTTTATAAAAAATTGAAATATTAAATAAGGTCTAATAAAAATATATTATAATCATAAAAATAAATATATTAATTCATAAAATATATTTTAGGAAAATAATTTTTTTCTAAATAATTATATTAATTATTAATTTTTAAATAAATATTTACTCTTTACATAAATTCCAACAATTAATTTAAAATTTTTAAAAAATTTGTATACTTATTCTTTGGTATAAATACATCATATTTTCATTTATAAGATAACCCAAATTTATTTACTATTTAATTTCTGAAGTAAAAAATAAAAATCATAAATAAACAACTAATATAAAAAAATGAAGGTTTTATAAAAATCGGGATTTTTCAGTGTTCACTGGAAAATAAATATTATCATAAAAATAAAAAAAAATCTCCCTAAGATAACTTTGAAATTAATATTTTAAAGATAAATTTTATTATGTTCAATATAATTTATAAAAGTTTCAAGATTTATTATTGAAACATGTCTGCTATTTAAAGGCGGTAAAATTTATTTTTAGAAAATATAACATTTTTATTCATAAAATTGGATTTATTATTATTTTATGCCTATAAAACTTATGGATTGAATTTAAAAAAAATTGATGAATACGTAATATATAAATTTCATTTAGTTATTTCAATATTAGTGATTTATTTAAGATAAAATATCATTTTGGTCATAAATTTAATTTTTTTTTATAAAAACACATCCTTTATATTCAATTGGTTTTTAGTTTCATTTTTGATTAATTGGTAACCAATCAATTCATTTTAAAAAAAATTTGTAAAATATATTTTATTAATTTACTTTATCCATTTTTCCCTCTATTAGTAAATGTTTGTCACAATAATAATATTTAATCATTTTTTAATCTTGGTGTTCTGTGTAACGTAAGCTATCGATGAAGTTAAATTTTTTGAAGAGACATACCATAAAATCATGGGGTGTTTCATGTATCTGGGTTCACATTATTCATATAGAAACATGAGGGTAAATATTTAATGATTGTGGTACTTTTATTTATGTTCATATTTATTCTACTTTTACCTTTCTTCATTTTGTTTCATATTGAAACCTCATAATGTACTTGTTTTTATGTTTCAATGCATAAATATTCTTCTATAAAAGAATCATCATTAATTTCAGTTTGATGTTATTTTAATCACATGATATCAAATACAATATTCATTTATTGGGGAAACAAATATAAAAAATATACGGTGTTTCATTCTACCATAAATCAGGAAATTGCATCCTTGCAAATTTATCAAGTTCCT
Organism: Viscum album; assembly: GCA_963277665.1. NCBI lineage: Eukaryota > Viridiplantae > Streptophyta > Magnoliopsida > Santalales > Viscaceae > Viscum > Viscum album. The sequence continues at coordinate 640,362,222 of OY728141.1, read as the reverse complement.
GATAAAAAATGGATTAATTTTTTTTTTAAAAAAAATTAATTCTATAAAGTTAATGTTAAAATGTACAAACATGAAAAGGAAAAAATTATTATTTAAAAAATACCAATTTTTCAATCCCATATTCTAAAATGAGTTGATAAAACAACCCTTTTAAAATAGTACACAATAACTATGAATTTCCCCCAGTATAATCCATAATCAGATTACCAAATAAAGATAACATTGGAATGAAGTGAGAATATGAACATGGAGGGGGAAAATAACATCATAGGAATAATAGATTGTGATATAGTACATGTTCATGGGAAATTTAATGACAAAAAAACCATAAATTAGTAAGAAATAAAAATACTATCAATTAATCACAAATAAATGAAATTGGATAAAAATTTTATTTTAATACCCTTTTCCAAGAGATGGGGACTTCTATAGTATCAGCATAAATAGAACTAGAAAATATACTTACAAGATTTACTTCCATTAGGAAAGCATAATTTCATCATTTTGTTGTCCAATGAGTAGTTTTTTAAATTCTTCCTCATCTATTACTCGAATAAATGAATATTAAATATAAAAAAACATTCATAAAGAACTAAAATAACCTTTCAACCAATGAAAAGGTTCAAAAAAAGATAACAAGTTGTTCCTCATATCTTTTCACATTAATGAAAAAAATTAGCATAAAGTAGAATAATTTTTACATCCCTAACCTATTTGTATCACACTTGATCAACTTGGTTCTCTATGATACCTCAAGAACACATCCCCGTATTCTATTGGTTTTTTACTAGTAGTGATGGAGTATGGAAAATATTGGGTAAATTGTAGCCTATGGTACAGAGTTTCAGTAAAATCAGACATTTTAAAAATAATCAACTAGTAAACTTGAGCTGAATAAAGGGTAAAAACCAAGAAAATTAAAAAACTAAAAATAACCATATCATTTTATACAGTACGTCAATCTATATGTTTTTTTGCAGTCATATAATAAAATATCTAAAAAATTCTTGAAATTAAATAATCCAAAATCACATTCTTGAACCCCTAATAGGTCTCATATCTATGCTCCAATCCCATAAGTGATCAGTAAATCAAGTATAGGTCCCCTTACCCTTGTCTATACATGCATTTGTGAAATCTACTCGGGTACCAAATGGAACCCAAATAGGATGTGAGTAAAACTTAGTAGACCTATTCCCATAGTGTCTAAACAAAGTAGACTGTACAAAATATTGCTTGAAATTATACTCATAGGAAAGTAATTGATTCATAAATTAATAGTAGACATCAAATAAATCAGTCGACTCATGCGGTCCAAGTTTATGACAACTGATATTTTACTACAATTTAATTTATGATTTATTGCCTAAAGGTAGAAAAAATAAAATCCTATAATATTGGGAACCCTGATTTATTTTGGATATTAGGTACATATCATTACAACTTACAACATAAATAAAATAAAATTATTTAACACTTCCTTAATATGCACCAACATTCGATCATTCTGCTAAATCGACATGGGATAACCTGGGGAAATACCTTAAAAAGGGAGATCTAAAAATCCATATAAGGGAATAAACAATTAATAACATAAGGTTAAGAATTAAATGTGGTCTAATAGGCATATCAAAGAAACTTAAGTGGGTTTAAGATCATAATTTTTAACAATGATGCATGATATTACATGATAACATAAAGGAAACATAGGAATATGGAAAGAAAAACCTTACATCATAAACATATTTCAAGGTTAAACACAAAGAAATTATAACATAGTAAGATTATTATAACCTCTCATGCATCATGCATGAAATGTAATGAGATAAAAACATTACCCAATGAATTGGGAAGCTATATAATTACTGGCCAACCTGCCACGTTCATATCATGTTCATGCATATATTTGCCACATAGATCATACAACATACTGATTTATTTCATCAATTTCAAACCCATGATTATTTATTTTAAGATAAATATATGTAAAATCCCAATCAATGAATTATAGGTACAACTATTTTAATAAATTTATGTTTAAATGGATATGGGTATTCACTACACAAATGTTTGGCCTGGATAATCATGAGATAATTTCTATAACATAACAGGTGTATATAAAGGTAAATAGAAAGGGTGAATGAGAGAAAAGGGATATATTGTTACATGTTAATCATATGGATAAGAATAGGTATGTGTAAAAACATATCCCATCTTTGAATAATTGGAAATCAAAAGGTATGACATAAAGCTAATGATTGAAAAAAGATGAGGGGAGCATCGCTTACCTTGAGAGAGTACTTCTTAATAATTGGGAAGAGCTTAATAAGATCATGGTAGATCCTTGGTATGGATATAGAGAGGAAATTTTAGTTTAAATTCATGCCCTATTGTATTTTAGTGATGTGGAATAGGATTGTGGGTTGGTTTTTATAGAAAAAGAGATGGTAACCCATTAGTATTTACAAAACATAGGTTTTTGGATCCTTATGATAAAGTAAGCTAATTACAATCCTTCCAAATATTTTTCCACAATTATTTTATAAAATACATGTGTTTTTAATTTTTTTTATAAGTCTCTGAACCTAAATCTTTAAAATAATACCCTTGGTGATGTTGAGGCGACTCAGGTTTATAAATAATTTATTTTCAAATCCTAACATATAATAATGGTTTTGGAGGATTCATTATGGATTTAAAAAATTTATAAAATATCATCAAAACACATTATTTTAAACATTAAATATGAATTTTTTTCATTCATATATTTTATGGATTATATTACATCACTTTTGTGTCATTATGATGTTATAATTCATACCTTATATTTATATCATATTTTATGTTTACATAAAAATTCGATTGTATCAGAAAATTGTGAAAAAATCACCATTGGATAATTTTGACATGATAATTTCAAAAAAATGTCAAAATATTTTTCTTAAAATTATAATTTTTACTTATAAATCATAAATTCCAATTTATTGGGAAATGATGGTTTTTCTACAATAAAATTTTTATAACCATTATAAAAATTTTATTTTAAGTTGTAAACTTATATTTTCATTAGATTTAATAATTATTTTTTAGTAATAATATTTTAATAAAATATATTTATTCCAAAAAACATGAATTCATAAAAATAGTGTCTTTATTGAAACTATATATTTCACAAAAATAAATTTTTTGTTTCATCGTATCAAAATACTATTGAATTCCCAAAGGGTTAGGTGTGTGATGGTGAGATTTTTATGGGGTGTTTGATGAACATTGTATGGGCCGTAATCTCAATGAGCATGAATATCTCTCATAAACAGTTTCACCCATGATTTATTATTTAAAACATTCCATGGGAATATTCATGGGTATTTACCAATGATGTTTTCTCCCCTATAATTTTAGATAAATGGGCTTCTTAGGGTACAATCAGATTGTTCAAAGAAATTGCTTCCTTTATCATTTTCAAATGGACTTTATTATAACCTTTAATATACTAATATTACTGGTCCCCATTAAATGGATATATTATCAATGTTTATGATGATTAACATTTTTTTTTAAATTTTATAGATCATATAATGATCCAAAATAAAAAAAATAGTGCTTATTTTTTCTATAAGTTTATTTCTTAATAATACATTCACTCATTTAAAAAAATAATTTCATTTATAATTTTTTTTTGTTGATACATTATTCTCCCCATCATAAATGTATCCCTCAAAAATTTTATTCCATACACTAAAATAGATTAGTGTACTTATTTTTCATCACTACTTCTAGTTCCCATGTCACTTCCAAAAATTAATGGTTCCACCACAACACTTTGACCATGTTAGTTATATTGATTTACAAAACCTTGTCTCTACGATCAAAGATATTCATAGGATGCACCTAATATGCAATATAATTATATAATGATACCATAGATATATTTCTTAAATGTGAGGGACCTAGTATTTACTTACTCAAGAATGTTACATGGAAGACGTTACGTAATTGAGATAAGTAAGGTGGGAGTGATATTCGATTGACCACCACTCTAATGCCTTCATGGATCTCAAAAGGGATGATGTATCTAGGGAAAAGATTTCATTTCTTCCCAAAACACATGACTTTATTCCATGGTGATATAACAAGGAATTATTTATCTTTGTTTTCAAACTCTACATCACGTTGATGATTGTCTTCGTAGATTTTTCCGATGACTTTACATGGATTTCATATAATGTGGAATGGTTTCAAAAATCATTACCATTTTATAGATAAGATCAATTTTCACTATCTTTCACTCTCCAAATTCATCCCAACATGTAGAAATATGAAACCCCTTCCCATAAATAGACTCATAAGGTTCTATTTTAATGATATAATGGAAACTATTGTTATATGATAACTCTGATAGGGGAAGGTGTTGGTCCCAACATCCATGGAAGTCAATTGAATATTATTTCATTATATCCTCCTGAGTTTGAATGTTCATTTTAGACTGAACATCTATCTGAGAATGATAGGTAGTGATAAAGCTCAGTTCTATGTCCAACCACTTAATGAAGGCTTCTCCAAAAACTCATGGTAAACCTCAGATCTCGGTCAGTTACATTAAATATTGGTATTGTATTTGGTGCTCTAGAAACCAGATTCATAGTAATTTATGATAAACTTGTAATGATTGGATGAATATTATTAAAATTCTTATCACATCAGGATTATTCTTCTGCGTGACATAGTATGTGACAATGTTCTAAGAAAAGTTGTCACTCTAAAAGGTCATAGTGGATCCCTACAATGATGAGAACACAGAAGTTCCATGAAATTATTCTTAAATATATGTTTTATAGTAGGATTATATCATTCTAAGGGACACAAATGATACAGGCTATCAGGGGTGGGGACTCGTGAAACTTTTAGGCACCTTCTCATGATGTGAATCTATGAGGATATTAGGAGAAGAAGAACCTCCAGTAGGAAACCCACATTCATAAGTGTCACTGGATGTTCCTATCTATATATGTGTGTATTGGACCTTATACTATAATATTATTATTAATTGCATGTATGACTCATGCACATAGATGTTTCAATGAAAACTGTAATGACAGATGTTCACGGTGAGGTAGGATATGTTAGGTGTGTCCTAAGTAATACTGCATTAATGAATAATTGAGAAAGGATATATCAATTCTAAGGAAGTAGATATCTCATGCCCTTTGATAGAAATGGTATAGCCTATCTAAATCCATGGTCATGGTGTTCTATAAGAAATTTCAATTCTGGGAAGTCAACTAATGAGAAATCAATCACATGGGTTGATGGAACCTGCATGCAACCCACATGATTAGATATATCAGGAAAAAGAATTATATTACACGGTAAGCATTCATATAAGGTGAAAAGTTGTTGGGAAATCAACTTATTTCTAATGGGTGCATTAACCCATTGGTAGACAGTAAACATGGACATTTGGAAAGCCCACCTAATTTAAACAAAAAAAGAGGCCTCAAGGGTTACACACTATATGTATCTAGTATCATTGTAAAATAATTTATTTATTTAACTAGTTGAATAAATATTATTCCTGGTTTTGGTTTAATAATTATTCAAGTATAACTGATCAAATTTATTCTGTCTCTATTTATTTGAGAGAATATATTATGAATGGAATATTTATTTATGAGAGAATAATTCAGTTATATTTATTTTATAAAAAATATTCATTATTCAAGACCCAGTAAATATTAAGGATGATTTGTAGACCAATTTATGTGTCCGGTGAGAAATAATATTAAATATTATTTGGTTAAATATTATTTAAATATAATGTGCATGTTGAGAACCAGTCATGGTAATAATTTAATTTCTATTATTATTGACATGGGGTTTCACATGGAATAATAAATTAATTAATGTCATTTGTAAAAATTATTTATTATTACCTAGGTAATTAAATTCCCCATTATTTTATTATTATTTAAATTATCCAAGGGTCCATTCAAATGGATAACCAATGGTTTTTTTCACAACATCCTTGGAGAAAATATCTCAATCCAAAAGAACTCTTCCATCACTAAGAAACCTCTCAAGAATGAGAGATATCCTCCTCCATTAGATCAAAGAGAATTCTTTGAAAGAAATTATCACGTTGATTAAATGTGGATATCACAAGCGTAAGGATCTTCCATGCTAGCACCTGGAGACTCCTTCTGCAATGTCCAGAGATATGTCGAGCATGTGTGGGTTATCGCTAGAGGATTATTATCCTTGGATTCTACATCACAACGAAGTCTCACCTTAGACCCATTGTCAGACACATCAACAAAGAAAGAATCGCCTTGGAGGTAATTCTATAATTAAATTAAATTAATTATAAACTAAATATGTTGGCCCTCTCTTCTCAATTCAGGGTTATATACTTTTTCTTTTAACACTGAATCAATTAAGTGGATATTGGTGTTCATCGTCATATTGATCCTAGAATAATCATCGATTATGGAAATTTTAAAAGTTGATTACACACCCATCCAACACTTACATTGTGTCAAGACCCAACAAGTTGTATCAGAGAGGTAATATTTTATTTTTTAATTATTTAAATAATTTATTAATGATTTATGCTTTAATAATTTTTTTTCCAATTCATGTTTAATCATTATTGTAATCTTCATTTTGACAAATGGTCCTCCCATATCATTTCTCACAGATCTAATAGAAATGAAATAAGATTATGATTAAAATTAAATCAAGGATCTCATCAGGAGGTGCAAACAAATATGTCTAGATAACACAAGATTATGTGTCATGTAGTCAAATCAACACATCGTGTATTTGTATTCAATGCATCTTGAGTAATTTGGAAATTACTCAATTCATGTGAATTAATGATAGGCGGTGTAGTTAATTCTTACACCACGTGTTAACCATGATAGACTGGTGCACAATAAGCGGGACTATATGTTGTGTGGCCCACTGTACACATAGTGTAGTCCGTTAGGGTTAGGGTTAAGTTGTGTATCCCATACACGGCTTTCCTGGCTGGTGACCATGTAACATAGAGTCTGAACGGTGTGTGGCCCACTAGACATGTCATGTACTCTGAAGATTTCTAAAGTATACCTTAAACAATATTTCTCAATGCATGTACTTCAGATGAATGGTGTGGAGGGTACATGTCGTGTAGTTGGATGTACATATCGTGTACTATTTTTAGATTATGTAGATTTAAACATGTATTATTATATTATACAAACCCTTTATACATGTAACTTTCTATTGGAATAAATCTGGTACACAACATGATATATGTGTTTGATATTTGAGTGTGTGTGTGTGTGTTTAATTAATATCTGTGTAATTTTCAAACATATTCACATCATGTATGATATTTATAAAAATTATAATTTTGTGTGCATACTAATTTTCACAAAGAATAATGTTTACACAAGTATCAATACATGTTGGGTAGTTTTTCAAGGTTATTCACTGAGTTTCCTCAAAATTACAAGTTTTGTACAAGGTTATGGATGAGAATCTCAAGAAAATTAAGAAATTTATTAAGATTATATGGATTGATTAATTAAAGTTAAAGATTAATAGATTCAGGAATAATTTATCTTAATAATAATGATTAAAGAATTGAATAAAAGTTTTATTTAATACATATTTTTTCATGTATGTGGATGATCATGACAAAGACCAGACCACTATATGTGATTTTTTCCTTTTTCATTTATTTATTAAATATAAATTTTTGGTTTTCATGCCTTCTCCTCATTAATATGTATGTATTACATGCCCATGGTTTCTTTTATGTAAACCCCCTATAAACCCTCACCTATGTATGAGTTAAAATAATATGTAATGGATAGAGCCCCAAACCTAGTGGACATGGTTCAAGTTAGAAGCCGAGGTCAAACCAATCCATGGAGAAACAAAGGTGGACAAGTATAAAGCTGTAAACAAAAACCATAACTGGTTCAAGGTGTTACTCCACAAGGTCAGGGTTAGTATATAAACTTTTAAATAAACTAATCGATAATAAATCTCATGATCATACCCTTTATTTATTATTTTAAGTTTTATTGCTATTCGTTGTGAATGTTTTATGAGATCACATAATTGATGAACTAATAAGAAAACAATATGGAACTAAAATAAAAAAGGATTATGCATAGATATTATCTATACATGGTTAATCACTTATGTATATCTAACTTAATATTATAAAGAATGTGAGAAGATAATAAGTGTAAATTTATGCATAAACGATAAAATACCTAAATTAAATATTAAGTCGTTATAGCCTTCTATTACTTCGGTTAGAATCAAACTATAGATCAAAGGGTTTGACCAACCCTAGTTTGGGTGCTTTCAATTATTAGGGAATTCAAATTTGATGTTTTGGGTAGACTTGAAATGGTTTACATCAAGGGATTTCTTCTCTAAAAGGACTTGGTGTAACTGAGAGGCAAAGGTTGAGGAAATCCAAAATTATGGATTTCATGATTGGGGAGTCCACTCAATAGATCAATAAGATGGGAGTTAATGTTGTTGGAATTTGGAATTCTTACCCAAAACCTTTGATGTTTCTTGACCAACCCTAGTTAGAGTAGTGTGAAGGGAAATATGAATATTTGCTGCTAGAATGTCCAAGAATTAGGATATTCTGAAGCCAATGGCAAGGGATATTGGGTTTAAACAAAATAGTGAGAGACTAATAAATATTAATTTATTTATTTTTCTATATTTATCAAGATAATGTAATAAAACTCCATTCATATTAATTTCTTGAAACAACAATCAAAATGAAATCAATCATATCATTGTGATCCATACATGAGAAGGAAAACTTGCTCACTGAAACTAATTTCCAAGAGTGGCAAAGGCGCATTCGGGTTATCCTTCTCCATGAGAGGAAACTTTATGTGATGGAAGAGCCTTTACCAATTGCACCTGGAAATGAGATGAGTAGTGAGGAACTCTCTATGTATTATAAAAATCTAAATGACACTACGGATGTTTAGTTCCTCATGATATAATCTATGACCAATGATCCCTTGATGCAACATGGGGAAATTGATTCTTTTAGAATGATGTCTCAGATTTAGAATATCTATCAATAGAAGACGAGACAGAATAGTTATGAGATCTTTAATGATTTGTTCACTATTAATGTTGGATAGATTATGCCAGCTAGACCACGTGTAGCCAAGATTATCAGATACATTGAGTGTTTGGACATCTTAGGGATTAAATTCCCTGATGAGTTGCATACAGATCTCATAATATCATCACTTACTAAAAACTTCTCCGGTTTTATTGTAAATTATAATATGTGAAGTAATGAGAAGAGTATATCAGAGCTTCTTAACCTGATTCTACAAGTTAATAAATACATGGGGCGTGAAAACCCTGTAGTCCTTATGGTGAATAAAAAGAGTAAGGACAGTGAAAATGGGACTAAAATTTATTAAAGTATAATGCTCCTAAGAACCATCCAACCAAGAATTAGAAGATCCAAAGATAGGGCAATGGAAAGGATTCACTATGATTTTCATATGGCACGTCAGGACACCTGAAGAGGAAATACATCCAAAGGCAAGGGGAAGCCAAAGGTGCATTCGTTAAAGACTGAAATATTTATGTTTTTTTCACAATGGTTATTAGATACAGATTGTGGGGATTACATCTATATTCAAATGCAGGAACAAACTAGATTTCGGAATATTTCCAGAGGATAGGTGGATCTGTGAGCTGTCAATGGTACGAGGTTAGATTCTCTTTCCATTCGTGAATATCATATCACATTACTAATGGTAATGATTTTGTTTTTACATGGCTATAATTATGTACCTAGTGTTACAAGAACATAATTTCTATATCAATTTTTGATAAAGATTGATTTTTTTCAAGTACAGAAATAAATGTTGTTAATTTTATAAGTAAAATATAAGTTATGGTATGATGCATTTAAATAATGGTTTGTATGTATTAAATTATGAGAACCAAGTGTTGGAAATTGATAACGAACAAAGTTCACATGACTCATACAACACTCATTTATCAAATCACCTCATTGGTCATGTAAACGAGAAGTGCCTGGCAAAGCTCTGTCCAGATGGTTATTCAGATTCTTCTGACCTAAAACCACCAGATAGATATCACTCTTGTTTAAAAGTAAAAATGATCAAATCAACATTTTTTGGATATAGTGAAACGTCCATAGAACCTCTAGGATTGGTACACACTGATATGTGTGGACTATTTTCATTAGAATATTGAGTTGAAAATTATTACTTCATTAGTTTTACTAATGACTTAATTAGATATGGATATGTATAAATAATGATTTATGAGTCTGAGTCTTGTGAAAAATTAAAAGATTTCATCAATGAAGTATAGAATTATCTTTTTAAAAAGATAAATAAGATTTTATTGTATTGAAGTAGATAATATCTTAACCAATAGTTCAACAACATTTTACAGGAGTATGGGATTAAATCTCAACTTAATCCACCTTATGCACCACAGTGGAATTGTGTTAGTGAAAGGTGGAAGTGTACCTTGTTGGAAAAGGTAAGGTTGATAATGATTCATGAAGATATTACATTCTCCATTTGGGGATATGCATTACCAACTGTTGTATACACATTAAACCAAGTACCAACTAAGGTGGAAAATGGGATTCCCTTCAAGATATGGAGTGGAAAGAAACCCACTTTGTCTCATACACATGTATGGGGATGTGAGGTGTTTGTTAAGGCTTTATCAGGAAACAAACTATAACTTCAGGGCACAAAGTGTATCTTTATAGTGAATCCCAATTAAAAAATGGATACTACCTATAATACCTCAGATAAGAAAGTGATTTTTTCCAGACAGGGTCTCTTTCTTGAGAGGGAGCACATCCTTAAAAAGGAAAGTGGGAGCAAGATTGAATTTAATGAAGTTTATGCTCAAGATACATAGGATTTGGTACGGGAACAAGTTCTATAGGTCCCAGGAGAAGATATAGTTCTTGTAACATAGGTACTACATAGGATAAAAAGATAGGTAAGGGAACCAGAGAGATATGGTTTTCTTTTCACTAAGAATAGTGACTCATTATTGTTGGACAATGATGAACCTCTCTCCTACAAGGAAGCAGTAGGGAGATCATAAGATGCAAGATTACTAGAAGCTATGAATTCTTAGATGGATTCCATTTATTAGAAACTTGTCTAGGTATGGATTGATGATCCAGTTGATTTAAGCCATTTGGTTGTAAATGGGTATTCAAAAGGAAATTGGATATGGAAGGTAAAGTTAGTACATATAAAGTAAGGAAAGTGGATAATGGTTTTAAACATCATCAAGGAATTTACTATGATGAAACCTTTTCACTAGTTTCAATTTTTAAATCTATAAGAATCATACTTTCCATAGAATCTTTTTATAACTATGATATTTGGTAGATAGATGCCAAAAATGCATTACTTAATGGGAACCTTTAGGAAGATTTCTATATGACACAACCAGAAGGGTTTATGACACCAGGTGATTCTGAAAGGTTGTGAAAGTTGCAAAGTTCTATTTATGGATTATAGAAAGTATCCAAATCATGTAACATCTGATTTGATGAATCTATAAGAGAATTTTGTTTAATTAATATTGAATTCGAGACATGTGTTTACAAGAGGTTTAACGGGATTGAGATTATTATCCTAGTAGTGTATGTTTATGACATATTTAAATTAGGAAATGACATACCAATCTTGTATTCATTTGGTAATGGTTTAATAAGTGCTTCTCTATGAAGGAATTAAGTGAAGCAGCCGGCATTTTAGGGATCAATATCATTCGTGATAGATCCAAGAGGATTCTTGGACTATGTCAAAGTATATACATTTTCTAGATACTGAAGATATTTATTAAGAAACAATCTAAGAGGGTATTGGTTCTAGTGTCACACAGTATACATATTTCCAAGAAACTGTGTCCTTGGACACAACATGAGAAATATATGATGAGTAAGAATCTATACACTTCAGCAATAGGATCTATCGTGTATTACATGTTATGTACCAGACTTGATGTTGCCTATGCACTGAGCATGGTAAGAAGATATCAATTAGAACTAGGAGAAAAAAATTTTGCCTACTATCAAGAATATCCTTAAGTATCTGATAATAACTAAGTATATGTTCATGGTGTATAGAGGATATGAGGAGCCTGTCATCAAAAGGTATGATGATGCTGGTTTTCGGACAGATCAGAATGATTTGAAGTCACAATTAGGATATGTTTTCAATCTCAACAGAAGAGTTTTGAGCTCCGAGAGTTCAAAGAAACCAATTGCCACTAATTATATATGGGAGTCCAAATATATAGAGGCTTCTAATGCATTAAAGGAAGTTGTATGTATTCGTAAAATCTTCTAGGATCTTGATGTGGTGCCTAGTAGTAAAGATATCATTACATTATATTATGATACTAATACTATAGTGTCCCTTTCAAAAGATCCAAGGTTACATCAATGAAAAATTATCATAATCCTTATGTATTACCTCTTAAGGGAATTCAATCAAAGGGGTGAAGATACAATGAGTAGAGTATCTAGAAAAAATAATGTGGTGGACAACTTGACAAAAGGAATTTCTCAGAAGAAGCATGAATATCAGGCGACAGCTATAGGACTAAAGGTTGTTAACAGTTGTTTCTAAGGAAAGTGGTATTCTATTAGAGTTGGTGGCCAATAAACCAACTTATTTTTATATTATGATAAATATATATTCATTGGTTGAATATTAATAAACTCCTCATCACACCATATTTTTCTTTGGTGTGAAATAATATATGATTATTTCTTAAGAATAGTTGTTTCACTAAAAGGTCATAGTGGATCCATAATATGATGATAACCCATAAGTTCCATGACATTATTCTTGAATATATATTATTTGGTCGGATGATATCATTTTAAGGGACACAAATGATACATGCTTTCAAGCTTGGGGACTCATGAAACATTAAGGCACCTTCTCATGGTGTGCGCCCTTGGTAATATATAGGAAGATATTATGATAATAAGACCCGCCGGTAGGAAATACAGATTCATAAGTGTCATTGAATTTTATTATCTCTAGACGTGTATATTAGTCCTTAGAATTTAATATTTTTATTAATGGGTATTATGACTCGTGCACTTATATGTATTGATGAAAACTGTGGTGACAAATGTTTGCATTGAGGTATGATATGTTAGGTTTTTCACAAGTAATACTTCATTAATGAATGTTGTGAGAAGAATGTTTTACTTATATGAAAGTAGATATCTTAGTCCATTTTATGGAAATTATATATCCTAATTAAATCCTTGTCCATGGTATTCTCTATGCAAGTTTAATTCTGGGAATTAAAATAATTAAAAATTGATCACAAGGGTTGATAGAACTTGCATGAAAACCGCTTGAATGGAGATAAAAGGACAAAGGGATTATATTACAAGGTAATCATTCATATGAGATGACGTGTCATTGTGACATCATCTTCTTTCTCTTGGGTACCTTGACCGATTTCTTGACCGTAATCTTGGACTTTAGGAAAGCCCACCTAATGAAAATGAGAAATAGGCCTAGAGGGTCCAACACTAAGTGTACCCAGTATCTCAATTAAATAATTTATTTATTTAAAAAGTTGAATAAATATTATTCCCAATTGTGGTTTAATAATTATTCATGTATGCATGATCTAATTTATGTCATCACTAGTTACTCAAGAGAATATATATTTCATGTGGAATATTTATTTATTGGCTAATAATGCAATTATATTTATTTTATTAGTAAATATTCATTACTCAAGGCCTGATAAATATTGAGGAGGATTGGAAGACCAAATTAGAGGTCTAATGAGAAATAATATTCAATATTTTTTGGTTGAATAATTTTTACATATAATGTAAAAGTTATGAACATGTCATGGAAAAAATTTCATTGTTATTATTAATGACATGGGGTTTTACATGGAATAATAAATTAATTAATGACACATGTTCTAATTATTTATTATTACTAGGTGAATCAAATTCCATGTTATGTTGTTATTCTTTAATTCAAACTAGCGGCCATTCATCCAGATAACCAATCATTGTGTGCACAACATCCATGGAAAAAAGATCTCAAGCCTAAAGAACTCATCCCTCTATAAGAAATCCCTCAAGAATGGTAGAGATCCTCCTCCACCGGATCAAGGATAACCCTTTTGAAGCGATTCTCAAGGTGATCGGTGGTGGACATTGCAAGCACATGGATATTCCACACTACCACCCAGATACTCCTTTATCGACATCGGGAGATATGTGGAGCATGTGTGGATCACTGCTAGAGAATTCATATCCTTAGAGTATATATCGCAATGAAGCCTCACCTCAGACCCATGGTCGGACACATCTGTGAAGAAATAATATCCATGGAGGTAATTTTATATTATAATTAAATTAATTATTGAAAAAATATGTTGATCTTATCTTCTGGGTTCTGGGTTATCCGCTTTATATTTTATATTTGATTCAATTTATAAGGATGATAGAATTAATCATCATATTTATCCTTGATTAATCATCTATTATGGGAATTTTCAAAGTTGGGTACATGCCCATCATGCACTTCTAATACACCTAAAACCTACAATTTGAACTCCATATAGTATTACCACTTCCCTTACGTATATCATGGTAATTTTATCAAGAGATAAAGTTTCCTTGATTTTAATGAAATGTCCCTACTTTTTAAGGTGTTTGACTACCACAAATACGAAATCATTTCCATTAGTTATACTAGGGAATCTAATGATGAAATCCAGGCTTATATTTTCATATTTACATAATAGCGTGTGGAATGGTTTCATCATACCCATATACATCTTTCCTTATTCCTTGACTTGTTTGCATACATAGAATCGATATATAAATTATATAATCTCCCTATTCATGTTATCCCATGAGAATTTTTTTCCAAATTATCTATATATATTTTTTATTCATGGATTAATAAAGAAGGATGTGTTATGTGCATCATCCAGAAGTTCCATCTTCAGTTCTGGTTTTTATATAACACATATATGGGATCCAACCCATATGACTATGTCTTCAACAATGATAAACTCTGAAATATTTTCTAACATTGTCTATATAAACTCATCATAGTTTTGGGCTTTATTGATCCATTCAAGAATATATTGTCAATAAGTTAGGATGAAGATCCTTTTATTATTACCATATCCATTTTTTCATGTATGAGAAGATTGTGTCCATTTCAATCCTCATCGATGATAGGGTTCCAGGATCCTTTTTAATTAGATAATATGCCACTTTATTTCTTCCCATGATGGTAATCTATTTAAAAATCATAAAACATGATTATATCAAACCACTTTCATTAACATATATTAAACTCTTTTTTGTAAATATTTACTGAGTATTTTATGATACATATATATATCACACTTTTCTCTATATAGATTATGTCTATATATAGTCAACATAAAGTTCACTGACATAAATAATATATCATCTAGTGGGTGGTTATTATCATGTATATTTAATTGGACGGATGAATAGGCTATCAATTTTTTATCTTGCATGAGTATAAAACCAACGTCCCTTTTGGACACATCACTGTAGATCATAAATATTTCCCCACTAGTGGGTTATATGGGAAGAGGTTCAGTGATTATCCTCTTATTAATCTCTCTAAATATTTATTTTCATTCATCAATACATAACATGATTACTCCCTTTTGGGTAATATATGTTAGTATGCTTGAAAATCATCATAATTTTATCACAAATCGACGTTATTACAAATACAATCCAAGGATACTATGAATTTACATCACAAATATTTGTCTAGTCCATCCATCGATTACCTCTATTTTTTATGGATCTACATATATCCCCAAATTGATGATAATATTCCCAAATAAATTTACTTTGTACAACCAAA
Source organism: Viscum album (assembly GCA_963277665.1). Taxonomy (NCBI): domain Eukaryota; kingdom Viridiplantae; phylum Streptophyta; class Magnoliopsida; order Santalales; family Viscaceae; genus Viscum; species Viscum album. The sequence continues at coordinate 640,346,245 of OY728141.1, read as the reverse complement.
AATCAACATTTATATACTTTACATTTGAATTTTCCTTCTATGAGGTCTTCAGTAAAATATTTAAATGCTCCTCATATTCCTTCTTACTTTTCAAGTAGATAATAATATCATCTATAAATTCCTCAACAAAGTTTTCTTGGTAATCCCTAAAGAAAATATCCCACAAGTATTTAAATATATCTATAAAATTAGTGATTTAAATTTAATCACATTGAAATCAAAGTGAATACACCTTGTACTAATCATAGTCTTGGGGATATCCTCATTCTTCATCGTTACATGATAATGTCGTGAATGAAGATTAACTTTATAAATGTAATAGGCTTCACATAGAAGATAACAATACATCAAACTATGTAAGTGAATCCTTGTTCTTTATCATGATCTTGTTCAGATCATGATAATCAATGAAAATGTGTATTGACCAATACTTCTTCTTATTGAACAAGACCAGTGCACCCTATGGTGAAGCACTTGTGTATATAATACTTTTATCTATATTCTATAATAATTGTTTCTTAATATTTTAATGTTGAAAAACTGACATTATATATGGAGTCTTGGATATTATAAAATCTCGGATTATTGGATTGATTAAGGCATCAACCTCATGGATAAGAGGAATGCAAGGAAAATATTTTGGAAACACATAACTAAATTCCATTACAATTTGAATGTAATGATCGATAGTGTTTTCTTTATTCCCAAGATTTTGAGTTAGATATTTTTCATTGAAAGAAAATAATATCCATGTTTGAGATGATGGTTCCAAAAAAGAATCATCCTACTCGTTGTACTTGTATATAATCGGAGGATGATTCAAGTTACAAAGGTTTATTTTCTTATCTCGTAAATTTATGTTTTCTCAATATATGGAAATCCAATCCATATCTAGAATTGTATCGAATTTTTCCAAGGGGAGTATCACAGATCTTGTTAGTAAATCCAACACACAAATTTGGGTTGGGGAAGATTTATATACATAGGATATAACATTGACCCATTTTTTATCTTTACCGATACCTTCAATTCAATATTTTTAGGTGCTGTTTAAATAGACCTACTAAACTTATGTGATATGAAATAATTTAAGTTACCAGAATCAAATAGTGAATTCACTATACATGAATGAAAAACCCCAATAACTATATCCTCTTTTTTTCAGGATCCACCTCAGCAATTATAATGGAATAAACTCTACCTTTTCCTCCTGGAATTTGATGTTGTTTTCATCAATTATCATCAATAACCCTTGGCTTAAGTAATTTCTTTGTATAGTGTCTATGTTCATTGAAATTGAAACATTGTGTCAATGGATAAGGGTTAAATGGAGAATTAAATCCTTCCATAAAAATATTAACATTCACTTGTCATCAATTTCAAGCTAGGTTCCCTTCCTTACAAAACCAGAATCATTGACTAATCCCCTTCTTGAATGTTTTGGGATGCTTCTCCCAATACTTTTTGACAAAGGGATGTTGTACATTATTTCCACTATTATATTTTTTATCATACCACTAGAATTAAACTCTATTTTATAGTTCTTAAACTCATTAGAAATATGAGATTTTATAATCTCCATTTTGAATTTGAGGGAACATCATAATATTTCTTTATAATAGAAAAATTATCCAATCACCAAGGATTTTAATAGCCTCAACTTCAGTACACCAAATAAGTGGTCAACCTTTATTTCAGGGGGAATGAAAAAGCCAGTGTCTTATCATAAAATTCATTTGAACTTTTTCTTATACTCCCAGATTAATTAATCATTATTTTTCTTGATTCTAAAGAATTCTCTCTCCATTTAATGTTAACGATTGTGAGGAAAGTATTTTTCAAAAAATATTTTCCAAATTTCCTTCCACTCCATCACTTTTATCTCCTCCTTAGGCTTCATATTTTTTTTACCAATGTCCCCAATTGAACAACTTATCTTATTATATAGTAAAAATTAATCATGAACTTCTCTTAATCAGATAATTTAAGGATTCAGATGCTCTTTTCAATGTATTTTATCCATTGTTCCATGATTAAAGAATCAGAAGATCAACTGAAAGTCTGGAGCCTTTGTCAAATAAAGTTATCAATTGAAACATTATTTTTATTATGGTTATTTGGATATTACTAGTGATTATGGTTTAAATTAAAAACCTAAGTGAATTGATAAGTTATTTTAATGAAGTTCATGATTCCTCCTCCCATTGGGTTGACCATCGCATTGGGGTAGTCATCACATTTCCCCTAACAATAGTTGTTCAATTAGTTCCTACTATTTCCAACAATTTAATATAATAAAGGTAAATTATATAAGAGTATTTTTAAATTATTAAAAACATTAATAAAAACCCATGAACATTAATGGGATAACATAGATATGACATATATTCAGTAACCTATGAATTAATTGTTTTCAATCTAAGTTATCCATCATCTATTTCCTAACATAATATCATATAGGAACTTTTTTACTTAGAAATAGTTATTAAGTATATTTTCAATTTACCAAATAATATTCCCTAATGGTTTCAAACTAAGTGTGCATAAAGGCCCATTATTGTGCACCATGTGATTATTGTGTCCAGATCAATTCACCCCTATGGGGGTTATTACCCCTACGTACAACTTTAGAGTTCCACATCCACTTATAGAATCCATACAAGGATTTATTTTCTTAGAAACCACATAATATATAGATTACAAAAATTTAGGGATGTTTTCTTATGTTTATGATATTTTATAATTATTTCACTATATTTTTCAAATTAAAACACCAAAAAAATTTACTAAATCTCTATATGATACAAACTATGACAACTCATATTTTACTACACATTAACTCGGGATGTATTAAATAACAGTAAACATAAAAAATACCTAAATATCATGAATAATGGTTTATTTGGTATATTTCATTCATATAATAAAAAATTATAATATAAATTCAATGATATTATTGAAAACTTCCTTAATTTGATCGTAAAATTTGATCGTTCTTCTAAAATTGCCTGAGATAACTTGAGGATGTACATAAGAAATGGGTGAGTTATAAATCATAGAAAGTGAATATAAAATGAATATAAAAAATTAATTTAGTAGATGTGATCCAATAGTCATATAAAGGTAACATTATAGGGTTGAGAATCATAATCTTGAACATTTATTCATGATATACCGTGATAATATAAAGGCAACAAAGGAATGTGGTGACAACTTAAAATATGACATCTTAAACATAAGTCAAGGATAAATTCAAATAAAAAATAAAATATTGTTCTTATTATAACCTCCCATGAACCGTAAATTTCATATCATTAGAGAAAAATATCACCCAATGAATTGGGGGTCTATATAATTCTGGGACCACCCATCACTTTCTTATCACGTACATGCATAAATGTGCCACATAGATCATACAACATATGGATGTATTTCATCAATTTTAACGCCATGATTAAGAGTTTGGGTTACATACATGTAAAAACACATTCAATTAAGGATATGTGAATCTAATTTAATGCCCTTTAGTGTAAATTGATACGGGTATTCATTACACAAATACTTGTCATGGAAAATCACAGGGCAATTTAGACAGTATAATGGGTGTACATAAAGATTTATAGAATGGTTGAATGATAGTTATGGGTTATATAATTACATTTAAATACTAGTGATATTAATATACATGTATTAAAACATATCCCAACTTTTAAAAATTGTAAATAAAATTTCATAACATACGGATGGTGCTTCAATCAAGAGAAGAAGGAGAGGATCCCTTACCTTGAAAGAGCACTTTTAAAAGATTAGAAAGAGATTATTATGATCTTGGTGTCACATTAGAAGGGATATTCGGAAATAATGGAATATAATATTCGTGTCTAATGAGATTATGGTGAAATGTAATGGGAGGTTTTGCTAGTTTTTATAGGAAAAGAGAGGTGAAATCTTTATTAATTTCAAAACATAGGTTTTCGACACTATATGATAAAGTTATCAAAACCAATAACCATATCATGGCTTTTGAATATTTTTTCTTCCAAATAGGGGTGTTTTTCATTATTTTATAAAGATAATAACATAAATAAGTAAAATAATACCTTCGGTGAAGTGGAAGTGAGTCATGTTCATAAATAATTGATTATAAAACCAAAAAATATAGTAAAGGTTTTAGAGGAATCATTAAGGCTTAATAAATTTAATAAAATTACTAAAAAAATATTTCAAATATTAAATATAAAATATATATATATATATATATTCATTTATGACTTTTATTTAATACAATAAATCACTTTTTTTTCATTCTGATTTCATTATACATATGGTATAAGAAAACGGTATTTAATTTTTACACAAAAATTCTATTGCCTGAATAAACTATGAAAAATTCACAATTGGATAATTTTGACATTACGGTTTAAAAAATTATATTTATTTTATCAATATAATTCTCTAAATATGATAATTTATACTTTTATATCCAAAATTTCCATGTATTGAAAAATAAACCTTTTTTACAATAACAATTTTCTAACCCTTATAAGAATTATATTTAACTTTAGAAAATTATATTGTCATCTGGAATTAATAAATATTATTCAATGATAATATTTTATTAAAATATCATTTATTTAAAAAATTCTTCAATTCATCAAAAGTGTCCGTTGATTAAAACTATATAACTCCCAAAAATAAAAAAAAATCATTATATCAAACATTATTTTTTATCAAACTCATTTATTAATTATATAGAATGTAATATTAAAAATGAATAAATATATTAATTATTTTATTAAAAATAAAATATAAAAAATATTAATAGTATGGCCTAGATATATAAACCTTTATTACACTAGTTAATGGCCTAAGGGTGAGGTGTGAGATTGTGTGATTTTCATGTGGTTGTTTAATGAACATCATGTGGGTTTTGATCTCAATGAGCTTGAACTTCTCCCATAAAAGGTTTTTCTCATGCTATAGTTTTTGAATATAGGCTTGGTCTTGGATGAGTTAAAATCCTAGTGATTAAATCTCCCTAGGAATCATTAATAAATGGGATTCACAATGTATGATCCAACTTGTTGAGGTAATTTCTTCCTTTGTTTATGTCAAATTAACTTTATAATAACCCTAAATATAATAATCTTAATGGTCACAATACAATGACTATATTATCAATATTTATGATTCTTAACATTATTTCGAATTTCATAGAAGATAAAATGGTACAAAATAACCAAAGTAGTTCAAGTGTTTTTCATAACTTCATTTCTTAATAAGGAATTCACTTATTGAGAAAAAAAATTCATTTACAAATGTTTGATTCATCATAAGTTTGACCCCTAAGTTCTACCAAACATGGTTTTTAATGATTTTAGATATCTCTATCCCTTGGTTGGTTCTCTTACTTAGGATGAATCACCTATACCATGAGTCCAGTAACCATCACAAGTTACCATTTGTAGATTCTATTATATGGGATGGATCACCAATATCATGGAAAGTAACAACAAATCTCTTTATCACTCATCAATACTGGGAACTATGTGAATTCCCATGATAGGGTGACTTATGTGTTTCTCTAGCGCAACACCATACTAAGGAAAAAATTTACATCATCATACTAGGCTCTACATGAATTCCCATTCTAGAGCCACTTACATGTTCCCAGGGTAAAGTAACATGCTAAAGGTAGAAGTATTATAGGAACTGGTGATAATTACTATTCTAAGGACACATATGTGCCAAGATGATGTCTGATCGTATTTGGATTCCCAAGATAAAGAAATTTTTACAATTCAACAACAAAAATGCAACACATTTAAACATCCAATTTACCAAACATGTTTAACATGTCAAGATCTTCCAAATTGGTTAATTTAACATATTTAAGAATTAAAAAAACAATATCATTAAGTAAAGTTTTAAATTATCAAAAATAATTATATCAATGCCATTCCATATTTTATTTATTCCTAATTACCCATTAAAATGTCAATACATTCATATTACATCACTTTATCATGCAATTCAAAAAAAAATATAACTAACCACTTCTAACCTATGTGATTCTTTATTAGTTTGTTTACTTCAATTTTATAGCAATTCCAATTCATATTGTTGTGAAAAATTATCATTCATTCCTGATTAATTATGGAACTTGTTTCATTCTTTCCATAGTTCCGTTTTAGATTCAATGGTTGGAACACAACTTGAGTGGACACTAGTCCCAGTCTCAATGCCAATGGACCCATCACATTCCATGGGAGGTCTTTCAAGGATTAATTAATCAATTAAATTTTATAAATTCCACATGAATGGTGTGATAGAATGATCTCATAGGTTTCATATACTAAAAAAATAAAAGGACTTTAGACAATTATTCTACGCCACCCACCTCATAGGTTTCATGTCTAGAAGATGTAGATTCAAGGTGAAAAATAGAGGATTAAACAAAATACAAGAAAGACTTTCCAATTTTGGATCACCGGTCAAATAATAGATCAAAAGATAAAGGTGAAGCATTGAAGAATCCCTTTAATCCTTATAGAATAGTAAAAAGTTTTAAATCTCATGTTAGATTTGAATAAAAGGTTAAGAGGTGATTAAAAGTGGTTTTCGAGAGTAAATATACTCTTAAAAACCTCTTAATCTTGGCCCAAACTGACACAACCAACTAGTATGTGGTGTCCTCTAATAATCCAGGTTGGCCAGAAACCCCACTGATTTGTTAATGTGCCTCTTATAGGAGAACCATTTTGAAAAAATACATTTTATAGATATTGGTTCTCACTATTATGTGGGTGGGAGTCTTTTAGCTATTTGAAGCTTGTGGATAGCCCATTGACTGGCCAGTGGACTGCACCAGTGATCTGGTGGCTCTATGTTCATTCTACAACTACAACCATTCGTAGAAACTACTATTTATCTACTAGTAAGACTTCTCCAAGCCTCAAAAATATCTTAAACCACACTTCAAACAAGAAATATCCTTTATTTCCAAGGATTAAAAAGTTTTACCAAACTCAAATATTTTTAACCAAAAGGTTAAAGAGGATCATAACAGGAAAAATATAGGATCCTGAAACTACCCCACTATATAACAGATCATCCCCAATTTTTTATATTAAACATAAATTTGGCATATCAGGGAAAAATATGGGAAAATACATTCACATATCAGATTCCCTATCTCAGGTCTCTTATTGAACAATGTCATTCTTAAACATCACTCTGACTAGAGGCATAGTCTTCCCTTAGAAATTATTCCCAATAAAATAAAAGATATTGATTAGATTATATTAAAATGGTGTAATAAAAGAAAGTACATCGTTATCAACAATTAGAACATGAGAAGGGTCATGTGATATCTCTGATGTTGCAGCATGTGAAACACATTGTTCATGGCATGGTAGCATTGTGAAAGGGCCAAACAGTACTCCACTAAATTGACCCTCTCCACTATCTCAAATGTCCAAGAAAAACTTGATGTTATCATTACTTTCTTTTGGATTTAGCATTTACCCAGACAATGATCCACCTTAAGAACCTTCTTGTGAACAATCATTAAATCTAGAGTTCATCTTTAATAGTCAGTATATAATTTCTACCAACACTACATTATCACCAATCTATTTCAGATCAACTAGGCCTTTTTAGATGTCTCATACATGAGACTATGTCAAATAAGAACTAACTTTCTAAACTAAAATCTACACAAAGGTGAATAACATATAATTTCATACAAATTCCCAAAACAAACTATTTGGATCGATTGATGGAATCTATTATTATAAGTGAACTCTAAAACTTATATATAAGATTCCCTAGAACCACCAAAGACCAAAATATAGTCACATAACATATCCTATATAATCTAAATCATCAACTTGAATTGGGATTCTATCTAGGGATGATAGGTTTTACTTAGAATAACATATGATCCAAAATCTTTCTTAAGTCCCTATTAGAACCATATAATGAAATGAGGTTCTCTATCTCAAATGATAGTCCTTAGAAAACCGTCCAATAGAACGATCACCCACATATAGATACTACCATGATCATCAATAGTGAATGTCTCCCTAGTAATAAAAAAGTGGGATAACTTCATAAATCAATACATTATCACCCAAAATACATCATTTTTACTGGGTTTCATGGGTAACCCTATCACAAAGTCCCCAATGACATCATCCCACATCCTTTTCAGAATGGGGAAGGGTTGTAGAAACCTAGTTGGCCTCTGATTCTCAAAATTCAATGACTGATTGGAGAATAATCATGACACAAATATCATTATCTCTTTCTTAATATATGATCATTGTTACAACTTATGGAAATTAAAATATAGTTTTGATTACTAGGATGTATCACTCATTTAGAGGCATAGAATTATATTATCATCTCTTCACATAGGCTCATAGGAACTAAGATACTTTAATAGGAAAGAATAAATTCACCACTTCCAAGAGACCAACATTTTGGTGCCTCCTAACCATATAATTTTTTCCTCAATTTTAATCCCTCTAGATCAGATAACATGCCACTCTTGATCTGGTCTAGGCATACGGTAACCACAATAGTCAATATTAGAGTTTATCATCCCTCAGACTCTTGAACATCCTCTTACATATCAGAAATCAGTTCCACCATCAACCACTCATTAATATACTCCTAAACATACTATGTTTTCATATTCTTACTTAATATATTGAATACAATATTTCCCTTGTTTATGGTTTATCCTTAATCGAAGTTGAAAGAGTTATGATACTCAAACCACCTCCTCTAAAAAAGGTTTAGGTCCCACTGAGAAATGATGTAATTGAGTCTCTTATGGTTGATTTAAACCACAAACCTCTCACCCAGGAGATAATTCTTCTAGTGTCTAAAATAATTTACCACTATATATAACTCTTGATCATGAGTATGATAATTCCTCTTGTGCATCCTCAGCTATTTAGAGCCATGAGAAATCACTTGATCCTCCTACATCCTGATCACTTCGAGCCTAACTCTAGATGCATCATAGATCACAGTATAATCCTTCCCTAGATCATGTAATTATAGTATTATTTATGAGTTGAACCTTCTCTTTATCTTCTACGAAACCTCCTTGTATTCATTTGACCAAAAAAGCTTCAACCCATTCCTTTTTATCACTGAAATCATTTTTTATAGACAAGAGAAGTCCCTGATAGAATTTCGATAATATCTTACGAGACCAAGAATGACTTGAATCTAGAAGAAATTATTGGATCATTCATAAGATAACATGGCTGAATCTTTCTCTATGTCCATTAATACTCCTACCTCTACAATAACGTGACCCAAGAAGTCCATATTTTAATCCAGAAGTGATATTTATATAGCTTGGTGAATAGTCAATTCCCTCTTAGTGTACTTAGGATAATGTCAATATGTTGGGAATTATCATCTACACAAATAATTAATTGATAAAAATTTCCATAAATTGGTCTAGGAATGAATGGAATATCTGATTCATCAAGTCCATGAACACCGTTGGTTCATTTTTCCAACCAAAAGGCATTTCCAAAAAACTCGTATAAACCATACATGCTCCTAAAATCAATCTGGGGTATATTTGATAGTATTACCCTCAACCGGTTGTACCTTTATCTCATTTTTATCCAATATAATATCTAGCCACCTCTCAGTTGATCTAACATATCATAAAGTCATGGAAGGGGATACCATTTCTTGAGCAAATTCTTGTTCAGTCTCTAATAATCTGCATTTAATTTCAAAGTCCAATCAGCCTTCTTAGTGAAAAAAATATGAGATTCCTATGGAAAAATCACATCCCCATATGAATTATTTTTTCACTAGATCTTCAAACTATATTTTCAACTACTAATCCTTCATTGGATTCATCCTATAAGGTGGTATGGAAACTGGATAGTCTCTCAAAACCAAATCAACAGCGATATCAAGCACCTTCTCTAGAGGTAATCTAGAGAAATCCTTAATTAATACATCCTAAAACTGGTCCAGTATGAGAGTAAAATTACTCTAATGAAACTCAACATGTTTTAGAACAATTATTATTATTTGATCCATAAAAAATCCAATATGCATTGGATTGGTCATAGATAAGTGTATTTAATGAATACATTTTATAGTGTTTCAATGTATTCATAATCGTATTTAAAAGAATAATTTTGTCATTTATGGAATGAAATGAGTTGTTTTATGATTTTTGGTAGGAAATGTTGAATATTTTAGAAAGTAAATAAAATAGGATAAAATATTATCTAGAAGAAATTTCGCACCACTTCGCTTCACTCGAGACGCGACACTAGATTTTTAAACAAGAGATGAAAATGGAACAAATGGGTAAACAATGTGTAATGAAATTACATGTAATGACTTCATCAGGTGAGGAAGATATGGTCTAGAAAACTTGTGATAATGGTACACACAGTGAGCTACAATTAAACATCATGAGTTGAGAGTTCACGACGTGACCTGACTTAATGTCGGAAAATTAGATTTTCACAGATTCAAAAGACATAGAGAAAAATGCAAGGGATTAAACAATGTGTAACCCTAGTACATATCGTGAAGACGGTGATTTGTAAAAAATAAAACTGATTCTACATGCGATGATGATGAATTTTATTACAAAAAAAGGCATCCATCCACCCTTATAAGACAATTTGGGACCAACAGGAGCAAGTACGACACCAGTGAATAAAGAAGTGTTGATCTAAAGCCCCACTTCATTGCCTTTATTCTTTAGGTACCAATGATGATTGTTCTCATCATTCCTATAATTATCGATTATTCCACTTCATTTTGGCTGACATTATTAAATTGATATGTGTTCTTAGGGATTGTTTCATTTTATTATTCATGTTTTGTATTTTTGTGAACACTGTTTATCAATTACAATCTCCTTCTTTTTGAAATTTCACAACCATTTCTTGTGATTTGAAATAATTATTTCATTTAATTTATTATCCATATTAGTTTGTGGGTGTCGATTATTTAATCAAAATAATTTATGTTTAAATATGGTTTCAGGTTTCCTATTACTATAATTAAACCACGTAGTTGACCATTCCAAATATTAAATCATGGGATTAGGGTGGGATACCAAGACCAAGGATACCTTATGACCCATTTTTGACATAAAAAATGAATAAATGCATTTACAATTGAATCCTTATTACACGAACCGATAATCACAAAACCTGTAATGTCTCCCATATTGAATTTCAACCTAATCATCACTGTTTTTATTTCTCCTTTCTCAAACGAATTAAAAAATTTCAATTTATCTTTCCTTAATTAATTTGAATCATACACACTTTCTATGTAGGTTGAATCCTAAAATTTCCTTATAATACATTTTAGTAAATTGAGTATCGTAGTTTGGGTTTTATAAAAAATTGATAGTACCATAGGGAATTAATGATACCCTATGGGGCTATTAGTCATGCATGACCATCCTGAAGATCTCATTCACTTTGATAGATAAAGATTCTCCTTATAATGATATGAAATTCACTATCCTTTGATATAATTCAGTATGTTCCTAGTAAAATACTAGGATATCCAAACTGGTAATCAAATAAAACCTTATCATCTCGATCAAAAATAGATCCTATAAGAAATTATAGCATCCAATTTCTAGAGAACACGCATTGAGATATATGATACCCTCAACCCACATTTCTAATAGTGACCTTATGGTCATAACCCCATAAAGGTTTTCCAAAAAAACCAATCCATTTTAAAATTGATAATAAATAATGTAATGTGATCCTCCTCTATCAAAAAACACATGAAAGTGTACATTATACTAGAATAATACCAATGATAGTAGAGGATGCTTCATCCATAGTAGTTAGAGTATACTATATAATATGTAGCTGAACCACCCCTATACCATAGGTTCTAGTTTTATACCCCTAGGATTCACACTCTGGATGGTACTGCCACTCATGTGTCGAGGTACCACATCCTCTACATCCACTTGATCATCCAGTGGAACTCTAGCTACCTCTCTATTGAGGGGTAGTTGATTCCTTACCATAAAATATTTCTATCCCTGATCCTCTTCCACCACTCAAATACTAAGGGATCCTATATAACATATTTAGATGGGCCATCATACCATAATTTTGGAACTCCACAGTAAGTAAATAGAACTAGAACCACATTTTTTCATCTCTACCACACTTAAAACAATACCTCAGGTTATGATTCTAATACGGATTACCACTTCCATGTATGTTCTTCCTACCACTTCCTTGGAGAAAAATGCCAAAAAATTAACTTCTTTTTTAACATAAAATAGCTCCTCATTCATACTACTATGAAAATCATCCTTCCATTAGGGGAATCCTTTGTGATCCCTTCCATAATGAGAGCTTAATTCATCACATCTGTATTTTTTATCAAGTGAAATACATTCACGTAGGACTTTATCTAATGAAAAATCCAATCATTGAAGTTCCTCACCTTGATGATCTCATCTGTATCCAAATATGGAGAAATAAAAAATAGTTGGATAATACAACCAATGCAGCAGTCAATAACATGCTACCCTATATTAGGTTCACAAACTCTCATGCCTTGTCATCCCTCGGTGCCTACAAATAGTAGTGGGTTTGGAAATTCACTTTGATATACTTCCAGGTTATCTCCTCATAGTACTAAAAGTTCTCTATGATATACCACCAGTGTTTTAATATAAATCCGAGAATATAAGAATTAAGATTCACCTTCATGTAAATGGGTATCTAAAGGTGCTTGAAGACCATCTGGACAAACACAACCTAGAAATCAGATTCCTGGGGACCTACCCCTAGTGAATTTGGGAGGATATTGTTAGATCATACATTGATGGTATGGTGTGCGCAGTCTCATTTTCCATGGATCATACAAACCACTAGAAACTATCTTGAAGTATATTGTCTATCTGGTTCCAAAAATCCACAAGAAGTTCTGTCTTAGCAATGTGGGTGTGTGGTGATTACCACTCTTGATTTTTAACTTGAAGAAGTTGGGGTGGGGGGTTCTCAATAGGGGTTCAAAACACAACTCAGATTATTGGATACACAACAAGATCAAACTCAAAATATAAGGAAAAAATATAGAACTTCGTCCACCAGGTTACTCTAAACAAGTCTAAATAAGTGAATTAATATTTCATCACAGTTTATTTCATTTATTTTTTAATAAAATTTATTGGATGACTATTCGCATTTTAGATTGGAAGATATGTCACATGTGATAAATATATCCCAACCATGAACAATTCCTATAAATATATTACCTTATCTTCGTATTATGAGGCAGTTATACTCATCTTGGGTCATATCATCCCATGAGTGAAATCTCATAAATTCATAACATCCCACAACAAGTGAATCACCAAAGGATAAATAATGTAATAACTATAACAAGAGAAATTCATCAAGAATGATCCCATCCTGGGGTACTTGAGTTTCCCCTATTCACATGGGTTGGCTTCTCCCATTCATGACCTCTTTAATAATCCCCAACATATCATATTCTTCTATCAACCATTCTCGAATAGTAAAGAAACAGAAAATACTAGATACTCTAATACCACTTTTTAAAAGATCCCATCCTAGTTCTCCCTTGCATGATCGATTCATATCGCTATGAAACCTCATGAATGCCTCCCAGTGATCTAGAGGATTCCAAATAGAAGCAATGGTGTATGTAATATATTGGTTAGAATATAACCTCTTATATAGAGTTGAAATAGTTAGATAAATCAAATAAATTATCAACCATGAAACTTGAGAAGAATAATGGCTAAAAAAAAAAAAATCCAAATAATAAAAATAATATCCATGTCATTCCATAATGTATATAATCCTATTTTTCATGTTTATGTGATATAAGAAAATAAATAAAATAGACTTGATAATAAATAATATAAAACCCCATTCAGGCTTCAATCCCATCCAAAAAAATCATTTGAGTACAATATACCCTTTCCCTTTTCCATACCTACATCCAGAAAATCTTCATGGGTATTAAAAAGTGCTCAAACATGGTGTGGGTGAAACACAATAGGTTGACACCCATGATGTATAAAAAATCCATGTTTTACAAAATATTTTTTGAAACATTATGATAACAGGGAAGTTAATTCACAAATTAATAGTTATCATCAAATAAACATGCCATCCCTTGAGCTCCAAACTTACACTCAGTGTCAACCAAACATGATTCTACACGATTCGAGATATCTATATCTATTGGTTGATTCTCCTACATTAAATTAATTGTATATAGAATGTGTCAATAAACCATCACAATATGTGATTGGTAGATTCTATTGCATAGGATGAATCATCCATATCATGAAATGTAACCATATAAATAACCCTTAGGTATCAATAATGGTCTCTATCAAAATTACCATGATATATACACTAACATTTTCCCCAAGAATAAAACCATACCATTGGAAAAAGTAATAGTGTCACACTGGGCCCTATGTGAATTCCTATACTAGAGCTTATAATGAGTTCTCGGGTCACAAGACCATGCTAAGGGAAATATTATCATAGGAACCAATACAAATTTTAATTTTATGGACACTTACATGTTGATAGGACATTATAAATTAAGTGAATTACCTTTCTAAGGATGATTTTACAACTCAAAAACAAATACAACACAATGAATCATCGAATTCATCAATCATTCGAAACATGTAAAGATATTCCAAATTATTTTATTTATAGAATTGATGAATTGCCGAAAAATTGTCCCATTAATTAATGTTATCAATTATATTAGATAATTGTGTCTATATCATTCGACAATCCATTTATGTTTAATTACCATATCACATGTCATTACGTTCATATTCCATCACTTTATAATTTTGAGGATAAAATCATGCCAATTTACAACTTTAAACCTGATTGATTATTTATAAATGCTTTTACATAAATTTTTTAGAAATTTAAATTCATATTTTTATGATAATTCTTTTATAATTCAAAATTAATAAGGGCTCTAAGATCATTCTAAACATAGTTCCATCTTAGTGTTAAAGGTGGAAAACCACTCAATTAGTTTCAAGTCTCAGTCTAAATATCAATGGACCCAACATGGTATATGGGTGGTCTTGGCATGAAAAATTAATCAATTCCAATTTATAAATTTCACACACATGGTGTGTCAGAGTGATCACACATGTCAAACATACTAGAGAAATAAAACAATACTTAGGGATTTGATCTAGGCTACCCACCTTAGGAAAAAAAAGAGGAATCCATGTTTTAACATTAAATCTATGTAAAAATTTTTTATCTCTTATGGGAAGTAATTGACACACCTCTTTTAGGATGGAATAAGAATATTTGATGAGGAAACAAGTGTATTTCACCAAAGATAAGAGAGAAATTCCTATTTTGGACCACCAAATCAATGAATGGACCATAATATCTAGGAGAAGAATTAGATGAGCATTTGGATCCTTCGATAGCCGTCATGATTCTTAAATACTATATTTTTCTATAATTATAGGTTAAGGTCTGATTAAAAGGGGTTTCAAAGTTCAAAAAGATACTTCGAACCCTCTTAATCTTAACACAACCCGACAAGGCTGACCTACCAATGGGCACCACCAGTTAGCTGATAGTGTCCTCCTGCAATCTTTATTGTTGAAAAACCCCATCAATGAGCTACTGGATCTCTTATATGAGAACTATTCTAGAAACAACCACCTAATGGCTGGTGGATATCACTTTTGAGATGGTCGGACACTAGTAGTTATTCCAAGCTACTGGATAGCCCACCAGTTGGGCGATGGACTACACCAGCTAGCTAGTGGCTCTAAAGTCCTTCCATAACTATGACCACCAGAAGACACTTCTACTCCTCTACTAGTTCAGTTTCTCCAATGACATAACCAAATTCAAAACAACACTTTATAAAAATAAATATGATCTAAAAATAATGTTTCAATGGTTTAACTAAACTAAAATATGTTTAACCAAAAACATAAAGAGGACCAAACCAAGAATAATGTACTAAAATGACCCAGGATCCCCTTATCTAATGCTCCAATTAAAAAGGCCACAAGTACTTAGCCACACCTCCTCATAATCCAAAGGATGTTGAGTAGCAGTTATGTTAAATTAGGTGATAATGGGGAGACTATAAACTCTGGTGATGATAATAAATATACTCTTATAATAACATCACTACATAAGAAATGGTAAACATGGTGGAATAAATAATTATATATGGAAGCAATAAGACAAATTCAGCAGATTCATACATATCAGATAGAATATAAATAATCCAAATTAAACAATCATACAAAACATGCAGGATCAACCATAGACAATCATATAAAGACATAATCAAAAAGACCAAAAAAACTACATATTGATGTGAAGAACCCCCATGGTCTATCTACCATTCATCCCATGTACACACAGTACATCCCTAGTCTCTAAGTTCTATCCCATGTGTCTGATTTGTTAACTGATCTCAAAGACATCAAAATCAGTATGCATCTCGAGTGGTATATTCATGGTGTGAGTGTGAACTCAAAAGAACCCCACCAATGTGTTCCTCAGTTAAAAATCTATTCATATCATTGTATGAATATATTAATAAATCACAACAATACTCATTCATAAAATACATAACCCACTTTACCCATGCTCAAAAAAATGAGGAATCATTTACCTACTTAATGATGTATCCCTGCTCAATCATACCCCCAAGAAATCTTGGTCTATTATCCATAACATGTCACCCATCACCTCTTTCCAACGAATACCACATGCAGGCTCGTATCAATTAAAAGTTGTGTCCCAACATCATGTCTAAAAAAATTCACTAATCCCTTAGACTTCTATTCAAAAGATCAATATCTGCTCAATAGCCTGATGTTCCAAGGCATGACGATATCATCCCTTCTATATATAATAAACCAATGTTGTCTTGATATCCCAACATTCCAAGGCATGATGATGTTCACCCTTTCATATATATTGAACCTCTATCATCTCATAAGAGAGATGTCCCAAGGTATGGAGAGATTCATCCTTCAATAGCCCTATCTCATCATCCCAAACATATATGTCATGTATCTGACCACAACAGATGGTCTTACACACCATCAACCATAGATTTACACAATGAGATCCTCCTCTATAATATATGGTCATGAAAATCTAATAATCCATATATACTATAGAGACCACCACCAAAATCGATTGGTCAACACATCCTCATTAAGTCCTTATGTGAGTACATGACTCAAATGCAGCTATCATCCAATCACGATGAGCAGAAATCACCAATAACACCTATTCCACACCATCATGTAGTACACCATTACAACATGAAAACCTCATATCCAGAACACATCAGGGTCATCACCATCCTCATAGATTGGTTAAACCTTTTCATCATACTCTCAGTTATCATTATCACCCTAACTCACTCAAACCAGGCCCATCATATTCCTAAGGAAACAACTCAGTTATAACTTAACATAATTAATTTAAAAAAAATTAAACAATTGGAATACCAGACCCAATGCAACCAGAAACCCTATTTCACTGGTAATATTCCATTCAAGGCTCAACATACTTAAAAACATAGATATTCCCATTGGAATCCTCTAATAATAATTATATAAGAGAATCATTATTGTGAAGGTCTCTCCATGAAAACTCAGCTCAATCATAGTTAACTACACACCCCATATCACATGTATAAACAAGGATAAAGATATAAACCACCTAGATTATACTTGTAGGTGATCACTCATATAATATCAACCTCTAATCCAATATTGAATGAGAGAAATATGGATTTTAGTAAAATTCCCTAGAAATAGGAAATATGAGCTCAAACAAATATTTTATTTCAAATAGTGAGATAAAAGAAAAATATAACAAAGTTAAATTGTAGCCTTACTAGTGGATATCCAAAAAACCTAAAGGATCTCAAATTGGAACGTGATTGAAGGAGTTATAAAGGAATCCAAGAAAGGAAAATAGAGGAACCAATGGTTGGTGGAGGCACTCAAAATGGGTGAAGAAAATGGTAGAAGAAGGAAATAATGATACAGGGGTAGAATAGTACATTCAACCCTTTAATGAACCACATGGTTTTTATAACCATGTACCAATCATGTTTTCCACTATCCAAAGGCACCTCCACCTCACATGTCTAGGTGAAAAAAATTTCAAACTAGGCACAACCCATGTGTACCCTCTACAATTTATTATAAGTTCCTCACAAGGTTTTTTGGCCACCTTGTATGGTTCGTTCTGACTATGTTCAAGTAGAAATTTTACACATGGTTATCACTAACCATGATCCAACTTTTCACCTAGTTTTATGCCTCCCAAATTTTGGTGTTTGAATTCCCATGATTCCAAGATGAAAACAAACACCCGAGAGAATTACTGATCATTATCCACTATCCAAAAACAATGTGCTAACGCTTTTTAATTATTATAAATAAACTCTTGATAACAATTAAAGAATTTTCTCACCCACCATAGGTAAAATCTCAATTTTCATCAGAAATTTGACTGAGGAAAAAACCTGGGACGTTACAATATCTTTAACTAACAATAGATCATCCTTGAGATATTTTGACTCATGTAGAGATTGTACCAAACATACTCATCTCAAAAATTCTCCCTAACAACCCTAGTTACTATCTCATAGGTCAATTTCCCATGTGGATCTCCACCTTATAAATTACCTACCTAGTCCTTTACTAACACAATATGACGTTTTCATGGTTCTTTGGCCATCCCCCCTAACTCACACATTCCCATATGGCATACCATCCTTCGTACACCCCTTTAGGTGCTCAATTATTACCGATGTAAAAAATGAAACCCACATTCATGCATCGCAACATATTCCCAAGAGTTCCCACATCACACCATATTCTCAAATGATATCTCATATCATATATATATGTATGTATGTATGTATTCATTCCCACATAACATCCTAATTCCCACATAGTCTTAAAAAATAAAATTAAAACATGACCATGCTCATGTAATACCCCCAACCATTTTTTGGATTCCTGACTTACTTTAAAATTACAAGCTCAATAGCATGCACCTGGCCTAAACCCAGACAGCCCAAAAACTGACCTCCCTAAACAGATGCACTAGTTACTGGGCACTAACCCCAATGTTGGGTATAACTCTCTCTACCAGGACCTATTCATGCATCATAATCCATGATTTTAGCTCCTGGTATTTCTTCTAACCCTACATAATATCCCTAGGCCTTCCTCATTCCATAAATTTAATCTACCCAATAATACTACCTCTAGAACCCCTCTAAGTTTCCTATTTATCTTCACTCTTACAAATCCATCAAATGCCTCTCACATTGAGTTCTAACATGTACCAGCTGCCCACAGTAGGAGAACACCATTAATGGCCCACTCTTTGAGGGTATTCCTAAGTCTTTGTCCTAACATACCTACTAATACTCCTCATGGCCTCACATTAGGCTACCCAAAGAATCACTTCCAATCTCACCAGGCACCTTCACCTGACTCAGGTGAGTTCAGTCCGTCAAATTTCCCTTGACTATCACGACGTTGTTCACTGCCTCTCAGAACAAGGTCAACCTGAAGATGTTTACCACACCCTTATGGAATTATTCAAGGGATCCGTGAAATTCCTCACCCTAGAAATGTTGTCCCCTTCCATAGAAGGTGAAAAATGGGATTCCTTTTTTTAACCTTTTATCATAATTCATAATGTATGTATCCCCTTGCTAAAATTTCATGAACTCCCATGCTTGGTCCACACTCAACATCTCTAGGAAGAAATTCTCAAAAAATAGTGTCTCGAAATACTACCATTATAGTCTCTTGGACCTGACATCATGTACCTATATGTCCCATAAAGGATTTTTAGTCCATTTATCATACAAGTTGGAAACATCTCCCTACGACCTGGGGTGTCTAAAGTTAGTAAAATATCATCTACACAGGTTTGATCCAGTTCTCAACATCCAGTGGTCCACCCTCACTCTAAAAAATACTGAGTGATTATATTGGAACTCTCACGTCATATATACCACTGATGGATTATCTCCCTAAGCTCCCCTATTTATACTCGGTATCACTCATACCAAGATCCCCCTGAGCTACTCGTATATCCATGGACTAAGAGCTACCATATGATGAGGATTCCATGCCTATCTTAGAGCCTCGACTTATGGTTCAAGAACATCCCAACCGTTAGGAGCCTTTTCCCAACCCTCAAGGCCCTCATCCTATGCATTCTACAGAATCACCATATCTATTCTTTCCTAACGCACCCCTAGATCCCATCTAGGTGGAATCACACTAAATAAATAATACCTTGTTCAATATCATTAATAATAGTCATATATATATATATCATAAATTGGGAAGGATGTAAAATAAAATGTGTCTCACAACTATTACACTTCCCTATCACACCCATGTCAAATGTCATCTAGCCTCTTGTCCCGTGGATAACCATATCAATGTTAGGAATCACATACTAAGCCTGCCAAAAGTCACCATCTTAGGGTGGATATGTAGAATTCCATTAAGAATCTATGTAGGAAAATGTTGGCCTAATTTTTTGTGATTGTTTATAATCTCACACTATTATTTTATTCCTTCCTACCCATGTAATAGTTAGGTCCTTTCACACCATAAGCACATAGTATCACATATCATCTTGTCAGGAACAACATACATGTGATGTTAGAGTATATTTCCACAAAAAAATATATGCAGGAAAACATTTTATCTTCTTTTTTATACTTTAAACAACTAAAAACATTTCCACATATTTCAGGTTCCATACAATATTTATAATCACACACACATGTGATATGAGCCTTCATTTTTACCATGATGCCTAAACACACCTCCCTTTCCATACTATCTCGAGGGCCAAAACTCTATAAATCAATAACATCATGCCTAAATGCACCACATGGGGTTTAAATATATCAATAATAATTGATCAATACATAACAACAATTTCCCACCCCTATAAACTTAGTCCATCCCCCCCATTCATGGAATTAAGGAACCTAAACAAAATATCCTTACCTAGTTCTGACTAGATAATAGTCTCTGGTATACTAAAACCCAAATTTTAAGATAAATGGAAGAGAAACTCCTATGATATAATTTTTATCACCCCAAACCAGATCCACATAACATGTTCTTCGGTCCAAGAGTAATTGGGCCATAATCACACCTTTTTGTATTA
This sequence comes from Viscum album, assembly GCA_963277665.1. Taxonomy (NCBI): domain Eukaryota; kingdom Viridiplantae; phylum Streptophyta; class Magnoliopsida; order Santalales; family Viscaceae; genus Viscum; species Viscum album. The sequence continues at coordinate 640,324,952 of OY728141.1, read as the reverse complement.
AAAAGGCTTCCAACAAGTAGTGATGGACTAATTAGGTGGTATTGGGGAGATTATACCCTCTGGTGATGATAAAAAATATGTCAAATAATACCCTCAGAGTGGAAGAAACAAAAAAACTCCGTGGAAGAAACAATAAAAAGGGAAATACTGACCCAAATGTAACAGATTCATACATGTCATATAGAGTATACACGAGCCATATCATGCAATCATTAAAAACATAAAATATCTCTCACAGATTATCATATAATAATTTACATGAAAATACTAAAAATAATCTCCATATCAATAAAAAAACCCCATGTTTTATATTCTATCCATCCCAAGAATTCATGGTGCATCCTTGGTCGCTTAGGTCCAACCCCTATGTCTGATACCTTAATTAATATCAAAGACAAAATATCTATACACATCTTGAGGGTCCAATGTAGGTTGTGAGTATGAACTCATTAGAACACTGCCAATGTGTTCATCTATTACATCTATATTTATATTAGTGTATTATTAAGTAAATAAATCATAAATACACTCATGCTTACAATACATAATCTTCTTTACTTATTCTAAACAATCATGGGGAAGCATTTACCTACTTTATATAAATTTTAAAAAGGAAAATTGTATCCCAAGTCAGTCATACCCTAGGAACCCATGGTCTCTAATCCATAACTTGTCACTAAGCACCTCATCTGGCCAATACTACATATATCATCATATAAAGTAAAACCAAAATCCTAATGGTGCCCCAAAAAATTAGGCCACAAGTACGTTAGGCTTCTATTCATAAAATCATAATTATATAAATATCCTCACATCCCAAGAAATTGAAATATATGTCCTTAAATATATAATGAACCACCATTATCTTGATAGTCAGATGTCCTAATTCAGGTTGATTTTAATCCATCCATATATAAAAAACTTCCAATCATATCAATAACCTAACATCTGAAGGAATAGGAGTATTCTTCCTTCAACAACCTCGGCACATTGTCCCAAACATATACGGAGAGCCTTATCCTCTAACTAATGTTATCACTCACCATCAACTATGGATTTCTATAGTTAGTGCCTCTATAAGATCCCAAGTATTTCATAATGAACAGATCTTTTACTTTTCTAGTTAAAAATTTGTTTTCTTTAATTTTTGGATAATACCTTAAGTTGGGTCATGGTCCAGTTGCATTTTTGATGGAAAGAACAGGCGGGAAGGTTGTGTACTGTTTTCATTCAAATTAAACAACATCTAATCCAATTACATGATGTGTAATGGTCTAGCCAGGACTATTCACGACATGTAAGGGATTTTCACTAGGAAGGAAAAACCAAGAATTACACATTGTGTAATCCAGTTACACTTCATGTAATTTCTTGACTATTTTTTTAAAAAATATAGGTTGGGGCTTCTATTTCCAGAGATAAGCCTTATTCCTCTCATTTGAATCCAAAAATCATCTTTTCAACTTTTTTTATCTAGAGGCCATCTAGACTCAGTTTCATTCTCCATTGATCAAGTTGGAATCACATCAGTGAGTGCATAATTCCTTTTAATTTGTTCTTGATTATTTGGAAGAGTGGTTTCATTGTTTGGGTTTAGGTTCATATGCCCTAATTTCTTGTTCTTCATTTGTTCTTTATATTTATCTTAAAAGAAGGTGAATCCGAACATGATAGTAGATGATCACTCCACTACTAATCTAAGGTATGTGTTCTATACTTTTCTTTTGACTTTTCATGATCTATAAAGGAATTGTCCTTTTTGTAGCCCATAAAACTTTTTGGCATAGACCTGTATAAAAAATATTAAACTGAAATAGATTAAGTAGGTCTGGATAGGGATTACCTTATGTTAATTGATATGAGTTTGTGGTTTTTTTCCCAACTGGAGGCCACCCATGGGGTGAACCATGCCATTTCATTGGAGTTGACCATTAATGAACTACCCAAGGGGTGTGTTCTTGAGTTTTTCTGTTTTAAGGAAGCACATTTTTACTTAAATGTGGTTGAATTACATGCATGGAATATGTTCAACCTCTTTGAATTTTGTTTCCATAAAATTATTTGCATAACATGATTAGATGTCTTGAAATGAAGTGTTTAAACAAGAGGGGTATACTCATTGATTAATTTAAATTTCTTAAATGGATTGTTATAAAAAAAATTTATGGGTGGGTATACCCATGTGACTTATTTAACATTGAATTGTGATAAATTATTGGGTATAAACTGTAACGTCCCCAACCCGGAATCCACTAAACCGATTCGCCGAGTCGGGTGGTTAAATGACTTTAACCGTGCCTCCCCGTGCGCCAAGGGCTATTGACAAGCAGCAAGGGTCTATGGAGTCAAGTGGGGAGACTATACCCCCTTTTTATCAGAGTAAGCCACAACAGAAATAAACCAAATAGAGGAAACAATAACCAACAACCAAGGAACATGTACAAAAACCATTTCCAACAATAAATATGTCATTTCATACTATAAGTACAAAAGTGAACAATTGCCCAAAATAAAGACAACATCCAAAATCCTCAAAATGGCCCTGACTCCAAGTCCGGATCCTCAACCAAGTACTACCCATTTACACTCAACTATCTTGCAAGGACCCTTTCCATTCTCCAGACCTTCAAACATGAAGTCTTCTCATGTACCCAACGGCAGCCCTAGCAGGGTGTGAGTACAACTCAGTAGGCCACCACCAACAGTGTCTACAAAATATCCAGTATAAACAGGTAGTGCATGAAAAAGGAAAATGAATGATAATTACAAAGAAATTATTCAAGGTTCCATTAACCATTTTAGATTCAAAGCCTTTTCCACTCCCATTTCCATTCATCTCACACCATTTATCATCACTTACCATTTCATCACATTTCCATGGGTTAATCACATACATTATGTCACATGGGTCTAAGGACAATAATCACATGAAAGAGGGAAACACATCATTATCCTATCTCACTAGGACTAACCCCATCATAGAAACCATATACTCACCTTGAAGCCTCAGTTCGGGTGGATTCAACCGTTTGGAGAATAGACCCTCGGTCCCCTTTCCTAACCTGTGCATTTAGGGTGGAGTTTAGAACCTCAGTCTTAGCTCAACCCATGGGAATATATCCTCAAGTAATACCCCACTCTATGAATCCATGTGCACATGATTATATATATAAGTAACCATCAACCATCCAAACCATTTCCATTCAGCAAACACTATTCACAACAGCCCACATGGGAATCCACATCATGCCTTAACCCATTAACACATTACCATTTCACATCACTTAACAATTCACCCAATTCCCATGTGTTATGCCTAACACACAAAGCATTTATCACTAGACCCATAACCTATCTATTATGGTCTTTAATCAGTTTACACATTAACCCATTTAACTCATTCATCATTTCCATGATTTAACCATTCACGCCAACATGTTTATCAAGGGATCTACAATTCACTACAACAAGGTCACTTGTTTAATAACAATCCATAAACCTGGGAATAGCCGGCACAACCCATGGATGGCCCTAAATTAGGTCAAGTCTATCCCAACACATCCTATGAGGATTGTGAGGGTTCCCACTTTCCATTTTAAACATCATTATTACCAAACATGCCAAGGTTATTCAAAATATAACCCAGATAAAACAAGAACACAACTAAACATGCATAAATACCCAAATAACCATGGGATATAACTTGTAGACGACCTGCCTCAAAACCGCGGTTGAACACACTCTCAATCGAGTCCTTAGACCTCGATCCGACCACCCTTTAGATCTTCAACCTAAAACTCGCCCAAAAGATAGGGTTTTAGAGCTTCGGAACAAAAGGGAGAGAAGATACAAACCCTAAACCAAAAAGAGAAGAATGGATGGGATTCGCCTTACCCAGAGCTTCGATTTGCAACCAACGACGCTCTAAATGGCAAAGAATCGAAGGAAAATCACCCTTAAAAAGCATGGGTTGGCCATGTTCATCACTAGGGGTTCAAAGGGATGAATGGAGGAAAATCCCGAGTTGGGGTTTAAAAGCCCGGAGTGGAAAACTTTTATTTTTTCCCAACTTTAAGAGGCTGCATGGTTTTGGCCGCATGGTTTCACAAACCATGCGCATGCTACTGTCTGGAGGAGGAGGGGTCACACGGTTTTCCTGGGCAGGCCGCACGGTTTACCTAGGTCGTGCGCATGCCATGCACCTAGCTTCGTCTTACCCAGATTTCCTTTCTTTCGTGCCTCGTGCCCCCGGAACACCCCCAAGGCCTCTCATACTATCAGAAGACATACCTTAAAGCCCAAAACAATGGATTCAACCAAAACATAACAAAAAAATACCTTTAGAAAAATCGGGATCTTACAATCTCCCCACCTTATAACGGCTCGTCCTCGAGCTGAGTTCCCAAGCCTCATTGCTCTACCGAAGAGAAGAGTTCAGGCCACTGAGCCCGCATATCCGATTCTCGCTCCCAAGTTTCTTCCTGAACTTTCCCATGCTGAAATAGTAGTCTCACTAATGGCACAACCTTGCCCCAAAATATCTTTTCACTATGATCCACCACACGAACCAGATGCTCCTCAAAGGACGCATCAGCCTCAAGCTCCACACCCTCAACGTCAACCACGTGAGATGGGTCAGGGTGATACTGTCGAAGGTGCGACACATGAAACACATCATGTATCCCACCATACCACTGTGGAAGAGTCAATCGGTAAGCCACTGGTCTGATCCTCTCCAAAATCTCAAAATGTCCCACATACCTAGGTGCCAACATACCCTACTTTTGAATCCGATAGTGACCCAACCTTGGCGACACCCGAAGGAACACTTTATCACTCACCGCAAACTCAAGAGGTCTACGCCTTCGATCTACATATGACTTCTTCCTACTCTGAGCTGTATCCATACACTTCATGATCAACTTAACTCTCTATGAAGTCCCCTGCATGAGACTTGGCCCAAACAACTCAGATTCACCAGCCTTTGGCCAACATAACGGAGATCTACATGGCCCCCTGTAGAGTGCCTCAAACGGTGCCATCTGAATTGTAGCCTGAAATCTGTTGTTGTAGGAAAACTCAACTAACAATAGGTGCCTCTCCCAAGAACCACCAAAGTCCAAGACACAAGATCCTAACATGTCTTCCAACACTTATATTGTACGTTCCGACTGCTCGTCCATCTGCGGGTGGAAAGCCGTAATCAAAAACACATGCGTACTAAGCGCCTTCTGTAACCATTCCCAGAAACGAGACGTAAAACGTGGATCACGATCAGAAACTATTGTCCATGGAACACCATGCAAACAAACTATTTCTTGAACATACAGTTCACCCTACGGGTCGACTGTAAAGGTCTATTAAATTTGTAAGAAATGAGCCACTTTCGTTAACCGATCCACAACCACCTAGATTTCATCATTATTTCGCGGTGTCCTCGGAAGACCCACAACAAAATCCAATGTTACATAATCCCACTTCCATTCTGGAATGGGAAATGGATGCAACAAATCACCTGGGCATTGATGCTCGGCCTTCACCTGCTGACAGGTAAGGCACCATTCCACAAAGCCCGCATCATCTTTCTTCATCCAAGGCCACCAAAACAGCCTTCGGAGATCACAATACATCTTGGTCGAACTAGGATGTACTGCCCACTTTGATTCATGGAACTCACAAATCAAATCTTCCTGCACACACTCTAGAACAACCACATGATCACAAACATGAACAACACCGTCCACACTGATGGCCCACCCAGAAGGTAGCTCCCCACCTTTAAGATTTTCCTTCATGATCAAACACTCAGGATCATCAAGATGACCTTCCTTAACTCGACTCAAAAGTGTAGACTCCGTCGTTAAGGAAGAAAGAGTGACCTGACCACTTTCCTCCTATACCTCCATGTGCATCTCTGAAAACAAAGCCATCCCCTTCCACTCGGTGCTGGACTCCTGAACCGCCTTATTTGTAACCTTCCTGCTCAGAGCATCAGCAACACTGTTTCTCTTTCCCGGTGTGTACACCAACACAAAGTAAAAAGACTGGAGATATTCAACCCATCTTTGCTGCCTAAGATTCAGATCCCGCTGTGAGAAGATGTACTTTAGGATCTTATGGTCGGTAAATAAGGTAAACTGTTCTCCCAATAGATAGTTCCTCCAGCACTTCAAGGCATACACTACTGCAGCCAAATCAAGATCATTAGTGGGATAGTTCCTCACTTGGGGTCTTAACTGCCTTGACCCATAATCCACAACGCACTCATTCTGAATCAACACAGCCCCAAGTCCGATTCCGGATGCATAACAAAACCCGATGTACTTCTTACCCGGCTCAGGTAAGATCAAGATAGGCGCGGTCATCAACCGATTCTTCAACTCTTGAAAGGAATTCTCACAACCCTCATACCACTCTAACCTGATTCCTTTCTTATTCAAGCCCGAAAGTGGTGCTGCCAAGAGAGAGAAATCCAGAATGAACCTTTGGTAATACCCGACCAAACCCAGAAAACTCTGAACATCAGAAATACTCTTGGGCTGATCCCAAGATACAACTGCATGCACTTTATCTAGATCCACTAATACACCTTCATTTGAGATGATGTGACCCAGAAAATGAACCTCACCAATCCAAAATTCACAATTTTTTATCTTGGGATATAGCTGGTTCTCTCTTGGCATACCCAAGACGATGTCAAGATGATGGGCATAATCATTATGAGTTATCGAATACACTAAGATATCATCAACAAATACAACCAAAAACTGATCTAGATAGGGATGAAAGATCTGGTTCATCAAATCCATAAACAATGCGGGGGCATTGGTCAAGCCAAAAGGCATTACCACAAAATCAAACAACCCGTACCGACTTTGGAAAGCTGTCCGCGATACGTCAGAAGACCTCACCCTCAACTGGCGATAGCCTGACCTCAGATCAATCTTAGAAAACACTGATGCACCCCTCAACTGATCAAATAGGTCATCAATTCTAGGAAGATGGTGCCGATTTTTCACTGTCATCTGATTCAACTTCTGATAGTCAACACACAGCCTCAACGACCCATCAACCTTATTTGCAAAAAGAACGGCAAATCCCTAAGGAGACTTACTAGGACTGATAAACCCCTTACACTCCAACTCCTCAAGCTAAACCTTCCATTCCTCGAGTTCTGCTGGTTCTATTCAGTATGGAGGAATAGAAACTGGCTCCGCTCTCGGTATCAACTTGATCGTGAACTCAACATCTCTCTCGGGGGGTAACCTTGAGAAATCCTCAAGAAACACATCATGGAACCATTCCATCATAGGAGGGAAAACAGACTATTCCCCTCTTTCATTGTCATCAAGCATGAGACATGCCACTTGAGCCGTGAGTCCACTCATCTATTGACCAAGTGGTCATGCACGACCTGCTCGAACATCCCATTCACCATGGTGGACATAAGCGTCACCATCAAGCGACCTGAACGGTACTCTGGAACGATGACAGTCTATGTGCGCCTGACACAACACCAACCAATCCATTTCCCAAGATTAGGTCAAAACTTGACATCTCGAGAACAAACAAGTCCCACAGAAAATGATACGCACTAACTTCCAAGGCACATCCCGTGGACTGGTTGATATCCTCAACCTGCACTCCCAATAGAGTGTCAATTGACATAACTCCACACACCCCCTCCACAGGTAAACCCAGCACTACCACAAGTTGAGCAGAAAAAAAAAGAGTGTTTGGAACCTATGTCAAACAACACACTAGAAAACGTAGAAGCTACAAGGATTATACCTCGAACAGTTGACGGTCTGGCCTCGCCATCACCAGACACCAACTGAACTGCTTGAAGCTGACTTGCCCCTATACCCTGGGCTCCAACCTAAACACCCTACGCTGTACTGCCCTGCTGGCATGAGAGATCTTTCCCTAGAGTTCCACATCCACCGCCCCTGCTAGTATGGCCCGTGGAGCTCCAACTACCTGCCTGATATGAGGCAACTGATCACCTTCACATATCTGGTACCTTCATTCCACCATCATACTCGCCCACCTGCTGAGGTTTCCTGCCGAACATCTGCACATGTCCCATCCTGCCACATGAAAAGCACTCAACTGGAGGTCAAGGACACTAACCACGCATATTCCCCGGCCTACCGCACTGATAGAAGAACACCTGATTTCCACTCTGAGAGGTAGACCCTCTCTTCCATCCACTTTGCACACTTCTTCCATGAAGTGATATCTCATGGAGTCGCTTCCGACCCTCGTTAGCTACACTACTCGTCTACCCCACTTCGACCACATGCCCACTACTAGATGCTCCCTTCAGGTTTCCTTCTGAGATCAACGCCTGATCTACTACCTCTATGAACCTCTCCAAGCAGAAGATGTTTACATGAGACCTGATCTCATGTCTCATCCCATCTTGGAAACGCTTTTCTACCGCTGCCTCATCTCCTTCTAACACTGGGACAAAGCGTCTCAAATCAGTGAAGCGACTAGCATATTCCATCACTGATAGTGATCCCTGAGTCAGGCTCATAAACTCTGCAGCCCACTCCTACCTCAAAGTCTCTGGATAGAAATGCTCCAGAAACATTTCCTAAAATACCTTCCACTAAATTCCCTCAGCCTCCTCGATTTGAGCCTGAATGTCCCACCAATGCCTAGCCTGGCCACGCAACATATAAGTGGCCATCTTCACTCACTTTTAGACAGGTGTCTATAGATGATCTAGTATCGTCTGGACAGACTCTAACCAGAACCCCGCTGCCTTTATCCCACCCTCTCCGATAAAGTTCGGTGGGTGATGCAGCTGGAATTCCCTAGTCAGCTCAAACATACTCCGTGTAACCCGCCCTCAGTCCCGATCCATCATCTGTATAAGGCGATCCATGTTCTCCCGGAACTGATCTTCTCTACCTTCATTGATCACCACATTTTCATGCTCTTTCTACCAGAGGAGTGTTCTCAGCAACATCCTCATGTTGCCCAACTGGTAACCAATGTCGTGGTGGCATCTCTCTACATTTCCAAGCATGAGATTTGGCACACATACCCCATAGCTTTCATGACTTCTTCAAAAGGCTCTTTACTAGCCACAACAACCCATTTTTCATACACTAACCCAACAACATCTTCCAATTTTTTTAAACCTTATTATTCCATTAAACATTAGTTACCCACTTGTTTTATTTCATTCTTATCACTATTTCTTGGTTTCATGGAATGCATAATTCACCCTACCTTCCTACCTCACACACCCACCCCATGCGTGTGCCTAACACAATGCATGTCACCTATCTCCCTAGGTGCCTACAATTATGCATGAATTCAAATCCTCGTGTCGTTAAGGCCACGAGCCAATTATCATAAAATAGTCATATCAAACCACATGTGCATCACCCAACAGTGGAATATCATCAATTGTAATAGCACACAACCAAGAACAACAATTCCCATCCAGGGTGACTTGGGTTTTCCCTCGTACGTGGGTTAGTTACTCCCAAGAAAAAGCTCATTACCAAGGCTCGACACATCTCAACCCAAGGAAAACTATCCCAAATAACAAGACCTTATGGAAGGAGAAGAATGACCTCCTATGATACCACTTTGTAACGTCCCTGAGCTGGAATCCAATAAAACAGTGCTCCAAGCCAGGTGGTTACATGACTTTAAGCATGCCTCCCCATACGCCAATGGCTACCGACTAGTAGCAGGGGTCTATGGAGTCAAGTGGGGAGACCATACCCTTTTTTTATCAATGTAAGCCACAACAGAAATAAACCAAATTGCAGAAACAATAACCAACAAACAAGGAACATGTACAACAACCATTTCCAAAAATAAATATGTCATGTCATAATATAAGTGAAAAATTAAACAAAATCCCAAAATAAAGACAACGACTAAAATCCCCCAAATGGTTCTGACTCCAAGTCCAAATACTCCAAAATGTGCTAACCATTTCTACTAAACTATCTAGTAAGGACCCTTTCCCTTCTTTTGACCTGCAAACATGAAGTCTGCTCAGGTACCCAGTGGCAGCCCGAGCAGGGTCTGAGTACAACTCAGTAGGCCACCACCAACGGTGTCTAAAAAATATCTAGTATAAACAGGTAGTGTGTGCAAAAGGAAAATGAATGATAATTACCAAACAATTATTCACGGTGCCATTAACCATTTTAGAGTCAAATCCATTGCCACTCCCATTTCCATTCATCTCACACCATTTACCATTACTTACCATTTCATCACATTTCCATGTGTTAATCACATACATTATGTCACATTGGTCTAAGGCCAATAATCACATTTAAGAGGGTAAACACATCGTTATCCTATCTCACTAGTACTAACCCTCTCATAGAAACCATATCCTCACCTCGAAGCCTCAGTCCGGGTGGATGCAACCATTAGGAGAATAGACCCTCAGTCCCCTTTCTTAACCCGTGCATTTAGGGTGTAGTTTAGAACCACAATCTTAGCTCAACCCATGGGTGTAGATCCTCAAGCCATACCCCACTCTACGAATCCATGTTCTAATGCTTATATATATAAGTAACCATTAACCATCCAAACCATTTCCCTTCGGAAAACACTATTCACAACACCCCACATGGGAATCCACATCATGCCTTAACCCATTAACACATTACCATTTCACATCACTTAACCATTCACTCAATTCCAATGTGTTATGCCTATCTCACTAAGAATTTATCACTAAAACCATAACCTATCCATTATGGTATTTAATCAGTTTACACATTAACCCATTAAACACTTTCATAATTTCCATGATTTAACCATTCACGCCAACATGTTTATCAAGGGATCTACAATTCACTAAAACAAGGTCACTTGTTTAAGGGAAAAGTCGGCACATCCCATCGATTGCCCTAAATTAGGTCAAGTCCATCCCAACACATACCACGGGGATCATGAGGGTTCCCATTTTCCATTTTAAACATCATTATTACCAAACATGACAAGGTTATTCAAAACATAACCAAGGGAAAACAAGAACACAACTAAACATGCACAAATACCCAAATAACAATGGGATATAACTTTTAGACCACCTACCTTGAAACTGCGGTTGAACGCACTCTCAATAGAGTCCTTAGACCTAGATCTGACCATCCTTTGGAGCTTCAACCTATAAATCACCCAAAAGATAGGGTTTTAGTGCTTCGGAACAAGAGGGAGAGAAGATACAAACCCTGAACAAAAAAGAGAAGCAAGGATGGGATATGCCTTACCCGGAGATTCGATACTCAACCAAAAATGCTCTAAATGGCCATGAATCGAAAGAGAACCACCCTTGGAAATCATGGGTCGGCCAAGTTCATCACTAGGGTTGAGAGGGGATGAATGGAGGAAAATCCCGAGTTGGGGTTTAAAAGCCCGGAGTGGAAAACTTGTAATTTTTCCCAAATTTAAAAGTCTACACGGTTTGGTATGCACGGTTTGACAAACCATGCGCAAACCTTGTGAATGCTAATGTCTAGAGGAGGTGGTGTCGCATGGTTTTCATGGGCAGGCTGCACGGTTTACCTAGGTCGTGCGCAAGCCGTGCGCCCAGCCTCCTCTTGCCCAGATTTCCCTTCTTTCATTCCCTGTGCCACCGGAACACCCCCAAGGCCTCTCATACTTTCAAAAGACATCCCATGAAGCCCAAAACAAGGGATTCAACCAAAAAATAATTAAAACATACCTTTCTAAAAACTGAGATCTTACATAAACATTGGATGTTTTTAATAGAAATGGATGAAAAATGGGTGGGTATACCCATGTGACTTGATTAAATGGAAATGGAATACATGAGTGGGTATACTCATTTGATTTTTTGGTATGAAATATATGAATGATTTTATAGATTCAATGTATATCTCTCCAAGGATATGGAACATGGTAGTGGACACCTTCTATGAGTATGCATCTTGGGTCTTGATTCAATAGGATGACTCAGGCTTATCTACCACTTTGATCCATCTTTCTTGGACTCGTGTTGGACATGTCGGTACACATGCTCCTTGGTCACCAACCAGTGCCTATATCGAGTTTCCATCGCAATGCTATTGGGACTTGATAATGATGTAATGGTCTTCTACACATTTTATTTGTCCCTTCCTGGTCTACACTTCATTATATGGCATGGTCGTGGGATATAAGACTGTAGATTAATTGTAAAGGTTGTGGGTCTGGATATGGCCCCCATATATGGAAAGGTCATGTGGATACGATATGGATAGTTTTATGGAATGTCCATGTTGTTTATTTATATTTCTTGTAGTTTATTTCCTAAGAGCTGAAACATATTGCAGGGATCCTTGAGAGGTTGTTTGGTATTACTTATCTATAGTAGTTATAGGACTAGGGCTTTCAAACTTACATTACTTCTTACTTAAACTTGTTTAGCATATTTCATCATGCTACTTAGAACTGTATAGATATTTGTTTGGTTACCTACTGTGATGTTATCTAACAACCTATTTGGGCCTCCATGGGGACCCAAACTAATTATATGGTTACAACTGATAAAATGGGAAAGCACCCTAACACTGGTTACTGATCATTGCTTTGGAGTAGAAGATCATGGGACCAAGCTGACGCTTGTGATAATCTTGGGACACTTTTTGTTCTTTTTTCATTTTTGATACATGTACCATATTGTACTACCATGTACATACATTGGTTGTTTTCTAGATATATGTACCATCTATATCATTGATATGAGACAATTCCAGCTTGTTATATATTCTGGTATTTCCGGTCTATTTTATCTAATATCTTATTATTTTATATGCTTCCTATATTGAATGTTATTGACTTCTTTTTTGATATTCTCTTATAATGATGGAATAGTATCTCCAATGACTCACCTTGGCCCTCACTACTAGTCAGCATCCTCAAGTGTTTGGGGATATTCTCTTGATTCCATATATACAAATGAGCTCATGGCATTGTTTAGTGGAATCTGGTACTGGGACATTATAAAGTGGTATTAGAGGAGTTTTTTTTCTAGTTTGTTTTAAATTATGGAGAAAATAGATATGTATAGAAAAGAATTGGAATTTTTTAATGACTGACACTCGAGCATAGCTAACACATGTACCGGGAAAAGAAAATTTTCCTTGAATAAAATTATTATTTCTAGTTTTAACTATTACAGTTGATTTGATTTCTCAGTTGGGTGACGTAAAATATTTATTCTTCTACTATTGATAAGTTTTTTTATTTTCATTGAAACCTAATGAGATGAGGGTATTATATCTCATGCATCATATAAGAATTTTTTATATATCACATGTCATACATTATTAGATTTCATTTTGGATGCATTATCTGATGCATGATATTGTGATAGGTGTTGTGATAGTTGTGTATGTTGTTGCGATAGACCTTGAATAGAGTATAGAAGAGTGACATCATATTTCAATGCATAAGGTGTATGACCCATTATGAAATAGAAAATGACACTCCTTTTAAATTCAATTGTTAATGTGAATTTGATTTTAATGGATTATATGGGTATTAAATTTTGGTTCATGAGGTATTATGGGACCTTAAGGATCAAAACATGGTGGAACATTAGTTGAATCATTGAACAGATGAATGTTCAATGAAAATGAAATGGGAAATAGAGACTTTACCTAGAAATAGATTTTGAGAGGGAAAGTGGAAGTGTTTCTAGTTGTGTTGTGGTTGTTCTTTATAAAGTCCTAGTATTAGAAGTTGATTGTGGGTTATTGTAAAGTTTTAAGAGGGGTTTTAACCTGTCTAACCCTTTTAGGCTATGAAATTTAATGTTTTTATTAACAGATTCATGTGTATTAATTGTAGAGACATTCCATGATGATGACCTCCAATGGTATTCCATGAGGGATGTGATGACTATACTCCAAAGGTGGTGGGCCATGGGTTACTAGTTGACCCTCCTTTGGTGCCAGTAGTGGCACTAGAGACTGTTCCAGACACAGGTGCTGATACGCAGTTCTAAAAGGGGTTATTTAGTTATATACAAACATTTCATAGATCAATGTAGCCTACCATGACTATGTATGAGCTAATAAGGGGGTACTAGGAACAACATACTCCCATGTTTTTAGGGGATGGTCATCCATAGGATATTGAGCTATTGATTGTGACCACACTTTTTATCTTCATGCATCAAGATATGCATCCTGAGAGGGGGGTCAAGGTCACCACATATATGCTACATAGAGAAAAAAAGTGATGGTGGGATGTTTTTAACTAGGAGAATGGTATGAGAGATATTGGTTGGATTACCTTCTAAACCTGCTTCTAAGACCAATTTTACACCAACACTTTGTGGGTATAGCGGGCTATTGATTTCTTGCGTCTAGAGTAAGGTTCCATGATGGTTATGCAGTACTCATCATGCTTTATGGAGTTGTAACATTTTTCACTGATGTACCTTGCAGAGGATATTTATATAGTGGGACTCTTTGAGGAACTTCTCTGATATACTATCAAATCACATGTCAACATGTATATATTTACTTCTATCACTGTTGTGAATTAGGTGCTGATTATAGAGAGAAACCTGAAGAAATATGGGGGCATAGAGTATGGAAGTGTTGCTTCTCGACCATGTGATTCAACATTTTTAGGAAAGAATCATGGTTTTTTTGTTTTCCATGAGATAAGCTCCAGTCAGGTAGTAAGTGCTTGAAACTTGATGTTTTTCCCCAGTGTGGTAGGTGAGGCCACATGAAGAATCAGTGTGGCCATGACCCAGTCGATTTTCGAGTTTACAGTAGGATGGTCAACTTACAACATTTTTTTCTAGAACTTACCTCAAGCTATGAGTGGTACTGGTCAACTTCGATATCATATTTAGGAGAAATTTTCATAGCACCGCATCAGGCAGGGAGTTGGAGTTGTGTGTGCCAATCAATTCAAGGAATTAGTGGTCATGGAAGAGGTATCCAGATGCCAGTTACACCTATTCATCACAGTGGACCTACTTTGGGTATTGAGGTTGTGTCATACTATTGTGGTACAAGATAGATCAATTCTTTATAGCCTTCCCCTAAGGAGAAGGGATCTAGATTATCTAAGTTGAGAGGTATGATCTTAGTAGCCTCTACTATTGCATCTTTTTTTATATAGGTTCATCTCATAGTTTTATATCTACACCTGTGTTCGAAATCCTTGGGATTATTTTGTGGGATTTGGAAGGAGTTTTGATGCTAGACACACTATTTGAAATAAAAAAATTATGATGTGCACCATTGAAGGTAGTTCCCCCTTGAGTTCGGTGGGTGTCACTTCATCTGGGATCTTTATGTCCTCAGGATGATAGGGGTTGATGTCATTCTTAGGATGGAATGGTTAGTAGATTTTCAAGACTACATTGACTAATATCATCGGAAGGTGACATTCACATCACCTGATGGTGAAGTGTTTACTCATAAGGGTTAATCGGATGTCCATATGAGTCAAGATGGACCATAGCATCATGGGATTGGAGGGATTATAGCCCAGAATTCTAGTTTGTTTCTGGATGAGCAGGGAGTGAGTCAGGCATAATTTCTTCTAGTGGTTAAGCACATCATGGCTATTTCCCCAGATGACATTTCTAATTCACCATCTGAGATAGAGGTTGATTTCTCCATTGAAATAGTTCTAGGATCTGCGTTCGTATTAATTCTTCCTAGCACGATGGCTACGATAGAGTTACCAGATCTCAAGAGGCATCTTGAGGATTTGGAGGTGAAGGGGTTTATCTGACTCAGTACATATCCATGAGTTTCATCTATCATTTTTATAAAAAAAGGTGTATGGAACTCTTATTCTATGTGTGGACTGCCAAAAGTTGAATCATCTGGAGGCTAAAAATCAATATCTCTTTCTATGGATACATGACCTTTTTTATCATCTTCGAAGAGTCAGAGTGTCATTGAAAATTTACCAATGGTCAAGATATCACCAGATATGTGTTTTTACTACATACATACCTCACACAGACTTTCAGAGTGGCTATGGTCTATACAAGTATCTGGTTATGTATTTCGGTCTCATGAACATTCCAATAGTTTTAATGGCACTAATGAACCGAGTGTTCCATCCTTTCTTGGATTATTGTGCGGTGGTTTTCATAAACGATATCTTGGTGTATTCTCATAATCAACACATCCATACCAACCATATTTATATCATTTTTATACACATAAAAAGAATAATTTATATACTAGTCATATAAATAGCCACTTTTTGATGGGTCATATTCACTTCCAAGGTCACACCATCTCAGAGATAAGAGTATCAGTCGACCTAGAGAAGGTAAGAGTTGTAGTTTCTTGGGAGTATCCTAATAATTTTTTTGATATATGTTGTTTATTGGGGATATTTGTTTACTAAAGTTGTTTCATACAAAACTTCTCACACTTAACAGTGCCATTCATGGGATTGACTAAGAAGAGAGTGATGTTTTTATGGTAAGACTCTTGCAAGATAGGATTTTAGGAGCTGAAAGGAATGTTGATGTCAGCACCAGTCCTGATACCACCAGAGAAACGTAGGAGCTACACTGTGTTTTGTGATGAATAAGGTATCGGGTTGGGGCTAGTGCTTGTGTAGGGGGATAGATTCATGGTGTATGGGTCGTGGCAGCTAAGGCCAGATGAGAGGAATTACCTAATGCATGATCTCAAGTTAGTTTATGTTGTTCATTCATTATGTTATTGGAGTCACTATTTATATGGAGAGTGCTTTTTGGTGTACACGGACCAAAAAATTCTTAAGTATATATTTACTAAGCATGATTTGAATATGAGGTGGTGACAGTGGGTTGTGTACCTTCAGTATTTTTACTTTAAGATTTTCTACAATCCTTTTAATGGAAATATATTGGTCGATGCACTGAGTAGGAGGACTCATATAAAGGTAGTGTACCAGGTTAGTAGAAAGTGGATGCTTATGGATTTTTTTTGCTTAGATACATCTTGAGTTCCATGATAGTCATGGAAAGATGTATATGTCATCATCATCTATGAGATCAGCCCTTTTGGGAAGAGTGAGGATGAGATAGCTATCAGATTCAGAGGGCCTAGTCATATGGGAGGGTATGGCGGGTGAGGATTCACACCCTGTTTGGACAGTAGGAAAGGATGAGATCCTGTATATCTAGGGATGCATTTAGGTTCTAGTTAATATACTCAAGGAGCTGATGTGGGAGTTTCTTACTTCATCATGGGCAGTGCATACTGAAGTCACCAAGATGTATGATGACTTTCATTTTAAGTACTCGTGGCTAAGTATGAAAGGATAGGTAGCTAGTTTTGTTACGAAGTGTTCCACCTGCAAGTAGGTGAAGGTGGAACATCAGCAATCTTCCAGTATCTTATAAAAGTTACCTATTCTGGAGTGGAAATGGGATGATTTTGTGATGGATTTCATGACAGGTTTACAAAGGTCACCTTCAGGCAATGATTCTATGTGGTTTTTTTATTGAATCGTGAAGGTTTCTCATTTATTTCGAATCCAGTAGATCTTCATTATTGATGACTTTATAAATTTGTATATCTGTGACATAATATGACATAACAGGGTATCATGCACTATCATTTTGGGTAGATACGCCTTCATTACATCTCATTTATGGATGATTTTTCAGAGGGTTTTGGGTACATAGGTGCTTCTGAGCACAAAATACCACCTTCTGACTGATGTCCAGTCATAGCATATAATACAGGTGCTAGAGGACTTACTAAGAGCATGAATATAATATTTTGGGGGCTCTTGGAAGGGTAAAATTCCCCTAGTGTATTTATCCTATAATAATAGTTATCATGTGATAATATAGATGGAACCTTATAAGGATTTATATGGTTGGCCATGCCGATCACCCCTGTGCTGGTTAGAGGCAGGTGAGGTTGCTTTACTAGGACTATGTCTTATACATGAGACTTCTTAGTAGGTCTAGTTGATTTAGAAGTAGATGCATATAGCACATTTTCATTATAAATCTTCCACTGATTTCCTTAGATGAATTCTAGAGTTCTAGGTTGGGGATCAGGTATTTTTTAAGTGTTTCATCGAGGTTGGGACACAGACGGATCTGAAGACAAAGTAATCTTTCACCATGATATGTCAGGCCCTTCAAGATTCTGGAGATATTTTCATCATTAGCCTATCAGTAGCAATTACCTCAGAGGTATCAATCCATGCACGATGTATTCCACATATCTATGTTGTTTTATTATCATTCATACTCATATCACACTTTTCAACCTAAGTAGGTTGAGCTATTGGTTGATACCTCCGTTGAGGAGCATCCGATTTTTATTGTTGATAGGATCACGAAGGTTCTCTGAGGCTGATTAGTTCTTCTAGTATGGGTGCTATGGAAGAATGGAAGTTTATAGGATGAGACAAGGGAGTGGTAATCCATCATACGTTCTCAGTAGTCATAGTTTTTTCTAGAAGAATATTTACCAACCTTGAGAGGGAAATTTTGTGATGAATTACTTTAAGGGGGAGATTGTAAGATCCCATATTTTTCTTATGGTATAGGTCTTTTAATTTTTTGGTTATATGCTTGTTTGCTGTCCTTTTTGGATTAAACCCTAAGCTGGGTCTTGGGCCAGTTAGGTTGTTTTTTAAAAAGAATAGGATGGAATGTTTTTTACTTCCTGCAGGCCTATTATACGATGTGTAATTAGGATACATGTTGAGTAATCTGATTACATGATGTGTAATTAGGATACATGTTGAGTAATCTGATTACATGACATGTAATAGTCTGGACAGGACTATTCATGATGTGTACTAGTTTTTCTCAAGGAAGGGAAAATCGATCATTACATGTCATATAAGGAAATTACACATTATTTAATTTTCCAACTAAATTTTTTAAAAATAGTTATTAGGGCCTCTATTTTGAATACAAGAGCCTTTTTCCTCTCATTTAAATCCTATAAACCTCATTTTCTATTTTTTCAGATCTAGCGCCCATCCAGACTCTATTTCTTTCTCCATTAGTCACGTTGGAACCACATCAGTGATTGCTTGATTCATTTTTAGCCATTAATGATTCATTCAAACAATGGTTTCAGAGTTTTGGTTTAGGATCATATGCCCTAATTTCTCATTCTTCATCCATTGTTTAGATTTCTCCTATACCAAGGAAAATTAGGACTTTATACTAGACGAGCACTACAATACCAAGCTAAGGTAGGTGGTATTTAATTTTCTTTCATATTTTGATGCTTTAAAGTGCTATTATTATTATTTATCCCATCATACTTTTTATAATAGAACCTAATTTGAAATTTTAAAATTAAATAAATGATGTTGGACCTATTAGGGATTCTCTTAGGTTCTTTGAGATGCATTAGTGGTTTTTTTTCACAACTAAATCCCACACATGGGATGTTCCAAGCAATTTATTTGGTTTTGACCATGGAAAAACTACCCAAGGGTGTGTTCTTTAGTATTTCCGGTTTATAAAAGCTCAATTGTACCAAAATGAGGTTGAATTACATGCATAGGATATGCTATACCTCATAGCTTTATGTTACCATAATATTCCATGATCACATTAATTATATGTCTTGAATGGAATTTGTTAAATAAGGGGGTATACTCATTGGTTGATTTAAATTGATAAAATGTATTGTTAGAAATTGTGTTAAATGGGTTGTTATACCCAAGTGTCTTGTTTAATAGTGAATTGTGATTAATGGGTTGGTATACCCATGTTCTATTTTTAATAGTAAAAGGATGACAAATTGGTGGGTATACCTATGTGACTTCATTAAATAGAAATGGAATACATGAGTGGGTATACTCATGTGATGTTTTGGTATAAAAATAATGAATGATTGTATTGATGTCATGGATAGATCTCTATGGATCTAGAATGTATTAGTCGACACCATGGCGGATTATGTACCATGTTTCTCGATTCTATAGGATTCCTTGGGCTTTTCTACCACTTGGATCTGGCTTTCTTGGATTCACATAGGACATGTTGGTACACGTTCACCTAGGACTCCAACCATTGCCTATACCATGTTTCCATCGAGATGCTCCTAGGACTCAATAATGATTACATGGTCTTCCACACCATATATCTATCAATTCATGGTTTACACTTAATTATAGTGAATGTTCATTGGACATATGATTGTGGTTCTATGGTAAATTCGTGGGTTTTAATATGGATCATTTATAAGGTAAGTCTGTGTGGATATGATGTGGATGGTTTTATGGCGAGGTCGTGTTGTTTGTTTATATTGCTTCTAGCTACCTTGTTTTGAGCTGGAAATTGTTGTTGGGATCCTTGAGAGGCTATTTTGTATTACTTGTCTGCAGTAGTTATAATACTAGGGCTTTCAAAATTACATTACTTCTTACTTACACATTTTTGTCATATTTATTCATGCTGCTTATAATTGTATAGATCTATAGGTGGTTACCTATTGGTATATTATCTCACACCCTAATTGGACCTACTTGTGGACTCAAACAAGTTATATGTTTGCATGTGATAATAGGGTAAAGTACCATAACACTAGTGTTTGATCATTTATTAGGATAAGAAGATCATGGTACCAAGCTGAGGCTTGAAATGCCATTAAGACACTTTTTGGACTTTTTCATTTTGGATACTTATACCATATTTTTTTCCATGTACCAATTTTGGTTGTTTTTTAGATTCATTTACCATCTGCATCATTGTATATGACACACTTTTGGATTGTTATATATTCTTGGCTTGCTTATCTATTTTATCTATTGTCTCCTTATTGTATCTTCTTCCTTTATTGAATGTGATTGAATTTTTCTGTGATATACTATGGTAATGAGGCCACAGTCTCCCAAATGACTCACATAGGCCCTCACTACTAGTTGATAGCCTCTAGAATTTGGGTATTTACTCTAGTGGACATGTAGCTAACCGGGATTAGGGCATTATTGAGTGGAATCCGAGTCTGGGACGTTATAACCATTTCCATAACGAATGGTCAACACCATTCCCAATTCCACATAAAAATTGAAGTCCAAAACCCACGTCAAGTATTCAATACCATGTCATCGAATCCTTCTCTATCTGAAAATGAAACCAATGGTTTCATCATCTAATCATGGTGGTTCTAAATCACCATAAATAACTATTCCAAAATATCTAACAGAAATCCATTTCCAATCATAAACCTCATTTCCAAAACATAGCATGATCATCACTATCCTCCTTGATCAGACGAACTCCATCACCCCACTCTCGGTGACTATCATCGCCCCAATTCACATAGTCTAAATAAAAAATGTTCCCAAGGAATGAATTTATTAACAACACAATATAATTAATTTTAAAAAAATTAAACTGTCTTATACTGCCCAATCCAACCTAAACCCTTGTTTCACTATTACCATGCCATATGAGGCTCAAACATACATAAATAGACCTAGAGTTTCCCATAATAATCCTATAATATTAATTAAAAAATCAAACCATTAAATTAATGGTCTCACCCAGACCACCCCACTCATGCATATTTAAATTTTCATCCCATATCATGTATATAAACTAGGAGAAATCTAGGAACCATCTACCGTATACTTGTAGGTTCTTACTTGCCTAATATTGGAATCTAATCCGAGCAGAAAAAAGATAAATAATGATTTCAGGAAAATGTAATTGAAATAAATAAAATGTGATAGGATGGAAATAGAATTATAAATAGTGATATAAAAGAAGAAAATAAGGAAGAGGACGATAAGCATTACCACAAGCTATATAATTCACCTGATGGTGCTCAAATTGAAGCTTGGTTGAAGGAGTTAAAATGAAATTGAGGTGAGGAGAAGGTAGGAACCCATGGTTAGAGGAGGAAAATTAAATGTAAAAATAAATTTTTAGAAGAAAATAACGAGGAAGGGGTAAAATAGTAATTTTACCCTCTTCAATGAACCATGTGATTAGAACACGTTGTTTTTTTAATCATTCTTTAATTATGTTGTTCCATACTCCAAAGGAACCTCTACCTCACATGACTATGTGAAGGGTTTATCAAACTGTGCATAGCCTATGCACAACCTCTAAATTTATTATAGGTGACATGGAATATTTTCTTTCCACCTCACATGTTTTTTTCTGACCATTCTCTAGTTCAAATGGGTTTTATGGTTTGATCCACATGGTTATCACTAATCATGCACCAACCATACACCCAGTGTTGTGCCACTTGGATTTAGGTTTTCAAGCATGACACTTCTGAAACCAAACCAAACCCCTAAGAAACATAAAAAGCACTATCCCCCACTAAAAATGATAGATTAAAATATTTTAATGATAATAATTATTCTCTAAAGCACAATTCATTAGTTTTCCCATCCACCAAACATAAAAGTTCATATTTCATCTAAAATTTATCCTGTTCAAAAGCCTAGTACATTTCAAAAAACATGGGATCATATAATAATATTAAATATGAATAAACCTTCATATAAGAATGTAAAAATATTGATAGTAACACCAAAATTTCAACTTTAATCATTCCATAAATATATTACCTTAGGAAAATTATAAATATGCTAGTCTAAAATTTAAACCCAAATATTTGAATGCTTCAATCAAATAGTCGTCGATGATAATCTAAAAAGTTTTCCAAAATTTATGTTCCATAATCATATAATTTACAAAATATTCAAATATTTCCCAAAAATAACCCTATTTACCATAATTCCTCAATTTGACAATGTATTATTCCACAAAATAACTAAATATTTATTCCCCAAATTCTATTTACCGTAATCATATAATATTCCCACTATAGATATTTATTTAAAATTAACATTAATCACTTTGTAAAAAGAAATCCAATCCCTTTGTTATCTATATGAAAAAAGATTTGTTCTCTAAATGTAATAACCCTTTTATCCAAATTTCCTATAATGACCTCGACTTCAAAGATCGTATTGACCCTAAATGTTATCAATACCTTTCAACTTATATATAAAAAATATAAATAATTCTTTCACAAATAACTTTTTCACATGATAATCTTCAGTGTTACATATATGTCAAGAATCTATTAAAACTCAAAAAAAAATAACTCTCAAAGTACTCACATAACATAAAACCTAAAAAACTTGTTAATACCTTTAAACATAAGGTTATCCTTAAATTAATCAATCATTAAATAATATACCATTACATCATAACTCTTAAAACACTATATGTAGAAACTTTAAATTATTCCACATTCTATATAATACATTATCTAGGTGTTTCCATCTTATTCTATAGTAATTATTTTTTAAGATAAAAATTATTTATCATGACCTATGAATCATCAATATCAATACATAACCCAAAATATAGTCTAAAAATTTTATTTTTCAATCAAAATTTTCTATATTCTTCATATAACCCATTTAAACCATTATTTATACTTTTTTTTATTCTTATTCGTTATTTTTTCTCCTAGGACATTTATTTTCATAATTCCCATACTCCCCACATTCAAAAAAATAAATTTATAACTTAGGATGAACTATATTCCCCTTCATGGTATTAACCATACTCTTTTTTTCTTTGGGATCATACTGCTCTATACCATCCTTTACCACGTATAAAACATCTTCATTTTTATTCAATACATTTCCCTCACTGACACATTATTTATTTAAATGATGTGTAATATTTTTAACTTTAGGACCATTGTCATCTTAAGTTACATGAAACTCAATTTTTATTTTATTTAGTTTGTTAGAAAACTCACCTAGGTTCAAATGGTTAGTCAATAGTTTTGATAACATATTGAGAATAACTATAATAATTTTCACTATATATCTCATTCTATTATATTTCTCATTCTGATAACCATCACATTTTCTTTCACATCCATTCTTAATTTTGTTCATCTTGTTTTTATCCATTTACTATAACAAAAATGGTTATTGTGAGTTTTTCAAAAAAATAACAATAAACCATCTTATGAAAAAGAAAAATGAAATGAAATATTTAACCATTCCATCTTTGATTATAATTTTTTTTTTATCAAAAATAACCATAATTCACCATAGAATACAAATATTTGTGGTAATTTGGGACTTTTAACTTATTCTCTAAAAACATCCTAACCTCTAAAGTTGTCTAAACTTTTACTATGATAAAAACTATAAGGACCCATCATTAAAACATTACATAATCTAGAGTTCAAAATAAGAAATTATGTTTCTTACTTTTTGGGGATCCTTTAGATTTATAGTATTTTAGAATACAATAAAACATTACATAACAAAGTTTAAATTTCTACACATTATCATTTTTTCTGAAAAAAAAATTAATTGATTTTAAAAATGAAACACTTTTTATTTTCTGGACAAATCATCATGATTTTTAACATTACTTCATTATTATTCTAACTCATCCTTAAACCCTATAAAAATTTTGAAAATTTGGAATTAGTTAGAAAATCTCAATAAGGGATATAAATATACTAAATTCCTTAGTCTTGTGAAAAAACATGAAAAACCATAATATGTTTACCTTTTACACATTTTTCTTTGACCATATAAAATAAATCATATACACATGGGAAACACTTTATTATAAAATAAAACCTTTAAAAACCTAAATAAATGAATAGAAACCCATATATTAATATTAGAGAATTATATTTATAAATTGTGTTCAATCATGTCAAATATAACTAGAGCCCAGTTAAATCTATAATAGAAATGTACAGGTTTAACTCTCTCCTTAATTTCTTTTAATACAATAGAAATTACCTAATGAAATATAGATCTATATCAGAATCACAGATTGTATTTTCTATATCGGTCTCACCCATCAACTTGATATATATCAAGGTTGCCCATAACAATTATACATTTTTTGTAAAATACATGAATACATCACATAGAATCTTTCATTTTAATCATCAAAAATTTAAACAAATCAATACCTTATATCAAGATTTACTCATGAAAAATAAATGGGTTTCATGATAATCCATTTAAAAAAATAATTGTAATAGATTTATATTATGTATATGCATGGTGTCATAAGATCATATTAATAATGTATAAGAGTAATAGTTAAAAAATATTTACATATAGGAAAATACCTTTTAAAGAAAAATTAAACCATTTATTTGAAAATAAGGTAAAATACGCTTTTATTTTGGTACCATAAATTTTTCAAAAATTATTTAGAATTTATTTTTGTATAAATTAACAGGGAAAATTCAAAAGGAATCTACAGATCAATGAATGATTTTTCTATATGAATTTTATTTTTTCTCATTATATGTTAAAATAAATATTTCAGTCACACATTTGGTAAAAAAGTACAACATTTAGAAAATGACATGATGATTTCTCTTAAAATATTTATTTTGAGTAAAAATAGGGTAAAATGATTTTAATAATTAATGTAAAAATATTAAAAACATTCTTAAAAACATTTTATATAAAATAAGAAAATGGAAGAAAGGGTTTGTCTCCCAAAGAGGAAATAAGGTGAATTTCTCTTAAAACATTTTCTCAATAGTTTTAGGTACCAAGGAGAGTAAAATGACTCGAAATAATTCACACCTTAGAAAAAACTTGAGTAAAAGAATATTTATGTGGTTCATAAAATTGATATCATATAATTTCTCAAAAAGGAAACTTGAACATAAAAATCTTTAAAGGAAATGAAATTTTATTATAAATCCTTTATCGCTTTAGTAACTTGCCAATAAAATGTCATTGAATGTAATAATATGATATGAATTTTTAGATCTACATAATTAAATGAATTAATATGTCAAAATTAATTCATGGGGATTTAATTACACCATAAAAATAATGGTGAATGAAATGAAATATGTCTCAAGAAAATTAGATTGAGATAAATAATACTTACATAGATTATATCATTGATGTTTGGATTAATAAATTGATTGATTAAGTGTAACAATTGTAAAAAACACAAAAAAGGAAATACAATATAAAAAAACTATATTTCATTTCAAAAATAATCTTCTAATAACATAGTCAACGAAGTATAAGAATAACCTAGTGATTAGAAATTGAGAAAAGAAACCCCCTTACCATGAGTCTAGATCATGACATGTTCTCTATATCCTCCTAGATAAAAAAAATATAATTATTATTATTTTAATATACTTTCCAATTTTATTATTCTTGTTTCAATTTTCCCCATGTCATATTCAATAACTTAATTAATTAACTTCATGTTGAATTTTTTGAGGATATTCATCTCATATGTCCAAAATGACTTTGATAAGTTGACTATGGTCAAATGAATCAGGGTTATATAATTTTAAGAATATTAATAATATTATAATTATCATTTTTATACATTTATTATCCTTTTAACCTACTATTTAAGGGGTTTATTATAAATTAATTTGCATACAACATGGAGATGGTAGTTCGTACATACACATGAGTAATGTTTCCATTGTTCAGTGAATATGAGGAAATGAAGGTATGCGTACTTTTATATTTCCATAAATATTATTATATAATAAATATCATATTATTTCTTTAAATACAATTATATATACCATACATGTAATGGTGATGAAAAATTAAATACATCGGTTAGTCAGGAAATAGTCTACATGTATGAATTAATGATGTTTTTATTTTTCATTGGATGGTAAAAAAGAATTATAATGTCCATTTATCATTAAAGATTAAAATTTAAATACTATATATCATATTATTTCATTTAAATCCATCATTATAACCAACCATTGGATGTTTTAATTGAAAATGAAATACATTATCTTAATGAGATGGAAGTTTGCACGTACACATGAAGGATGATTTCATTTTCCATTAGAAAGATACGTATAAGAAAAAGTTCTATAACATCAATATAATAACAATTAAGTATAAGGTAGATATATATGATCTTATACCACAGTGTTTAGGATGTGTTTTAATGAGGTAAATAATAAATAAAAAAGAAAACACTTGGTTAAGAATTATACAACTTCTCCTAACAACCTCCAACAGATTATACCAAAATCCTTCCTAGGATGCTAATATGATCAAACCAAAACATATAAGAAGTAAAAATATATTTTTAAAAGGTATTATTTTAGGTATTGGATGATATAATATGATATTTTAGTGTGGATATGAGAGGAGTGGGGATCCTTTTATAAGTGAGGGAGAGGACACACATGTAATTTTTCAAAATATTAAAATATATTAATATCTTACTCAATACAAAAGTGGCACCAAAATGACTTATTTTAAAATACGAGATAAATTAGGTTATAAATATTACCACTCAATAATATTTTGAAAATATTTTTAGTAATTTAAACCATTACCATTTTGGTTTTAACCATTTTAATGTGTCTTAAATCCTATGGTAACAATAACCTTTTACCAATGTCACCATTTGTAATGAAAAAAAATTAAACTAAAATAATTATTGAATTTTTAAATTATTATTTTAAATATTGAACCCATTTTATAAAATTTAATTTCAATAAGTAATATAAATTAATTTTAAAATAAAATAGCAAAACACGACAAAAACAGGTTTTTAGAAAAATTCATTTTTAAATGTAAAAATGTTTTTATACCAGAATTAAAAATAATCTATAATACAATGAGAGATATTTATGGTTTAGAAATGGGTGGTTGGAAAAATCGATAACTATAGAACTTGAATCTTTTGTGAGGGAAGATGGTGGGGAGATGCTAGTTGATGCAGATCTGGTCACTGATCAGTGTGATTATGTTGGGCATAAGGAGCGGTTTCATTTTTACATGGTATGAAAATATACTTTGGAAAATATTATACCTCATGAAGACTTGATTCCAAAGAGGAATTTTGAGGAAGCTCTCATGGACACAGGTAATCTTTAATTTTCAAAATTTGACTTTCCTCCGCCTAGTAGGGTTATTAGGAATGGGGGAATCAAGCATGTCTTCCCCTACTAGGATGATGTTAAGAAGCATGTGAGCCTCTGAAAATACTCAATTATTTTTTGGGTCTTGAAACCAAAAGGGGTTAATATTTTTAAATTCAATTAACTTACTCAAATAATTACTTAAATATATGTCTTTGATGGATGGAATATTACATACAGGGGGTGTGGGTATTACCACGTTGTATTTCTATCACACGAGTGAAAACAGAGACCATGGAGCCTGGGTTCTGTATCTCTAAAGCCTGGATTTCTTAAACTTTTGGAATGGGATTATTTTTTTTTAAATAATGTCTAAAACACTCATGCTCAGGTATGGTTCTAAATCGAAAAATTAAATTGTTTATAGTAGAATCCATGATTATATAGGAGATTTCCTCATGTGATGGAAATCCTATAAGGATAGACTGGTAAACAGACAATCTTATGTTTTTCTATTATTCCAAGATCTATATGAAATATTATATAGATGAAGCATTGTATGAATAGGATTTTTTGGCAATGGGAGATGATAGCATAAATCTGGAGATCTAGTATGATAAGAATCCACGATTTGTCTCAATTGATAATTGTTTGTAAATATTAACTTTGAATTACACAGTGAAAAAGTATGAAACTTTTGTATGTTAAGAGGTCATGATGATGGTATGTGTATGAGTATTAAAGGGATGGAAATAAATCATTTCTCATGACTTTCATTCTCCTTATCTTAGTCCATCCAATGATGGACCCCTATTGTACCTGGGAAAAAGGATTTTAAAAATGTGAATGAGGTGAGTGACTATTCTGATCTAAACTCCACTATGACTGAGGTCATGGAAATGAATAATGTTGTATCCCTATTCAAAATCAATGAATTGGAAGAATATGTGATGTTTTTTCTTCCTAATCAACAGTATTTGTAATATCTTTTCATGCAAGAATGTCTTAGGAATAAATCCCTAAAGATGGTAACATCTGATCTTTATTTGAATGATTGTAACACCCTGTGATGTCCTAAGTCTATAGATGATGAATATTATGATATGGATACTTTTTCAACCTATATTGGAATATTTTTATGATATTAATTAAGGTACCTCCCACCCCTCATCTATGTCAGCTGATACTGTCCCCTAGGAAACTCATTTGATTTTATATGGTTTCTTTCATGATCATGAAAGAAATGATGATTGCCTTGAAAAGGAGAGAATTATTGTTCCCATAATAGAGGGATAGGGTACTGGATTCCCTCATATTGCTTATCATGATATTTAAAGTCCTTTATCACATATGAAATCATCTAATGTTGTGAGAAGAATGGCCTATATGGTGGTTAATCGGGAGCTGGTTCAATCCTTAGAAAATTTCAGCCCTTTAAGTGTTGATTTTTAGGCATAAGGCACTGATGACCTACCCCATCATGAGGAAATTCATATTCCCAGTGACCTCCCTATTGTTTCTATCACTTCTAGTGGACTAGTATCTAATTCATTTTCTTTAATAGATTCTTGTGGATCTTCACCTGCAGTAGCTAAGGGAAAGAATGAAGAAAGGAAATATGAAGAATAATTAATTTAGGAAACAACAATAGAATGGGCCTCAAACATGGATCAGATATCTTCATCAATGAAGGTACTTGACTAGAATTTACAAGGTCTTGTTAACTCTCCAATGGTAATTTCACATAGGCACTTTATTGTGACCAACAAACTAATTCTTATCGAACATGAGGAACCAAAAATGGAATTTTATATTTTAAAATTCATCATGTGGGATTCCCTTGGATATTATTTTTTCTCTCACAATTAGTATGAAGGTGTTGTGGAATACCACTAGGTACTAAATCATGATAAAATATCTTTGAACTCATATTTTCATGATCAGTAGTTAATTATTATCTCTGTTTGGCATAATGGAATTAATACCCCTTTCAATATTTTCATGTCGTTAATATATATACAAGAAGAAGAGATCTTTGGAGACGTCTATAATTTTTACCTGAGAACATGGGGAAGTGTTGGAAAATTCTTTGTGACTTTAATACTATTTTAAGACATAAGTAAAATACTTAAAATACTTTTATCAAGCTGAAATCTTCTGAATTATCTTATTTTATTGAAAAATGTTCCATGTTTAAGGTTCCTATAGTCAGAGGTGACTATACCTGGAGTAAGTACACCCTTAATGGGATAAAAACAAGAATAATGAATATATATTTTATACAGGTGGATGAGAGGAATGAATATATTGATATTTATGGTATCACTCTACCTAATATTCACTCTAATCATACTCCTCTAATGATGGATATTTTCATTAATAAATCAAGGTGTTCCTATTTACCTTTCAAGTTCAACAATTATCAGATTATTATAACTGGTAACAAGGAATTGATCAGGTATTCATAGAAAATTTATTTCATTGGAATGCCCATATAAATCTTGAAAAATAAGCTGAAAATGTCAAATCAATACTTAAATAATGTAGAAAAACATCTTTTTCCAATTTTTATCTTGATATCAATGGTTTTTAAAATCATATAGTTCAGTGCCAAAGGACCAATCAAAGTCAGGAGGTTCGCTTTGGAGATGAGATGCATTCCCTTTCCAAATATGATGACCTGCTGGCTCTAAAGGAAAATATTTACCAAATTCAATTTAACATCAAGTGGTTGAATGAGTGAGATAATAATTCATGGTTTTTTCATTGCATACGTATGAAAAATAATTCTAGAAGAGAGATCTCTATTCTCAATATTAATGGGGATTTATTCATCTCTGAGAATGAAATTTCCAATGCTATAAGAAAATATTTTGAGGATATTTATATGGGTAAAGGGGTAAATACACTGAAAAATGGATAGCAATGTCACTCCTAGTGTTGATTATTTTCAAAATAGAATTCTTATTCAAGAACCCAGTAAAAAAGAAATTAATTTAGCTCTCATTATTATAAACATTGATAGTTTTTATGGACCTTATGGCTTTTAACAAAAATTATTTATGCTAAATGGGGATATTTTTTACACTGAGATCACTAATGATGTGAGAAAAAACATTAACCATGAATTTGTGTCATATGGAGGGTATACAAACTTAATTGCATGGATTAAAAAAATGGGAATGCTCTGGATATTAAGGATTTCTGACCTTTTTCTATTGGGAACTCAATTCCAATGGTGATCACTAGGATCATGGATATTAGATTGAGAGGAATTTCTAAGGTTTTTATTACCAAAATTTAATTTGGGTTTATACCTGGAAGGAACATCCATAATTGTATTTACACAATATCATAAGGTGCTACCATCATTACGAAGAAGTAAAATGATGGTAATATGTCTCTTAATAATTATATTTCCAAGGTTTTTGATAAAATAAAATGAAATTTTATTTTTATACATTTTTGAGAATGCATGGGTTTTTGAATGACTACATAACTTGGTCAATTGCATCGTCAAGAGTTTAATTCTCTATGTTATTTTAAATGGGTCTCCTTGGGGAATATTTCTATGATCCATATAGGTGAGACAAGGGGACGCACTCTCTAGTATTCTCTTGGTTGTTGTTGAGGATTATTTTAGTAATTTTTTAATGACCTTGTTCATGCTGTATTTTACAAGAAAATGAATATTGGAATAGGACTTCTTCCATCCTCACATCTTCGGAATGATAATGACATAATTTTTTGACAAAACCACCATATATTATATAAAATTTATATTTTGGAAGTATAAATAAGTTTCTGGCTAGGTGATTAACTGGAATAATTCCTCAGTGGTATTTGGAGAAGTGGTTTCCATATAAAAAAAATAGAGTGTCTAGTAATCATGGTGTGAAGAGAGGTTATATCCCCTTCATCTATCTTGGAGTTCCCCTCTTTTGGGGTAAAGTAAAAAATGTGTTATATAGAGAACATTTTCTCTAAAATTTTCTACCAAGTGGATAATTGGAAAGGGAATCCAATTTCTCAAGTAGGGACGATCTGTCTGGTTAATTGTGAGGACACTTCTATGTTTATTTATGCTTTTTCCCTTCAAATATGGCCTATAACTCTTATCAAAGAGTTTTAGATTTTTATCTTAAATTTATTTTTACTATCTCTATTCATGAGAGTAATCTTATTATAGTGTCCTGGAAAGAATTTTTCAAATGAGTGGATATGGGAGGGACCTGATTAACAGACCTTTAGTTCTTTAATGGGACACTTATTAAAAAAATCACTTAGGGCCTCATTACTTCCAATGATTATTCACTATAAATTATCTCCATTATATTTTTCAATAAAATATATAATGGGTATTATATGTATAACCTCTTATCTATTTGGATAGTAATTAAATATAATTATAATGGAATTATTCAATGTTAAAATTGGATGGTCTGGAAATAATCATCCCTTAAATGTTGGAGTACTGCATAGAATTCAAGACCACTCACATTTTATTTGGACATTCTTCAGTCCATGAAATCACTTTCAATATCTAATATGTAGTGTAATTTTAGTGCACATGAGTTGTTAACGCCCTATTTTAGAATGGATATTGATATATATGAGTATATAGATACGGATATTCTCATATGGAACCCTAATGTAACTACGAATTTCAATACCATGGTGTGTTATAGACACAGCTGTGATTGATCCATCACAATTACCTCTTGGATGATAGTGTATATAACTCCCTACATTCCACCTTATTCATCTTTTCTTATTTGGAGATTATGGAGGCAAAGGTTTCCTCTACACTAGTTGGTTCAACATGTAGGGATATACCATTCCCCATCCTCCAATATTTGCCTCAATGCTGATGAAAAAATTGATCATTTCTTTTTATTGTTCTATTTCACATATAGGTTGTGGAATTACATTCAATATTTATTTGGATAAAGTCTTTTTTTTAATATCTTCGTGTAACGAACTACATCCATTACCAGAGACAGTTGTAGTGAGAAGGTGGAGATCCTCTTGTTATATTCTATAGTTGTTACAATATCCTCCATATGGATGGAAAAAATGCACTAGCCTTTGAGAATATTCCAAATTTATTTCATGTAGGAATTAATAAAATACACATGGTATTCATGACTACATTTATGATTCAAACAGGATCAATGAAGAATTATTTTTATGATCTAGTCATTCTGAAAACCCTTGGTGTTCATGGAAAGTTAGAAAACCATTGGTGACTAAATCTATTAGATGGATACTTATAATTTATGAATGTATTAATGTAAATGTGGATGGTTAAATGTCACATGAACTAGGAACCTCAAGTTGTTGTGGTATCTTCCATGCCTATAGGGGTCTCATTAAGGGTTGTTTCTATTATTTCATTGGGAATGGACATGCGATTCAAGCTAAATTATTGGGTATGATCCAGGAATCCATGTATTTTTTACATCAGGGATAGAGGCATATATGGATGTTATATGATTCCATTGTGGAAGTGTAAATCCTTATAATTATCTCCAAAAAAATCAAATGGAATATGTTTTCATCATGGATTGATTGCCTTCTGCTTGTGGATCATCTCTCCCATGATGTTACGCATGTCTACAGAGATGCATATCAAGTTGCTAAAGCTCTTTCGAAGACTAAAATTGTGGAGGCCATATCGAGTTTTTCCTTTATAGTCCAAGATATATATTTTTTTTGTTGAATTGGATGCACGTGGTGATGTATATAATCATCTTTCTAAACCCCATTGTAATTCATTTCTTGATACTTTTATATTTTAATAAAATTCATTAGGAGAAATATTTCTAGCCCCCTAAAGCTTCTGATTAGATTATAATGAAATTAATTAAATTATTTTTAATAAAAAGGAAATAATTAAATTTTAAATTAAAAAAACATGTTACTTTATAAATAATTTAATAGAAAATAGTTTTCTGTAAAATGAGTATTTTTCACTATTCAATAAAAAATTAATCATTTTAAAACAATACCAAAATTTCACCTTAGGTTAATTTTTTATATTATGTTTTTAAAAAATGTATCATATTTATAAAATAAATTTTTAAAAATTGGTAAATTTTTAATATAATATTCATGCATAAAATTTAAAAAAACCACTTTTGAAGAAAATGAATTATTGAGTATGAAATGAATTTATTTCCATTAAATTCCAAATAACCATAATTAAACAAATTTTAATTTAGTAAATTGAGTATATAATATATTTATTTCAATATAATCATTTATCAATAGTGATTAATTTGATCTATTAAGATAAAAAATCATTACACACATAAAAATGGTTTTATTAAAAATATCACTTCTACCATAAAAACAATTTTCTTCATCTCCTAAAAAATTGAATGTAAATATAAATAACAGATATATATATATATATATGAAAGATTTAAATAAAAATTATATGTGTCTGGTGTCCATATATATAATGTTCATATTGCATTCATATATATATATATATACTTACATGATTCACTAAACTAATTTATTTTAATTCTCTCTCATCATCAATATAGTATTCCTAATTCATTTAATTTTTTATATGAATGTAGTTGAGGTCAAAATATTCATGGAGAACTGTGATGATAAAGATTTTACGTTTGTGGTATATATATAAATATGTTCCTTTACTCAACTTGTAATTTTCTTCATGTTGTTTACTATTATAACGTCAAAATTTATTAGTGTTTATCTTTAACTGTAATATTTTACTTCAATAAATGTATCATTGTTCATTTTAGTCTGATGTTTCATATATCACGAGTTATAAAACAAAATAATCATTTAATGGATAAATATATTTTGAAATATGGGGTTGTTACATGAGTCAATTCAAATACAAGGACATTTTTTATTCTTGAAATTATCATTTAATTTTATTAAAATTCAATCAAACATTATCCCTCACGATATAGATTTTATAGATTTAGGAAAACAATTTATTTTCATAGAGAGTGATGAAGAAAAATAATATTTACCTATTTATAACAAATGAATCTCCTTGGACCCATTAAATCTAAGAACCCTATTTTTGAATCATGTATGGATCCTTCCAATTTGGTAAACTTGTTTTGTTTTAGACCTAATATAGATTCATAATGAGTTTGTTGGTGTCTCAAGGGTGTTTGAGGCTTTTTTGGGGCTTGTAACCCAAATTTTTCGGAGAAAAAGTATTACTTCATAGTTATTAGAAATTGTGTGGGGTTGGATGCATGGTTTCTTCAAATTTTGTGGTACTAGATAGTAGGGTGGTGTGGGGCACACAGGTTTCACTAACCATAAACAAATTTCCGCACGGATATAAAAAACGTTAGACAATGTTTCAGATGTGTTTTTCATAGTTGGTGCATGGTGTCTCTAAATGTGTGTCTTAACTATGTTGGTGCCTCTTGGTATATCATGTAGTGTATGGTTGTAACATGGTTTTTCCAATTTTTTATTCAAACCGTGTGACTCCAATTTTTAAATGATTTTAAAAAAATTCCCTTAAATGTTATGTTTTACCATGACCTTCTTTTCTATTTTCCATATCAGACAACCACCCCACCAATATTCACTTTGGATTTCCCAAATCCCTAGTATTTGATCTCAAAAAACTATTTGTGGTCCAAGTGGATCATTATTTGTCTCTTTTTATTTTTATGGTAATATCTTAATTCCTTTTTATCTATTAGTCATTCTTCTTTCTATCGACAATTCTGCTTAGATGAAGGATCATATTCCCTATTTTTTGGGAAATGATCCATTCTTGAGATCTCTTCTAATCCAGTCCAAACTAGAGGATGATACTAGATGATGATATTCACATGAGTATGAGGTAGATGGTCTATAACACATCCCTCAAAATTTTTTGTTTTGTAAATTTTTATGTGTGTAAGCAGATTTCCTCAAGAATCTCCTTTTTAATTGATGTGGCCTTCTTATTTTCATTATAACCATATTCTGAAACTATTTTTATAAATTTTATCGATCGTTGGAGGTTTTGACCTCAATAATTACCTCATCATGTAGGGTGTTTCCCTTAATCATGATTTTAGTATCCTTTTGAGCCTATTTGTCCACTGTTCGGGTGAGATGGTACTTGACCTTGTTAAGGATAATTATTTCAATTTAATGTATAAATCATAACAATTCGGTACATGTATATGTCACTTGAACCTTCTAAAGTGAGTTCTCTACATAAATAATGAATGTTCAAATGGTATAATTGGAATGTATGATATGTGTATGACTTGGAATAATTGAAGTAATCCATCGGTTTAGTTGCATCTCAGTAGAACTCCATGACATGTTTAATGGAAGGTATCACAGTGAACATTATAAAATGATTATAACCTGTATGATTTAAATATATGGTTGCATATCCTTGAGATGCCTTGCCACTTGTATGAAAGGCATGTAATTAACCTCTTGACTAATAAATGTCATGAATATTACATGGGATAACTTATTAAATGGATTGATTATATGGTGCCTACTTAATATTGACCAACTCATTATAATTGGAGTTGTAAGACTCAAACATGCATTGGATACCCAAGGGAATGCCTTCAACACTAATGGAAGCCATTCTAAATCAATGATTATGGTTTCCAAGGGTAATAAACACCTTGAAACCTTATCTTTGTCTATCAGTGGAATCCTAGTATGACACTATAGTGTCCCTCCAATATTAATATAGTATTCCTTAGATACACTCCATGGATCTAGTGTAACTTATATGAACATGAGGCGCCTTTGATATACCCTTGGGTATAGTCACTACTTATCCCTATTTACCATGGATGTATTCCTTATACTCGGTCATATTTACATTATTATAGAATTCCTTGGATGATTCCCTTTGATACACTCTTACCTCTTAGCCAGGCTGCATTTACTAGCTATGTTGGATCGACATTTGAGGTCAATGTTTCCTTAGTTTTTACCTTGGAACCTCTTCATTATTAATAACGACATGGATACCTTGTTAAATATTGGATGCCTTATTATTTCTATCATGTAAGGATTTTAGTGC
Source organism: Viscum album (assembly GCA_963277665.1). Classification (NCBI taxonomy): domain Eukaryota; kingdom Viridiplantae; phylum Streptophyta; class Magnoliopsida; order Santalales; family Viscaceae; genus Viscum; species Viscum album. Next base: position 640,288,028 of record OY728141.1, on the reverse strand, counting down.
TACTAATACCTCATGTGACTTATTATATAATCTGAAATAGAATTAATATATGAACAGGTTATAGTTCAGACATCGTCATAGGATGAAGAAATTATGTGGTACTTACATTACTTTACTACTTTACTTTCATATATGCATTCTTGCACACTATTTATGTTTATATTACAAGTAATGTATGTTATAGATTATTTTGGTGTGGGAATACTAATATTTATCTCACACCCTATCCAAACTCCATTGGAACCTGGGTAGATTAAATTTATTTAGTTATTGATAAAGGGAAGTGTACTGCTTCAGACACTTGATTTCTTTCTTACATTAGAATTGAGCTAGGAAGAAGATGACAAAGTGAGATATCGGGATGAAAGGATAGTTTTTGGATTCCTTTTTGTCACTTTTTTATAGCATGTATTTCCTTCTTCCTTATATCTATGTTTTCCAATTCAATGGATACATGACATGTTCCATCATTTTTGTATACGATTATCTATTGTTAAATTATTTATTATTTCTTTTTTCCATATGTAGTACCATATGTTTATTCTATATTTCTTATGCTATTTACCTATCATGAAATTAATCTGTTATTAAGAACACTAGTAAATTATGGAATAGACTCCCCATGGAAACACCCTAGATCCTCGCTACTAATCGGAAGCCTCTAGCATTTTGGTAGATGCGTTTGAGGCCATTTGGATAACCATCCTTATGGAACCTTTGAGTGGAACCCATGTTTGGGATGTCAGAAAGTGGTATCAGAGCAATTCATTTCTTACAAAACTATTTGGATATAATATCTAGGAAATTAATAATTCATTGAAATTGGTTATGGGGCTTGATTGGGCATAGCTATCCCATGTTCGGGGTAAATTCTGAGTTGCTGGAATTATAATTTTTGTTCATATTTTTTCAATAATAGTTGATATCATTTCACTATTCGGCGATGAATATTATTTTTTGTAGTTATTAATATTATTCTAATTGAGAATTTCATTTTTTCCTATGAATGATGATATGAGGGGAAGGATCATTGTTACATGCATCATTATAGGCACCTAGAATTCACATGTCTTGCATGTTTTCATGCCATAAAGGTTCATTTAAATTCATTCATTTTCATGATATGTATTTTATTATTTAGTGACACCTATTTATATTTCCTTGTTCTTATTTTGGAATTTTATTGAATGATTTCTAGTATAATTTCATGGGGTTTATGGTCCCTCATGGGTTCGAATGGTTAATTTACTGAGTTGAGCCATTAGACTGAATTTAAATGGGTGTCAATTTTAGTGACAAGGTGTATCGGAACGGATTCATTTGGAATATAGATCCATTTTAAATAAACCTTTATATATGAAAATAAGAAAATGGGAACAATAAAATTATAACCTAATATAAAAAATAAGGTGGTTTCTAGTAAATGAAGAGGAAAGTTACTAGGGACCCTTGACCTACTGGAACCCTGGTAATTTATACTTCATAACTTACCAATACTTTCCATTATAAGTGAGTAGTTGGGGTAATATACCATGGTTAGTTAGCCATTTTCTTTTGTTTATCATCTGATATTTCTATAAATATGCTACCATGATTTTTCTGAGTTGTGGGATTGGAATTTGTATATCAATGCTGACATGATATCCTCATATTATGTGCTAGGAGGGTGGTGATGACCATGCTCTGGATCTAGTGGACCCTGATCCACTAGACTTACCACCAGGAGTGCCACTTGAGGCACTACCTATTGTACCTGATCTAGGAACCAATGCTCATATTCATGATTGTTTCTTATGTCTGATGTAGTCCATGCAAGGTTCTCCTCGACCTCCACCTATGATAGATGGTCTGACCCGTGATTTTCAGCAGTAGTATCCTCCCACATTGATTGGGGATAGAAATACATAGGCTACTGAGTCTTGGTTGCAAGAAAACTTGTCTATCATTGAGCATCTGGATACACCTCCCTAGCAGGGGGTCAATCTTTCTACTAATATTCTGCATGATTTGGACAAGCACAAGTGGGATTTAATTACCCAGGCTGGTCTCCATCAAGGCATGGTATGGGCCGATTTCTATACTATTATCTTTGACTACTTATTTCATTAGATTTGAAGAGATAACTGAGATAGATATTTCATACATCTCGATCAGGGTGATATGTCACTTATGGAGTATTCATCATGTTTCACTATGGTACAACACTTTCCAATGCTTCTATATAGTGATGATGTTTCACATGCTAGACACTTTGAGGATGAGATCCAATATGACATCCATACTTAGGAGAATGTATTTCTCTTATCTATATTTTTTGAGATCATAAATCATGATCTTATCACTAAGAACAAAATGTTGGAAGGTCACAATACTATACATAGAGGATTAGTGTCTTGGAAGACCCATTATTCTCTCTATAGTAGAAAGTGATCCCTCATGGTTTTTTGTCAGGGTAGTGGAATTCATAGTACATGTATCAGTAGATCTACGGTGTCCCAACAGTGTGTATGATAGGTTCATTTGAAGCATTATTGTGATATATACCCTTTACAGTTTCATTCTTATGGTCGTATAGGGAACCATCATAGATTATATTGGACCTTTCCACCAGATTTAGTTGAAGAGGTTCTACACCATCTCCACCTTTAGAGGAAGGTTATTTTATGCCGCGTCATGTGGGGAGATGGAGTATCACTGGAAGAGCTAGATAATGAATTGGTTAGGGTTGTAGTAGCAACAAATAATATTATCAGCAGCTTCAGCAGAGCAGTCTTGATTGGTGTAGTCCAGTTTTAGCCCAAGGCTAAGGATCAGTCTAGTTGCATGCATTATAGTTGATACCTGAGGATCAGGATACTAGACTCTCCATAGTATGAGGTACTATTCTTGTTGCTTTCACTATTTTAACTACATTATTTAATATAGGTGGTTCACACTCCTTCATCTCCATATCAATCATGGAGAGTCTATGGAAATAAATATTGTATTGCTCTAGTGTAATGATATTGGATACAAATTTTTGACTAAGATTATAAGGCATATGATAATCGAAGGACTGCCCCTTTTGATAGATATTTACCCTTTCTTCTGATAATACTTTGTTATCGAGATGACAAGATTCGATGTCATTCTAAATAAGGGTTGGTTGTTCTTTATCATGCCTCTGAACACTCTTATTGATGTAGGGTATTGTCTACATCACTAGGGGGATAATTTATATACACAAGGGTGAGTGGGATGCCTAGGATAGAAGATCTATACTAGATCATCATGGGATATGTGGAGTGACCGTCCATATTTCTAATCTCTTAATGGAGGATCATGGTTTACATCAGGATGATTTCCCTCCAGTAGTGGATCGATTTAGGGATGTCTTTACCGATGATTTCTTTGGCTTACCACCTGAGATAGAGATAGAGTTTATTGTTGATATCATTCTAGGAGTAGATCTAGTTTCCATTCCTCCATACAGGATGGAACCTACTAATCTCCAGGATATCAGGAGACATTTGGAGGACTTAGAGTCCAAAGGCTTTATATGACCTAGTACTTCCTCTTGGGGTTCGCCTATGATTTTTACCATGAAGCTAAATAGGACCCTACATATATGCATGGATTAAAGAAGTTTCAACTAGGTTACGATCTAGAACAAGTATCTAATACCTCAAGTAGATGATCTATTTGACCAGTTTGGAGGATCTAGTGTGTTTTCTATGATCGACTTGAGATCAGGCTATCATCTAGTGTTAGCCAGTCCGTCAAACATACCTTATGTAGATTTAAATATCATCTATGGTCTGTATGAGTACCTCTTTATGTTTTTAGATATTATGAGTTTGCTTTTAATTTTCAATGGATATGATGAATTGGGTGATCCACCCCTATCTAGGTTCTTTTTTCGTAGTATTTTTGGATGACATCTTGTTGTATTCTCAAACTCATAGTGACCATTCTATGAACCCAGAGATCATTCTGAGTACACTGAGAGAGTATAATCATTATTCCATGTTTTCTAAGTGTAACTTCTGGATTGGAAAAAGAAAACTTCTTATTCAATGTTATCTTGGAATCAAAAGTCTCTATTTACCTAAAGAATGTGAGTTCTTAAGTTTTCTAGGAGTATCCCAAAAAAATTATATAAGGAGTATCTTGGGGTTGGATGAATATTAAAGGCACTTCATTCAAGACTTATCACATCTTTTTTAACCTCATAATAGTCTTAAAAAGAAGTTTTTCAAGTTCTTATTGTCCGAATCATGTGAGAAGGCCTTTCAGGAGCTGAAAGGAATGCTTGTCTCAACAACTACTCTGATTCTCCCAGATCCCGGAAGAAGTTATACCATCTTCTGTGATGCATCAAGCATTGGGCTATGAGTAGTGTTGATGTATGAGGAAATAATTTTTTTGTATGTATCTTCGTAGTTGGTGACTCATGATATAAATTACCCAACACATGACCTTAAGCTATCAACAGTTTCCCGTATCTTACATTGCTGGAGTAACTACATATTGGGTGAGAGATATGTGGTGTATAAGAAACAAAAGATCCTAAAATATGACTTCACATGGCATGAAATGAATCTAAAATAGTGTATATGGGATGAATATTTTAAATACTTCAATTTTTTATTTCTTATACACCTGGAAAAGACAATACGGTAACATATTCACTGATTTAGAAAATTCAATCATAGGCCGTATGGGAATCCAATGATGAATATAAATTGATGGCCCATTTCTCTAATATACATATATATTATCATGATAGTCTTGATTATTTATATCTCTTAGCCTTTAAAGTTATCTCTTACATCCTTAATAAGGTAAAGACTATAAAATTTTCATATCTTAAATTCATGGTTCTCCGTGAGAGTATTTTTGGAGATGACTTGCCATCAGATTAGTCTCTGGAAAAAAGACGACATCCTATATATACATGGAAAGGTATGGGTTCCTATATATTTGAATGAGAAACTAATGTGAGAGTCACATGCTTCTTTATGTTAATTTTTTTATTGAATATTCTAGATGTATGAAGATATGTGATGCTGGTATTGGTGGCCTTGGATGAAACGTCATATAATAGCCTTTATCACTAGGTGTTCCACCTATTAGCAGGTGAAGGAAGAACACCAATGGTCTGTAAGCTTGTTACAGGCACTTCTAGTCCAAGAATGGAAATGAAATTATGTTTCCATGGAATTTTTAGTCTATTTATTGAGGTCATATATAAGTAGCGTCAGTGTATGGGTTGTTATAAAAAGACTGAAGAAAGTAACCAACCTCCTTCTTATCTATGAGACATTATCAGTTGATGATCTAGGAAGATTGTATGTGTGTGAGATCATCTGAATATAGGGGTTCCCTCATTCAATCATTCTATATAGGCACACTCACTTCACATCATGATTTTGGTAGGGGTTTTAGAAAGCTATGGGTACATAGGTTCTTCTCAGTACAGCTTTTCACCCTCAAACAAATGGATAATTGGAAAATATGGTACAGGTTCTCGCGGACATGATCTAGGCATGCATCCTTGATTTCATAAATTCTTGGGAGAATCATATCCCTCCCACCATGTTATACTATAATAATATCTTTCAGGTGATGATTCAGATGGACCATTGAGGTCTTTTTTGGAGGTTTGGGTCGTTCACTCCCTGTGTTGGATAAAGGAAGTATAGGTAGTAACATTAGGTCCTTGTCTCTTTTAGTAGACTTTGGAGTAGGTTTATATGATAATGAAGTGTATTTATACTTATCAATATAGATTTAAATCATATGTCAATCATCATCAATGACCTCTGGATGTTGAGTTCAGGGATCATGTTTCCCTTTGAGTATCACCCAGGGTTTATCATAGATGGATATAAATGCAAGGGAAGTTATTTCTTCATTATGTAAGGTTGATTGAAATTTTAGAGAGAATCATAATGGTATCCTAAAACATAATACTACCTCATAGGTACCATTACATGCACAAAATCTTCCACATTTTATAGCTTCACTATTATCAAGTCAACCCATATCATCCTTTTGATCCTGAGGAAGTTGAGTAAGATGTTGATGCTTAATTTGAGGAGTATCATATATGCATTATTGAATGGATGCTGAAGGATCTCTAGGCCCCATATGTCCCTTTAGTCTGGGTGATATGGTAGCATAGCAGTGTATAAGATGAGACTTGGGAGTGGGTGGCTGGTGTACATGCCCAGTGGCTAGAGTTGTTATAAGATAGCGTTTCACCACCCATGGAAGATGAACTCAAGATCCTTTAATAGGTTAAGACTGTAAGAACCCAGTTTTCGGCTCAGGTATGGATCCTATTATATTTGGTTTAATTCTTTATTTTTCACCTAATACAAATGCTTAATGTGATAATGGGTGTCTCGGTGTGTCTGATGCTTATTTGGGGCTTCAATGCCATATTTTTTGGAGAACATTTTTGCCCGCACATTTAGTTGAAATCATGTGGGGAAGGCTACTTGGTCTCTTCTAACCATGAAATGTTGGATGGTTGGGTGGTGTAGGGTGTAAAATTTTCCCTAACCATACACCAAGGGTTTCATGGCCATACAAAAACTGTAGAAAATGTTGCATAGGTGTTTTTCATCATTTGCACATTGTTTAGCTAACCCTGCAACCTAATCATGTGGGTTCCCCCTTGATATATCATATGGTGCATGGTTGGTGCACGATTTGTCCAAATATGTATAAAAACCATTTCATTCACTTTTTTTTGTGATTTTATGAAAATTACCTTAAATGTTAAATTTTAACACACCCTTTTTTCTTTTTCTTATCCAACAGACTACCACTCCTACATTCTTCACTTTTGATATCCCAAAACCCTATTAAATATTATTTGATCCTAATCATCCATCTGGAGTCCAATTTAATTGTCATTCATCTTGTTGGATTTTTTCCTGTAATATATTAATTAATTTTTAGTTGATTATCATTCTTCTTTCTATCAAAGATGTTATTTAGATGCAGGCTTGAATATAAAAAAATTGGAATTGAACAATTTTTTATATCTCTTCCAATATAGGACACACTAGATTTTGATACTATACGAGGAGAGTCATATGGGTATAAGGTAGGTGGTCCATAACTCATCCCTCAAGATTTATTCATTTTATAAAGTGTCAGGTTTGCGCACCGATTTCATTGGGAATCATATGTTTAATTTATGATTCTTGATTATAATCATTGTAAACATATTCTGAGGCTCTTTTTATAGATTCAATCCATCATGGGAGGTTTTTACCTCAATGACGATCACCCCATGTAGGGTGTTTCCCATAATAATACTTTTAGTATCATTTTGAACCTAATTAAACCACACTTTTGGTGAGTTGGGACTTAACCTTGTGAAAGTTAAGTGTTTAAATTGAATGTATGAATCATAATAGGTTATTAAATATATATTTCACTTAACCCTTCTAAAAAGATTTCACTACTTAAATAATTAATGGTTAAATGGATTAATTAGAAAGTAAGTGATATATATGACTTAGCCAAATTAATGTAATCTAATGGTGTGGTTTTATGTCTATAAAACCCATTTCCATGTTTAATGGAAGTTAGTGGAGTGAACCTTTTAAAATGAGTATAACTTGTTTGAATTAAATAAATGGTTGCATGTCCTTGAGATTCATTTTCACTTGTATGAATGGCATATAATGAACCTCTTAACTTTTTAAATGGAATGACTATTACATGTAATAACTTATGAATTGAATTTATTATATGTTTCCTATAGCATATGGACCAATTCATTATAATAGGATTGGTTAGACTCAAAAATTTCATATATTCCTGAGGGAATGCCTTGAGCACTCATGGTTTCCATTGTGATTCATAGATGATGGTTTCCAAGGGTGATACCCACCATGGAAACCAAATATTTGTATATTTTTAGATTCTTTGTATGAAACTATAGTATCCAGCCACAATTATTATAGGATTTCTTTGATATGCTCTATGGATCTAGTGTGACCTCTAAAAACATGAGGCACCTTGGATACACCCTTGGACCTAGCCACTTCTTTTCTCGTTTTACCTTGGATGTATTCCTTGGACTTAGTTAGATTTAAATTATTGTGGAATGCATTGGTAAATTACATTGGAGTACACTGTTACCCCTTATTGAGCCTTGAATTACTACCTGAGTTGGCTTGACCTCTGTGTTCAATGTTACCTTGGTTATTATCTTTAACCACTTCATTATTAATAACAACATGGATGCCTTATTATATCTTGGATTCATTTTTATTACTAAATTTTGGGATGTAAATATTGGTTATAACTAATGTAAATTATAATATAATATAAAACATAATTAGTCAATGAACTGGTTGCATGTTCTGACAGCAGGTGAGGCTGAAGTAGGTACTAGGGTATTTACATTACTGTACTGGTTTACTTTCATATATTCATGCTTTCACACTATTTCTGTTTATAATACACAGAATAGATGTTATAGATGTCATTGGTGGTGGCATACTAATATTTATTTCACACCCTATCTAGGCCTCCATTGGCTCCTAGGTATATTACATGTTTCCGGGTGTTGACAAATGGAAGTGTACTGCTTCAGATACATGATCACATGCTTATATTAGGATAAAGCTTGGTAGTACATGACTGAATGGGATATAGGGATTATGGGATAGTTTTTTGGATTAATTTTTTCTACTTTTTATTTCATGTATTTTATACTACTTTTTATCCATTTTTTCTAGTTCTATAGAGACATGACATGTACCGTTAGTTTTTTAAATGATTATCTATTGTCCAGTAATTTATTATTAATTTCTACTTCTGTTGTACTATATGTTTATTATATATTACTCCTACTATTTATCTTTCATGATATCTATGTGTTGTTATATACATTGGTAAATGATGGAATAGTCTCCATTTGGGCACACCCTATTCCCTCAATACTAGCCGGTAGCCTCTGGTTTTTGGGGAGATTCACTTGAGTATATGTGGCCAACCGAGCTCGAGACACCTTTGAGTGGCACCCAAGTTTAGGATGTCACATTATACCTTTTTATATGGGATCATATAATTAATTCTTCGTGGGATTTCTTGAATAAATAATAAAATATTCAACCCACTATGAGGTAAGGGATACTTTATTCTAAATTAATTATGTTTAAATTTTATAGAAAATTCATTTATTCACCAACTAACACTTTATTAAAATGTTTAATATATAATCAAATGAGTAGGAACTAGAATATTAAGAGTCCAAATAAGTTTGGGAAAAATAAGTGGAAACATACTTTATCATTTCATCACTATAAAAGCTATACATAATCTCTAAGGGTATAGAACTGCCATGCATTTTCCATGGGTTTCTCTATAGGAAATGCAAGATAAACAAAACTAGGTAAACTTATTTTTGTGTTTTATAACCAAGAAACATCATCCTCCAATATATTATGGTTAAATTACTATAAATTACCAAATAGTGTAAGTCAAAAACTAGTACCCATAAAGGGTTAAAAATAATCATTATCCTATTTATTGCCTTTATTTAATTACATTTTTTATTTTCTTTAGTTAAGTTCAATGAATTTTGTTGTTTTTAAGAAGAATAAAGATAGAATCCTAACTATAATTTATCCCCATGAAATAAAATTAGGTTGTAAATATTATAACACACTTATAGTAGAGGTTTTTAGTCACTTTAACCTCAATCAATATTTTTCCATTTTAATGTAGCAAAGTGGTAACCGTGGGGTTGTCTCGCGAGGATGTTTCAATTAGACTTTCAAAACTGTCACTTTTGTTTTTTATTTTTCAATGAATAGAAAACTGGGGGAATTGATTAATAGTTTGAAAACAAATTTTAATAATAACTAATGAGAATGTAAATTGAAGAGCAAGGCATAAAATAGATATAAAATCAAGGTGGATAGAAAATCAGATTAAAGTAGTGGTTGCAGACAAGCTTCAACCTCCAGAACACTACCCTCTTCCTCATTTAAAATGATTCCACAATTGAATTAATAAAGGCACCCCTAGGATCCCCATGTGAACATTCAAATTTATGTATATATCATATTAAGATCTTAATATGATATTTTTTCAAATTATTTAAGTAATTTCATTACATGAAGATCTCCAAGTAATAAAATATAATTAAAACCACTATGATCAACGTAAATACCATTCTGAAGAAGTTTAAATAGATAATTCGATCAATTTAATTCCTAGACGGAATAACCATCCAAAAAAATTGGTTAAAATTGTTCAAGAAATAAAACAATTAGATTCATTCAATGATATAAGTTCAAAATAATTCAAAAAGAGATTACACATTAAGTCTGCAACTCGAAAGAGAATTACTATTGGGTGTCATTGTCCACAATAACTTGGGGCTTAACTGTGCATCACTCGGATAGCCATTGAAATCTCTGTCACAGCCTAGATGGTTTGAATCTTGATTAAGAGCTCAATATCTTGTGTGGAAAAGAAGATGTTGGTGGATCATCTGGTGGTTGGGTGCTTCCTGGAAGGTTCAAAATGCTCCAAAATAGTGGCCAAGGGGTGAATTTTATATGAAGCCCCATCAAAATGTTTGAATGCATTAATTTCATTTTTTTTAACACATCGACCAGGTCATGATGTGTACTTTGGGTACTCGACATGTACTACCGATCTATTTTCTCTGTTGCATCCCATTAATCTCATACACTGGTTTGACTAGTTGACCCACCACATGACGTGTATAAAGGGTACATGATGTTTACTTCCTCTTCATTGTGTTTTATGAAGTCACTAAATGTCTTTTTGTGACAAATTATTTTTGAAAAGGTCACATTGTGTACTTTCATTACACGACGTGTATGAGTTCTGCTTTAGTTTTCTAGCTTGAATTATTTTCTCCAAAATATTTTTTCATGATATAATAAATCCTCATGGTGAAAGGATTTATTTACTGGAAATAATAGAATAAATTAGAAAATTAAAAATAATTAGAATTCCAAAATTATGGCATTTTCACAATTAATCTCAAAAAAATTCATTATTCCTATAATGATGACATCCACATAAGATGTCAAATTGGTGAGGTTTAAATCATTAAATTAGATATAAAAACATTTGAAATATTATCTCTATCATACCCCATCCCCTCAGACTCCAAATAGTAATAGTATTATACTACAACATGACCTCAAAAACACTTCCTTGAATTCCAAAGGTTTTAGGCTAGTAGAGGGGGTCCAAAGGAATAATGTGGGTAGACTATGCCCATAATATAAAAGTGCACAATCACAAGGAACTAACCAATTATCACACCCAATAAAAAATTAATGGTGCAATGGAAGTAAACAAATTGATATTAAATAATCAAATGAAAATGAAATATAAATTAAAAAAGTAATGCTTAAAAATGTATCCCAAACACATATATCACAAGGTTGATCAATATATTTATATAATAAATAAAGGAATTAAGACTCTTATTATGCTACCACATTGATTCATACCACCTAAATATCTAGATTTTGATCCATCCTACTCGATCTAAACTCTGGGCCCCAGCCCAACCTGAACATTCAATAATATATGAGAACTCATTAGATACCTAAGTGAAATTGTAGCCCAAAATGGATGTGTGTACAAAACATTTTAGGGAACCACCAACATAGTCCATTATAAAATTGAAATTTTTGTGATATGTGCTTGTGGCATGCTTAACTATAATCAATAAATAAACTTTAGGATATAAAAAATAAACAAATCACCAACAATACTAGATTTTTCCAAATGTTGTAACATCTCTTAGCATGCCACTATAAAAAAACAGTACATTAGTGTTGTATTTTAGTGTGGGTTATGCACAAACCCTTCTAAATTTAATTTAGTTGGGGTTATGCCGCCCACCACCCCCACTAATCATCAAATTTAGAGTGGGTATACAGCCTCCTCTAAATTGATTATCATTATCTTGTTTAATGTTTGGTTGGTTTTTTGGAGTTTATTTCAAAACCACCACTAATTTAATAATTAGTGGCATTGTATGTTTGGTTGGATTATAGAGGCACTATATATATACATATTAATTATTTAGATACTAAAGGCTATAACATGGATTTAAAAATAGTGGGGGTTCACAACCCCTATTAACAACATCAATTAGAGGGGGTAATGAACCCCCACTCTAATTTAATACATTATAGGGGGTTCATAAACCACTGTCAATCCCTTAGGTTATATGGGTTTTGAACACCTTCTAATTTAAGAAATTAGATGGGGTTATGAACCCCCTCTAATTTGTGACACTAGAGGGGGTCATGAACTACTGTTAATCTCTTTGATTCGAGGAGGTTTTAACCCCCTCAAATTTTCTATTTATTCTTAAAATTAAATCCCATATAAATTCAAATTTATAACATATGAGTGTGTGTGTGTGTGAATATGATTATGTATATAAATATAGTACATGAACAAATTATGTAATATTATTCAAATGCATTATAAACACACACACACACACACACACACACACATATATATATATATAATGGAATTATATAAGTACTAGAACTACATACTTATACATATAAAAAAATTTATTCATATATAAGTATTGGTACACATAATGTAAATGTAATTATAAATATATTTATTCAAAAATATAAAATTTATATATTATTTTTTAAATACTATACATTTATATTATGATTTATATTATATATATATATATATTATATTAAATATATTTTATTGTATATTTATGTATAAATAAATTTATATTCTATTATGTATACAAAAAAATATAATATATGCATAATTAAATATAAATATATATTTAAATTTACAATTATTTTAAATATATATTCATATATAAAATTTTATATATATTATATAATTATTTTATATAAATTTTACAATAACATATTAATTATAAATTAATTTAGTAAATATACATATATATATCATTTAATTATATTATATATTTCCAATTATATGAAGGTATTTTATTTTTTGGGTGTATATATAAATGTGTGTATACATGATATAATATAAATTTATATAATATAACATATGTATATTATAAATCATAAAATATATAAATGTATAATATTTATAAAACCATCATATAATTTTTATAGTTTAAAAAATATGGGTAAAAATTATAATTAATAATATTATTATTACACACACACCCACACAGATATATATATATATTATAATTATATTATATAAATGAATATTATATAAATACATAAATATATACACAGAGACACACAAATATAAATGTATTTATAAATATATGTATAAATATATATTCATAAAGGTAAATATAATTATTTTTATATATTATATATACATTGATATAATATATATATATATATTATACAAAAATATATATATATATATATTATTATTTTATAGGAAAATATATATTATATATAAATATTTTACACACATATTATATATAAACAAATCTATCATATATATTATCTAATATTTTTCTATCTATATGTATATATATATATATATGTATTATTATACATGACAAACATATGGTAAATTGGCATAGTGGTTTGGGCGCTATGTAATATTCAGGGGATACTGGTTTGATTCCCAGTGGAGGACTTTTTCCAGCTAAAATTCATACTGTGGTGAATAGGGACTCATTGGGCGCATGATCCGGGTCGGTGGAGTCAACTTGCTCATGGGTGCATCTCAGTGACAAAGGGTTGTCCAATGGTGTGTCTAGGGGTTGTCGGGTGGTTTTCTAGGGTGCGTCCTAGGGTTGTCTATTGTGTGTTGGGTGTTTTTTGGGGATGCATCTTGGGGGGTTGTCTAAAAGGTGTTTGGGATTCATCCATAGGTTTTCTGGTTGGTGTGGGGTAAAAAATTTAAAAAACAAGGGAATTTAGTGGGTGGTTATAAGATAATCAACACAAAAATTGAGGCCTGGACTTCATTTAGGGGTGGTTCTAACCGCCCCTAAATAGGGGTTTGAATTAGGGGTGGTTAAAACCACCCTAAATCCAACATTTTTTTGAATTTTGGGCATATTTAGAAGGTGCTTTAGCCACCTCTAAATGAACTGCCTCTAAATACTATTTTATTTTATAGTTATTTTCCAAAACCTCATCTAACTAAAGTGTGAGGGAACTTTAGTGGCAGTTGGGGGTAAATGCCGTTAAAGTGTTTAGAGGATGTTATAACCTCCTATAATCACCATAATTTTTTTAATGTGTCTTGGGGATCATTATAACCATAGTATAACTACCACCCCAAGGGTTTATACATATAATTTGAGATGATCCAAAAACCCATTATTGATCCTCATGTCCAGGACCCCAATCAACCAAACCTACATTGTCTAGCGTTGGGGTCTCTTTGAGAATGAGTATAACCTTAGGTGAACCTCTTCCCACACTCTAGTTAACCTATACACATACCTTCATCATGCTGGGTAGTAGACCCTACGGTGTCACCATGAATCCCCCATCCTTAAAACCTATGGATGGACCTCATGGTAGTACCTTGGAATCCATGACGTCATTCCAACGTTATATTCCAGGGATGGGGACTCCCTAACAAAACCTATATTTCAAAGTGTGAATGATTACCTAAAGACCCAATAAATAAAATGGAATACCCTTATGGGTCCTACAGGTAGTCACCTAGGCATCCAAATTCATGTGGTTCTATAGTGGATCCTTAAATGATGTGTCCACCTAGTTCTAGCGGGTATCCTAGGAAGTGATTGGCTAGATCCAACAGTCACCCTCAAGATGTCCAACATCTGTTCTCAAGTAAATACACCCACCCAACACGTTATTATTATATATGAAATATAAGAGTCCAAGGCTTTCAAAATAGTTAAATGGAATCTTCATTCAGATCCTAATAACCCTTTGAATTCATAATGGCCTCACTGTATTAAGTAATCCCATGAATTTTGGGAATTTATATATAAACATCATCATCGACTTTGATACTGGATCCTAAGAAACACCTCTCAGAATACACTATTACATTAACCATGGTAATGGATCCTATGATGACTAATTATTCACCCCTAGTATACCATGAGACCAGATCCCATACATTTTGATCATCCCAATGTCTTATCCATCGTAACAGGTTATTCTCGAGCATCCCGAGCAATCACATTAGTGTGAGGCCCAATAGCCTATTCTCATTCATTCGTATAAATTTCATCTTATAATGAATAAACACAAATAGAAATAAATAGGCTTCATGGTTAGGAAAAATTACCATGCCTTCCACAAACACTATAATCCCATTGGACACACACATCAGTTTTAGTTCAATGGTGAATCCCATAACCATCACTATCCAAACACAGAAACTCCCGCTCTTGGTAAGTTTTTCAACATTCCACCCACATGATTCCCTTAGGTCATAGTACATTAGAGTAACCCTCACAAGGTTCATTGGTATTAAATAAGATTTTATGTCAACACTTGATTCCCATTTCATGTTAAATACCTCAAAATCATGAAACTGATAGTGCAGCCTCATCAAGTACACAAGGTACACCACATTGAAAATAATCTAAGAGATGGATCATGACCCATCTTAGTTTTCGATGTATCATGAGGTCATTCTTCTCAACCAACCTAAACCTATTCTATATATTATCTAACCACCAAGTCCTAGAAAGATTAAATAGGGGATGAACACTCACTCCAGGTCAGTACTATGAGCCCAAAAACAATAATATATCATGAGAGATTATTCCATGTCCTACTAGGCCAAGCATACCTAATATACAACTCACCACCTTTATGATTTTTCAATATAACCCCATAGAAGTTCCATTAGGTCTCTCTAGAATCTAACACACCCCTAAAGTGTCTTAACATCATAATGAATCCACTTAGTCATTTGTTTATTGTACTATCTATGGCTGAGGAAACAATCCATTTCCCAAGGTTCCACAGTGTCCCTAGACACTTTGTTCAATTGGTCTATACGGATTTAATATTTAATTAATATCATTAAATTTAATTATTAATTTATTTAACATTTTTATTTTATTTTGAAAGGTCTTCCACTGTCTTCGGTGGCACTGCGTACCATATACCACATCAAGGAACATGAAAAAAAACAAAGGGGGATCTACCAAGGACCACATACCTCATTTGATTAAACTAACCATTTAAAATATAGTGTAGATGATTCCTATAAACCTCAACCATATTTATATAAGCTGGATGTATCCCCCTAGAATCAATCCCAATCCAGAACTTCCAAAACAATTAGTTAGAACTGACACTAAATTTAATCAAACATTGTTTTTCAAATATAAATTATACAACTTGTAATAATTTAATAAACACCCTACAAGCTTCCTTTTTTCATCCAAACTATGTCCAACTATCCATCGAAGGTCTGTGACCCACCCCTTGAACTAACGTAGTAAAAATATATAGGAATCAGAATAAATTACATAACTAATTTGATTAATTTTAAGAGAAAACCTAATAAATTTTCATATTAAAACATTCCTCAAAAAAATCATAATGTGATGGAATATAGATGTAATATCATGATATACTTTTTATAGGGAGAATGGAATCCCAATAATTCATGGATGATTTGAACATGCTTCAGTGGAATCAACATAAAATACCTAGCCAAGGAAGAAGAAAAATTGAAAAAAAGGGGGGGAATTATGGGGATCACCAGAGTGACAGACATATATCGGTTCCCTAAAACATTTTGAATTAAACCCCACCTTATTAAATGGGAAATAGGGAAGAAAGGAAGGAGTCCCTATTGACATAATCACCAAGAGAAAGGGAAGAGGATGGACTACCCCCACTAAAAACAAGATGGGGAAACAAGGGAATTTTACCACATTTAAAGGCCACTATAGTGTGAGTACTATTCCATCCGCTATCTAGTGTCCCTATGAAGCAATCCATTTTATAGGCTATCCCACCATATATTATATATATACATGCTACAGTTACCCTACAACCCATCTACCTCATTCTTCAACAAGAGATTATGGACCCCCCCATTCAATATTCTAGTCTCCATTATACATCCAACTATGAATTTTTGAGGTGTTAATACTCTTGAAACTTTATTATGAACCTTGATTCACCATCTATCTCTTCCATGAGTTCAAAATTCAAATTCTTTCTGAAAACCAAAACTTATATAGACATAATATATCACTCATACACTATGAGAAACAAAGATTTCACTGTCTAGGTAATCATAAATTTTATGTCATTCCTCCCAATATTAATTAATTTATGAGGTAAAATTAAGATCCATGGTGCCTACCCATCATAGTAATTACTTAGAAAACATGTTTCTAGTGGTATAATGACACACTCAGCATGGTTCCCAACTCACCACACCTCAACACATGTGAGGACATTGATCAAATGTTGGTACCGACTCTTACTTCCCATTTCTCAAAAAAAATGAATTTGGATCCACTATAAAAGAATAAAATGATAACATAATATATTCCTTGAAAACAAAAGAAAAAACTGCAAACACACCTATCACATCCAACATAGTATAACTGATCTGATTTCTAGCTCACCTAATCTAATTACATGAAAAGCCACTGGTCATACCTCCTCTACCCAACCTCTATAAAAGTCGCTCAAATTATATCATCGATCCACTTATAAAGCACCCAATAATTATGCATTTATTCTTGGAGGCATCATACGATCGTTCAAAAATGACTCTAATAGTCTTTACTCAAGACCCTATGAAACTCCATAGTTGAATCCACAATCATAAAAATGATTCATCATGCTCTTCCATACCAAGATCACCAACATATCTCCAACTCTATCTTGATTAAGTTGTATAAATTAATTATATTCTCGAGATCAATATTTAGACCTTATGTGTCATCATATATTAATTGACACCTAAAATTCACCAAGTAATCCATATGCATTTGGATCTATTGTATCACTGACACCAAAATTCTAAATTGACCATAAAATGGCTAGTTTCACACTCCCTTAATTTCCACTCGCATGAGAATAATTTCACCATGGCCGAAATCATAATTCCTAATATAATATTTTCTTTATATTCATGTCACTAGATCAAAATCCTGATCTCTATGATTGTATCATGTCTATAACCGAACATAATGGTCAGATGTGTCCAAACCCACTCATACCTTCGTACAAACATTAACACTATTTTACTGCCCATTCCTAACTCATAATAACATCATCCAAATAATTCACCAAAATTCATCCTAAATAAGGGTCATTGCCCCCAAATAGGCATGGGTTCACTCCCCACGGTAAGGTTTTAATTCATACACCCCTCAAGAAGAACCTCAACATGTTTAGATCATCAAATGTGTCCCCCCCCAAGTCATGCTCATAAATTTATTAGGATATAACTACCATAACCCACTCACTAGACCCAGTAGGTTCTTGTACCACTCATATATATAACTCATTTTAAAATTTAGTTGGAAATATACTTTACAAGAACATATTACCTCGATTTTGTTTAATCACAATAGCCCAATGATCCCAAACCACCTAGTCAATAAAACCCAAATAATGATTGAATGTGTTAAACATCACCTAAACAGGATTATCGTGCTTTATGGAATGTCAATTATGTTTAACCATATCACCCACATCACTCAACTTAAAAATAATGAACTTCGCTTATGGAACAGCCTACATCAAAATAATATGTTACATGAGAATAATCCCAAAATTAAAATCACCTAACACTCACCTCACACATATAAATCAAATCTGAAAATAATGGACCAAGTTTTCAACTAGTCCTACTCTCAAAAAACCACCTTGATACCCAAGAAAATCAAGGTCCCTGATCTAAGAAATGAAATGGATGATCATACCTTCATCATAAATTTTATAGTACCTCTTATACACCAATATCAAAATCTAGCACAAACACATGCTTCACACCTCTAAGGAACTATTATGACTTGGAAAATCCCTCTCCTTTTTTCCCTAAATTAAACTAGTCACTAACATGATAAAATGTTGAGTTGTATCTCAAGGTCCTTAGGTTTTCCCACCACTCCTAGAAAATATCACTCATAAGGTCATAACTCACGAGAAAAATATTGTTCAAGTATCATAACACCTATATAATTAACATGTAAATTCCCTCTCGAGGCTCCCATATACACATAGATAAGGGACCTTGTTCCAACAGATCTGACTACTATGGAAATTATTCTCATAGATAATCCACATACTAGACTTCCCCTAGATAATTAAAACTCAAAATTCAACACTTCCATAACTATTTCCATCATCCTATATGATTAATATCAAGAGATATATAGCCACATGGTTTAATTAATTATATTTACATTCAAATCTATATGTGAAAACAATATAGAGGTTATTAATGAAACATTAAAAAACCAAACATATAAAAAATCCAAAATGGGTTAATTATTAGGGAACCTAATACCCAATATGACTTACTAGGGTCACCCCAGGCCCCTTTCTTCATGCAACAAGATCATCACCATCACCATTAATCATTATTTTATAGAATCCACTTGAATTTTCATCAAAATAAAATATACCCAAGGTGTTCTAGTTGAGTATAATGTCACTAAGAACTTATATGGTAATGCACTGTATGTGCTTATAATGACACTTTAAATAGATGGACCTCTGTCTTCAGTAGTATAAAACCACAAGTACAAATGTATTTCATGTGAATCCATATGTTTTGATAATGATACAAGATCTAATAATTTACTCTATGGTACAAGGTCCAAATACAAAATAAATCATAAACTAAAAACATTATCTTCGTCATAAGAAGTGAAAATAATACACATGTAACATCACATATCAATAATATCAATCTCAATCCCCTGGTAATCAAGACTTCCTACTAGAACAGGTGTTCACCAAGCACTATATTGACATCCATAATATGATTTAACACTTTTCAATATCTCCTACCTAACATATCCCAAATAGTAAAGAGAAAAAGAAAAATTAATCTTTGATACCACTTTGTAATGTCCTAGCCCAGATCACTTTGAATAGTAACCAGAATGGACTACCAAATGACCTTAGGCACACCTCCCCAAATACCAGAGGCCTCTAGATAGCAGTGGGGGTCTAATGAGGTACCACATAGAGATCAGTCCCCTACTATTATAGTGAAAAATCATGAGTAAGTAACAATGTATCACACTCAGTATAAAATAAATAGGATAATATATGAAATAAAAATAACACAAGTGATAAAAATGAAAACACATGATACAACTTGATTCATCATGATTATAAATGTTACTCAAATTCATATCCCACTATGTTGATTTATTTATATACAAAATAAATAAATAAAATATTATGGATCTAATGAAACAATGATTCATACCTCTATAATATCTAAACATCGATCCATATTTCTCAATATAATCTCCAAGTCCTAGTCCATCCTGAACATGCAACAACAAGTGAGAGATTCTCAAGTAATCGAGTGTAATAGTGACTAAAATTGGATGTGAGTGAAAAAACTCTTTAGATCAGAATCTATTTGGTCTAACAAATAAATTGAAAAACTATTATATTTGTGTGTGACATGATCAACTATAATAGATAATTAAACTACTAAATGAATATAAATAAACCAACCAACAACAATACCTACTTTGACCTAATGTCAGAATGCCTATGAGAATTTAATAGGGAAAATTTCTACCATAGTATCACCACCACCCCAACAGTGTACACATTTAACCCACTCCAAGACAAATAACCATCATCTTTCCATAGTTTGGTGACCCATATCAACCATACCTACTTCGACCAGTGTCAATGTGTCAATATGAATAATCATCAACATAGGGGAACCTAAATAAAACCTCTAGGGATATAATGATATTGAATCCAAAATGATGAGTATGGGACCCTAGGGTATCACCGGGTATATTAAGCCATCAATACATAAGGTTATACCACTTGGTAGTAACCAAGCATCTTTGAGGTAAGGTTGACATCAGATTCCTGGAAGGGGAAGTCTTAGTAAATCCTATAAATCCATGCATGATTAATTCCTATGTGACCCAAAAAATGAATGGTATACCCTATTGGATCCCACGATCAGTGACATTGGTATCCAAATTCATTTGGATCCTTAACTGATCCATAACTAATGTGTCCAACATATCCTATGTGGTATGCTAGAATTGATCAAGGGGATATGACAATCATGCTTAGTATGTATAACATCCATTCTCAGGGATATAAACCAATGTTTGCAATGAACCAATATGAGTCAACCATACGATCCACCTGATCTAGACCATAATTTTGGTGAGGAGAAATGAGGTAGTAAAAATAACTCTCATATAAAAAAAATTAGACATAAAAACAATATACAAAGATGAAGAAATAGATACATCCATGATCCATAAAATTCAAGGAAACCCATCTAAACCATAAAATATGAAATTAATAGGCCAAAACGTCTCCATGTGGCTAACCATCACCTTCAAACCACCTCAATATGATGGAAATGATAAAAAGAGAATCAATCATGCTACAATAATCCCTTAACTTTACATGTTTCCTTCAAAACAACGTCTATAAAAACCCAAAGCGAAAAGTATGTTTTGAGAACAAAACATAGTTGGATAACACCAAAGAGTCTATAAAAGTTCTAATAATAAGAATATATCAGATTTAGTTTATAAAATAAAAAAACTTTTACCAAACATTTTCAAAAATCCAAACCCATTTTTCAATCATTTCTTTTAGTTTTCCAAAAATCCTTTCATATTCACAAATCCAGAAATATTAAAATTTTAACAAATAAAATAGAAAGTAATATCCACACACCATAATTCAATTAATTAAACACATATCTATGAAATAATCCATCATGAAAAACCATGTGATACAACCTCAAGTGAAAAACATGTGAGAAATAATCCATGACAAAATCCATCATGTGATAAATAAACCAAAAATGATAAAACACACCGTATTAGGCCCTATATTATGGGAATAGATACTATACATAAAATAATCTTAAACTAGGCATAATTTGGTTCCAACCAATATCTATTCATAGTATTTTTTTGATATCATAAAACCTCTAGTGGTATTACGCACACAACGAGTGACATGTCTATTATTGATGTACCCAACGTTTCCAGTGTGTTTAGTTTTTCAAAATACAGTTCAAAAACATTATCACAAATTATAAAACGTTTTCTATTCCAATAGAATCATATTAGGTGTTTGAAAACCTATTTCAAATCCAAAACCATCATTCAAGCCTTCAATCAATCACCTGGTGTGAAAAACTATTTTGAAAAAAAAACCCATTACATTTTATTTTGTTTTTGAAAAATACATTATAATAATGAATAAATTAAATTAAATAAATAATCCAAATGAATTTACATTAATAATAATCAATTAATAGAATTAAACCTTTGTATAGAAACCCCTACCTCAAGAATGGTGGTAAAACTATTCTTCTTCGACAATAGTGACTGGGGAAGAGTATATCGGTTCCTCTTAATCCATGATCTATAAGAAATACATAAATACAATATATATCAAACCCATTAGATCTGGTATAAAAATCCCCTTTAGGTTCTACAAGATAATATTATAATAGATCGAGCCATGATGCACAAGAATTGGGTGAACAATACAAAGAACACAACATACCTTGATATGATGTATCAATAATGATACAAACACACCTAGAATCTTAATAGAGAATAATATAGGCTGATGGTGAAGGATTATTTCATTTTAATATGATATTAAGGGGTTCTTGGGTGATAAACTAGGGTCCCAGTAATTTTTATAAAAAAAGTAGGGCACAAAAAACCTTGTTAACGGTTTTCGGGTTAGGGGTGCATAGTTAAACAAACCATGACCCTAATTGTGGTCCTATGATGGACATTTGTATAGAGTTCATGGTGTGGAAACATGGTTTGTTTTACCTTTCTATAACTATGAAAACAAAATATTTACAGGGGTTTATGATTTTCACTGGGTGGCCTCATGGTTTGTACAAACCATGCCTCTAAAACTTATAAAGACTTCCCAAAATGGACCTAAAGAAAAATTCAACCAAATAAAGGTCAAAATTGGATTAATAAGTACCTGAACAAAAGTAATCAAATGTTACAATATTCCCATGATAAATTATTTTTGTCCTCCTGAACTACTCAAGATTATGGAATCTGAAAAATAGAAGGTAATTGATTCATATTCAATGATTACTACTCCCACATATCTTGGATATCTCATCTTAATTCCTACAATACCCAGACCAAGGGAATCATTTTATCAAGTAGTTACTTATCCTTATTATCCATTATCTAAACTATTTTAAAAAAAAAGTGGTATCAGTCTCATGATCAACATCCTCCCTTTAAATAAAAATGGGTAGACACGAGTGATATCTCCCCATATTGTAAACATGTATAATTTAATGGATCAATGTCAAAATAGATGGTATTTCTAAGCGATAATCCACCATCCCAAGTGGTCCCATGATCTAAAAGGGGAAACAATACTTCCTAAAAAATTATTTGTCTTACCCAACTGATGATATCCCAAGATTGGTGAAACTCTATGAAAAACTAGATCAACAAAGTAAAACTCTAGAAACTAAAGATAATGGTCTGCATAAAATTTATAGAGGCTATGTGTTGCAACCAACCTCTTCCAAATAAACTATACCATTTTCATCATCATTTAAACAATACTCAACCCAAACAATGACCACTCTCCAGAATCCTCATAGGAAAAGTTCGATCTACATGGCCACCAATACAACACATCAAATATTGCCATATTTATTGAATCTTTATAACTATTTTTATAGGAAAATTTTACTAGAGGAAAATTATTTTCCCAAGATCCATAAAATTAAAATGCACAAGCCTGAAGCATATCCTTAAGAACACGGACATATCTCTTTGTTTGTCGATCAATTTGAAGATGATGAGACAAAATAAACATCAACATGGAACCCATTACCTCCTAAAATTTTTTCTAGAACCTAGATATTAACCTTGGGTACTAGTTAGAAACAACTTCAGAGGTAACCCCATGAAGTCTTGCAATATCTCAGATGTACAAGTCTTGGATATGTCCCACATTCATAATCTCCTTGAAAGATAATAAATGAAATTATTTCATAATTTGATCAATGATCACTGCAATCAAATACTTTTCACTAGGAGTTTATGTAAAACCGTAGAAAATGTCTATGGAAATATCATACCACTTACATACTGAAATAGGTATAGTTTGAAAAAAATAAGGACTAGTGCAAAAAATGTTTTTTAGGTCTGTTATTTTTCAATTTTTAGGTCAGTTTTTAGCCGATGTAATAAATATTTTTTTTTACATTGGTTATTTAAAAACTGACTTAAAAAACATAACATCACGGTGTTTATCACGTCAGTTATTTAATAACTGACGTGATAAACCATTTCCCAGGCTTTTATCACATCATTTATTAAATAACTGATGTGAAAAACTAGGGGGAGGGATTATCATGTCTGTTATTTAATAACCAACATGATAAACTAGGGGAGAGGGTTTATCACGTCAGTTATTTAATAACCGACGTGATAAACCAGTGCGGGGGGGGGGGGTGTTTATCACGTCGGTAATTAAATAACCAACGTGAGAAACCAGGGGGAGGGTTTATCATGTCGGTTAATTAATAAATGATTTGATAAACTAGTGCGGGGGTGTTTATCACGTCGGATTTTTAATAACCGATGTGATAAACCAATTGTTTTAAAAAAATAAAGTTGTCCTCTGCTCTACCCAGAAACAACCAGAAACCCAACCAAGAATTCGTACCAGAAAAACAGAAGTAGACGAAAACTAGAACCAAATAAAAATTAAGCATTTAAATTGATAACATTCAAAACATACCCCACTGGATAGCCCCCCACCACCCCCTGGACAGCCCCCCTCACCCCACTGGACAGCCACCACCACACCCCTGGACACCCCCCACACCCCTGGACTGCCCCCTGAACCCCTAGACAGCCCCAAACACCCCTAGACATCCTCACCACCCCCTGGATAGCCCCCCACACCCCTGGATAACCCCCCACCCTCATGTATACCCCCACCCCCTTGACAGTACTCCCACACCCCTGGACAACCCTCCCACACCCCTAAAATAGGACCAAAAAGTTTCCAAAAATAGACCAGAACCCCCTCACCCCACTGGACTGCCCCCACCACTCCCCTAGACACCCCCCCCCCCCCACACACACACCCCTGGACATCACCACCACTCCCAAGACATCCCCCCACCCTCCTGTATACCCCACATCCCCTGGACGGCACTCCCACACCCCTAGATAGCCCTCCCACACCCCTAAAACAGACCAAAAAGTTATCAAAAACAGACCAACCCCCTCACCCCACTAGATATACCCCCCCACACACCCCTGGACTACCCCCCCCCCCCCCCACACCCCTTGGACAGCCCCCTACACTCATGGACAACCCCCACCCTCCTGAACACCCCCCCCCCAAACCCCGGGACTTCCCCATAACCCATGGACACCCCCCCCCCCATATCGGTAGACTTCCCCCACCCCCTGGACAGCCCCTGGAAAAATGGGGTTGAGAGAGGAGGTGCCTCCGTCCCTTGGGGGGCATGCCACTAGAAGGTACTCATCACTCCCACATGCGAAGCTTGTGATATCAAAATGTTTCACATGTGGGAGTTATGAGTACCTTTCAGTGGCGTTCAGCCCCCCGAGGGATGTTAGGGCCTCCTCTCCCACCCCCTGGACTGCCCACCCCCCCATCCCCATGGACACCCTGGACCCCCCCCCCCACTGGACAGCCCTCCCACACCCCTAGAAACCCCCTGACTCCACAGGACACCCCCATACCCCTGGAAACCCCCTGGACAGCCCCCCACTCCCCTGGAAATCCCTTCCACCATCCTGGAAATGCTTCCACCCCCAGGACTTCCCCCCCCCCCCCACTCTCATAGACACCCAGAACACCCCCCACCCCACCAGACAGCCCTCCCACACACCTGGATACCCCCACCCCATTAAATACCCCCCCCCCCCCCCCACACACATAGACCCTTGGAACCTCTCCCCCCCCCAAACTAGAATCCATACCAGAAAACCCATCATAAGTAGACCAAAACAAGAAGTATAGAAAAATTAAACATTCACATATATAACATTTAAAAACTACAATGTCAACTTAAAAAAATCTAAATCCAACCTAAATGACTACCAAATACACAATTACAATGACAGTATTCAAAATTACATTTTACCCTACAAACAACTAAAAATAAATCAAACCTATAAAATAATTTGACCATTCCACTTGTAAGAGTTTGAAGTCTTCAACACTATAGAGTTGAGGGACATCAAATAGCTATAAATTAAAAGGATAGTAGCTAACGTGTATACTGAATAAATCAAATGAAATATTATGGCAATGTTTAAAAGGAAATCTTACAAGGTCAAAGTTCACAACTGTCCCAGTTGTTATTATTTCATACATAAATCTTAAAATATAATATCTGCATTCGATGACACCTTTTTGTTCATGAAAATTATGTTTGAATGAGTGGAAATTCAATATATTATTTGTATGTAATAAATCAAATAGTAAAAATTATAAATGGATATTTACCTTTATATTTACATATTTGATCTTCGCACTCCTTTTCTTTGTTTTTTTCGAAAGTAGACCCATCCCCTCTTATAAAATAATATGAATGGGATAAATTTAAAATTAATTATAATATAGAAACTATTGAGAAATTAAAGCTTAATTTTCCAATATTTTCTTAAAACTTTCTCGCACATCACCATGGACAGACCATATCTAATAAAGTGTATTCTCCCTTGGGAAAAAACCCCTAACTTCCAATGATCACTGATAAAAAAAATTAAGGTTAGTGGTTTTTTATGTTAAAAGATAATGAACTCTTTGAGAGAGATGTGTTTCATACCTCTCACAAAAAGGCATCATCCAACATAGTGTGACTATATTCTGTTCAAGTCTTTCAGCAATATAAACCATTCTTTTTTCCTCATCCAATGCATATGCTTCAGGGGAAATCAAATGTGGGTCCATGAACCCACATACATATGTTCTCTCATTCTTCTCACAATTTATATAAAGATACTTAATAAAAAACAGACATAAGTATACATTTTTAATAAATATAAGGCAGGGAAAAGGTGTTAAGACTTAAATGGAAAAAATATTCACCATGTTGATGCCCAACTTATCTCCAGTAACCTAATCCATGATATATGCTTTCATAATCCACACAATTATTGCACATCCACAAACATGAGATTCCATTGGAAACTCATAATGATCCACCAACAAATTTGAATATCTTGAAAATCTGTCAAAACTACTAGAATCTGTATTTGATGTCATAGCCATTTTTCTTTGTTGTTGTCTATAAAGTATTTATTTACCCTTGAAGTATTTTTTTAAAAATAAATAGAAAAATATATTGGTTTTCAACTGATAAAACAAATTTAATTAAAAAATAAAATATAAGATATATCATACATACCTCAATGCTAATGAGTCAAATATTCCGGGATGGCCAAATTAAAAAATACCCGAGACTATGTCCAACTGTCGTCACCTCATCTGTAGGTAATGGTACTCGCACTGATCTATCTATAATATCTTGTACAGTGGCCCTCTGATTCTCTACCTTTAATTTTTGATGATGAATTGTATCTCCTATACAATATTCTAACCCATATGCAACTATATAATGTTTAGGATCATCAACATACAACTCGCAATAAGTAGGATACTACAGCGGAGGAGTATAATAAAAAATGGGGTCCGCGGGCTGAGGTGGGGGAGTGGGATCTACTGGAAGAGGTGGAGGATAAATAATGGGGTCTGCAAGGGGAGGTGGAGGAGTGGGAGTTGTAGTCTGAAATTTTATTTGCATGTCTACAAACATAAACTGTATTGACACTCTCATATTTTCCTCTGTCGTCTCTTTAATATTATGAACTTCATCCTCCAAGGATTCTATTTTTTTTATAAAAACCCTCAATGTAAGTAGTTGAGGAACATGGCAACACTTTTCTTACCGTTACACCTTCCAGGTATCCTCGT
The DNA here is from genome assembly GCA_963277665.1 of Viscum album. Taxonomy (NCBI): domain Eukaryota; kingdom Viridiplantae; phylum Streptophyta; class Magnoliopsida; order Santalales; family Viscaceae; genus Viscum; species Viscum album. Next base: position 640,259,856 of record OY728141.1, on the reverse strand, counting down.
ACACGACCAGGATGTTCCGCCTTTTCCAAGGTTGAAGATAAAATATCTTGCCTCCCAATAGCTATAAATACCCCCTGTGAGCTCTGATCCTCAAGAAAATCATATATTAATTAATTGATCATTTCTGTAATGATTGAAATTATATAAAGAAAATAGTTTACTTAAATAAATAAAATATATATCATACAATCCTCTCAGCTACGATTCTCGAATCTTCCGAAAGATATTGCCCTTTTTTCCCATCGGAGATCTCTTCCATTTTTCAGCTCTAGATGGAGGGGAAGGAGGGGCCACCTCTCTAGAACGTGAAGACTCTGTTGTTAGTTTTTTTAATTTTTCCTCCATCATTTGTTCTGTAACGCCCCGACCCCAGTTGCCCAGAGTCGGTGCATTAATTACATAACATTGGCATGATCACAAGAAAGATCAAATCTCGAAAGACCGATTGGTTTAGTAGCCTTGGAAACACTAGATATAATCATAAAGTTTTACATTACATTTCAAAGTGAAAAACTACTACAACAACAAAGTCTTCATATCCACACTATTAACCCCTCATAATATCCCTGCAAGTCATTCATAATTTACTTCTTCACTACCTTGGAAAAATAAAACATAGAAAAGGGGTGAGCTCAAATGCCCAGTAAGGATAACAATATAGCGGAACATTCATAATAAGCATAAACATTTAAGGCAATGAATTACTAAAACAAAAGCCTTTTAAAATTGAACTTCAACATAGTATGGAAAAAATAAAAATGAAATAATGCCATTTACTTATTCACATGGATATTCTACTAATCGAATAATCACATGCAATATCAATAACCACTTTCATAATGTTGGAATGCATAATGCCAGACTATCATAACCACATAGCCAAGGCCTCGTGCCAAGACTACAAATAAGATTTTGTCAAGGCCTTGTGCCAAGACACTAGTTTGTCTCATGAGACCTACCGATGCATCGAGGAGCTATAGCGGGCTCCACCCGTCACATATTAAGTCCAATGCATTCCCATATGAAAAGGTTTAAACATAACATAAACATTCGTATTAAAACTAGCATACGAAATGTCAATAAATTCACCATAAACTATGAATGGTATAAAAATAGCACATCCACAGTCAAACATATCACAAAACCTTCAATACAATATAGAAGTTTTGTATCATAAAAAATCAACCATAAATAATCTTAAAATCCATCAAAGGATGTTGACATAGATGAAATCAAAATTCTTTTTAAGAAATATCTCCTTTTATTTTGAAATCATTTAAGATCCATATAAAATAAAACATTTTCTTTGAAAATATTCTTATAAGCTTGTAAGGGAAGCTTTGAAGATTTTATAACGGCGGGAAATAGCCGCACCCGCCGTATAAGTAAAAAAAAACATTCTTACCTTAATTCTATCGAAAAGGTTAAAAGGGACCTTGTTTTGAAAATAACGGAAATATTCCTTTATAAACCACTTATAAAAGTCAAAAAGGGTATAAATGACTTTAACTCATATTCTAGTAAATAGTAAAAATGTTTTGAAATACATTTTTAAGAAACATGGATGTGGATGATAAAGAGATCCCAGTAGATTATTACATATAAACAACCTCGGATAATGAAGAGATTGTGAAATAACCCTTACCTTGTACTTTTCCTTGGTTGGGGTAGGTTAACCTCCTGTATAATGGAGAAATAGTTGTTATTAAATTATACAAGAATCATATATATTAATATGATATCATATATGATCTTTTAATATTGATTTGTTAATAATATCTTAGAATTATCGTCGTTTCTGGAGTTAACTTACTCATTTTCTTTTATATGTTTTGTTACATAAGCCATGGTTGTTGTATCTTATTCATATCCAGAATGATATACAGTCCTTAAACATCATTTTTAAATCATCAAATGATAATTATACTTGAATGGATACGATGGAGAATGAATCTCATCGCGTTCGTGGAGACGGTAGTCCGTACGTACGCACGAGCGACAATATCATTCTTTTGATATTAAAATAATATATAAATGGATGGTATATCATATATACAGAATCATTAACATGTTATATTTATTATTTACATGAGTTACACATCATTATTATACCCATCCAAATAATATTATATTGAATAACAATTACACCACGACGTGGAGACGGTAAGCCGTACGTACGCACGTATGGTGACATGTTATTCAAAGGGTGGATAGAATACTGAATATGATTGTACCATATTTATAATAACATCACAGTATATGTGAGATACTGGAGTTATTATTTCAGAATGGTAAGAACAAAGGAAGAAGAAGTGGAAGAAGAAATGAACTTAGAAAAGGGTGGTGAAATCATTACCTCTTCTTCGGGTTCTTCCTTTTGATTTGATCAAAAGGGCTCCTTAGGTTGGCTTTCTGATCAAACTATGGCCTCTAGGTTGTAGTGAGGGATGTTGGGAGAGTATTTGGGCAGATTTTGGCCGAACCAAAAGGCTTTGAAGGTGTGAAGAAATGAGAAGGAGGAGTGCCCTTTTATAAGAGGGGTGAGGGGCACCTTTGGAAAAGTTAGAAATATTAATTTATAATAAATTCATATTCGGTTTCTAATGGCTCAAAAATTGACTATTCAAAGGTTAAGGTGGGGATAGGTCGAAAACAACTCAACCAATAGAATTTAGACAGGTTTGGGTACTTATATTAACCCTTTCTTTAAGTATTAACTCTAAGTTAATTAGTTTCACTTTTACAATGTCTCTTTGTATTTTTATATTATATGGTTAATAAACTTACTATATACATCCAATCGACCCCCAAGTGGTCCATTAATGATTAACCTATCATACTATAAGTCTCTTGGCCGAACCTTAGATTTTTAGGAATTTAATATCAATTAATAATATAATATTTGTTTTAAGAACTCTTTTATGTCAATTTTGACACTATTCAATAGTTGATTTTTGTGAAACTCATAACAGATTGATTACTTCGAACAAAGTCAATTAAATCAATCCTAATATATCATATTATCCTAGAAAATTAGTTTAATCCATTAAAAGTTTCATATTATATTTTTTTGGGTATTTATAATATCAATTATTTTAATTTTCACTATTATAGTAATTACTGCATCATCATTGTGTCATAAATAAAATAAATTATTTAATGTCTAAAAATTATAAATAAAATATCATTATGTAGGAAATCTTTTTATCTTTCTAATCAATATTTATAATCTAAAATAAAACTTATATAACCCTATGTAACAATTGTTTTTCTAAAAGATATATGCTTGTGTCATTTTTGTATTCATTTTTGACTTAATTAAAATAAAGTGTCATTATCACTTACAAGTGGATCCATGGGGGTCCCAAAATTGACACAAGGATTCCCATGGTCGACCATGTATCAACCAATAGGGTTAAGACACGTTTTAGGGTAATTTAGTATTATTATAATATTATTTTTTTAACCCTTATTTACCGGATTTACCCTTTAACCATGGTAAATAAAATATTTACCGCAGTAATTATTCAAAATGTGTAAAAATAAAAGTTACCTATTTACACAATTTGAACATCCTGATTCCAAATATGGAATCCATTTTCCTAAATTAAAAACATAGAAGTGGCAGAAATTAATTTAAAATTAATTCCCGCTGTCAAAACAAAAAGCGTGTTTTTAAGAGATAATAACTATCAAAAGATTGACACTTGTTTATGTTCGGTTTAATTGTAAAATTATGTCCAATGATAAACATTAAATTGAATGGTAAAAATATATTCTAAATATACTTTAAAACCACTCAAATTCATAATTTATCACTATTAATTATTTTGATTAAAAAAGTTGTTTTTAATTAAAATTTAGAAATTTTCACTATTCATCAAAATATGAAAGTTATCCGAAATGTACCAAAATTTCACCCTAGGCTAATTTTGATATTCCGAATCCAAAAATGAAGTCCATTTTGAAATATAGAATATATATGATTTCAAAAAGTAGGTATTACTATTCACAACGGCTAGTTTAATTAGTTGTGGTGTGTGTTAGAACTCGAGGTTGCGTACAACACACGCTATCGCATTATTCGAAGGGAAACGTACCGTAGAAGCTTGGGGTGTTACATTCTCCCCTCCTTCAAATAATTGCATCCTCGCAATTTCTAGGGTATTACTGCATAAAAAGACTCGGGTGGTTCTTCATCATAAGTTCCTCGGGTTCCCACGTTGCCTCTTCCATCTTATGATTTCTCCACAAAACTTTTACCAGACGCGTCGTCCGGTTTCTCAGTACTTGTTCTCTTGTATCAAGAATCCTGACGGGCTCTTCGCAATAAGACAGATCGGGTTCCAGTTCTAATTCCTCATAGGTGAGTACATGCATCGGATCAGGCATGTATTTCCTCAATAGAGATACGTGGAACACATCGTGAACTTTGGAGAGACTTGGCGGCATTGCCAATCGGTAAGCTACAGCCCCAATTCGTTCTAGAATTTCGAAAGGTCCGATGTACCTGGGACTCAATTTACCTTTCTTACCAAAACGTATGAATCCCTTCCACGGAGATACCTTCAGAAAAACATGATCACCGACTTGAAATTCCAAATCCTTCCTTCGATTATCGGCATAGCTCTTCTGCCTACTTTGAGCTGCTTTGATGTGATTTTGGATTACTTTCACCTTTTCCACCGTTTCCTCCACCAGCTCTGGGCCTACAAGTTTTCTTTCACCAACGTCATCCCAACAGGTTGGTGTACGACATCTCTTTCCGTATAACGCTTCACATGGTGCCATCTGTATACTCCAATGGAAGCTATTGTTATAGGAAAATTCTACCAGTGGTAAATATTGATCCCACATACCCTGAAAGTCAAGTGAGAAAGATCTCAACATGTCTTCTAAGGTTTGAATAGTCCGTTCTGATTGTCCGTCTGTCTGAGGGTGGTAAGCAGTGCTCAAATGAAGTTCTGTATCCAGGGATTTCTGAAGACTTTTCCAGAATCTTGAAGTAAAACGGGGATCACGATCAGAAACAATTGATAGGGGTACTCCATGAAGTCTCACAACTTCATTAATGTATAGTCTTGCTAGACGTTCCAGGGGTAGATCTTCTCTTATAGCAAGAAAATGTGCTGACTTGGTAAGACGATCAACAATAACCCATATTGCATCGTTCCTTCTAGGAGTCTTCGGTAGCCCCATGACAAAGTCCATCGTAACATTGTCCCATTTCCACTCCGGTATGGGAAGAGGTTGCATGACTCCTCCAGGCTGTTGCCTTCCAGCTTTCACTTGTTGACAAACGATACATCTTGACACAAAATCAGCAATCTCCCTCTTCATGTTGTCCCACCAAAAATGTTCCTTCAAATCTCTATACATTTTGGTGCTCCCAGGGTGTATAGAGAAATTGGAACTATGAGCATCATCCAGCAATTCCCTTTTTAGATCAGGTATATTGGGAACACAAAGTCTCTTCCCGAATTTCAAAATTCCACCTTCATACGCAAAGTCTCTCAATCTCCCATCATTCACAGCTTTAATCTTCTTTTGGAATTCGTCATCATCGGTCTGAGAACTCTTAATCCTTTCTAGTAAAGATGGTTTGGCAACCATTTGAAAAAGCATTGATGTTTCACCTTCCCCGGTTATTCCCATGTCCATTTTCACTAGATCCATGAAAATTGGATCCCTTTAAATTCTCATATTGTTCAAAACTCCATGGTCTTTTCTACTCAAAGCATCTGCCACCTTGTTTGCCTTCCCCGGGTGGTAGTGTATCGTACAATCATAATCCTTGAGTAATTCAAGCCATCTCCTTTGCCTCATGTTGAGTTCTTTTTGTGAGAAAATATACTTCAAACTCTTGTGATCAGTATAAATCTCACATTTTTCACCATAGAGGTAGTGCCTCCATATCTTCAAAGAAAAGATCACAGCTGCTAACTCAAGATCATGAGTAGGATAGTTTTGTTCATGAATTTTCAACTATCGTGATGCATAGGCAATAACTCTATCATTCTGCATAAGGACACAGCCAAGTCCTTTCTTCGATGCATCACTATAAATAACGAACCCATCATTCCCCGATGGTAGAGTCAATATAGGAGCATTGACTAATCTTCTCTTCAGTTCTTCGAAACATTCTTCACACTCTTTTGTCCAAACAAATTAAACCCCTTTACGTGTGAGCTTCGTTAATGGGTTAGCCAATCGGGCAAAATTCTGGACGAAACGTCGATAATAACCTGCCAAACCAATAAAACTACGTACCTCAGTTATACTCGTAGGTGCTGTCCATTCTTGGATTGCCTTGGTCTTAGAAGGATCAACAGAGATTCCATCTTTAGAGACAATATGGCCAATAAAAGAAATCTCCTGAAGCCAGAATTCACACTTGCTAAACTTCCCATATAATTCATGCCTCCTCAGAGTCTTCAAGATAATGCGCAAGTGATTTTCATGATCTTCGTAGGTTTTGGAGTATACCAAGATATCATCAATAAATACCACCAAAAATTCATCGAGATACTCCTTGAAGACTCTATTCATCAGATCCATGAATACAGAGGGTGCATTAGTCAATCCAAACGGCATTACAGTAAACTCGTAATGCCCGTACCTGGTTCGAAATGCTGTTTTCGGAATGTCTTCCTTCTTCACACACAACTGATGGTATCCAGATCGAAGGTCAATCTTTGAAAAGTATTGAGCTCCATGTAGTTGGTCAAATATATCATCAATACGAGGTAGGGGATACTTGTTCTTTATCGTTATAGCATTGATCTCCCTGTAGTCGATACATAACCTCATAGATCCATCTTTCTTTTTAACAAAAAGAACAGGGGCTCCCCATGGAGAAACACTAGGGCGAATAAATCCATTATTACTCAATTCTTCTAGTTGTTTCTTTAGTTCGACTAACTCTACAGTGGCCATTCTATAAGGGGTCTTCGATATAGGCCTTGATCCAGGAATCAAATCAATAGAAAACTCAACTTCTCGTTCTGGAGGATGTCCAGGTAAATCTTTTGGAAATACATCTACAAATTATTTCACAACAGGTACATCCTCTATTTGAACATTCCTTTCCTCACCCGCAGTTATTTCATTCTCTTCTTCCCCAATAATTGAATTTAGTTGATCTATTGAGGGTGGATCTAAATAAGAATTAGGTGGTGACGATTCTGCTCTAAAAATAAGGTGTTCCTTATCATTATCATCAAGAATCGTAACCTCTTTCTTCTTACAATAAATCTTCGCATCATAGTCCGAAAGCCAGTCCATACCGAGGATTATATCAAACTCGATCATAGGTATGACGATGAGATCAGCAGATAAAGAAAATTTATGTGCTCTAATGGGGACTGATTCACAAAACTTTGTTGCAACGATACTTCCCTTAGGAGTTTTAACTGACAACTCCCTTATTAAATAAAATTGGAAATATCTAATTTTCATAGCAAACTGGGAAGATATGAAACAATGCGATGATCCAGAATCAAATAATGCATTTTCTAAACTTGAGGAAACCATTAAATTACCTGCCACCACGTCTTTCGGAGCTTCTACCTCAGCAGTAGTGATAGCATAAGCCTGGCCTTGATCCCTTGGCCTTTTCTGAGGTAAGTTCTCCTGACGCTTAGGACATGCATTTGCATAATGCCCCATCTCCCTGCAATTGTAGCACTGAACGTTGGTAGCTTCCTTCTTCCCCTTGCAATCATGAGCTTGGTGGCCTTTTTCACCACACTTGTAACAGACTCCCATTCCCTTCAAGCAAGTACCAGGATGTTTCTTCCCGCATTTACCACAAGATGGATATTCAACCTTTCCCTTCTTCCCCTTATTTCCATTCCCAGATTGATCAGCAGGTCTCTTCTTCTCTTGCTTTGCTTTAAAGTCATAAGACTTAGAGAATTCCTTTTCGGTCTTTATAGCACATGAGACAATGTCTTCGTACGATGAAAAGGATTGTGAGACTAATGCTCGACGGAGAAATGGTTTTTAACCATCAAAGAAACGATCAATCTTACTTCTTGGGTTGCGAATATAATCTCCAGCATACCTCGCTAACCTTGTAAAGTTAGCCTCATACTTTGTGACATTCTCATCCTCCTTTTGTCTCAGACTCAGAAATTGTCTTTCCATATCCGCTCGATGGTCGCGAGGGAAGTATTTTTCTAAAAACAGATCTTTGAATTCCCTCTATTCCATATTTGATACTTCATCATCTTCCTTCGTATTTTGAATCAATGACCACCATTGATCAGCATCTCCAGTGAGGCGGTAAACTGCCATGATAACTTTTTCCCTTTCACTGCTCCCCAAAGCCTGAAATATTTTCTCTAGGGAAAATATCCATTGCTCAGCTACTAAGGGATTTGTATTCCCATTGAACGTTGGTGGTTGTTGCCTCATGAATCGATCTAACATTGATCCTCCACGCTGCGGATCAGGGTGCTCCATACGGGTAAGGTTATTATTCATAACCTGAGTAAGTTGTCCCAGTATGGTGATTAGCTGATCAGCACCAGTTGCATCACCAGCCCCACTATAATTATCTTGAGCAGGAGGGAAATCCCTACATGGAGTGCGTGCATTGATACGGTTTCCATTTCTTCCACTAGGCGCCATTTCTAAACAATGGCATAAACTAGATCTGTTTATGAATCAAAATACATAATCCCATACTTATAAAACACTTAACATAAATTGAACTATTTATGGATATAATCCATAATCATAAAAATGTTTTCTTTGAGGAAGTATATACTCATAAACCCTTCATAATGATTTGTAAAGATAATGAGAGTTATCCTAAGCATATCCCCCGGGAGTGTCGTAACCAAGAGTGCAGCAAGGCCCGTTGTCGTGCACCAGTTCCCGTTCGAGTCTAGCTCAAAGCGGTGTTTTTGGGTTTTACCCCTAGGTACATCTGTGCCAGAGCCGCCTCTACCTGCTCGTCTCCAGACAGGGATGTATTGCTCGGAAAACTCACAAAATCTCTACAATACCAAAATTCTAGGAAGTTCTTCTATACTAATCCTCAAAGTTCATCTTAGGTATACGTGCTCTAATCAGAGTTTATCTAAATCTAGTTTCCAAGGTTTGTACTAAACTTCCTCTGATACCAACTGTAACGCCCCGACCCCAGTTGCCCAGAGTCGGTGCATTAATTACATAACATTGGCATGATCACAAGAAAGATCAAATCTCGAAAGACCGATTGGTTTAGTAGCCTTGGAAACACTAGATATAATCATAAAGTTTTACATTACATTTCAAAGTGAAAAACTAATACAACAACAAAGTCTTCATATCCACACTATTAACCCCTCATAATATCCCTGCAAGTCATTCATAATTTACTTCTTCACTACCTGGGAAAAATAAAACATAGAAAAGGGGTGAGCTCAAATGCCCAGTAAGGATAACAATATAGCGGAACATTCATAATAAGCATAAACATTTAAGGCAATGAATTACTAAAACAAAAGCCTTTTAAAATTGAACTTCAACATAGTATGGCAAAAATAAAAATGAAATAATGCCATTTACTTATTCACATGGATATTCTACTAGTCAAATAATCACATGCAATATCAATAACCACTTTCATAATGTTGGAATGCATAATGCCAGACTATCATAACCACATAGCCAAGGCCTCGTGCCAAGACTACAAATAATATTTTGTCAAGGCCTTGTTCCAAGACACTAGTTTGTCTCATGAGACCTACCGATGCATCGAGGAGCTATAGCGGGCTCCACCCGTCACATATTAAGTCCAATGCATTCCCATATGAAAAGGTTTAAACATAACATAAACATTCGTATTAAAACTAGCATACGAAATGTCAATAAATTCACCATAAACTATGAATGGTATAAAAATAGCACATCCACAGTCAAACATATCACAAAACCTTCAATACAATATAGAAATTTTGTATCATAATAAATCAACCACAAATAATCTTAAAATCCATAAAAGGATGTTGACATAGATGAAATCAAAATTCTTTTTAAGAAATATCTCCTTTTATTTTGAAATCATTTAAGATCCATATAAAATAAAACATTTTCTTTGAAAATATTCTTATAAGCTTGTAAGGGAAGCTTTGAAGATTTTATAACGGCGGGAAATAGCCGCACCCGCCGTATAAGTAAAAAAAACATTCTTACCTTAATTCTGTCGAAAAGGTTAAAAGGGACCTTGTTTTGAAAACGACGGAAAGATTCCTTTATAAACCACTTATAAAAGTCAAAAAGGGTATAAATGACTTTAACTCATATTCTAGTAAATAGTAAAAATGTTTTGAAATACATTTTTAAGAAACATGGATGTGGATGATAAAGAGATCCCAGTATATTATTACATATAAACAACCTCGGATAATGAAGAGATTGTGAAATAACCCTTACCTTGTACTTTTCCTTGGTTGGGGTAGGTTAACCTCCTGTATAATGGTGAAATAGTTGTTATTAAATTATACAAGAATCATATATATTAATATGATATCATATATGATCTTTTAATATTGATTTATTAATAATATCTTAGAATTATCGTCGTTTCTGGAGTTAACTTACTCATTTTCTTTTATATGTTTTGTTACATAAACCATGGTTGTTGTATCTTATTCATATCCAGAATGATATACAGTCCTTAAACATCATTTTTAAATCATCAAATGATAATTATACTTGAATGGATACGATGGAGAATGAATCTCATCGCGTTCGTGGAGACGGTAGTCCGTACGTACGCACGAGCGACAATATCATTCTTTTGATATTAAAATAATATATAAATGGATGGTATATCATATATACAGAATCATTAACATGTTATATTTATTATTTACATGAGTTACACATCATTATTATACCCATCCAAATAATATTATATTGAATAACAATTACACCACGACGTGGAGACGGTAAGCCGTACGTACGCACGTATGGTGACATGTTATTCAAAGGGTGGATAGAATACTGAATATGATTGTACCATATTTATAATAACATCACAATATATTTGAGATACTGGAGTTATTATTTCAGAATGGTAAGAACAAAGGAAGAATAAGTGGAAGAAGAAATGAACTTAGAAAAGGGTGGTGAAATCATTACCTCTTCTTCGGGTTCTTCCTTTTGATTTGATCAAAAGGGCTCCTTAGGTTGGCTTTCTGATCAAACTAAGGCCTCTAGGTTGTAGTGAGGGATTTTGGGAGAGTATTTGGGCAGAGTTTGGCCGAACCAAAAGGCTTTGAAGGTGTGAAGAAATGAGAAGGAGGAGTGCCCTTTTATAAGAGGGGTGAGGGGCACCTTTGGAAAAGTTAGAAATATTAATTTATAATAAATTCATATTCGGTTTCTAATGGCTCCAAAATTGACTATTCAATGGTTAAGGTGGGGATAGGTCGAAAACAACTCAACCAATAGAATTTAGACAGGTTTGGGTACTTATATTAACCTTATCTTTAAGTATTAACTCTAAGTTAATTAGTTTCACTTTTACAATGTCTCTTTGTATTTTTATATTATATGGTTAATAAACTTACTATATACATCCAATCGACCCCCAAGTGGTCCATTAATGATTACCCTATCATAATATAAGTCTCTTGGCCGAACCTTAGATTTTTAGGAATTTAATATCAATTAATAATGTAATATTTGTTTTAAGAACTCTTTTATGTCAATTTTGACACTATTCAATAGTTGATTTTTGTGAAACTCATAACAGATTGATTACTTCGAACAAAGTCAATTAAATCAATCCTAATATATCATATTATCCTATAAAATTAGTTTAATTCATTAAAAGTTTCATATTATATTTGTTTGGGTATTTATAATATCAATTATTTTAATTTTTCACTATTATAGTAATTACTGCATCATCATTGTGTCATAAATAAAATAAATTATTTAATGTCTAAAAATTATAAATAAAATATAATTATGTAGGAAATCTTTTTATCTTTCTAATGAATATTTATAATCTAAAATCCAACTTATATAACCCTATGTAACAATTGTTTTGCTAAAAGATATATGCTTGTGTCATTTTTGTATTCATTTTGACTTAATTAAAATAAAGTGTCATTATCACTTACAAGTGGATCCATGGGGTCCCAAAATTGACACAAGGATTCCCATGGTCGACCATGTATCAACAAATAGGGTTAAGACACGTTTTAGGGTAATTTAGTATTATTATAATATTATTTTTTTAACCCTTATTTACCGGATTTACCCTTTAACCATGGTAAATAAAATATTTACCGCAGTAATTATTCAAAATGTGTAAAAATAAAAGTTACCTATTTACACAATTTGAACATCCTGATTCCAAATATGGAATCCATTTTCCTAAATTCAAAACACAGAAGTGGCAGAAATTAATTTAAAATTAATTCCCGCTGTCAAAACAAAAAGCGTGTTTTTAAGAGATAATAACTATCAAAAGATTGACACTTGTTTATGTTTGGTTTAATTGTAAAATTATGTCCAATGATAAACATTAAATTGAATGGTAAAAATATATTCTAAATATACTTTAAAACCACTCAAATTCATAATTTATCACTATTAATTATTTTGATTAAAAAAGTTGTTTTTAATTAAAATTTAGAAATTTTCACTATTCATCAAAATATGAAAGTTATCCGAAATGTACCAAAATTTCACCCTAGGCTAATTTTGATATTCCGAATCCAAAAATGAAGTCCATTTTGAAATATAGAATATATATGATTTCAAAAAGTAGGTATTACTATTCACAACGGCTAGTTTAATTAGTTGTGGTGTGTGTTAGAACTCGAGGTTGCGTACAACACACGCTATCGCATTATTCGAAGGGAAACATACCGTAGAAGCTTGGGGTGTTACATGTTCTTCTAATAATGTATACCCTCCATGAGATAAACAATGAGGTTATACATTTTTAGATTGGATCTCCTGATGAAATTTCCTTGTTTTCTGTAAATTAAGAATAATAAATCATATACAAAATAGTAATAAGATCATTTATATAAGAAATCTTATAAAATTTTACATTTCCCTTACCAAAAATGATTATTTTCTTCTAATTTCAATAAAATGTATCCATGTGTCTTCATCTATGAAAGGATATATACGACATGGATTATCATGACTCCTATAACCAAAAATGAAATCAGATGTGATGGTTGATTTGAAATCCCTCCATCTCCTGGTAGCCATTGATAAGCATTTCTTCCCGACTCCTCCAGTGTCTGTAATATCAAATGTCATATGATAAAGAAGAGGTTAAACATATTATATATACTAGAAACATTTAAATAATAGGCAAGCAATAGAAAAAGATCTTACCAAAATCGTCTCCCACAACTAAGAGATTATCACTTTGTCCACATTTCTCTAGTCATCATACAAAATGCTTACTTTGATCCTACCCTGAGTGGATAAAAAAACTCTTAAAATATTTTGCATTTGGACCTCTAGGAATATCATCCTCATAAAACTCAATGAGTATCCTCTGATCCTGCATACGGGCAAGTGATAATTTTGGTAATCGTGTGCACCCACGTTTACCAACTCTTGAAATCTTTGTAGTAGTTGGAGCACATGAAGAAGATTGGGGAACATCAAGAGGATCATGTGAATTTTCCTCCCCAGAGGTATGACCAATATGATCATCTCCAGAATCATTTGGTTGATCAAATAATTGACCTGTCATTATCCTTCAAATCAAAAAAACAAACATTACTTCATAAATATACAAATTCAAATATTTTAATACTACTGTAATCAGAAAATAGAAAATTGTACTATGTTACATAATAGTAAACATGGTTAATATGGTAAGCCTTTTAAACAATGGTGAAGATAGTAAATATATTCAAGATGGTAAACATGGTAAACCTGGTAAACATAGTAAACATGGTAAAGTAACTGTCACTGAAAAAACAATAATAGATATATAATTTATGTAATGGTAAACATGTTAAAGTAAACTAAACAAAATTAAAAAAAGGTAAACCTAGTAAACATGGAAAAAATGGTAAACTAATTGTCACTGAACAAAAACAATAGATATATAATTAATGTAATGGTAAACATGATAAAGGAAACTAAACAAAAATAAAAAATAAAAACTTATACTTATTTTGTTTTAATACATGTTTTAATAAAGAAAAAACTTACAATATCTACAATTTTATGAAAATAATAAATATAAACAAGAAATAACCAAATGTTAACTATAATTTTAGAAATTTACAAATGGATTGTTTTCCCAAATTCCTTCATCGTGATTGTTTCTTATGGCACAAACCATGTATTCAATATGCTCATCATTATGTTCTGTAAATCTTTCCATGGAAGTAGAGATCTCACATAAATCAGCATCTTCATCAAGTTCATCCTCACCAACATATTGTTTTTTCCTTTGTAAAACAACAGCCCACTACATATCTGGTTGATCTACTACATAGAAAATCTGTTTTTCATGTGTTTCCATTATAAAGGAATCATTTGTGTCTTCCAATATATTCAGATTAACAACTGTCATTCCAAATTCATTGTGTCTAACACTGTTGTTTTCGATAAACCATTTACAGTTAAAAACATGAACTTTTATTTTAAAGTAATCCACCTCCCATATGTCTTCAATCACTCCATAATATGCACTTGATGCAGAAATTGGTTTTTTATTCTTAACACTCAAAAAATGCATTGCTTATGCAAACACCAATACACCACTATTCTGAACTGCACTTCTATTATCCTAATCTTTCATATGAAATGTATAGCCATTATTGTCATAATTGGACTATGTTATCACATTTAAGCATGGACCACCCACTATCCATTTTAATGACTCTGATACATCTGATCTACCAAGCAACGTCTTTTTCAACCATGACAAAAAAAATTGTAGTTCTCATTCAAAATCCAAATTTCTTTCTTCTTTGGATGACATTGTTTCAACTCATTAATATGAAATGTGATATACAGTTGAGCATCAGAAATGTTATTCAAGACGTACGATTCTAACTTCTTCATCTGTTCAGCTGAAAAACATTTGACTTTGAATCTACGAATCCCATTTCCCTCATTATTAACTCGTTCATGGTGAGATGGAGGCAAGCCAATGTGTTGCACCACAGCCAGGTAGCTCGTACAAAACTCGACAACCTCCTCATAAATATACTTTTCAATAATGGTGGCTTCAGGTCGATATGGATTCTTAACATAACCCTTCAATATTTTCATATAACTTTGAAAAGGATACATCTAACGAAGATATACAGGTCCAAATATCTTTATTTCTCAAACCAGATGAATCATTAAATGCACCATTATATCAAAAAAAGTTGGCGGAAAATACATTTCCAATTGACAAAGTATAAAAATTGCATCATTTTCCAAAATGTTCAAAGCATACACATCAATCACCTTATTAAAAATTGAATTGAAAAAATAACACAACATCATTATAGTCTTCTGACATGGATCGGAAATATTCCACGCAATAAAACTGGTAGAATTTGTTGCATTATGACTTTACAATCATGAGATTTCATACCAATCAACTACAAGTACTTTAATGAGACAATTGTTTTTTACATTTGAAGAATAACCTTGAGGCACTTTGATATCATGAAGACACTGAAAAAAGCTAATTTTCTCCCTCTTCGATAATGTATGACAAGCCAGGGGAAGAAATGTTCATCTTCCATTAGGAGTGGGATCTGACTCCAAACGTATTCCCATTGATAGTATGTCTAATATTTCACTCAACCCATCTTTTGTCTTTCCTTTAATATCTAACAATGTTCCAATAAAACTATCACATATATTCTTCTCCACATGCATGACATCAATATTATGTTTAAGTTCATGATATCTCCAATATGGTAGCACAAAAAATATTGACCTTTTCTTCCAAATATGTCTATCATTACCAGATTTCTGTGTCTTTCCCAATGTCACATCAAGGTTTTTAACCCTCTCAAAATACAGATCATGGGATAAAGGATTCGGAGCAATATCAAATTCTTGTGAGCCATTGAATTCCTTTTTTAGTCTTCTATAAGAGTGCTCCATAGTCAAAAATTTTTGATGAACCATGTACATTGTTTTCCTCCCATGATGCAATTGACAATATGATGTCTGTTGTTCACAAATTGGACATTCTTTATGCCCTTGAACATTGTATCCAGACAAATTTCCATATGCTGGGAAGTCATCTATAGTGAACAAAAGCACTATATGCAGTTGAAAAAATTCCATTTTATAAGAATCATACACCCTAATACCATCCTCCCATAAAAGTTTCAAATCATCAATCAACGGTGACAAGAAAACATTAATATCATTGTCAGGTTGCTTTGGACCAGATATCATTATACTCAACATAAAATATTTGTGCTTCACACAAACTTTTAGACAGAGGTTGTAAATTACCAATAAAACAGTCCATGAACTATGTGTGCTATTGAGGGTCTGGTACGGATTCATTCCATCTGTGCACAACCCTAGTCCGAGATGTCTAATTTTATTTCCAAATGTATGATAATACTCATCAATTTTCTTCCATTGTGGACAATCATCTGGATGACGTATTTTTCCATCACATAGACACTCATCAACATGCCATCTTAACATTTTTGCATCATTTGAATTATCAAATAAACGTTTGAAATGTTGAATTATAGGAAGATACCAAAATACCTTTAAAGGGATCTTTGTAATCTCTACATCAGCCTGTTATTTTTCTATCACCTTATACTATGATGTCCCACATTTAGGACACTCTAACAGAAATTAATATTCCTTCCTATATATCAAAC
Organism: Viscum album; assembly: GCA_963277665.1. Lineage (NCBI taxonomy): Eukaryota > Viridiplantae > Streptophyta > Magnoliopsida > Santalales > Viscaceae > Viscum > Viscum album. Next base: position 640,243,009 of record OY728141.1, on the reverse strand, counting down.
AGCCATTCAGACAGGAATGTATTTTCTTATATCCCAATCCCATTGGGTATAATATTTCCTTGTCCTTATAATGTGAATCTTGAAGATAGTTATCTTTTGGAAGAATTTATTTCATCAATTGTAGCAGCTCTATAAGACTTATGTCACTCCATCCATGTTTTTCCTTCAGGTTAATCAATATTAACACCATCGTAAAAACTGTATAATCTATACAACTGGGATATAATGGGTTTTCAGCATCACCATATAGACATGAAACTGTCAGTTCTATCTCAATTTGTTCTGCTACAATATCGTGAATCATTTCTTCAATTCCATCGGAGTCACCATCTTCCAAATCATCATCATCAGTGACATTCCATCCTGTTTCACCATGCCAAATCCAAGGGTTGTAACTCGGATTAAAACCATGACAAATCAGATGATCTTTTATCTCTCTACTTTTCAAATTCTTCATATTCAAACATTTCAGGCATGGACAGAATAAAATATCACTACTTGGAAAATTTCGTTTAGAAAATTCCAAAAAGGCATCAACACCTTCCCCATATTCATTTCTCATTCAATATAACATAATCCAACTTCGTCTCATTATTACCTATAAAAAATATCATAATTATAAATCTTTTTAAGATAAGACAATTATATGTTTATATGAAAAAAATCATAATTTGAATGTAAAACAATTTAGAAATATAAAACAAATCTATGCGTATTTAAAAAAATATGCTTGAATATGATTTTAAAAAGGAATTATAGTTAGATATAATAGTTTTAAATTCCATGGAATAAAAGAAAATCACGGGGCCTCCAATGGTTGATAGAACATTGAAGAAAATGGAGTGAAAACCTGAGAATCAAATCAACTTTAAAATAAAAACTTGGATGGAGAAAATCACAATGTAAATCCAATCATCACGGAACAATGGGGACAGGATAACTACACATATTTGAAAACCATGTCATGGTCTCCCCCATAACCCATAATTTTCTCATAGTCGATGAATGGTCAAAATATATATAACCAAATACAATCATATTACAACACTAATATCCATGAAACAATACAATCCTCATGTCATAATCTCACAAACCTTGATGCAATAGTCAATCCCAATTGACACTTATACCCCACCCCCTTGGACAACCCATGGACACCACCACCCCCTTGGACAGCCCCCCCCCACCCCCTGGACACCGCCCCCACCCCCTTGGACACCCCCTGGACAGCACCACACCTTGGACACCCCCCACCCCTCTTGGACACCCCCTAGACACCCCCACCCCTTCTGGACACCACCCCCACCCCCTACCCCCTTGGACACCCACTGGACACCCCCAACACTGTGGACAACCCCCCACCCCCCGAACAAACCCCCAAACCCTCTGGACAGGCCCCCACCCCCTTGGACGCCCTCCCCCCACCTACCCACCCCCTTGGACAGCCCCCAACCTCCTTCGACTCCCCCACCCCCTTGGACCCCCCCCCCCCCCCCACACACCCCAACACTCCCCCCCCCACCCCTCTAGAAAGCACCCCCACTCCCTTGGACACCCCCCGCCCCTCCTGGACACCACCCCCACCCCTACCCCCTTGGACACCCCCCCTGGACACCCCCAACCCTCTTGACAACCCCTGCCCCCCCCCCCTGAACAACCCCCCAAACCCTTTGGATAGGCCCGCACAACCATGGATGGCCCCCCACCCCTCACCCACCGACCCCCTTAAACACCCCCCCCCCCACACACACACCCTTCGACACCCCCACCCCCACCCCCTTGGACCCCCCCCCCAACTCTATGGACACCCTGGATGTCCCTTAACCCTCTAGACAGCCACCAACCCCCTGGAAAGCCCCCAACCCTCTGGAAACCCCCCAGAACCATGGGATTTTAACCTCAAGCTACTAGTTTTGGCATATCTAGGGATTTTAACCTCAAGCTACTAGTTTTGGTATCATGCCATTATTAAAAATGAGAACCATGAACGGTATCTCCTACTAGTCTAAAATGATCTATTGTTCAATGAATCGGGTTTTAATAGCATATGAAGACTTATAAAATTCCATGAAAATAAGCGACGTAAATAGTTTATGGAACAACAAAAAGTGATAACCAAAATCAAAACAACCAAAGATCCAAAACAAACATTCCACCATGAAAAACCTTATATACTTATAAAATAAATCACACTGGTACTTGGAATGGGTGTATAAAAATGGTTTAGATATAAATTGCAGTAATATAGGTGAATGAGATCATTAGTTGTAAATGACAATAAATATTACAATAAATGTAGGGCATCTATGAAAACAAACAAACGAAATAGATGTAGTTGAGGCTTTCTTGAATTTTATGTGTCACTCTAATAGATTTGGTGATAATAAATAAGATGATGATGGAAAAACATGGTAAGAGAGTTTGAAATCAAATAATTTTACATATTTTAAACAAAAAAATTGCAAAATATAAATATAGACTATTCGAGAAAAAAACGAATGAAATAAATTTGTGGGAGGCTTACCTGAGTGTTGTGAGTGGAGGTGATAGATCCGAGGAGAGTAAAGATAATAAATGATGATGGAAAAATGAGTTTAACGAAATGATATTGAACAGTTGATTCTACGTTTTCTGCGCGAGAGAGACGAGTCGTCAATCTGTCGATCAAAAAATCAGAAATGACAATCCACGGGGCGTGATAAATTTTTTAAATGTTTTATAACATTATTTATTTAATAACCAACATTATAAACTATTTTTATTACACTTATAATGTCGGTTATTATAATTACCGACTTTATAAATGTATCAGATATCGCATTTTTTACGTCGGTTATTTTGTAACCGAAGTAAAAAATTATGCGGGTTGGGTTTTTACGTCAGTTATCAAATAACCGATGTTAAAAAGGCCTCATATTCCACCTTTTTTACATCGGTTATTCTATAACTGACGTAAAAAATTCGTTAGGTGCCTCATTTTTTACGTCGGTTATCAAATAATTGACATAAAAAATGTACTCTTAGTATTTTTTATTTCAGTTATTTCATAACCGATGTAAAAAACCACATAGAACATATTTTCACATCGGTTATATATAACTGACGTAAAAAATGGTGACGTTAAAAATGTTTTTTGCACTAGTGAAGCAGGTCTCTAGTGCCTCGCTTTAATTTTCTAGAATGTGAGACACTATGATACAATATCTTAAATAGATCACCACATCCTCAACCATAAATTATGATGCCCCATGTTATGATACATCTTCTAATCTCTAAGTCATATTGACCAACAAGACTGGTGTCCATATTCCACCAACACCTTCCTTAGAGGAAAAGGAACAAAAAACCTCTAATGGAAGCACAAAGCTCCACTGAGAGACCAAAATCACTTTCCCAAGGTCTCCTCACCATGAAGGCTATTATTATATCATTTTCACTTAGTTTCTATAACATATTTGAGTAGAACTCACTTGTCAAAGGATAGTTCAACTTTCATGAAATCCAAGAACACATTTCCACCAACCTCTTCCACTCCCAAACTCATCTCTCTAAACTAGCTCATCATAGACCACTCCTCAAAAAATTACTTCATGGCTTGTGTCAGTAATTTTCTTTGCAATTAATTGAAAAAAATATTCCCAGTAATATGAGTGTATGTAATTTCAAAATCAAAATTCTAAAGATACTCCACCCCTCATCCCTGTCACAATTTCATATCCCTATGAGTAAAAATATATTTCAAGCTCGTATGATAAAAATACACTGTATACTGCTCTGTAAAAAGATAGTGACACCATTTTTTGAGTTCATTCATAACTAATAACAACTCAAGAAAATGGGTAGAGTTGTTCTTCTCATGATGGTGTAACTATTCAGGGACATAGGCCAACACTTTTTTCCTCTGTAATAAGAAACATCCCGACCTTGTACTAGAATTATCATAGAAAACATCATAACCTAAACCCATTACTGGAAGAATAAAAATTGGTTCTGAAGTCAACCTCGCCTTTATCTCCTCAAGATATCTATGAAATTTTATCATTCCATTCAAAATTTACACCCATATAGGTTAAATTTGTAATCAAATATGTAATCATAGATGTGTCCTGAAGAAATTGTTTCTAGTAACTAGATAAACCCAAAAAGTTCTAGATCTCAAAACCATTTTTCAATTACTATAAGGAAAAAATAGCCTATATTTTATTATGATATACTGAGGAGCCCCTCTCATATATGAAATTTCCTAGAAAAATTACTTACTGATCCAAAACTCACATTTGGAAATCTTAATATATAGATAATACTCTTTCATGGTTAGAATAAGGATATCTAAATGGTTTCTATCCACCTCACCTGACTTGGAATACACCAAAATATCATCCACAACCACAGAAACAATAGAGTCCAAGAACCAATGAATGATTTGGTTTATTAAATCTATAAATAAAATAGGATCATTAGTGAGACTGAATTGCATAACCAAAAACTCAAAATTCCCATACCGACATCTCAATGATGTCATAGGTATATCATCTTCCCAGAATCTCAACTGACATTACCCTAACTGATGTTTAATCATTAAAAACCAACATACCCCTCTATGTCGGTAAAAATTCATCACTCTTTGGTTAAAAATATTTTTTCTTAACAGTCACCAGATTTGACTTTAATAATCCAAAAAAAGTATTAGACTCACATATACCTTCTTAGTAAAGAATGTATGTGAGGCCCATGGTGACTCGCTATGATGAATAAATCCATTAGCCTATAAATCCTCAATATTGACTTTAAGTTCCTCTAAATCAGTAGGTTTCATTTGATAAGGTGGTATAGAAATGAAAATCATACCAGGGAGTATGTCAATTTTATACTTGACCTCTCTCTGTAGTGGTAAAATAAAAAAAATCATATGGAAAAACCTTGGGGTATAAACTCACCAATATAGTAAGAATTATTCCAAAATAAGGTTTATTATCTTTAAGAACCATCTCTTAAAATTTTCACAAGATATCCCTAGATTAGGAAACAACAGGCCCTCCCAGCATGATCTAGAATCCCACTCACACTGAAAAACATGAGTGACCCAATGGAAAGAAAAAAATAAAACCTAAAAATGATAATAGTTTATTTAGAACATAACAATGATCATCCAATCCATGCAAAGTAAATGGTTTAAAATGTTAATATCAAGAACTAAAAAGTCCCACACAACCTCGAAGTTATCTATCGTCACTCGACACATGGGACACTTGAAAAAAAATTATGATGTGTATCCCAATGGTGTAGAAAGATACAACAATAATTACATAAGTACTGAATATAATCCCAACATGTAAACTAATGCTGATGACATAAATTAATGAGTATCACCTGTATCAAACAAAGATATCAGCATAGAAGATATCATAAATATCATACCTATAATAGTAGTTGGACATACATCATATTATTCTGAAACATAATCTACTATATAAAACTATCTATGATTATCCACATGAACATCCCCGTTGACCTTAGTATTATACCCAAAAACTATGGAAGAATAATTATGAACCTATTAAACCTTGGTGAGAGTGGATCATACCTTACTTCCGTATGATATCCTTTTACGAAAAGTATTTTGTGTACCATACTATCCATAATTATTAAAATTATTAGGATACTCCATAGTTTGGATTAGTATGAACATGACTTCTAGAATATTAGAAAATAAAATCTTTCTTCTATAAAGGATCCCCTAAAACAAGTCTTAAAGGAAACTAACTACCCTAGAGATTTCTTTTCAATCCAAAAACACACCAAAGTTAACACCATCACCAACAGAAGCTCCATCCGAACATCTTTTTATAGCTATTTTCACCTCAACTGAAGATTCTTTGTCAAATACTCTCATGAATGTTAGATGATGCATGAGAATAAACATCGACTGAATATCTGGCCTCAATACAAACTCAAACCTTCAAGCCTTTATGTACTCCTTGGTTACTATCTCTGGTGCCAGAAGCAACAACTTAGCAAAATATCTAGAATACTCGATAATGGTACACTCCCCTTACTCCACGTTCAAAAACTCATAGGTATTCACCATACATGACTTATAAAGTTAAAAAATTATTGAATATTTTTTGAAATAAATTAATTTAATGTCATCGTGAAACTTATATTTCAAGATAGATTCCCACCATCTCCTTCCTAGTCCCTTGAGCATGTACATGGAGAAACCCACCATAGAGTCTTCAATATTCACAAAAATTTTGAAGATCCTGTCAGTCTGCTAAATCCACTCACTAGATACTTAGGGTCCCCTATCATCATGAAATATGGGTGGAAATTGTTTAGAAATTTTTTTACAGGATCCACTGCTCATCTTTGATTCCTAACACCCACTTAGCATAGAGTCTGAATTTTAGGCATTATAGCTTCAACCAAAGAAGGGTTCACTAGAGTATTCTCTGACATAACCTATCTCGTATCTTACTCCCTTAGATTTATAAGATCTATTCTCATAGGCATCATCTACTAAGAACAAGGGAATGGCCACCCATCTTTATATCTTGTTGAAAAATATAAGGAACCACTTCCGGAATTCACATCCATAGCTCAAAACAAAAAATAATTTAATGTGATTAGAGAATTATTTATGGAGGAATATATTCACATAATTAAACTTCCCATTCAGTTCAATCAAATTACATCAAACACCTAGTCTCAAACCTCGTAACATTTTTCTAATAACCCATGGTAACTCGAGTTTAGACACAAAATTGAGATAGTTAGGCACCATCCTGCACATTCTACCTAAATTCTTATGGTCTTAAATAAAGTCTACCCATTACACAAAACCACACTAAGGTAGAGTTAACACTAAATAATTTGAGAATATCTATGATACCATTCTTTAACAAACCATCCTGAGTCAAATAGAAAATCCACCTGATATGGATCGTTATGGTGGTGAGGTAAAACAAGATAATAGAAAGAAGTCTCATATAAAACAAAACAAGACATATAGTCAATGTAAAAAGTGAAAGAAAGAGACAAATAAAAGATATATAAATTCTAATATAATCCATCTAAACCATAAAGTATAGAAATAAAATACTAACAAGCCTCCATTTACCTAACCTTCACCTCCAAACTATCCCACTATAAAGGCAATGATGAAAATAGAATCCAACATGCTACAAGATTTCCTTCCCTTATCATGGGTCCTTCAAAAATATGTTTATAACCTCCCAAGGTAAAAATTAGGGTGTGAGCACAAAGACTAATAGTATACTACAACATAGTCTATAAAAGTTCTGATAACAATAATGTAGTGGTTCTATATTTCAAAACAAAAACAATTTTACATTGAATTTTCATAAATCAAAACCCATTTGTAAATCATTTCATTTGGTGTTCATAAAATCCTTTTATATTCACAAATACAAGAATATAAAATGTATAAGTGGTAAAATATGAAGTAATATAAACACACAATTAGTGAACAAAGTAAACAAATATCCATGAAATAATCCATCATGAAACCCATGTAACACAACCTCATGTGAAAAACTTTTAAGCAATAATACATGAAAAAAATCCATCATGCGATAAACAAACCATAAATGAAAAAACAATTTATATTGGGACCTATACTATAGTAATACGTACTATACCAAAAATAATCTAAAATTATAAATATTTTGGTACAAAATGATATTTATTCTTTCCACGGTCAATCGATATCATAAAACCTCTAGTGGAATTATACACACTACAAGTGAAAAGTCTGTTTCCAATGCACCCAAGGTTACCAAAGTGACATATTTTTCAAAATCCATTTCAAATCCATTCTCACAATTATAAAATATTTTAAATGACAATTAAATATGATTTTGTGTTTAAAAAAAATTTCCAAACCTAAACAACAATTCAATCATTTAATCAAACACTTGGTGGTAAAAACCATTTTATAGAAAAAACCCCTTTAAAAAATTATTTCTTTTCAAAAAAAATATCAGTAATAAATTAAATTAAATGAATAAACAAATTAAATTTTAAATAAGATTAATAAATTCGTAGAATTAACCCTTTTTATAGAAACAATTACCTCCAGAATTGAGGTACAACATTTTGTCTTTAACAACTATTTCCGGGGAAGAGTAGACTGAGTCTTGATGATCCTAGATCCACAATAAATTAATCAATACTCTATCAGACTCCTTATATCCATTATACACATCAATTTTTGGTTCCAAAAGATTAGAAGATAATAGATCTAATAAGGATATACAAAAAAAGGGTTAACCCAACCAAGAATAAAACATACCTTGAGATAATTTGTCAAGAAAAATGGAAACATATCTCAAATCCTAATAGAGAATCATAAAGACCAATATAAAAGGATTAGTTTCATCCAATATGATATTATGGGGTTCATAGTGGTTAATCTAGGGACAAGATATTTTTAAAATAAATTTCTGTTTAATTTAAACCACGCATAAAATTTTCTAGGTTGGGAAGCATGGTTAATAAAATCATTTTATTTAGTTTTGAACCTCCATTGGTCTTCTATTTGGGGTCAATTGTTTGATGAATAGTTTTTGTAACCACGCACTAAACATGAAAACCCCCTTTTTCCAAGGGTTCATTATTTTCCTTGGGTGACTGCATGGTTTATTGCGCCAAACCTTATGGTTTTACCTAACCATTTTCCAACTGTTAATAGCTCCATGGGCCTTTGATACTTATGAAAACATCTAGAAAAGGCCCCAAATAATAACCATACCAAGCATGGTAAAAACAATGTTTTATAATTACTTGAACAAAAGTAACCAAATGTTACAATGAAACACCTTACTCAACAATTTGAATCTCAGGATTCCCAAGCATTTGCAATGGTCTAATGGAATCACTATTCAAGTCCCAGTAACCTTAGGAATTCATAATAGACTCATTGTGTCAGGGGATAAAAGTCATTATATTCATTCTAATATGAATTTCATCCTTATCTTTGAAATTGGATTCTGGGAACTACATCTAGTCATCCACAATAGCATCATCCATATATATTGGATCCTTGTCATACTATATATCCACCACTAATATATTATGAGACTTGATCCCATAAATTTGTGTCATCCCAAGGTATCATCCAAATAAACAGTTGATTGTTGGTAATCATGGTAAATTACATCAATTTCAAGCCTAACAGAAGATTCCCATGCATCCTCGGGAATCATCTGTCATCATGTAAAAACACCAATAAAAATAAACATACAATGAGGGATATCCAAATTCACACAGCCGTCACAAACACTGCATCCCCACTGGGATCGCGTATCAATTTAGGTTCTAATGTTACACCAACAACCATTACTATCCAAACACGCATGAATCCACTCAAGATAAGCCTCTCATAGAGGAACCCACTAAGGTCCCTTGGGTCATGATACATTAGAGCACCCTCATAAGGGTCCTCAGTATCAAATAAGTATTGGGTTATCACCCGATGATCAGAGTATATTATCACCCTTGGTTTTATCATCAATTTATTTTTTCCTCATCGGTTACATGATCTATTCCACACTTTCAATTCTCTATGATAGGGAACATGTCCCATATCAACCATTAAGATATAATGAGGTTGTATTTCTCACCAAACCTAATCTTAGTCTGCATGTGGGCTATCAACATAGTGTTAGTCACATCAAATGGTGATTTAACACTATCCTTAGGATATTATTATAATATAAATGACTATAATATAAAAAAATAGTTCATTCTATGGCATACTATTCCAAGAATCCCTAACATGTAACTCACCTCCTCTGAGAGGTTTCAAGATACTCTTAAGGAAGGTCCAATGGGTATCTCTAAAACTAGTTTAGAACCTCAAGGGGTATACTGTCATAAGGAATCAACTTAGTCATTTATGCATTTAGCTACTAGTGGTTAAGGTAACAAGCTAGTGTCCAAGAGTCCACGGTGGCCTTGAAAAGAATATTTAGTTGTTCTGTAGGCATTTTCTATTTATGTAATATAAAATAGATGAATAATAAATTTATTTATCATTTTTATTTTATTTTTAATGTTCCAACAAACTTTGGGGTGGCATTACATACCACATACAAAAAAACTCATAATGCATAAGAAAAAGAGTTTAATACCAAGGACCACTTTCTTAATTTAAAAATTTTCTACATTTATAAAACATCTATAAAGGTACTACCAAACCTCGGCCATCATCATCCATGAACGATCCATCACCAGAGTATCTAGCCTATTTTAGTACATCCAAACTAATTAGTTATAACCTAGACAAAATTGAAAAAAAATTAAAAATTATTTCTAAATTATATAACTTTTCAAAATTGATGAAACACCAACCGAGTTGAATGATTGTATACAAAATGAAGCCAAACATTCACCAGATCTTTATCCCTTCCATCAGCACTAACCATAAAAGAATCCAAATAAATCAAAATCAATTCTACAATTAATTTGATTAATTTTAGGTAAAACCTAAATAAAACTACAAAACTATAATATAATTCTATCAAATTATTGAGAAAAGACATCCAAACTGCATCTTGTTTTTTCCTCTTCTAAGGTTAACTGAAATCCCCATAATTCCATACTAATTCCACCAAGATTTGGTAGAATTAGTATCAAATATCTCATTGGAGAAAGAATAAAATTAGAAGAAACAATGGGGAGGAATAATATATATCCCTATAGAGAGAGAATTAACTTGGATCATCAAAAATAAAAAATAAACCCTATGGTCATGAAAAAAAGAGGGAAGAAAGTTAGTAGTCCCTCCTGGAATGTGTACCAAACTAAAGAGAAGAGGTGGGGATTCCCCCTCTAAAACTAAGGGTAGAAGGATACCCCCCCCCCCCACAAAGTCCACCATCTAGCTATGTACTAGGACACTAGAAATCCATTGTTCTAAAGTTACAATATAAACCACCATCTAGCTGGTACAAGGCCACCAACTAGCCATTAAACCTAGGTATCAATACAAGCCACGAGTGAACACTTTACCATGCCCATAGCTACAAACTACAACCACCCTACATCTCATCCACCTCAGCCTTATCCTAAGGCTTTTATTGATCCTAAAACTATATTTTATGATCAATTATATGTCTAAATACACCCATATGAGGTTTTGAAACTATTAGAAATTTATTGTGATCCCAAGTTCAAAATAAGGTTTCTATACTAGTTCAAAATTTTAAATAATTTCTAAATAATTAAACTCATATATACATAAGATCTTACATATATCATTATAAATTGTTTAGATTACTTATTATATTAATCCTACAAAATATGAAATGATGGGTAGTTAAATTTAATTTTTTTGGAGTGTCAACTTTCTTAATTGTTTTTACCTTTTTCTTTTTCTTCCTACTTTAGGTACACCTTAAACATAATCAGATTATTTGGTAAAATTCAAAATATTTTACTATTTTGTTCAAAACTACTTTATATTTATATCTTTGGATTTAGGTTATTTATAAAGTTGATTTATTCCTTGATTTACAAAATAAACATTTGAATATATTTGTTAAAAATTGAAACCCAAGGGCACAAGTTATGTCCAATGATTATCTATCCCAACCTGAGATATTTATAAACCTTTTTCATATCTTCTTAAATTTCACTTTTTATTTAGAGTCTTGATAAATCTAATAATATCTATAACTTTCTATTTTTCTCTATTTAAATAATATAGAGGTCATTAAATTGTGTCAAAAATGATTGAGTGATTATTTTGATTGAAAATACACATTGTAAAATAAAATTATACTTCATTATACTTTTATATATGATCCCATTTATATATTATCTTTCATGAATGAAATTGTTTGGAAGCCACATTACAATTCTAAATCACAATTCAACGTGCACTTATAGTAAATGTGTGATGATAGTAGAACTCAAGTATGGGGGAGCCGAGTTTTGTGTGTGCTAATATGAATCTATTTTTAGAACTGGGGGAATCACTTGGGGTGAAAAATAAGTGATCTTGAGGTAAGGTCTTTAAAAATAAGAGAATAAAAAAATAGAAAATGGAACATAAAGAACCTTTAAAAATTATACAAAGGGTGATGACATGACTTTTTGAAAACCAAATATTTATCTATTTCTTATTAATAAGAAAGTATATATAGAATTGACATGATGAAAAAGTAATAGTTATAATAAAGAGGTAATGTTACGAAAAATAAGAAGAAAATGAATAAAAATTTATGCAACTAAAATTATTCATGTGTGAGATGCCTATGAGAATAAAACGGTGTTTGGAGGTAAATATTCGAATTATTAAATATGTCTTTGTGGAATAAGAAGTGAAATTATACATTTAGTATAATTTTAGAGCCAAAAATCTTGATTAAACCACAAAATTTTTCACATATTAAATCAGCCAACCCTTATCTAAAAAATAACCCATCAATATCCCACCTAATTTACACACCTTTTATACTCTATGAATTGGAGAAACTAGGATGATAATAAGCCTTTGAAAACCATCCATTAATTTTAAAATGAGAACATCTACATTTAAAATTCCTTGAGTGAATATAAATACTTTATGAAGAGGTTCGTACAAATTGTATATGAGTATTAACAAGTAATTGAATAGATTTAAATGAATAGTTAGGAATTAAGAATTTTAAACCCATTAAGGAATCATGATATTTAAAAGGGTGTGATAATTGAAGGGTTATTCCATTGATGACATGATAGTTTGAGTTACCTACGTATTACGTAATTTTTTTAGGAGTGTAATATTTAAGTGTGGAAGAATTTATGGAGCTCACTTTTTAATTATTTACCTTTTTAATTCAACAATTTTATCCACAAAAGTTTAATATTTTATGGGGAATTGTAAAATATTTATATTATAAGAATATTTTAAGATTTAATATAAAAAATTATTGATTATTGAATGTTAATTATTTTATTTATTTTCTGAAATTATTTGAATAATGCCTATACTTAGTATTTTCTCTCACAATTTCAATGATAATTTAAAATCAGGGCATATTCTATAAGTTATTTTAATTTTCCATGATGTTCAGATGTAGAAAATATTAAAAAAATTATAAAAGTGATAATCATTCCTCTTGAATATGATTTCTATGGAAGTTATTGGAAATTTAAAAGTACCCAAGATATGTAAAAAGAATTAATAAGAGTCGTATGCTCTTACATAAGAGTTATTTTGAAGTAATAGATAAAATTTTAATGTAATAGAATAACTTCCCAAAAAATAATTGAGGATAATTAGTAAATGACTGAGATACATGAAATTAAGTATTCCATGCATAAAAGAAAACATGATTATTTGTAAAAGATATTTCTTTTAATACTAGATAAAATTTACATAATTTAAGGATGGATAAGAATTTTACAAATTTAAAGAATCTTATTTGTGAAAAAATAAAAGTCATTCTAATGAGTGAGAAGAAAAATATTAAATGTAAAAAACTCATTTAAATGTATCTGTGAGACTCATTTTATGATATGTAAGAGTCATATCAACAAAAGAAACTCATTTTTAAGATCGTTGACTTTTGTTTTGGAAAGGATTTCAACTAAGAAAAATGGTATGTAAAATTACTTCAGATAATTTGTAAGAATCATCAGTTGATACATAAAGGTCTGACCCTTTTCAAAATCAGATAGACTAAAGATTTCCATGACATGAATATTTCCATTTTAGTGTTGAAAACATCTCATTTTATTTTCCATTAAAATATTTAAACATATTTTTTACACCACATGAATTAATTTAAATAGAATATGAAAAACCAGATATCAGGTGAGGAATTCAAATAAAAATAAAAGTTTCTATGACCTGGAAGAAAATCTGGTAGAATTAAAATATGGATAAAAACATGATGTTTCCATACTGAAGGTTACTTTTATTGATCAATTTGTGTGAATAATTCATTATATGCATGTTGATGATTTTTGAATCCTATTGTAACATATTTAAATTTTTTCCCATCAATTTCAATGATATGTGGGATCTATAGTCTACCACATCAAATATGGACTTATGAGTAGTGATAGTTTTCATTTATAAAATAATCTCCATTTATAAACATATTTTTTTTATTTACCTCCATAATTCAATTTTATATATTATATATCTCTCAATACTCTTATCTTCACTATGTTTTAGAGAACTAACACTTGATGTTCAAGGTATGCACAGTTGATTCCTTGAGTTCGTGCGAGCTTAATTATATATGGTTTTATTAATTTTATGTTGTGATTGATGGTTAAATTGATTAGGTTATATAGTTACTTCCTTTTCTCTGTCAATTTTATTTCTTCTTCCATGTTGATATATTTTTGTTACATTCACTATTTAATTTATCCATGCGGTGGTGTTTTTCATAGGTATTGATGTTTAAAAAAGAAGTATCTTATCTAAACTCATAAAGATATTTCCCTTGTATGTATAGGTATAGGTATAATATATAAATCATTGCAATTGGATAGTGAATGGTCAAAAATAATGAAATATTTTATGAGAGATATAAATAGATGAAATTTATCTTCTGCAAAGGATTATTAGTATCACAATTAACTCCAAAGGATATCGGATTCCTTCTTATTAATTGAATTATATATTTTCATCTTTTATTTTTTTTATCTTCATATATATATATATATTATTAATTCCTATATAAACCGTCAAATATTTTTTATTTATTATTATATTTATTTATATGTTATTAATTAATATTAATAATATAAATTCAGTATTTTTAAGTCGTCTCCTTGAGATACTGACCATAATTTGTACACTATAATTCATTATTAGTTAAATAAGAATTTATTGATATGTTATTTGAGATGAAATCACCATATATCAACTTTATAACTCCAAAATATCTTAGAATATTAAATTATACCATGGATGTACCTCTTTTGAAATCTAACATAGCATAAATATCTCTAGACCATAGAATTGTGGAATTAAATACAATACTCCATTTTCTATGAAAATCGGACAATGCCTGAAATGGATATTTTGAAGACTCTTTAACATGGATAAGAAACATATAAACAAAAAACATATTTTCATATGGTTTATTTAAAATTCTAGCAGTTTCAAGAATTGAAATGCTTATTTCACCTTACTTATAGAAACCTAATATTTTAAAGTATATACCTTTTAAATAAATTTATTTCCTTTGATATCCTTCATTACACACAACCATGGGATTTTAAAATAATAACATTGAGTTTGATAGTGTATATGATATGCAACACCGAGATTAAACGACCAATAAAATATATTATTTAAATATGACCATTATTACCTAACCATTGAATTAGAGAGTATGAATATGATTTTTTTTTTGAAATATATTTATAATGGTCTTAATAAATAAAAATTTAATTATAAATTCTTTTCAAAAAGTCAATCAAATTTTTAGTAAGGTCGTCTTATACTTCAAAATACATTATCTTCAAAAATGATTCTATTTTTCATTTAATGTTTAAAAATTATAATTAATTAATGAAAATTGTAAAAAATTTATCTTAAAATTTACCATTTATTAAACCAAAATATTAAAATTATATTTTGGTTAAATTATTTTTTCTAAATAGAGTGATTTTTCAATGAATAGCGAAAAAATTCTGCTCTTTGTAAAACTATCATTACCATTTAGTAAATTATGTAATCAAAATGTATCATTACAATTTTAATTTTATTAATTGTAAAAAAATATAATTTAATTATATTTAAAATTTTAAGTTAAATTTTAATCATATTTATACCCAATTATGATATAGTTTTATTTTTAGTCTTAAAACATATTTCTCTAAAAACTGTTTTTAAATAAACTATGTTCCTCCAATTTAATTAATTAAGATAATATTTAATTATTATTTATTTAAATAATTTTTCTAGATTATATATCTAACTATATTAATTTAAATCCATCATAAATATGATTTCTAGTCATATAGTAAATATAATATCATCTTATGTTTGAAAAATACAATTCCTAAAAACCCATTTTTTGACACTTCTGTGTGATTTATTTTAAATTAAATAATACCAATTAAGTTAATAGAATTTATTAAAATAGATTCCATATTTTGAATCCGCATAATTTATAATATAAAATAGGGTTAAATAATTTTTTTTTCAAAATTAATAGCCAAAATGGTAAAAAAAATTACCACTATTAAGATGAAAATGAGTTTACATGTGGGTTAAACTAAGAGGATAAGAGTTAAAATGACATAAATATTTGTCTAAATATTATTCTATAGCTATATTTAAACCATATAACATAAAATATTTGATAATCATCCATTTTTTAGCCTTTTGGTACGTGAAAATATAGGTATGATTTATTATTTTCAAAAAATCCATATCTATAATTCTTCTCAATTAAAAAAGGGAACTCCCTCCCCTCACTTATTCATACCTTTAAATCCATTTAGATAAAAAAAATATAAAACAAATCTCTCAAAAATCCTTATATAAATTCTATATTTGATTCACTTTTTAAAATACCAACCCTATGATCCTTAATAAAAAAGCATATGAGGTTTTTTTTAAGGGAAGGTAATTGTCTTCACTAAGCACTTTCAATTTAAATCTTCTTTTCCCACCTAAAATTATGTAATAAAAATTCCAATAGAAAAAAATGTATATAATATATCCTGAGATGTTATTATGTTTATTAAATATCCTATATGTTTCTTTTATTCCATAAAATTGTAAATGAAATCATCGATCATGTGTACAGAAGACTACCACCTAATGAATCGATGTGACTTATTTTCCATAAAAACCTCTCACAGTTGGACATAATGATGGTTTTATTGTATATGTATATATATATATATATAATTTATGGAATAATTATTCTAAATTAATTTTATTTTCATATATACCTTCTCACTTTGTATTCTGTTTAAAATATCATAACATTTATCATGTGTATGATGGATTGTCGCCTCAGGAAGCGTTGTTATTTGTTTTTTACTTACGTTTTACATAGAAGGTAATAATGAAACATTTAATGAATATATGTGATATAAATGAAATTATATATATTATTTTAAATTAATATTTCACCAAATTTTTTACCATTCCATCCATTAAGAAATGATATTTTTGTTCATGCGTATGTATGACATATCGTCTTCACGAAGCGATGCAACTCATTTTCCTTGACCAAATTTCAATAATGGTTTAAAAATAATTAATATAAATAAATAATATATTTATAAAAATAATATATTTATAGAGATTATTTAACTATATCCCATACATGGGAACAAAAACATTCACTATAAAATGTATATGAGAAAACCAGGAAATTGACATGTGAAATAATAATAACAATAAAATATTGTTGATTAATGGGTGCTAAGATGTTATAAAAAGATCATATATTATATTATAAACATGAATATGGTTATAATAGAATTTAATAACATTCTTATAACCATTATACATTAAGTTATATTATGTTCAACAAAAATGATTCATGAGGTAATGAATATTGTATCAATTTCATTTTATCGAGCCATATTTTAATGTTATGAAACTATTTCATTTATATAGTTTATGTAATTCCCATTTTACATTAAATATCTTGAATAATTTAAATTTTATGTTATTTTAAGTTTAAATTTGATTTATTTTATCCATGATAGTTTTATATGAAAATTTCCAAGTGGGAAGAATTTCATAACCCAATTTCTTTTTATTGGGTTATATTAAATCTTCATTGTCTTGGATATTTTGAGATTTTGGGTGTAATAAATTTTGACTATACTAAGTTATATTTATACTTTATTTATGTGGATTT
The DNA here is from genome assembly GCA_963277665.1 of Viscum album. NCBI lineage: Eukaryota > Viridiplantae > Streptophyta > Magnoliopsida > Santalales > Viscaceae > Viscum > Viscum album. The sequence continues at coordinate 640,225,151 of OY728141.1, read as the reverse complement.
ATATTTTATACTAATAATTGGTTCATTTATTAATTCCCACTTCAACGTTGTGATCATTGTAAGTGTTTCTTGTCTGAAACCACCTTTTTTAATACATATGTTTTGTTATACACATGTCTTCTTTCATGAGGTGTATCTAAAACCCCATTCATATTTTATATCATGAATCTGTTTATATTAAGGTTATTTAATGTTCCTCTTTATGTAATTACTTTTAAGTGGTTTATGATACATAATTTATCAAAGTTGTAAGATATTTTTGATTCAATATCATTTTAATGAGGACTCTTTATATTTGAAATACTATTGAAAGAAGTTATTTTCTAATTATATAATATACCCATTTAATTGTCTTATAATTTAGTTATTCATAAAGTTTTCTTGTAATTGTACCATTTTCCTCTTTTTTTAGTTAAAATTATTGATACAATGTTTTTAATAAAATTTGACTTCATTTCTCCCTTCTGTCAAAAATATTTTCCCTTTAAAATCTATGTTTTCCCATAAAAAATATTTTTTTTACTACAGTCGTTTAAATTCATTTTTACCCATAATTTTCTTTTTAAAAGGAATTAAAATGAATTTTCCTATCATTTTTTCAAAAAATGTACTTTTTTCTTTTCTTATGAAAATGTAAAAGGAACCTATGTTTTTAACATAATCAGTATAAATAGAACCTTTCTAACATCCTGAACACTCATTTAATTTATTATCCCTTTAAATTTTTATAAGGTTATTTTCAAATAAAAATTTCCCTAATATTGTTTAAATTTTTTTCTTTTAAATATTATTTTCAAAGATTAAATGGTGTTTTCCTCAAAATTGCTTTTACGGATCTTTTCATGGTATATTTATGCATCAATAACAATAAACCTTTATTATACTTATAATCCATTGGTAATATGTAGAAATGATACCATCATTATTCTTTTTCTGAATGTTTTATGATCAATTTAACCTGATAAAGTATTAACCTCCTCTTTCTGGATTAATTTTTTTAATCATTATCTTTCCCTTGAAATATTCACTTACTTATAATCATTAGACACTAAATTTCCCATTGATATGAAAATTATTTATCATGGATATGATTATTATTTATAACATATATAATTTATACATATGGTTTTTTACATTCAATGTTATATTATTGACTAGGGAAATATTGATATTCAGTATTATATATTCACTAATGATATTTATTGATAATGAATATTATTCATCAATTAAATTAGTTATTAAATATATGAGGAATGTTTTAGTAATTAAGTGATGGTTGGGTCTCAGAATTACATTTCCCTTCGATACATCAATTATCTCAAAAGTTGAATCAATAAGCTAGCATTAAATAGGTTTTTACCCATAATTTTAAACCAGTTTTTGAATGTTATTGATGGTATAGATTTCATGATTTCAAAAATCATTACATCCAATATTAATCATTTCCTTTATTAAAAATCAATTTATTATTATCCATTAAATTATTTCACTAATATTATCTATGGATGCATTTTATACTCAAGCTACTGATTAAATGTCATGTGTTTTCAGCTTTTAACCTTTTCGTATTTATTATGTATTATCTAATCACGATATTTAATTAAATGGTAAAATGGAATGTGTTATTCGATTTTTTCCTTTCCATAATGATTTTACCTTATTAATTATTCTTTATTTATTCATGATAAATTCCTCTTTACATAAATATTACAAAGCATCTGAGATCACCCTTATTTTTTTCCTTTCCCAATGATATGAAGACAGAATCTTTGAATGAGTTTAAGAACATATATTTTTACTTTCAGAATGTGGTATTTCAGTTTTTTAATTGTAATATAAGAGTCAAGTTTGTTCCTAGTTTACCAAGACTATTATACTATTTATTCTTTTGGTATGTGATCGCTTGTATATAGCACCAATGTAGTAATGTATCCAATGGCTTTAGGCTACTAGCATCTGACCATTATAGTTGGTATCAGAAATGTTTTAGTAGAAACATTAAGAACTAGATTTAGGAAAACATAGATTAGGGAACATAACCTTATTATAGACATTGAGGAAAAGTATATAAAAAAATATTAAATTTTTGGTGAGGAAGATATTATGTGGTTTTCTAAGAAATTCATCCATGTATGGATATTACAAGGGTACATTGTTATGGAATAGTTTTACCTAGGGGTAATAACATCTAAAATGGAACATTGTCCTTCAACTTGATCCTCACCTAGTGTGCAATAATGGGACTTACAATGCACTTTTTTTGTAACTCTCGTGGTATATTCTTAAGTTAATTCACATTTTCATTACAAACCGTTATGAATGATTTGATTAAATGATTAAAATAAATGAATTAGGATAAAACTACGGATTCATAGATTAAAAATTATGTGTTAGGATTTATAAATCCTATAAATTATTATATTGTCTTCAGAATATGATTATTATTCCCCACACTATTGTTTATTGTTTTAGTGAATGGATATAACTAGAAAGAATGTTGTTAATGTTGAATGTTTTGGGAGTTTATCAAGATTTAAGATGTTTTGGGAGACATTTATTAAAATAAAACCCATTGGTTTAGTATAAGTTTTAGTGAAAAAATTATTTTAGGAAGAATGCATTTATATTCTATGGACATAAGTTTAAAGGTATTGGTAACATTAATCATTTATAATATCTTTAATGTTTATCTAATTATGGGTTATTACAATTTGCGAATGTTATAGGAATTATGTTAATAATGTTTTGGAAAAAGGATAACTCATATGTTGAGTGATAACATGTCACATCCGGAAATGTCAAAGGGTATGAACACATAAACAAAGGGTGATAAGAATGTAGTGCCTACCACTGGCTTAAATGATTTGTTTTTTAGTAAGAAATTATTTTTACATAAAAATTTTGAGGGGTGGGAAACACATTATGGGATTAAATATTTTTATAATTTTTATAACATTGACAAAAATAATGATTTTTTTGGAGACATTTTATTTTCTCATTCTATATATAAAACTATTAGTTTTAATATAAAGGATAATTTGTTAGGAATGAAATTAAATTTATCTGGATGTAAGTTAAAAGGTCTGATAAAGCCTTTTAGGTGAAAACATTATTTAACATTGAGAATATTTACATTAATAACGATATAGGGTTATTAATTTTTGGATTAATATTTGTTGAACCTTTGTAGGAAATATGAATGTAAAATGTATTATTTCTTTATATGAAGGTCTATAATTGTTTTTATTGTCATACCTTATAGTAACCATTTCTGTTTTAGTTCATATTCGAATATAGGATTAATATATTATTATTATTTTATGAATCTTATAGTCTATTAGTAGTTAATTTTTGTTCTTTAAATATAAAAAAATCACCTTCGATATTCATTTAATAGGGTAAGTAATGAATTGTAAATTTATTAATGCACAAAAAAATGAATAAATTGTTCTTTTGAAATAAAAATATATGAAGTAAGTATATTTCTTTAAGTTATTAGATAGTAAAATAATTCCTCAACTTTAGTAATAGGATAATAAAATAAAAATGCAATCCTATTACCTTAATAATTAATTAATCAGTGGTATTTTAACATATAAAAAATTTATGGTTTTTTGTTGTTGGATTTATATTTATCAATCATGTGTTTATGATCAATGACCATTTTCACTCACCATAATTATATAAAATTTTATTCCATGTCTATATTTTCAGTTCCCACTAATTTAATCCTATAAAAAACCCTATTGATGTGTTATTATAGATAAAATTAATATTTTTCAATCCATATTTTAAGAGGAAATTTTTATAACCCTTGTTAGAATGTGGGTTTTCAGCAAAGAAATTCTCAAACTTCAAACCCTTGGTTTCCAAGTGAAAGTTCGAATTGTGAGGATTCAATTTATTGATGGTGGGTAGAATGTAAAACCTAAATATTTTAAATTATATTTCATTAAAATAAATTTAATATCTTAAATATATTGTGTGACACACAAACCCATGGTTTTAAGATAATAATAAATTGTTTGATAGTGTAAATGACACACACCATCGAGCTTAAACAACCCTCGAAATATATTATTTAAATATGATCATTATAACCAATATTTTTAATTAGAGAGCATGAATAGGATTAACCAAATTATCAAAACTATATATATTGGTCTTAAAAATTATAAATTTATTGAAAAATTATTATTAAATAATCACTCAAATTTTTATTAAGATTGTTTTATGCTTTGAAATACATTTTCTTAAATATTGGTTCTATTTTTAATTTTATGTTTTTGAATAATAATTAATTTATAAAAATTTAAGAAATTTTATTTTCTAAAAGTAATATAATTTTATAAATCAACATTTAATAATTATATTAGAGTTCATTTTTTATATTTTTTTTAAAAGAGTCATTTTTTATATTTTTTTAAAAGAGTCATTTTTCAATGAATAGTGAAAATACCTCTTTTTGTAAAATCGTCATTTCTTTTCAATAAATTAGTTATTTAAAAAGTACCATTATTATTTTAATTTAATTTAAATGTAACATAGGTATTATTTAATTATATTTAAAATAATAAATTACTTTTTAATCATCTTTCTACCTGATTTTAATATATGTTTATTTGTAAGATTAAAAACACAACTCTACGAAAATTGTTTTTAAATGGATAATAGTCCCCCTTTTTAATTAATTAAAATATTATTTAATGATGAATGATTTAAATGAAATTTATAGATTAAATAGATAAACATATTAATTTAAACACATTTTATGATTATAACTAGTCATGTAGTTAATATAATCTCATCTTATGGTTGAAAAATGCATTTTGTAAAAACCTAATTTTCGACACTTACGTGGGTTTTATTTTAAATTTAATTTTTCAACTTATGCGGGTTGAATTTTTAAAAATGGATAAATTGTTTTTAATAGTCATAATTATATTATATAATAGGTTTAAATTAATTTTTCGTCATAATTAATAGTGAAAACAATAATAATATTTTACCACGGTTGAGGTAAAAATGGGTTTACTGAGGGGTTAAACTAAGAGAATAAGGGTTAAAATGACCAAAATTTTTGGATAAAGCCTATTTTATAGACATATTTAGATCTTATAAAATATAAGTTTTTATAATGGTAATTTTTTTCCCTTATGTAATGTGAGAAACATGGGTATGATTTATTCTTTTGAAAAAATCTTTGTGTGTCTTCCTCCTTGATTATTGAAGGGCACTCCCTCCAATAACTTATTCACACCACTAAAAATATTATTCTTGAAAAAACCCTACAAAATAAATATATAACATACTTATAAATATTATATATGTTTTTTCTTCCAAAAATACAAAATCTATTTTCTTTAATAAGGGATCTGTATTAGGTCCTTCTATACGAAGGCAATTGTCTTCACTATGCTCTTTATTTTAAATGTTTCTTTTTTCACATTCATTAATGTCTTAAAAATTACAATATAAAAACATAATTAAATACCATATACATATAAATTATTATTTTTATGTAAAAACCTATATCCATATCATCTTTAATCAAATGGAAAATTAAATCATCAATCGTGTGTATGGAGGACTACCGCATCACAAACCGATATCAACAATTTTCTATCAACACCTCTCAGAATTGTACATAATTATTTATTATATATATAATATTTATGATATAATTATACTTTTTAAATTATGATATCACATATACTTTCTTAGTTTCTATTCTATTTAAAATACTATAACATCACTCATGTGTACAGCAGACTACCACCTCGTGAAGCGATGTGATTAGTTTTTCACTCATGCTTTACATGGAAGGTAATGGAAATAAATTTATTGAATTTATGTGATGTTTATGACATGATATTAATTATTTAAAATTAATATTTCACCCACTTATTTACCCATCTTTCCATTAAAAATTGATATCGTCGCTCATGCGTACATACGATCTACCGTCTCCACAAAGCAATGTGACTCATTTTCCATGTAAAACATTCAAGAATTGTTTAAAAATGAAAAAAATAAGTAAATATGATATTTATATCATTAATATAATTCTTTATATGATTTAACTATATCCTATACATAATAACATGAACTTTCATGACAAAACACATATGAGAAAAAAAGACGACTAACAGCTGAAACATTAATAATAATAAAAGATTATAAATTAATGGGTGGTAATACATTATAATAGGATAATATTGTTTATTATAAACATGAATATGGTTTTTTAATAAATTAATAACATGCTTAATTTCATTATATTGTAGTTTCAAGTGTGTTCATCCATAAGGAAGTGTGAGGTAAGAGATTTTATATCAATTTCCTTTCATTGAGTCATATTATCATGTTATTAACCTAATTTATTTCATATGGGGTTTATAAAGACCATTTTACATGTAATATACTTAATACTTAAGAATTTATTCTATTTTAAGTTTTAATTTTAATTATTTCATCTATGGATATTTGAATTTAAAATTACTAAGTGGTAAAGAATTTGATAACCCAATTTATTTTCATTGGGTTATATTACTTCTTCATTGTCTTTGAAATATAGATATTATGTATGTAATGAATTTTTATTATATTATTTTTAATTTAAAATTTTCTTATGTGGATTTATATATGATACACATAATATATATATTGATTAATTCTCACATCAATGTTATGATCATTATAAGTATTGTTCATCTCAAATTGTCTTATTTGGGGCATATGTTATGTTATACACATATATTATTTTTTTAATGTGTTTTTAATACCCCTTTGTTATATTATACCATGAAAATATTTATATTCATGGTATTTAATGTTTCATTTTATAAAATTCCTTTCATGGGTTTTTCAATTGAAAATTTATAAAAATAGTAAGAGAATTATGTTTCAATGTCATTTTAATCAGTATTTTTATACTTGAATTTACATTAAAGGAAATTATTTAATAATTTTATAATAAAACCCTTTAATTTTATTATCCTCTGGTTATTCATAATTTTTTCAAGTAATAGTACAATTTTATAATATTTGGTACTTAAATTTATTGAGAAAATGTTTTTAATAAAATATGAAACCATTTCTCTCTTTGTTCAAAAATAATGTTTCTTCCAAATACATTGTTTATAAAAAAAATTAAAAAATATTTCTCAAAGGAAATTTAAATTTATTTTTACACATAATTGGATTTAAAAAAATAAAGGAAACTTTTTTTTCAAATAATTTACTTGTTATTTTCTTACAAAACATTATAAGGAATATTTTTTAAAAATTTTAAGAATGAATGAAACCTTTACACAATAATAACCTCTCATTGGTTTGAAGATCCATTTACAATTTTATAAGGTTGTTTTCCAATAAAATATTTTTCCTATTTTTTTTGGAAATTTATAGTTTTTAAATGTTATTTTCAAAGTGAAAAGAATATTTTACTCAAAAAAATTAATGATCATTTCATTGTATTTCAATTCATCAATAACAAAAACCCTTTATTTTACTTTTACTACATTGTGGATATGTTGTAATGATACCAAAAATATTATTTACCTATATGGTTTATTATCAATTTGGATAGGGAAATTATTGATATTCTCTTTCATGATTTATTTTTGTAATCCTTAACATTCGATTAAAATATTCACTTTCTTATAATCATTGGACATTAAATTTCCCAGGTATATTCATTTTATTTATTATTGATATTCTTATTAGATAAAACATATAATATTTATACATATTGTGTTTTACTTTAAAGTTATATGATTGATTGGGGAATATTGATATTTGATATTCTTTATTCATTATGTAAGTTTATTGATAAGTAATATTATTCATGAATTAAATCAATCATTTGATATTTGAGGAATTTTTTAGTCATGAAGTGACAAGTATTGCATGGAGTTATATATCCCCTCAATATAACGATATTATCATGAGGTGAATTAGTAATATGAAATTTAATGGGTTTCACCCTTATTTTTAAACCATCTTACGAATGGTCTTGATGGTATAGATATCATAATGTCTAACATTATGAAATTCAATATTAATATTTTCATTAAATAAGAATTTATTTATTATAATACATGAGATTATTGCATTGATATTATCCATAGATACATTTTTTTCTCAACTAATTGATTTATTTCCTTGGGTGTTTATATATTTACCTTTACATATTGATTATGCCTAATCTAATTATGATAGTCAAGTTATTGATTAAATAGAATGTGTGTTACAATATTTACATTTCCTTATTGATTATTATTTATTTATTTAGGATAGACTCTAATTTACGTAATTATTACTAAGTATCTAATACCACCCTTATTTTGTCCTTTTTAGGATATAAAGAAGGAATATTTAAATGAGTTCAATGGTGCAGAATTATTATTTTCATAATGTTGTATTTCATGTTTTAAAATTTAATATGAGATTCAAGTATGAATCTAGATTACCAACACTGTTAAGTTATTTAGTCCTTTGGAATATAATCACTTGTATCTGGCACCAATATAGTAAATTAACCACTTCCTCTTGGGTATTGGTGTCGAGTCTTTACTTTTCAGTTTACAAAATTATGGTTTTCAAATATATGCACACGAAATTAAATGAAAATCTCTTCAACCAAAGAGATAATATAACCCTAAAAATTAAAAATATTATATCATAATTGAAAGAAATCATAGTTTTGATACCAATTAAAAAGGCTCCCAATGATTTGTAGAAAACCCTAAGAGGTCGTGTGAATGAGGGATTTATTTATTATTCAGAATTTTTTTTTAAGAAACTCTTCCAACTAATAATTTGAAATCAAATCATTTTCATACTCACACACATGAAGGTTATAGGAGATCTATAATGTTTTCCTTTGAAGATGAATCAGAAATACATTAAAATATCAAGATTTTACCAGGACTGTATAACCCTCTATTATCAACATATAGGTACAAATGAGTAATAAATATCCATGTACATATGATACAAATCAATGAGATATGGTAGAGTGATACCCATTATTATAAAACAATAAAGGAGTTGGTTTTACAATAATAATAAATTATTGAACTATACGATCAATCTAATGTTGATATATATTTTTTCAAGAAAGGGTCGGGGCCAAAAAATAGTTTAAGGAGGTCTAAAGTAGTGAAGCCTAAGTGATAATATTTAACTAAAATAACACCCTTGGGGGTGGGATCGTATGGTGGTAAATATATTACATGAGTTCCCTAGAGAGGTTCGACCAGCAAGGAAATCAACAACCTTGTTACCCTCCAGCCATGTACGAGAAGGATCCATGTGCTGTTAAAAAACCTCTTGCATCTCTCAAAAGAATAAGTGATATACCTAGGGATAGAAATAGACTTATAAATGAACCTAAGAGTAATATAGGAGTTGGTTTCAATATACTTTATAATAATATCCTGAGAGTAGAATAAAACCGGGCCCATGAGCAAGTCCGAAGATTCTCCAATGATAGAATCCCCATAGAAACAACTAAAATAAAATAATACATAGCTGGACCTATACAAAAAATCTCCCACCCACCTCATATGTATCCGTTAGAGTAAGAACCACCAACATTAAGTTTGATACCACTCGCCATTGGTATCCAACACACCCATTTACCTTGTTGGTATGATATTATGACCATATGAACTAAAACACGACTAACCATGAATAGCCATAGAGATAGGGAGAGATCCCACTACTTAAGGATGGGAATCCACTAAGTCACCAGATACCTATCCTGGATCATCATAGAAATACTCGATAAAGGTATCCATACATACCTGATAATGTTATGTTCTTTGTAGACACTTGAGCATCTGACCACTAATAATAATAACCTCACCATATTCTCATAATAATTTACTTCATATCCATGAAAATATTTTTGGATAAAAACATCTCCATAAGCTCCATAGACCTCTATTCCACTCAATGAACATAGGCCATGCCAAACCAATGTCTCCCACTCTCCTTCGAAAAAAAATGTGGGAAGTTGACCCCTTGGTATTTTTGTATAATTTTAACATAGAAAATATATTGATCCCCTTGTGTAATGCCCCCTCATATGTGGTAAGAGTATTATTTCAGATACTCTAAAGAAGAAAGTTTTATTTAGTGGGAATATCATGGAACCACAAAGTACTCCCCCATGCCTCGTGGTTAAAACCTACATGAAAAACACTCTAGTATGCCTTCTTCAAAATAATACCGACCTAGGAGAGAGTAAACAAATATTTATCTTTTTCATATTTGATTTCAATTCTTCTGAAGACTACTTGTTGAGAATTGAGAATGATATTGATGAATGGGGGGAAGCAACTAGCATGTGTGATGGAAATGTCTAGCACTGAATATCCTGATAATTCCAACATGTTACCCACCTATTTTTCATCCCAAATATTGATTGAATTATTCCCAACAATAAATATTGAGTTTATTTTTTTAATATGAAGATGTCTGCTAATTGAGTCCCAAATTATTAAACTTTTTCTCCTCCACTTTTCAAGAAGAGACCCATATTTTTTGGTGATCAATATTTCCCAAAGATATTGTCCTTCCATGAAGTCCCAGGACAACCTATATTATAGGAAATTACGGTTTCCAAGACACTTCTATTGTTAATTTCTCCTCTTTTAAGTTGTGAGGCATTATATACCACGAATCCTAGGGATGTATAACCTCCATTTTTTGCATCATAGATAAAGAGATCCAGAATGTTATCAATATTTCTAATCACTATATTTGGAACATTGGTATCCTACAATACATACATGGGAATGGAATAAATAATTCTATTCACAAGGCTGATATAACCCCTGAAGTTGAAGAACTAGTTCTCCTAGTTTATAATATGGCAGGAAATTTTGTCAACAAGCCCATCAAAATGATGAGCCCTTATTCAAACCAAGGATATTGGAGCACCAAGATTTTACAAGGAAAAGCATATTCTAGGGAATCCTAATTTTTCTTCAATTATCTTCCCTCAAACCCTAATCCTGAACATGATATGGAGACATTTCTTTTCCCTTTATTGATCAATTTCCCACTACACTTGTTGTACTCATTGAAAATATGGTTGAGAACTAGAATAGATCTAATACTAACATTGGTGAAAAGAATCAGTCTATATATAAAGAACAATTGAGAGAACCTATTGAGATTTTTATTACATCAAAATTTAAGAACATTCCCCTCATTGATAATACTATTCATGCTAGCTTTTTAACATACAACATTGAGATTTAAGTGAATTGTGATATATTATAAAAATAGTTTTATTAAAATGTGAAAATTATTACCCTTCTGTTTAATTTACAAGTATAAATATTATTAAGTGCATTATGAAATATATCTATAAAGGTCCACTCAACAAAAATTCAACGATTAATTCTTAGGAAATAATCACTCAATTTTTATTAAATCCGTTTTATACTTTAAAAATATTCTTTCATAAAAAATTATTTCTATTTATTTTTGTGGGAAAAAATTATAGTTAATTTCTTCCAATTATAGAAATTTTATTTTATAAAAAGGTTATAATTTTTTACATAATAATATTAAAATTATCTTGTGGTGAATATTTTTTATTTTTCTGAAAATATTAATTTTCCAGCTAATAGTGAACATAATATCGATTTTATAATAAAAAAAATTTTCCATTCAAGATTTTAAAAAGTATTTTTTGAATTGATTTTAAAATATAATTAGACTATTTTTTAAAAAAATTAATTAATGTCATCAGAATTAGAATTATGCTTTATTTTGATATAAAACATTTTTATACATAAAAATCCATTATTCTAGAAAACTATTTTTCATTTCCATTTAAAATTTATATATAAAATAATTTCTTCCACTTAAAGGAATATAATTATATCAAATAGAATTATTTTTTTATTTATGAGTCAAATTTATCCTCAAATTAATTTTTTTTTATTTTTCTGATGAAGTTTCAATTTTGGTGATTAGAAAAAAAATACCTTTTTATGAAGTACCATAACTTTTATAGTATATCCAAGACATAAATATGATATAAAAAATGTGAAACCTATTTAAATATTCTTGTTGATAATATACAAAACAATTTCATTAAAAATACTGAAAACATAAAAATTAGAATTTATTTCACGATAAATATGAAAATCATATTCAGTACAAACATAGTGCTTTCACAACACTGAAAGAGTAAAATTTAGTGCCATAAAGATAATATTTGAGAAGGAATAATCATTTTCTAAATTTTATTAATAAATATTTTTTATACTTGATTATATTAAAAAATAGTTATAAAATTTAGATTTATATAACAAGAAACATTATCACTTGCTTTTGGAGTTCTTATGCAAGGAGATAAAAGGTTAAAAATAACATATTAAATAAGTTTTCATGACATAAATGTCAGAAAATATGTATATTCAATGAATATAAAAGTTTATTTAAAATTTAATTTATTTAAATATTTTATTTTAAATTATTTTTAATTTATAATGATGGTATAATTATATTAAATGCTTACAAAATGTTGAAATGCTTCATGTTTAAGAACTTGAAAAATAAACTAAATTATATTAGAAACAAACAAACCATGATATTTATCAAAGTTTTTTGTATCAAAAAACATTTATGGTTATTTTTAATGTATAATTGTTGTTTAAGGAGATTAAAATCTAATTCCATACCTATATGTATGTCTTTAAAGTCAATATATGTGAATATTTCTTAAAATGACTTTAATAGTATTTTATAATAAAAAATAATATTAAATGATTTAAAATTCATAAAAACCTAAAATAGGATAAGTGGGTGAGGTCTAAAATTTTATCCCTTAACCATTTGTTAGACAATTTTTACCTTAGAAGTAAATTTATAAAGCTTTTTTATAAAAACGTTTCCACAATGGTTAAAATTAGTTTACGAAGGAGTTATACGCAAAGATAAGGATAGAAATGACACATAAACCAATTAAAATTTGATTGGTTGAAAATATTACAACCTTCAGTTATCTTATATTTAAATTTTTGGATAATTTTTTGTAATTTAAAATTAATAATAAATTATGATATTTAATATTTTAAGTAATTCTATGTTTGTCATTGCCTTTACTATAAAAGGACATTACCCATCTTTTATTATCCACACCACCATGATCCACTTGGCTCAACCAAAACCTGAAAATAAAACTTATAAACATCCTTATAAAAATTATATATGTGATTATCCTATTAAATTAATATCCCTAAGATCCTTAAGAAGTCACCCAAAGGAGTCTCTTCAAAGAGGAGGTAATTGTCTTAACTGGGCGTTTTCGTTTTACTTCTTCTTCTAAAAATATAAATTATTTCATAACTATAAAAATATAATAATGTAATTATCTACCATTTAATTAGATATTATTTTGTTAATTTAGTAACCTTATTCATATCCTTTTTCATCCTATGGGAAACATTAACATCCACCATGAATATGTGCTGATTACCACCTCCACGAAGTGATGTATTTTTATTTCCCATCACTTCCATTCATGCTTAGTTATTGTGATAGATTTAATTAATATATATGTTATTAATGAATTTGTTATAATAATTAAAATATAATTATAAAATATTTCCTTAACACTCTAACCATTGAAAATGATAGCATCGTTTGGGCCTATGTGTGGACAACCACCTCCACAAAGTGAAGTTATTCGTTAATCATATATTGAATTTATGGATGGTTATAAAATTGTATTTAATTAAAAAACATGATAATTATTACATTATTAATGTGATATTAATTTTTTAACAATGAACACTTTGGCCACAACCATCCTACCAAAGATGTTTTTTTTATTATGAACTAAATTTCCTCGAAACATCAAACATAAACTTAACAAATTGAGTAATAGAATAAAACATGATCATAATTAAAATAAAATGGATAATGATAATGGAATGAAAATGTAAAAAGTTATTAATAAATTAAAAAAGTTATATGATTTTATTATATATTTTTTAAATAACATACATAACAATTCGAACTCATGGTAAGGGCTGCTTTACCTTAAAACCTCATTCAAAATGCATACAAGATTTTTTTTCTATTTAATTTTACTCCATGTTCATGTTATTAAAATTATTTTCGGGATGTATTTATATTGACATAAATAAATTAAAAATTAAATTTTATGTCTCTTTTAAATTTCTTTCAAAAAAAATAAAAATAAATCTTTTTACTTATCTTATACCTAATGTTTTGACTTTTTTACAAAAAAGAAAAGGGTAAGTTCAATTTTAATATATAAAAACTCAAAAGAAATTCCATATACCAAAAATATTATTTTATATTTGTATTAATTTATAATTTTACATGTTTTGTTCAAAGAAACCCCATATTTCCTTTTTTGAGTATTTTAGTTTTTAAAATAGTGTTTTAAAGGAAAGGGATATATCAATGTCTGAAAAAAAATTCATTTGGTTAAAAAGTATATTTTTAAGAGTTTGATGAGGGAAATGAACTATTTTATGAGTTTAATGTATATTATAGTCCTTTTAAAAAAATTATTATGATGGGTGGGGCCAAAATAACTCACCAATAAATTGGGTAATGATTATGTTCTCTCAATAATTATTTTGGAATTAACCGAGTTGGTTATTCAAATTATAAGGGTTATTATAAGGGTTCTATCCCAAGAAACAAAGATAATTTTTATATTCATTATAATGAGTTTCTAGGGAAATATTTTTATTTATTAAGTTAATATAATGATCTTTTGTTTTAAGAAATCATTATTCTATTTAAGTGTAAAATGATTGTTTTTAAGAAAAAAAATCTTAGATTTTCATGTTTTATAAGAAATCCTTATGACTATGATGTTTACATTATAGTTTTCATAAAGTGGTTTATAAAAACAATTGGGTAGTAATCATAATTTAATGTTTAAGTAAATTATTATTTGATCTCAATTTTTATTATGTTAAATAAAAACTCTCCTATGTGATCTCATGGTTTTGAAATGGACTAATGAGTTTTTTTTTTGTTTTTTCTATCTCCCTTATAGATTTTTTTTCTCATCCCAAGATTTTAAATGTTTTCCAAATTCATATGGATTAGTAGAAATGTAAATAAAGTTTAAATTATATATATGAGAGTTACCTAGAATGAATCAATTGTGTCTTAATAAAGAAATATTTTAGTGGGAGAAATGATCACTTAAAGACATTGGTATTTTTATGTAAGATTTTATCTTACTTCTAAAAAACAATAAAAATAAAAGGTATATGGGTATTAAAATAATTATATTTTTACATTTAATGTTTTTTATGGATAAAATTTGGCCACCTTTTTTATCATCAAATCCATAAATGTAAAGATCATGTTTCTAGCACTAAATCTGTGAGTGTGGGATCAAGACTATTATATAAATATATATTTTTATTTTTCTACCACACATATCACACTCTTAATGCTTGATTCACATTGAATATATTATTAACCATTAATTATAAATATTATTTTAATTTTAATTTGAAATTTAAATTCAAATAAAATACTTGTTTTTACTATTTTCCAACTTATTCTCCTTTAACCTTTATTTTCTTTCTTATTTTAAAACTCATTTCTAGGTCACTACATATTCATGGCCCTCGGTGTATTGAGACCATGTATTTATAGTATTCTTTGTTTATTCTTCCTTTATAGAAACTATTTCCTCATAGTGGAAACATTTTTATTACTTTGTTTTCTTCACAATACATTTCACTAAACTTTCATTTGAATTCAATAGAACCTAATAATTTTCCAAAATCATTTAACTTATATTCATGTATTGATCACTCATACATAGTAGTATAATAACACATACATTGAGGTAATTGTCTCATACACCAAGGGAAATGACTCATATTTTGAATCAAATGAATCCTACATAGGAAATAATGAATCATGCATAGGTGTAATTACTCTTATTCAGATCGAAATAACTCATATGATAGTCAATAATGACTCATACTATCTTCTATGATGATTCATACACTACTAGAATAATGGGATATTTCCACACTTATATAGCCAAATTTTAAAAAAAATTGTTATACCCAAATATATCCCCCTGGGTCACACCCCAACCGTCATGATTCCACCCCCAATGTTGATTTCTCCTCACCATGAGTCGGAAAGCATCCTCACCCGATGCTTCCACCCACCTCCAGATATCCTCCGATAACAACGTAGCCACCCAACCACAATCCTCCTCTGACGATGCAGCAACTCAACCACCCCACGATCTTCTTCTTCTGACGCGGCTCCACCTCCACCTCCCCCTTTGGGCCACCCTCTTCATCGACTCAACTGATTTTTCAGTCTTCACACATTCCAAGTGCCCCTCCACATCTCACCGGTGGATGGTCCATAACTCACAACTTCTGAGTGGAATGTGGTATGGTGTTTTAGAGTTTTTTTCTACTTCCTAAAATCTATATTATATTTATACTATTGGGGTTATGATTATCATTAATTTTCTCCAATAAAAATCATCATACATATGAACCAAGAGGGTTCTAATTCCTCACATTCCCTTTGATTTCTACCATGGAGAAGGGTTTTTTGATTTCAGATTCATAGCCTCTTTAATTTTCATTGTGTAATATTTATTTTTTTCAATTTATTGTCTTCTTAATTGTCACATTTGACTTTGATAGGATTTATTTGTTTTCACTTATTGCATCAGGATTTATTTTTTGGATTTTTTTTCTAATTTTCATTGGGTTTGATTTTATTATAGAGTTTAAATATGAAAATGCTAGAAATCAGAAGTTATGATGATATGATTTTAAGATGTATTAATGATTTATGGTGAGTTATAAAATAAAATTTCATAAATATATTGTATTCATTGATTATTATTACTTTGGTTAATATAAATATATGTTTCATAGTGGTGGATATATGATATATCATGAAATTGTTTTAGTTTTTGATTAGAAGTAATGTTTGGAGGATTTACTAAATTTCATGTTGACTTATCAAAAAAAATTATAGAACATAATTTTCACATATAAATAAAATCCAATATGATTATGATGAGTCACATAGAATATGTATGTTCCAAAACCACAATGTCATAGATGTGTAGGATATTGTTTCTCCATAGACTCTTATTCATTTCTCATTGGGGGTTTAGTCTTAGGTTTTACTTCTTGAGTTTTATCCACACTAACCTATACCTCCCTACCAATTCTTATAGAAATAACACTTTGGGTTAAAAATTGGTTAAGATAATTGTTTACTCGAACATTGATTTATCAATATATTTAAAATAATTAGGATTTTTTCATATTGGATTTTTAACTACTTAAGCTTAGAACCATGTGTTTTTGAAGTAGATTGTTGATTACCTTAGTACTCCATCTGTCTATATAGGTCCTTCATGAAAGGATCTGGAATTTTTTCATTATGATTGGTAACCAATTAAAGGTTGAGAGTTTTTAATTAGATACTGGAAGTTTGGGGGATGAAAAATCTATTATAAAATCTATTATAAAGGTTATTTGTATTGATATTTCATTCCATATCCATACCAGACTATTGAATACTCAGTTAAACCTTGGTTCTTCAACCACAATTTATGGACCCCCACCCCATCAAGTGTCTGCACTAATCTAGTGGGATCTATAATTGGTATGATAAAAAAATTTCCTCTTGTTGGATTTATATTTTTTCAAGTCCTACTGATTTTTTTTGTAATATATGAACTGGAAAATAAGAAGTTTTATTGAAGTTACTTGGATAAAAAACTAAATTTCCATTCTTATTGAATTTGAATTGAATTTCATAGTTTAGAATTTGAAGAACCTAATGAAATAAGAAGCTACAATTCAAATAAATAATTCTTAGGAGAAGGTGATTACACCATTATTCGAAGGTAATCAAATTTGTTTTCTTTCTATTAAATATACTAAAAATGATTCTTGTAATGAATTAAGTTCATGTTGTGATGAATTTATTTCCAATAATCATTCAGTTATACAAATTATTAAATCAAGGATTGTCTTAAAATGGACCATATTGAAGTTATTATATACATATGTGAATACATCAAGGGGATAAAAAATTAGAAATCATAGTTATATTTAGATTCTAAGTTAATGAAATATAATGTCGCTAAAAATCTATGTAAGTGTATCACCATCATAATGTTTATTGAAGCTAAGGAGACATTTTTATCACTTTTCAGTGGAAAATTGTTTATAAATGAATAATAATTGAAAATGAGATTTTTTATGAGTTTTTTATTATAGAAGTGGTCATTGCACTAGAAAACCAATATTGGACCTCCATAGATGTCAAATATTTATAGATGTATGTTAAAGATAATAGTAATAAAGAACTAGATAGTTTTCTTATAAAGGCTAATAAAGTGTACGGATATTTGATTCTGAAGTTACAAAAGGTATATGAAGAAATGTTAAAATCACTTGAATATGATATGTATTATCAAAATCTATAATGATTGGAGTAAGGGGTAAAATTGATAAATCAAGAATACACCCAAGTTGAATCATTGCATGTTTTTAGGAAAATAAGAGTAGCTGCCACATCAACTAATGATGATAATATTACTAAAAAAAGACTCAGAATAGCATCAAAATAAATTTATTTGATCCACTAATTTTTTCATTGTAAGCTCATGTAGGAATGTGATAGACGGTCCTAATAAATCTATTTGTAATCATGCATATTTATCTATTACCTATTATTTAAAAACAAGTTCTATACAAATATTGGTGTGATTGAATAATTAGAATCCATCCATATCATCCAATTTGATTATGAGAAAGCATAAAATACTTGGATCACTAAAAAAATCTCATGAACATATTGTTGTTGTCCAAAAATAAAAAGCAAGAAAAACTAGACATACTACATAGAATAGAAAGAGAAGGTGATTTATTTGTCAATAACAGTGATACTAGACATTTGGAACGAAGTATAGTAAATGTTTTCATAATATGTCAACCTATGTAGGATATATAAGGTCTATATTTTGGGAGAGCGGACCATATTTTGAAAGAAGACCGGTGGGAAAATGAAGAATTCACAAAATAGGAGTAATCTATCAATAAGAAACAGATTTCAATATTTTCAATATATTTGATAAATATAAAAAAAATTGATCATAGTTAATATGGTTGTTGTCATATACCAACCCAACACAAAGTGCATACTAATTTCATAAGAAAAACACAATAAAAATTGAAGTAGGCAAGAAAAGTAAGTGAATCTACCTTCGGGAGAAAAAAAAATAAGGATATTATATCATCTAATCTTAATAATTCAATAAGGGGGGTTGAAGATGATGTTGAAATAGAGATGAAATGCCTATACTATGGAATAATATTCCAGATTATAGACCATTGAAAATTGACCATTAACGTCATGACTGATGGAAGTGATCTAAATTAATAAATAGAATCAATTCAAGAATGGAAATATAGAATTAATTTAATTACAGTTATCCTATAAGAATAAGAGTAATATGGACTTCTAAATAATGATATTCTAAATAATATCAAATATATTCAAAGAAGATACAAAATTCCAGGTCATACTGCAAACAAATTCTAAACTTCACTTCTAGAAAAATATGAACTATTAATGTGAAAATCTAAAACATTAGTGGCTCTAAATATCAATAAATTTGTTGTATAAAAGGTTTCCACACACATTAATTAGGTATATTATGTGCCTAAAGGATGTGTGATCATATGTCCTAGGTAATTAGTAGAGCCTAAGAATATGGATCTAGTAAAAAAGTATAGAACTGATCTATATTCTAAAATGAGGTTGAATGTTCCATCTTTAATGAATGACGAAAAGAGCAGAAAATAATATTTTTTCAATGAGTTGTATATTTTTAAAATAAAGGGTGAATATATCATGAATAGATCTCAATATTTAATATGTGGAAAAAATATATTTTCACGGTTTCTATATAATTTATCACCTTATTACATTGATTATTTGTTCCACATTTTTATTGGATTTAAAGGTGCTAATGAAAAAAGGTTATAACTAATTGGAAGTTATTATCATTACACAAATGTGGGTTTTATCCATCATGGTTCATTCAAACTAGTATGACTACCTCATAAAAATACCAAAAAAATCCAATGGTTAAGAATAGAATTTATCTTTGAAAAAAACTATCCATGAGGAAGACTGTTGGGAAGAATTCCTAGAGGCTAGGGGTGGGGTATGTAGGGGAAGTGTGGGGGCAGTGGGGGTACAGGTGGGGGAGGGGTTGGGGGTGGGTGCTGGTGCTGGAAGGGGGTGCTGGGTGCTGGGGGTGCTATGGGCTGGTGTAGGGGGAACTGGTGTTGGGGGGCTAGGGGAGTGGGGGTACAGTTTGGGGGATGAGGGAAGGGGGGGATAGGGGTGGGGGGTGTTGGGGGATGGTATAGGATGGGGTGCTGGGAAGCTGGGGGAGTGGTGCAGGCGGTTTGGTGTATGGGGGACTAGTTCTAGGGGGATTGGGGTAGTGGGGGTATAGGTGGGGGTGGCGGAATGGGGGGCTCGTGGGAGTGGTGTAGGGGGGACTGGTGGTGGGGGTGGGTGTTGGGGGCTAGGGGGCTGGGGGTGTAGGTGGGGGTTATAAGGCTGGTGGGGAGGGGTTGGCGGTGGGGTTTTGGGGGCTGACATAGGATGGGTGGGGGTAGGGGGAGTGGTGCATTGGAGTAGGGGGGTTTGAAGACTGGGGGAGGGGTTGGGGGTGCGGTGTTGGGGGCAGGGGGAGTGGTGTTGGGGTGATAGTGTAGGGGGGATTGGTGTTGGGGGGTTTAAGGGCAGTGGGGGTGGGGTTGGTGGAGGGGCTGGGGGGAGTGGTGTTGGGGGCTGGAAATCAAATTTGGGAATTATTTTAGGAAATGAATAGAATATGGAAAATGGGAGGGAATGATAAATACAAGATGAATATGATTTCCATTATATTCTATTTTTTTGATTATATACTGACCATGCACAACTTGTTTTATATGTTTTTTTATGGTAATTGAGATATATATTGGAAATAAATGATAATAAGAGAATATGGAATGGAAATTATAATTTGGAAGAATGGGTTATGTTTCATGGATTTTTTATTTCTACTATTTATGCATGTACTGATGTAGTGATTATTGATAGTATAATGAACAATGTGTGTGTTTGTGGCTATTTAGTTTTGACATGACCACCATAAATTATCAGTCTAATGGGAGTGACTAAGTGATTATATTGTGGTAATATTAAAAAGGAATTATAGAATCTATAATGGTAATGGATTCATGTGGCATTTATCATCACTGATCACATATATATATAAGAAGTCATTATATATCATTTCATTTCACACTATTTCTTTATATGTGGTTTATTATGATGAGGTTGGTTCTATCCACCACCATATATGGCAGTAAGTTCAACATCAGATTTGGGTAAGATTTATTCCTTTTTTATTCATTAGATAACTTTTAATTTGGGTTTTAGTGATTTTTGGGTTCTTTATATTTTTGTAGTGCTTTCTGGATATGGTTAAGGTGGATTCGAGTTGCTATTGATGAATGCTTATAGGTGTATTCATAGTCAGGAATATACATATATAAGTTCCCCCTTTATATATATTAACTCATGGTGGAATGAATATATATATGTTGGGGATAAGTGTGCTTATATGTAGATATGAAAAATGCATACATGTGTAACTGTAAAGGGGTATATGAAAGTATAAACATATATCTAAGGACCCCCTTGTGCATATTTTTCCATGAAATTATGTACATAGGGGCTGGGTTTTCTTATCGATATGTGAAGTTTCATATACATGCAAGTGAAAAAAAGGAAGATTCAAGTTATCATCGTCAAAAACGGCACTCCTTGAAGTTGAGTTAATTTCCCTATACCTAAACCTTTAATTTGAATTATATAATTTCTCAAGTATTTTAAAAACTTGTTTTCATCATTTTATAATGTGTATATTCTATGCAAATTAGTTGTGGATATGTGAAATGAAATTTTAAGCTTTTTTACATGATTTCCCTAAGCCTTCAACATGAACTAGTAGAAAGTTTCATCCAAATCAATAGTAGAAAATTAAATTTCCTTCACTTTAGATATAAATGTTCCCTCATTTGGAGAAAACATGAACCGAGAATTCTCATAAAAATCTAAAACTTAAATAAAATATTTGTTTTAATTTCCTCAAACATAAACAACTGGCCTTAAAATATTAACATTATCTTAAGTAACATCATTGTGAAACAGTTGACCCATAAAAATATATAATTTAACCTATTAAAATAAATCCACCTAGTCATGATTCACAGTGTGACCAGAGGTTTCACACCATGAATCCCTACCACTATGAATTTCATGGCTCAAACTGAGGTTCACATATGAAAATTTTTGAGATTGGGGTTAAACAGTCAACCAACCTTATTCAAGGCATAAACCCGACGGATCACAACATGAAAGGATACAGTAGCTTAAATTTCAGTTATTTTTTCACCCTGAATGTCAGGACTCGTCCCCCGACCCATGCCATTACTATCCCAAGCCTGCCTTCCATAGGTCAGGGGCTGGCAACTGGCACCAAAGTCATAATTTCGTAAAACTGGGAAGGCATTACCTTTATAACCAATAAACACACACACAAGAAAGCATACAGCTGGATGAAACACTAAGTAAACTATATAACAAAAGAGTGCTGAATGTAAAAGGGGCCAGAATACAAGCCCAACTTGAAAGTACAAGTACAATAGTGATACAATAAAACTAAAAGAAATGGAAATACAGGTACTAGATCGTCCTCCGGGATCCAACCTGAAGTGTAGGTACAGATCACCTCCTCAGAACTCCACATTTGTCTGTCTCCTCTGTGTATTGACACGTCGTATGGTCCACCTCCGGGTACCATCCAGTCCTAGTACTCTCTGCCTTAGTCAGCGTTGTTCGTCGTCTGCATCCAACACAACAAGGTGCGGGCATAGCCCGTTCAGGGGTGAGTATAACGATACTCAATAGGGACCTCGATAACCTCAAGGTCTCACAAAATCCACCAAGGATAAACCATAAATAATGAAATCAACAGATAACCCTACATGGGTATATGCCTATACATATACCTAATTTATCAAGTGAACTATCTCAATAATGAGGAAAACATAGAAAAACAGACTCAGCTTAAACCAGGATTTTATTCTAGAGGGTAGTATCAAGTAACATCACTAGTCACATTATCGAAACCTCGGCTGCTGGATAAATCCTCCTCTATCAAGTATTGTGGGCCTACCGCGACACCAAGAGCACTTCCCACTGACCTTGGACTACTGAGGAACTCCTCTTGTCAAGTACCATGGATCTGCTACATCACCCAGTGCGTTCTCCACTGTCGGTCTTCCGCATCACCAAGCGTGCTCCCCCTCATAGCCTGCTGTGGTACTCCTCCTGTCGAGTATCGTGGCTCTATTGTGTCACCAAGGAGATCCCCACTATGGGTCTTCCACAACACCAAGGTGATACCCACTAGTCCAATAGATTCTCTCTGAGTCAAACGGTCAGCAGTCGTTAGGTCTCATCCAGCTACTAGGTCTCTGTACTACGCTCGCTTGTCTGTTGTAGGATCCACACCATGAGCTACTGATCGATACTCCAACTATCATGAAGTCCCACGAAGATGTATCTCAAAGGTCTTCCATGTCATAGGGTTCTCATCACAACAGACGGTGTGTTAATCGAATGCCAGGTCTGTGAGTTATTAGCCTTTTAGTCCCGGGGGGCTAGTGGGACTTATGCACGATCCAACCTGACCGTATCTCAACTATCCCCAAACTCCAGTGGGGTATACTCAAAGGGACAATCACGCTTCAAGATTTACAGCGTCGTTGAAGGTTCGTAAAACGGACATCCAGTTCCAAGGATATGGCCGAAGGAGTGTAAATGGATCATAGTGGGCCCAGGTCCAGTCGGACCGTCCCGGCCCGACCACGCCTGGGCCGAACCGGCTCGGGTTGACCCAGCCTAACATGTTGGGTCTGGCCTGGTCCGTTGGGTTCGGCCCAACCCAGCCGACCGCGAGGGTCCGTGGAGAGTCGTTGGGGCACGGACTGACCGAGGGTCAGCGCGAGGGAGGTTCGTCCTGGAGGGAACCATGTGGGAAGCTCATCCTAGAGGGCGTCGCGAGGGGGGATCAACCTAGGTTGTGGGGCCCGTTCGGTTTGGAGGATCGTGGGGGTGCGGCTCGGGGCGGCTCGGCCTGGGGGGTGGGGTGGCACAGCCGGGGCCGGTTTGGCCATTGGGTGGCGCATCGGGGCCGGTTCGGCCGAGAGGCCGGACCGGCTGGGGTGGCACGACCGACTGATGGTGCGGCCCGAGCGGCTTAGTCAGGAGGCTGGGGTGGCCGGGGTGCGGCAAGGCCAGGGTGCGGCACGGCCGAGAAGCGGCGCTGTGTGGGGCCGGTTCGGCCGGTGGCGGCGCGGGGCCAGTTTGTCCAGGAGGCCAGAGCAGCGTGAGGGTGGCATGGGTCACGGAGGCCGTGGGTGGCAGCTTCGTTGCCTTCGGCGCCTTCGTCTCCTTCCTCTATTTTAAAGAACACCGCAAAACAACACAAGAGTTACGAAGAGGGCAGGCCATGTTAGTTTGGTCCACACTCTCCGCATTATAGCGGTAGTAAGATGTTCACAAGAACAAATCACATCAAACCCACCCACAAAGATTCTTTACAAAGTGAAAAAGAAAAGAAGGGGGTGTACTGGTGAACTGATAATCAAATAGCATTAAACCCATACCTTGGGTTGATATATCGACGGAGTCGCGGGGGAGAAGATGAATCATCAGAAAAATATGGACATCGATGTCATCGGCATTTTCCTCGATCTCTGGTTTGTGTGTGGGTATTTCATAGTTGAAGACGTCCTACGTCGGAGGACGTTCCGAGAAAGAAAGTAGAATTTGAGATCGGTCTTTGTAGTTGAAGGCGTTCCTCGTCAGCATTCTTCGCCGGTGGAGCATTCTTTTTTGGGAGCTTTCTCCAAAGTTCCTCCTCTCCCCAAATGTAATGTGGTGCCAAAATAATAGATTAATCCATCTATTATTTTGTTGGAAATAATTCAAAAATCTAAAATAATTAAGGTGTGTGGCATAATTAATCAAGAGAAGGGTTGGATTAAATTAATGGTGTGTGCATTCGCACAATTAAATTGTTGAGGTGTTGAACAGGCTCCCCCACATTTATTAGGGAGTTGAGGGTTTATCCCAATTAAAGGGGGGTTTCAACGGGGTTTCATCCCGGGTGGTCCCCACCACCATAACCTCTCATGGGAGGTTATGGTTAGGGTGGTCCCCACCACCATAACCTCTCATGGAAGGTTAAGGTCTGGTGGTCCCCACTTCCAACTTTCACATGGAGTTTAGTTATGGTGGACCCCACCTCCCAACACCCACATGGGTGTTGCAAATAAAAATAAAAATGTCACACACTTTTATTTTTATTATATTCTTACACGAAAAACCCAAAAAAACTATCATTTACTCTTGACCCACTGTCATCGAGGTAAAAGTCTCCTTAAGCGAATACAAGTGCTGCGAGTTCAACAACTCCCTCAAATTTTAATTCCGAGCACCAATTCAAAAGCTATAAAACCTCACTCCCATGTTTGCTGAAAGTAGCCAAACAAAGGTTCAGAAATTCATTTCGGGCACTCCAGTCCTCAGAATCATGCACCGTCAATTTTCACAGACTCATAAAATTTCAATTTATTTTTAAAAAAAATTACATGGAAATTACAAGTCTTTACATTCTCCCCACCTCAGGGATCTACGTCCCTATAAGCCACAAATCAATCTAGGTAATCAAGTGGGGGTACTGAGCATGAATTTGATCCTCCCGCTCCCAAGTGCTCTCCTGGAGGATCACATGCTGCTAGCGAACGCACACCAGAGGTATCGACCATCCACGAAGGACCTGCTCTTATCAATCCTCAATCTCAACTATAACCTCTGTAAAAGTTTCCCCATCATCGACGTCTAGCTCGCCATGGTCTTTGATGTGATAAAGGTTGTGCACGTATCTCCTCAGTTAGGATACGTGGAAGATGTCATGCACCCAGTGAAACTTAGGTGGAAGAGCTAAGTGGTATGCCACATCGCCAACTCTGCTGAGGAACTAAAAAGGTTTTATTAACCTCAGAGATATCTTGTTTCCTTGGCCAAATCTACACAGACCTCATCGAGGTGAGACCCGTATAAAGAATTGGTCGCCATCCTCGAACTCCAGAGGTCTTCATCTCCTATCGGCAAAAGACTTATGTCTACTCTGTGTAGTCTTCATCTACTCCAGAATGATCTGCACCTTCTCTATGGTAGCCCAAACCATCTCTGGTCCCACGAGTGTTGACTCCCCTAGGTCATCCCAACACAAAGGTGATCTACAATGTCGCCCGTACAACACCTCAAAAGGTTCCATCCCTATGGTGGAGTGATAGTTGTTGTTGTACGCAAACTCCACCAAAGGAAAGTGATCCTCCCATCATGAACGAAGTTGAGGACACAAGCACGCAGCATGTCCTCGAGGGTATGAATGGTCCACTCAGTCTGACCATCCGTCTGAGGATGGAAGGCGGTGCTCAAATAATTCTGCGTCCCAAAATCCTCATGCAACCCCTTCCATAGCCGGGATGTAAAACGTGCATCACGATCGGAGAAAATCGTCATTGGTGCACCATGTAGCCACACAATATCCTGAATATAGAGGTGTCTCAACCTCTCTACTGAACTCTGCTCTCTGATCTGTAGGAAGTGGGCCGACTTGGTGATTCGTTCGACGATCACCCAAATCAAGTCATTCCCCCTGGATCTATGTGGAAGCCCTGTCAGGAAGCCCATGGATATCCCATCCCACTTCCACTCTGGGGCCTTTAAAGGTTGAACCATGCCTGCTGGTACCTAATGCTCTGCCTTCACTTGCTGACAAGTGAGGCATCGAGAGACAAACTCTGCAACTGCTTTCTTCATTCCCGGCCACCAGTGCTATCATTGGAGATCCCGGTACATCTTCGCAACTACTAGATGTACCTCTAGAGGGGATGTGTGGAACCCCCTCAGCACTGCCTTATGTAGTAACATGGGTACCATGGTACATCCTTTGAAGAGAATGACATGCTCCCACCTTCAGAAAATCCATCAGGTGCATGTCTTGTGGATATCTGAGCACATCGAGTCTCGCAGTCAACATCCCCACGCTGTGACTCCTTGACTCGCTAAAGAAGTGGGGGAGTGACTGTAAGAGACTGAAGAAAAGCTTATTCTTTTCAATCCATAAAGGATATCTAAAAAGTGGCCAACTGATTCGTTGCCTCACCTAGAAACTGTATACCAAATATCTTATTGAGTGCATTTGTGACAACGTTCACCTCCCCAAGAGAATAGACTATCTCGAAGTTATAGTCCTGGAGGAACTCAAGCCAACGTCGATGTCTCAAGTTTAGGTCCTTCTGGGAGAAGATATACCTAAGAATATTGTGATCAGAGTACATAGTAAAATTCTCACCCATCAGATAGTGTCAGCACATCTTCAAGGTGAATACTAGTACTGCTAACTCCAGGTCATGGGTAGCACAGTTCCGCTTATGTTTTCTCAGCTATCGAGATTCATATGTGATCATTTCTCTCTCATGCATCAGGACACATCAGAGTCCAGTCCCTGATGTGTCATAATAGACTATATACCCAATGCCTTCCTTAGGAAGCCTCAAGATGGGGGCACTAGTCAGCCTCTACCTCTACTCCTAAAAGCTCTGCTGGAATCTATCCGACCACACAAAGGGTTTCCCCTTCTTCATCAAGGCAAATAGTGGTGATGCAACATTGGATAAATTTAGAACAAATCTCCGGTAGTATCCAGCCAAACACAGAAAACATCGCACCTCCATCACACTCCTGGGTGGCTCCCAAGAAAGTACCACCTCAATATTTTCCAGATCCACTGCAAATCCATCCTTTGAGATGACATGTCCTAGAAATTGAACCTCTCATATCTAGAACTGGCACTTAGAGAGATTACCATAAATTTAGTGCTCTCGGAGTGTGTCTAGAACTACCTGTAAATGATAGGCATGCTCCTCCTCAGTAGTCGAGTAGATCAGAATTTCTTCGATGAAGACTACAACAAAGCGATCAAGATATGGCTGTAAGATCTTGTTCATGAGTCCCATGAACACTGATGGAGCATTGGTTACACCATATGGCATAACCAAGAACTCATAATGGTCGTACCGACACCTGAAGTCCATCTTCTTCACATCCTCTTCTCCTACTCTAAGTTTGCGATATCCTGATCTGAGGTCTATCTTTGAGAGCCACTGTGCTCCCTTTAGATGATAAAAGAGATCGTCAATCCTCAAGAGTGGGTACTTGTTCATCACAGTCACCTGGTTCAGGTGATGATAGTCAACACAAAGCCTCAAGATCCCATCCACCTTCTTGGCGAATAGAATTAGGGCTGCCCAGGGAGGAACACTAGGCCAAATGAATCCTTTCCCCTACAATTCCTTCAGTTGTACTCGCAGCTCTCGAAGCTCTGCAGGATCCTTCTGATATGATAGTGTAGATATCAGTATCGTACCAGGGTACAAGTCAATGTAAAAGTCCACCTCTCTGCGAGGAGGTCGACCTGGGACACCATCAGGGAAAACATCTGTGTACTGGTCTGCCACTATAGGATAGCTCGAACTCTCCACATAAATAGCTCTGAGGGTAAGGTTAGCAAACTGATGAGTGATCGGCTTCACTGTCCTCCGAGTAAGTCCATCATATGCTGCAAAGGCTCCCTTATTTCCAGTGAAGGTAAACCTGGTCCCATCCATGCAGAAACACCACACTTGGTACCTAATACAGTCAATCTGAGAAAGTACTATTGATAACTAGTCCATGCCCAAGATGAAATCATAAGGCCTTGACGCCGCTACTAGGAGATCCCAACCAAATCTCTCCCCTCTAGAGTAAGCTCACACTATCGACACCAGTTATTAATCATCAAATATGCTCCCATAGGAGTTTCTAGTCATAAGGATCGAGCCAACGACTCCATCAGAATATCCAAGATCTGATTGAGGGCAGTAGAAATAAAAGAATGACTGGCACCTGGGTTTATAAGTACTGTAGCTAAGGTGGAGTAGACATAGATCATACCTCGAATCATCTCTGGAGTGCCATGATTGTAATCCTCAACTTCCTGAAGTTGAGCTCTCCCCTATCCACCAGCTCCCTACGGTCGGGGTGGACTTCCAGGTGGATGGGGCGGTAACATATCGAATCATTTCCCACTGCCATCTGCACGGACAACTCCTATATCATGTCTGTCTCCTCCATACAGACCTCCTCGGTCGAACCTCTGTCTCTACCTGGGTGGTCCTTCAACCGTCTTCTGATCATCCGTATGGCAGGTCGGACAGTCATGAGCCATGTGACCCTACCCACCGCAAGAGACACATTGCTCGCTCCTGGAATGTATGTCTTCTCTTCTAGGGCCCCATAGAACTGATCTTGAGTCATGCGGTTGTCCACCTATAGGTCTGGTCCTCTTGGACCTCTTTGATGTCTGTCTTCTTCCATCTGTAGAAGACTCCACTACGTGATGAATGGTAGTGGATCTCTCTACTGGTGTCTACTCAGCAAGGAAACTCTCCACCAAGAGGGCTCCCTCTAACACCCCCTCTTGTTTCGGGATGATAAGTGAGATCACTGAAGCCATGATATCCCAACTGAGTCCCTGCTCAAAGTTCAAAGCCCTGAAGAATGGGTCTCGCACCATATCTGTGGAGTAGCGTGGGATTTTATTGAACCTCACTGAGTACTGAGCTACAGTCATGATTCCCTACTACAGATGAAGTAGCTCATGTATGTGCACTGCATGAAGAGTCACTGGGACAAACTCTTCCTGAAATAGGCTCTCAAAGTATGCCCAGAAAAGTGTCACCTCATCGTGGACCTAGAGCATCAAGCTCCACCATCTTCTTGTTGCTACCTGTAGAAGGATGGCGGCAAGGATCACCATAAAATCAAATGGTGTCCCTACCAATCATAAAACTCTCACCATGGCCTCTATCCAATCCTCATCCACTTGTGGGTCTGTCTCTTCCCTGAACCTAGGTGGCCACTGGAACTAGAACTCATGCAATGCGCCCAAGTATCGTGCACCATCTTCTGTTGGGGTTGGTGGCATCGGTGGCCCAATGGGGAGTGGTACCGCTAGTGCCTCCACGGGTGCCTCTACTGGAAGAGGGCCCTACACCAAGGCCTCATCACTTAGTGAGATATTAGTGTGTACAACTTTCAGAACTCTAGTCGGATGCCTACGTGGAGGCAACCTGAAAAGAAAACTGGTGCACTATGGCTAAAAGTTATACCTGGTGAGATGAACTAAATATAACTTTTGAAAACACACATGCAATCAGTGTTTTTTCACACTGAGTTAGAAATCAAAATTCAGGGTCCTGGTGTATGGATACGTCAGCCGCCGCACCAACACTGGACTCCTTGAACTAAAAACCACAATCAATACACTTAACACTATTGTTTCACAGAAAAGATCAAAGTCTTAAGTTCTGCAGTAGAACCAACTCCTCTGATACATATTTGTTACAACCCATCCCCTGGGGCATGTACCGTGACTACCCCAAGCCCTCCCTCCATACGCAAGGGGCTGGAGACTAGAACCAAATGCGTAATTCTCTAAAACATGGAAGGAATTACCTTTATAACCTGTAAACACACACACAAGAAATCCCACAGCTGGATGAAACACCATGTAAACTGGATAAAAAAAGAGTGCTGAAAGTAAAAGGGGCCAGAATACAAATCCAATTGGAATGTATATGTACAAAAGTGATACAATACAACTGAAAGAAAAGGAAAGACAGCTACTGGATCATCCTTCGGGGTTCCTACCTGAAGGTTAGGTGAAGATCGCCTCCTAAACACTCCACATCCTTTAGTCTGCTCTGTGTATCGACACGCCATATGGTCCACCTCCGGGTACCATATATTCTTGGTTCTCTCAGCCTCATTCATCACTGTCCATCGTCTGCATCCAACACAAAAAGGTGCGGGCATATCCCGTGCAGGGGTGAGTATAATGATACTCAGTAGGGACCCTAATACCCTCAATGTCTCACAAAATCCACCAAGGATAAAACACAAAGAATGAAATCAACAGATAACCCTAATTAGGTATATATGCCCATATATATACCTAAGTTATCAATTG
The DNA here is from genome assembly GCA_963277665.1 of Viscum album. Classification (NCBI taxonomy): domain Eukaryota; kingdom Viridiplantae; phylum Streptophyta; class Magnoliopsida; order Santalales; family Viscaceae; genus Viscum; species Viscum album. Next base: position 640,193,845 of record OY728141.1, on the reverse strand, counting down.
ATCCATCTCAATCATGATAAAAACACAGAAAAACTGACTCAGATCAAATGAAGATTTTATTCTAGGGGGAAGTATCAAGTAACATCCCTAGTCACATTATCGAAACCATGGTTGCTGGAGAACTCTTCCTCTATCGAGTACAGTGGGCCTCTCATGACACCAAGCGCGCTTTCCACTAACCTTGGACTGCTGAGGTACACCTCCTGTCGAGTATCATGGATCTGTTGCATCACCAAGAGCTCTCCCCACCGTGGATCTGCTGCGTCACCATGCGCTCTCCCCCTCGTAGACTGATGAGGTACTTCTCTTGTCGAGTACCGTGAGTCTACTGCCTCACAAAGGCGCTCCCCACTGTGGGTCTTCCATGACACCAAGGTGCTCTCCACTGGGCCATTAGAGTATCTCCGAGTCAAACGTCCATCAGTCGTCAAGTATCAGCTAGCTACTCAGTCTCCGCACTATGCTCGCTCATCTCTTGGAGGATCCTCTCCACGAGATACTGGTCAATTCTCCAACTATCACAAAGTCCCACAAAGAAGTATCTTAAAGTTCTGACACATCATTGGGGTCTCAATCCAATAGACGATGCGTCAATCGGACGTCTGTTCTGTGAGTTATGAGCCTTTTAGTCCTGGGGGCCCAGTTGGATTCGTGCATGATCCAACCAGACTGTATCTCAACTATACCCTAAACTCTAGTGGGTATACTCAAAGGGACCTTCATGCTCCAAGATTTCTAGTGCCGCTGATGGTTCTTCAAAAGAACGTCTGGTTCCAAATATATGGCCAATGGAGCGTAAATGGGTCATAGTGGGCTCGGGTCCGGTCCGACCCGGTCAGACTAACCTGGCCCAACCAATCCTGGGCCGACCCAGTTCGGGTCGACCCGGCCTAACTCGTTGGGTTTGGCCAGGCCCACTGGGCCTCGCCCAGCAGGCTACGAGGGGTCATGGAGAGTCATGAGGGTGCGGACCTCCCGTGAGGGAATGAACCGGCCGTAGGTCGGCGCGAGGGAGGTTCGGCTCGGATGGCACCACGTGGCCAGCTCGGCCCAGTGGGTGCTGCGAGGGTGGCATGGCCCGGGGCGCGGGGACGGTTCGGCTCTGAGGGTTGCGGGGGCGCGACTCGGCTCAGGGGTCGGGCAGTGCGGCCGGGGCTAGTTCGGCCAACGGGTGGCACGATCGGGGTTAGTTCGGCTTGGAGGACAGACTGGCCAGGAGGCCGGAGTGTCTGGGGTGGCTCTGCTAGAGGATGGTGTAGCCAGGGTGGCTCGGTCGGGAGGCAGGGGAGGCTGGGGCACTGCGTAGCCGGGGCGCGGCGTGGCAGGGGCGCAGCGCGTCCAGGGCGTGGTGCGGCTCAGGGCCATTTTGGCCGGCAACAGTGTGGGGTCGGTTTGTCTGGGAGGCTAGAGCGCCATGGGGGCAGCGCAGGATGCAAAGGCTGCGGGAGGTGGCGTTGTTGCATTCGTCACCTTCGACACCTTCATCGCCTTCCTCCATTTTGAAGAACACCGCAAAGCCACACATGAGTTACGGAAAGGATGGGCCATGTTATTTTGGCCCCCACTCTCTGCATTAGAGTGGTAGAAAGAGGTTCACAAGAAAAAAGCACATCAAACCCTCCCGCAAATATTCTTCCCAACCAGAAAAAGAAAAGAAGGGGGTGTACTTGTGAAGTGATAATCAAACAACAATAAACCCCTACCTCGGGTTGATACGTCGATGGAGTCATAGGGAAAGAGACAAATTGTCAAGAAAAGACGGACGTCGATGTTGTCGGTGTTTTCCAGGATCGTTGGTTTGTGTGTGGGTTCGTCGTAGTCGAAGACGTTCTACGTCGGAGGAAGTTCCGAAGAAGAAAGTTGAATTCGAGGTCGTTCTTCATTATCAAAGGAAATCATAGTCGATGTTATTTGTCGGTGGAGCATTCTTCATTGGGAGCTTTCTCCCAAGTTCCTCCTCTACCCAAATGTAAAGTGGTGCCAAAATAATAGATTACGTCATCTATTAATTTTTTGGCAAGAATTCAAAATGCTAAAATAATTATGGTGGGTGGCATAATTAATCAAGAGAAGGGTTGCCATAAATTAATGGTATGTGCGTTGGCACAACTAAATTGTCGAGGTGTTGAAGTGGCTCCCCCCACATTTATTAGGGAGTTGGGGATTTCACCCAATTAAAGGGGGGTTTCAAGGGGGTTTTAACTCTGGTGTTCCCCACCACCATAACCTCTCATGGGAGGTTATGGTTCGGGTGGTCCCCACCACCATAACCTCTCATGGGAGGTTAAGGTCTGGTGGTCCCCACTTCCAACTTCCACATGGAGGTTTAGTTCCGGTGGACCCCACCTCCCAACACCCACATGGCTGTTGCAAATAAAAATAAAAATGTTACACACTTTTATTTTTATTTTATTCTTACATGAGAAACCCAAAAGCTATCTTTCACTCTCGACCCCCTGCCATCGAGGTGAAAGTATCTTTAAGTGAATATCGGCACTATGAGTTCAACAGTGCCCTCAGATTTCAATTCCGAGTACTGGTTCAAAAGTTAGGAAAACCTTCTCACACGTTTACGGAATGTACCTGAATAAAAGTTCAGAAATTCATTCTGGGCACTCCAGGCCTCGGAATCACGTGTTGTCAATTTTTTTTTCGAACTCGTAAAATTCCCATTTATTTTTAAAAAACATTTGCATGGAAATTCTGAGTCTTTACACTGAACCTCTTCCAACTTCCACCCTAACCTCAGAGGTTCCAACAGAGGACTAAAACCAAATTAAAAAAATATCATTTAAGAACATCTAATGTTCATATTTCAGATCCAAATTCCATTTTAAGTAATAACCCACGCTTCATTTTAAAAACACAAAATTTCACCAAAATTAATCAATCAGAAACATGTGGGGTATTACAGAATCCCCATCCTAACACTTCTCATCCCTGAGAATCCATGGTATATGTTAAAACATTTCTCAAAAACTACTACGGTTTTAAATTACCTGAGACCTCACTATTCTCCATATCTAAATTCTAAACATGTTTCTATTACAAAAATTCATACATCAAGTCACGCTTTTCACCAAAAGTCGAGCCACTCACTCATGACAATGAACCAGAAAAGATATGATCTTCCTACACACTAGCATCACTTTTTCTCCTCAATAATTCAATTATCGACCTCACTACAACAATGACCGGTATGACATGAGGTTCAGTCACCCACAACTGATATGATTCTCCCCACTATAGGAGTACCATTATTATTGATCTTTCAAACCAAACACCTTGTCACTGTATCCCCTGTTCTATCTATCACTAAATGGAATTACTATATGTGGTCGAACCACTTATCCCTAAATTCCAATATGAAATATCCATTACCACCAACTCTCATATCACCATAGATCATCCATGCCATCCAATGATAGTAAATAGTGCGCTTTCTACCATATGGCTCCCCATACACGGTTCTTATGGCTTCCCATACACCACTACTCAACTGTTGATCCAAACGTGTCCTATCAGTAAACCTCACTGACAATACCCCTGTTGAGGACCAAAAACTCAGGCAATCAAGGGGGTGTTGGGTTTGTTTTCATGGGGCAGGGGGTGCATGGGGTGGGTAAGGGGTGTGATAGGGGAAGAGGGAGGGTGCGGGGGGGGGGGGTCCAAGGGGTGTTCTGAGGGGGTTTTCTGGGTTTTCGTAAGGGTTAGGGTAGGGTGTAGGGGGTGGGAATGAGGGGTGTTCTTGGGGGTGTGAATTATAAAGGGGGTGGGGTGGGTCTGGGGTGTGCTAGGTAAGGGATAAGGGTGTGTGCATGGAGAGGGGGTAGGGTGGTGTGCTGGGGGGAGGGGAAGGGGGTGCAGGGGGGAGGGGTGGAGTGGGGCATGGGGTATGTAGGGGAGGGGTGTGTTGGGTTCTTTTGTAAGGTGAAGGGGTAGGGTGTTGGGGGTGTGCTGGGGGATGGGGGAGGGGTGTAGTGGGAGGGGTGTTGAGGGGGTCCAAGGGGTGTGCAAGGGAGGGTGTGTGATGGGTTCTTTTGCAAGGGGCATGAGTAGGGTGTAGGGGGTGTGCTGGGGGGAGGGCGTAGGGGGTGGTGCAAGGGGGAGGGGTGCAGGGTTGTTTCTCTTCTTATGGTATGAAATTCTTTCATGATGAACCAATCGTGATTTTTGTAAACATGAAGATTATTTCACATGTAATTTTCATATTTATAACTTCATCCAATGATCCATGGATGAAGCATGTGAGAATGACTACATTATTCTTGTTTTTTTGAGTTATATTCTCTGTGAATTTTCAAAGATGTTTTTTACCATATTTTTAGGGGATGAGCAGTATTATGTTCTAACTTGTGTTGTAGGTGCTTGTGAGCTGGTTCCAGACTTATTTGATTGTTTTTATTATAGGGAGAATCATGTAAGTTCATTTATGTTTTTTTCTGTAATTGTTTAATTCTTAGTAAGTTAGTATCTTTAGTGTATAATATAATTTGTACATTGATTACCACATTGGTATTTTGTGTGATAAATAGAGTAACACATTCTCATTTTGTAACATTGTTTTTAAAACCATAAATTATATTTAGTGTC